>CAWUFW010001904.1:0-600000 GCA_963921515.1 Calotriton arnoldi
AAACTGCCGCTAAAACGGCGATAATGGGCTTGCTAATATGCGTTATAGAATTCCAATAGAAGCCCAGGTTAGATGTGCAGGACATCTAACCTGGGCTCTATTGGAATTCTATAACGCATATTAGCAAGCCCATTATCGCCGTTTTAGCGGCAGTTTCCTGCCGCTAAAACGGCGATAATTTTAACGTGGGTCTTGCTAATATGCCCCGTTATTTTTAATTTTATATAGGTCTAGCTATACTCAAAGGTTTCAGAGCGCTTTATTTGTTATGAGATAATATTTACAAAAGTACATAAAACATGAACAATTCTTCATACATCAATTATGTATTATTGTATTAAGTATCCAAAACGCAGCAGCCAGGCTTATCCTTTATTTGCCCAAATTTCACCCTTTCTCAGCTTGTATCAAAAAGCTGCACTGGCTTGCAGTGGCTAACTGGATCAAATTCAAGGCTCTATTCCTTACATATAAAGCCGTATATTATTCCGGCCCCATGTTCCTTAAACAATCTCTCTCTTGGTATATACCCAAACGAGATCTAAGGTCTAAAAATACTTTAATGATCTTGCGCCCTAAATTTAAGAGACTTAAATGGGGGGGAAGCTGGTTTTCCTCTGAAGCGGCAGCGCTTTGGAACAGCTTGCCTATAAATATCACAGCAACTCCCACGTTACTGAGTTTTTAGGAAACTTGTTAAAACTTTGGCTTTTTAATTCCTAGCCTCCTCCGCTCTCTAGACACTGTAAACACCCCAACTTAGCGCCAAGACACCCTTGGGTATTCGTGCGCCTTAGAAGTTTCCGTAATATAACATAACATAAACAAACACAAAATATCTTCACTGAAACATAGGACAATGTATGCAAAGTCCATTCTCTTTTTATATGGAATGCTAGGCATTTCTGCCTCGAGTTTTAATTCAAATTTTTACCAATGTGGGAATATAATAATTGAATGTTCACACATCTATGCTTTGTTACTGCTTCACTTTCCAAAGTAGCGCGCAGCTACTTAACATATTTTATATAATTCATTTTCTTACCTTTATCTGCAGGGCTATCTTTTTTTTTTTTGCCTCCTGCCAGTTTTTTAAAACAATTTTCCAGTGGGCTTACCATGATTTTCTTCTGAGAAATTTTTCATGAAATGTGTTTTTTTTTTCTTCTCACAATGTGCACTTTTACCCTGAAAGATAAATACAAAAGGTCTCCTACAAAGGAAAAGTTGTTAGGTAGTGGATAGAATGTGTTAAAAGAGGAAAATCAACAGTTATGGACCAGCCAGAGACCTCACATATAAAACCAATTTCCTTCTCTCATGCACTAATGCGCTCCATTTTTTATATAAATCAAAGAAACATTTCAAGGAAACATAGAGGTCCAGTACTGAAGATCAATACCCTATTTAAATGCAGTCATTCATCCATGACATACTACGCATATTTCAAACTCACTTCCCTGTGTTCCGGTGCAACCTGCAAATCAGAAGCTCCACTCACTATATTCTGGGAGGGTTTCTTTTTGTGGGTAAAATCAATACCCCATCCTAACACAGGGTCTTCTGCAATGGATTTTGTAAGACCCCCAAGGGTCTAGCCATTTGTCAAAATTTATTGACATAAAGTAACTTAGTTACTTATCAGTCACCTGTTTCACTACTTCTTATATGTGTAGGTACACATAAATATTTCTCTAACCCAGGCTCTCCTGCAGTGTATGCCACATATCAATTAGTGTATTGATATAGAGAATATTTTAAAAACATTCTCAACAGTCCCCTGTCTATTTTAAATGCCAGTCAATGCCCCTTTTATTAATACTATGGGGCCGATTCCGATCTCGGTCGGAGGCGCACCCAATACTATTCGGTCGGGAAAAAGCCATGCGAAAGCCAGTTTCCCGACCGATCCGTACAGCACACCGAACGAGCAAGTACGATGCGCACAACAGCAAAAATCCCGGCCGAGCCGTACTCACCCAAACCAGGTCCTGTTCTCCGACCGAGGCGAATCCGGAAACGCCGAATCGAGTCGCACGGAAGGGAAAATGCAGCCCCGTCCGGCCGGACAAGTACGATGCGCTTTCCGTACGCGCCGAACCCGTCGCTACGCACGGCACGTCAAAGCATCCGGGAGAGGCGCACATAAGCTCCGAATCGCGCCACAACACGATCCACGGCTACGAGACGAACACAGCACAGACGAGGACGACGCGAAGCGACGAGGACGAAGCGAAGCGACGAGGACGAAGCCAAGCGACGAGGACGACGCGAAGCAACGAGAAGGACGAACGACACGAACCAACCATGAATCCCTTCGTCCCGATCATACCAATATTCTACATCTACTACCGGAACAGGCACGGATGCGTACGGCGCAGAAGGTAAGTCAGACACCAACCACAAAACACATACAACACGTACACGACACATCACACACATACACTGGGAATCTGAATATACTTACACCAGCAGCACCATAGGGGCGGGATGCCCATCACCAATGCCACATATGCACACAGGGGCCTGAATGCGCGCCACCACCCCAACCCAGGGGGCTGGATGCCAACCACCATAACCACCCTTAGCCAGGGGGTGCCAGATGCCCACCACCACTACCACCCTTAGCCAGGGGGGCTGGATGCCTACCACTACTACCACCCTCACCCAGGGCGGGCTGGATGCCTATCACCACCCTTAGCCAGGGGGCTGGATGCCTACCACTACTACCACCCCCACCCAGGGGGCAGGATGCCTACCACTACTACCACCCTCACCCAGGGGGGCAGGATGCCCACCACTACTACCACCCTCACCCAGGGGGGCAGGATGCCCACCACTACTACCACCCTCACCCAGGGGGGCAGGATGCCCACCACTACTACCACCCTTAGCCAGGGGGCAGGATGCCCACCACTACTACCACCCTCACCCAGGGGGGCAGGATGCCCACCACTACTACCACCCTCACCCAGGGGGCAGGATGCCCACCACTACTACCACCCTTAGCCAGGGGGCTGGATGCCTACCACTACTACCACCCTTAGCCAGGGGGCTGGATGCCTACCACCACCCTTAGCCAGGGGGGCTGGATGCCTACCACTACTACCACCCTTACACAGGGGGGCAGGATGCCTACCACTACTACCACCCTCACCCAGGGGGGCAGGATGCCCACCACTACTACCACCCTCACCCAGGGGGCAGGATGCCCACCACTACTACCACCCTCACCCAGGGGGGCAGGATGCCCACCACTACTACCACCCTCACCCAGGGGGGCAGGATGCCTACCACTACTACCACCCTTACACAGGGGGGCAGGATGCCTACCACTACTACCACCCTTACACAGGGGGGCAGGATGCCCACCACTACTACCACCCTCACCCAGGGGGGCAGGATGCCCACCACTACTACCACCCTTAGCCAGGGGGCAGGATGCCCACCACTACTACCACCCTCACACAGGGGGCAGGATGCCCACCACTACTACCACCCTTAGCAAGGGGGGCTGGATGCCTACCACTACTACCACCCTTAGCCAGGGGGCAGGATGCCTACCACTACTACCACCCTTACACAGGGGGCAGGATGCCTACCACTACTACCACCCTTACACAGGGGGGCAGGATGCCCACCACTACTACCACCCTCACCCAGGGGGCAGGATGCCCACCACTACTACCACCCTTAGCCAGGGGGCAGGATGCCCACCACTACTACCACCCTCACCCAGGGGGCAGGATGCCCACCACTACTACCACCCTTAGCCAGGGGGCTGGATGCCTACCACTACTACCACCCTTAGCC
Source organism: Calotriton arnoldi (assembly GCA_963921515.1). Taxonomy (NCBI): domain Eukaryota; kingdom Metazoa; phylum Chordata; class Amphibia; order Caudata; family Salamandridae; genus Calotriton; species Calotriton arnoldi. Next base: position 3,814 of record CAWUFW010001904.1, read on the forward strand.
AGGGGGGCTGGATGCCTACCACCACCCCTTAGCCAGGGGGCTGGATGCCTACCACTACTACCACCCTTACACAGGGGGCAGGATGCCTACCACTACTACCACCCTCACCCAGGGGGCAGGATGCCCACCACTACTACCACCCTCACCCAGGGGGGCAGGATGCCCACCACTACTACCACCCTCACCCAGGGGGGCAGGATGCCCACCACTACTACCACCCTTAGCCAGGGGGGCAGGATGCCCACCACTACTACCACCCTTAGCCAGGGGAGCAGGATGCCCACCACTACTACCACCCTCACCCAGGGGGCAGGATGCCCACCACTACTACCACCCTTAGCCAGGGGGCTGGATGCCTACCACCACCCTTAGCCAGGGGGGCAGGATGCCCACCACTACTACCACCCTCACCCAGGGGGGCAGGATGCCCACCACTACTACCACCCTCACCCAGGGGGGCAGGATGCCCACCACTACTACCACCCTTAGCCAGGGGGCAGGATGCCCACCACTACTACCACCCCCACCCAGGGGGCAGGATGCCCACCACTACTACCACCCTTAGCTGGGGGGCTGGATGCCTACCACCACCCTTAGCCAGGGGGGCTGGATGCCTACCACTACTACCACCCTTACACAGGGGGGCAGGATGCCTACCACTACTACCACCCTCACCCAGGGGGGCAGGATGCCCACCACTACTACCACCCTCACCCAGGGGGCAGGATGCCCACCACTACTACCACCCTCACCCAGGGGGCAGGATGCCCACCACTACTACCACCCTCACCCAGGGGGGCAGGATGCCCACCACTACTACCACCCTTAGCCAGGGGGCAGGATGCCCACCACTACTACCACCCTTAGCCAGGGGAGCAGGATGCCCACCACTACTACCACCCACACCCAGGGGGGGCAGGATGCCCACCACTACTACCACCCTCACCCAGGGGGGGCAGGATGCCAACCACTACTACCACCCTCACCCAGGGGGGCAGGATGCCCACCACTACTACCACCCTTAGCCAGGGGGCAGGATGCCCACCACTACTACCACCCCCACCCAGGGGGGCAGGATGCCTACCACTACTACCACCCTCACCCAGGGGGGGCAGGATGCCCACCACTACTACCACCCTCACCCAGGGGGGGCTGGATGCCTACCACTACTACCACCCTTAGCCAGGGGGGGCTGGATGCCTACCACCACCCTTAGCCAGGGGGGGCAGGATGCCCACCACTACTACCACCCTCACCCAGGGGGGGCAGGATGCCCACCACTACTACCACCCTCACCCAGGGGGGCAGGATGCCCACCACTACTACCACCCTTAGCCAGGGGGCTGGATGCCTACCACTACTACCACCCCCACTCATAGGATGGACAATGCATGACACAACAAGCACACCACAACCTAGGGAATGCAAGATTAAGACATCCCCCCACCACCATGACAAGCGTGTGAGCAGGCTGTGTCAAATGCCTACAACACCGAACATGACATTGAACATATAATGTGACCCCCTAGCACATGTGCCACACATATATGTGTGTGGCACCCACAATGCAAGCAGCCCATGACCATTGTGGCAATGGGGCCTAAACCCCCATCATCACAGTGACCAAAAGGCAAGTGTGGGGTCCATAGCTGAAGCACATTTTGACCATTGTGGCAATGGGGTCTAAACCCCCATCATCACAGTGACCAAAAGGCAAGTGTGGGGTCCATAGCTGAAGCACATTTTGACCATTGTGGCAATGGGGTCTAAACCCCCATCATCACAGTGACCAAAAGGCAAGTGTGGGGTCCATAGCTGAAGCACATTTTGACCATTGTGGCAATGGGGTCTACACCCTCATCATCACAGTGACCAAAAGGTAATTGTTGACAAAGAAAGAGCTGCAACTGCCAAACTGCATGGATCATTCCTGGTCACAGAACCAAAAACCCATCTGTGGCAAAGTAGTGTATGTGTCCCATTGCAACATAAATTGGGGGAGCCAAATACTGCAGTGCAAATGAAACATTCCTTTGGCCATGTGCAGACAAACAACACCCATGGGGGCTGAGACCGTCAACAGTCATCAATGACACAATTACAGAAGTGACCATCAGAATGCAGAACCACATATTTGCACCAATGGGCACACAAATGCAGATACCCTGTGGAGACAGCAGATGTGAGGTGAACAGATACCATACCATGGCAGCAATGGGACACACAAACCATGATCACTGTGCTGACCGATGACCTAGGAGTCCCATGGACAGCAGGGGAAACACACCAAACAACATACAGCCAATGGCACACCCAAGATATGCCAATGCAGTGGTGCAGATGCACAAACACAAACAGGCAGACCAACACTGTCATCATACACAGCAGGTGAGGGGTGGGGGTGCCAGTGTCCCCAGGCAACAACACAACACATGAGGAGAGCTGAATAACAATCATACAGATGTGCATACACTGCCACACTAAGGTAACTCATGGATCCAAATCCCCTATGTGGGCAAGCAGGCATTGACAGGTGAGAGGGAGCACAAAACACACATGTCACACAGGCACGTAGGAACAACAACTGACACAGCAAGTCACAGACACACCACAGCACCACCCCCAGGGCCCCCACAATGTGGTGACCCTGGGCTGAAGAAAAATACCACTGTGATGACAAAGCTAAATGTCGTTCACACTGTGAACCACAGTCAGGTGTCCTGAGCAACTAACTACCATCACACCTACACAAGCACAAATCAATCAGCATGGCCAGTAAGCCAAGGCCAACATGGAGGCAGGGGACTAGCCGGGCAACAACTCTCATCTGCACACACTCAAGACCACACCCCTCGACCTCCAACAATGTGCAGCAGTGAAGTACACATGCACTGGTGACATTGCACATGCACCCATTACTATTCCAGGGTGGTGGGTGGGAACCAAGGTGTAGAAACACATCACACATGGACACTCAACAAGACTCCTGAATGTCTGACACACTGCACACTACGCTGTACATGGACATGACGGCAATACCACACCGACCAATGGGATCCCAGCCACAGTCACACACCAATGAAGAAGCCAAGGTCACCCACAAAGAACACACATAGACAACAACCAACATTGCAGCCCGGACCCTGAGGAGTGCCAGCAGTCACACACACAACGTGTCACAATCACTGAAAGATAACACAAACTGGAAATCACATGACAGGGGCAAACAACAAGTGCCAAAGGGAAACCTGACTGTGACCCATCTGCGTCTGCACACAAACTCTGCCCTGACAGCAAACACACCTATGGGTGACACCCTGATGACCAGTAATGTGCCATGCACCCACATCACAGAGAACACAGGGAGAAGACTTTGGGGGAACATAGCTCAAGTCAGCAAGCATCACAAACAGGTACAACACTAGGGATCACAGCATGCGCAGATGAATGGAAGTGAACACACAGACATGCACATACAACACACACCTTGGGCGCAGGCAATGTCACACGTGTACACACTGCCATGAGGGGACTCCACTCCTGTGTGAGGAAAGCTGTGCCATATGTTGCCTCAGTAGGGCCCCATCATGTCAGCTGAGCACTTGGTCACACAATCAACAATTAGCACCAAATGAGGGCTCCCATCACATCAGCCTGGTCATGGATGTGCCAACGGAATCATCAGCACAGATCCAACACACTTGTATAGCAATGTTGCACTGACTACACGGATGAGTCCCTCCCCATTGATGCCCAAACCTGCATGTCCACTGGAGATGGCAACACGGTCAGGGAAGTAGACAAATGCAACGATGGCAGGCACAACAGATGTGCAGGGGTGGAAGCCACAGATATGAAATTGCCAATGTAAGTAGGAAACCCATTGCCAAATACTGAACACATGACACCCTCAGATGCTGCTATTGATGACATGGATACACCACATGATAGGACACATTCCCCCTGGACCACATGGGTTCCTGCACAGTAACACTTCATAATCATGAGACCAGATATCACCATCACTGCAGCAAGGGCATGGTTAGCTGCACCAACAACATGTACATCTGAAGCATGAGCACTAGAGAAAAGAAAGTTGCTTTATTCAGCATATGTGTTGTAGGCCAAACGAAGTCCTGAAAAATAGAGCAAAGGCCAATGGCCAGTCCATTGTCAAAGTTCAAACAGGGTGACACTGGCAGATGTCACCCTACGCATGCCTGCACAATACCAGGGACAATCCACTAGGAGGGGCAACCGGGGGTGCAGGCCAGGCACCGCAGGGACAGGATCAGGGCTCACCAGGGGAGTCAGGGAAGGGGTGGTGGGTGCTGGAGAGCCACTGACAACTGCAGTGGAGGTGTCTGACATGGTGTGTGCCGGCACAACTGGGGGCATGACACAGATGTCGTGGGTGCCGGCACAACTGCAGTGGACCCTGCAGATGGGGTGGACAGGTCCGCCACTGCAGTGCCCAAGTCAGACAGGGCGGTAGTGGACTCCACTGCAGTGCCTACCTCCAGGGGAGGAGAATGGGGAACAGGCAAGGTGGGTTGGACAGAGGGGAGGACACCCTCACCACATCAGTGGCACAGACAAGCGCAGCGGGGGTGTGGTGCTGGGAGAGCAAGTGGCAGGGGAGAAGGCCGGAGCATCTTGGGGATGGTATATCTGTGGGTGGGGGAACCTGGGGCAGGGTGTGGTGGGGGCACCTGTGCAGTGGGGGCCTGAGGGATGGAGGACGGAGACCTTGTGCCTGAGCTGCAGGGCGGTGGCGGGGTCTTGCTCTTAGCACTCCGGGGGGACTTGCGGGTGGGGGCCTCAGTCCGTCTGCGCCTGGGGGAGGGTGTCCGGGGGCGAGGGGCACTCTGCTCCGTGTGGGTGGGCTTCCTCTTCCCCCGGGATGCTGGAGCAGCTTCATCGGTGGGGAAGAGGCCGAGGTCACAGAGGAAGAGCTGCTGTGACTTTGGGGTTGCAGGTGAGGCAAGGGAGGGTGCTTTGGAGGGAGAGGGAACTGAGGACTGCGCAGTGCATGTGGATGCGTGTGTGTGTGCCAGGGCCCCATCCCCTGTGAGTCTGGCTTCAGTCCCCTGAATGTGCGTGCGTGTGCGTTTTGTCATTGGCGTGTGTATCAGTGTGCTGGATGTGTGTGTGCTGGTGTGTGCCAGCGTGTGTGTGTGCCTGGGATGGGTAAGGTGCTGGGGAGTGTGGATGGAGCAGAGGCAGGAGGGGTGAGGGACCGTTTGAGGAGGGACACTGCTGCCGTCAGGGAGGAGTCCATGGACCTATTGCCCCTCTGTAGGTCAGACATGCCTGATGAGATGCCCTCCATGAACGACACCAGCTGAGTCAACAGCGCGGTGTGCGCATGGAGGACACTCAGCATGGCTGTCTGCCCTACATGGAGCTGGCGAAGGAGGTACACAGACTCCTCACTCAGGGCAGCAGGGGACACAGGGGCAGGGGGTGCGGTGCCTGGCCCAAAGGAGACACGCTCCCGGACATGGGAGCCTCCACGGACCTGGGGAATGGGAGCCGATGGGAGGGCGGTGGTGGTGCTGGTGGTGGCGGGGACAGCAACACTAGCTGGGGTGTGGTGGCTGCTGACACCCGCCTCCACAAGGGAGTCATCCTCCGAGTTGCTCTGGTCCTCAGCTGAGGTGGATGCTGCTGAGGACTCCTCGGTGTGGCTCCCCTCGCCCTCCGTGCCACTGGGTCCCTCCGACCACTCCTCGGCTGCTGACCCAGTCTGGCTCTCCGGCTCCTCCTGGTCCGTGGAGCTGTCCCCTTCCGTGGCCGTGGATGTATCTGCAAACAATGGGGAAACAGACAGACATCAGTCACCTGCACATAACGCACACACCACTGTGAGCACAGCACATCACAGAGCAAGCCCTGGCATCATTAGTTGTGCATTGCTAAAAGTGCACTAATTGAACAGGAGAAGTCAATTGTCAGTCTGATGCCAAGCATGGCACTCACATCCCACATGGCCTTGCACCCATCTGTCTGGTGTCTGTTGGATTGCAACACCCCAGTGTTGACACATGCACCAAGTACACAGTAGTTGGACAGTGCAGAGGACACGGTGTGGACACATCACAGCTCTTGCCACTGAGTCAGTACAGGTTTCCGGATGTAAGGGATGCCCAGAGTCAGATAGGAAATGCATGTGATGCATACCAGCGACAGACACCATGATGCACCCATGTCCTGATAGCCAGCGCCACTATGGTGTGCATGTAGCACATGTCACTCCCCTGCAGGATCACCAATCAGTAGACACATGCCATGGCGGAGGCATGACTGCAAAGTCATACATCACTGTCTCAGTGATGTATGACTTTGCAGCCAGACAACAACACTCTGCACTGTGTCACAATAGTAGGTCATGGGGAATGCAAGTCCTGGAGCTGCACAAGTGCACATGTACATCCCCCCACAACACATCCTCTTAACCCTCATCTGTCCAGGTCATACCTATTGGACATATGGGAGACCTGTGACACTACCCTCTGAACCTGAGCCCCTCACACTCTGCTGTGCATGGGGAACAGCTGCCTGAACTTCACATTTACATGCCCCAGTCTGCATGGGCAGCTGATCAGACACCTATGTGTCACACAAGTATCGCCTCCTATGGTCACATCTCCAGTGGCATGCTGAGCCCCTACCAAGAAACTCCACAGCAGTCCTGGCGACTAATCCACAGCACACTGACACAGAGGCAGACACCTGAGGGGTCAAATCACTGTGCACAATGTGTCCTCTGATACACGGGAGTGGGAGTACAGAGTGTATTGTATGGCCTGGAGTAGGCATGACTGTCCAGCCCCACATGAATGAGGGATGAGCCCTGGACTGTAGGCAACTGGCTAAGTATGTGTGACACACGTCATATACATACTCCTGGGGCCCAAACATTGTTCCCACCCGCAGCATGGGTGTGTGCCAGGTACCCCAGCCACATGTGGTGGATCAGCTCAGCAATTGGACCACAGATCAAAGTAACACGCTGAATATATGTCAGAATACAGGCATTGTGTAAGCAATGGACCCACCCATGATGCCCACCACAGAGTCAGGGAAACAGATGCTGTCTCCCACCTTGAGTCAAGCAAACTGCAAGGACACAGTCCTAAGTGACAGAATTCCCTGCATGTAAGGGCCACACCTGGGTATCAGATGAGGAGTGGGCAGTGCACAATAGAGGGACATGGCTCCTGGACAACATGACTGCTGTACTGTGGCAGTTCAACCTGGCCCGAGGAGGGCACATAACATGTTAGACAGAGTACACAGTGCAGTCTTTGACTCACCCCCTCCTTGCTGCTCTCTGGCCGTCAGCTGCCCATCCAGGTCTGGAAAGACTACCGCCAGGATCCTGAGCATGTGGGTGGTCAGGGTCCGTGTTCCGCCCCTCCTGCGAGGAGGCGACAGCTTCAGCTGGACCCGTGCAATCCTCCGGGTCCAGCCCCGAAGGTCCTGCCACCTCTTTTGGCAGTTGCGGATCCGGCGCTTGTAGACCCCCACGGACCGGACAGCCCGGACGATGTCCTTCCAGATCTCATGCTTCCGATGGGCAGAAGCCTGTCAGGATGACAAAGTGATAAGGACATTACTACACATGCAACATATCCGTGCATGACACAGTTGCATATACATGTCGCAATCACAGGGGCACATGGTGTACCCAGGCAGTGCACAGCTGCCCATGGACAGTTTTCCAGAAGTCACTACATGGTATCATAGCATGGGGAGTAAAACCCTGTTCAGAAGCACTGTCACTGCACCATACCTGTCCAGTGCAAGTCACCACACACTATGGGGGTGACAACTACTCAGTGAGCCTGCTAGCCAGTGGCGTGCTGACTCTCAGCCTTGCTAGTCAGACAAAATGCACATTCAGAAAGGCAGTGCACAGAACACTCACCTGCTCCCCTGGTGTCCCATACAGCTTGCTGTACTGTGGAAGTAGGCTGTCCAGCAGGGCCTGGTTCTCCTCAAGGCTGAAGGCTGGGGCTCTCTCCACAGTACGTGCCATTGCAGGGTCCAGAGGGGCAGAGACAGCAGCAGTGCAGTGGCAGATGTCGTCCTGGAGCATGTAGTGCAGGCAAGTGGGCTCTCAGGGGAACAGGCAGCAATATATATGTGCTGGAGAGGCAGATACTGTCCCTTGTGTCCAAAGTGATAGGTCCAAGTCGTTTGCATCTTCTGAATCTGGCCAATCCATGGAATAGCAGCACCAAAACACGCCCACAGCATCCTTCAAAACTTCAACTTCATGACATACATGATTTTGCAACATTGTTGTGGGTGACCAACTGATTTTCCAGCAACCGACTCGTTCGAATATTCGAAAACGCGTCCGTTGCCAGGCAAGCCCATTGTCAATGGGTGCGCACCGATCGGTCCATTGCGGTACAACGCGCACAGGGGTACAACGCGTACCCGCACACATTGAAAGCAATGGGCCGGCCGGAGGCACCGATCGGTCCATTGCAGTTCAACGCGCACAGGGGTACAACGCGTACCTGCACACATTGAATGCAATGGGCCGGCCGGAGGCACCGATCGGTCCATTGCAGTTCAACGCGCACAGGGGTACAACGCGTACCCGCACACATTGAATGCAATGGGCCGGCCGGAGGCACCGATCGGTCCATTGCAGTTCAACGCGCACAGGGGTACAACGCGTACCCGCACACATTGAAAGCAATGGGCCGGCCGGAGGCACCGATCGGTCCATTGCAGTTCAACGCGCACAGGGGTACAACGCGTACCCGCACACATTGAATGCAATGGGCCGGCCGGAGGCACCGATCGGTCCATTGCGGTTCAACGCATCACTGTATATGTGACTGGCATAGGTCAGCATGCCTGTCTCAGATGGACATATGCCAGCCACAGATAGCTCCCAGGGAGTGAGGGGCACACCTACATCACGACAGCCTGTCCAAACCTTATCATAAGGCATGTAAGGCTGCATTTCCTATTGTGTGTATGTTGGTGTACATGTTTGTCCTGTGGGTGTCACCTGTGGGCAGCCACCCCCAGGCTGTGCACGTGTTCATGGGGACAGGATCCTGGGTGTTACGTGTGCGTGACCACTGTGATGTGCAACTGTTCATATCTGTGCATGTGTCATGGTCACATTTCACAGTGGTGTTTGTGTATGTCATGTCACATACCCCGTGAGTCCCATGTGGGACGGTATGTTTGAGCCAGGGTGTCCCAGTGGCACAATAGTGATGGCCCTCCACAGTCTTTGTGCATGTAGTGTTTACAATGTCTCTGATTTCATGTGCACAATGGGAGACAGTCTCCACATCACGTTGTGTGTGCATGGACTCTGATGTTGTGCGTGTGTGTCACAGACGTCCATGGCTGTCCTGCCATGGCAAGTGTGGCCACTACCTGTGGGGGTCATGTTTGTTTTGCTGTGGTGTACACATGATACTCCAGGTGATGCCAGTGTCCATGTGGCATTACAGGGTCCCTGGGAATGTGCCTGTCGTTGAGCTGTGGTGCCTGGGGCACATCTGTCCTCACATGTCACTGTGGGGGTGACTGTGACACAGCATCATGATATCCAATGGGCCAACCTGGGACAAATTGATGCCACCTGTAGGACCGTGTTGACAGATGTTGGCCATGTATGTACCATACATGTCGTTCCGGTACTGCACACTTCATGTAGTTGTGCCTCATGATGATGTATGTTGGGATCTTGAGTGTGTTCAATGCCGCATATGTGGGGTGACTGACGATCTTGCTTACTTCTCCTCTGCACTGCAGGGCTCCTGCTGTCCATCGGCCATTCCCAGACCTGGCAACGATGGTGGAACGGGACAGCATCCGACGGTACCGCTTCACCAGGCAGCTGATTGAGGATTTGGCAGTGCAGTTGTCCCCACATTTGCAGCCTGGCCGGCCGTATCCTACAGCGCTGACCCCCAAGGTGAAGGTGATGGCAGCCCTACACTTCTTTGCCACCGGTACCTTCCAACATACTGTGGCGTCTGCTGGTGGGATGTCACAGACCATGTTCAGCCGTGTGCTCCGCGATGTTTTGGCGGCAATGTTGCTCTTCCTGAACCGGTACATCTATTTCCTAGACTGCGGCGACTCACTGACGTGAAGAGTGACTTTTATGCCCTGGGGAGGATGCCGCATGTCATTGGCTCCATTGATGGGACACATGTGGCTTTGGTACCACCACAGGCCCAGGAGCAGGCCTACAGGAACCGCAAGCACTACCACTCGGTCAATGCACTGGTGGTGTGTCTTGCAGACATGAGCATCACACACGTGTGTGCCCGTTTCCCTGGTTCAGCACACGATGCCTTTGTGATGAGGAGTAGTCGCATCCCCAGGATGATGGCACAGATGCAGAACCAGCGTGCCTGGCTTGTCGGTGTGTACTGACTTTGTGCCATTGTGTGTGATCTGATCTGTAGTATTCCGCCCACTTTTCCAAGTCAGCTGATGTGCACTTGTCTGTCCGTAGGTGACTCGGGATACCCCAACATGCCGTGGTTGCTGACACCCCTCAGGAACCCTGTGACACCTGCCCAGATGCGCTACAATGAGGCACATGGTCGGACCAGGAGAGTGATTGAGCGGACCTTTGGTCTCCTGAAGAGCCGCTTCCGCTGCCTGGACAAGACCGGAGGGTCCCTCCCATATGCCCCTGCGAAAGTGTGCAAGATTATCATCGTCTGCTGCATGCTACACAACCTGGCAGTGCGGAAGGAGTTGCCTCTCATCCAGGATGACGATGACCAACATCCGCCACCTGTGGAGGATCCTGGCCTGGACCACGATGCCAGTGACAATGATGATGATGATGATGATGGTGATGGTGATGTCCGCACACAGCTCATCACCAACTTCTTTAGCTGAATGTGAGTATCCTGAGGTGTCATGTGAATGATGTGAGTTGGCATGATGTGTGGGTGGTGCTCTGGTGCTGTTGGAGTGTGTCCATGGGCTACTTGACAGGATGTGTGTTGCGATGTGTGGTGACAGGTGGGCTGTACTCCCCAACAGTGTTGACATGCTAACTTGGTTCTGGGTGGGTATCTTGTAACATGTATTGTGCATGAGTTTTGCTGATCTGTCCTGTACTGCATTGCTTTTGACTGTGTGTCATTTCTGTCCTTCACAGGGTACTTTCAGATTCGTTTGGTCAACTGTGTCCACCGACGACGTGATTGCACATCCAGGCTGGTAGCTGTTGTGTCCCTACAGGTGATGTGCGCCACACCCATGGACTTCCTTCCGTCTACAGTTGTTGACTGTGTGCCCGCTACCAGGTGGGGTTACCTTGCATCTGTAGTGGTTACGGCATGTTGCTACTGTGTAATAAACCTGTGCTTCACTTAGTGATGTGCGTTGTCTGTGGTCACACATTTGACTGCCATTTGCTTACTGCACCTGTGGGCTACTTGACTACAACTGGGAATGGGTGTGGTGTCTGTGCATTGCACCGTCTTCCCTGGCAACATCAGTGTAGGCAATGAGTCAGATGGCCTAGGTGTGTATGTGTTGTGTACCCCTGGTGGTGTGTCTCCCTCATATGTGTCACGTTGCCTGTACTCACATGCCTGTGTTGTCCTTGCTGTTGCAGTTCGCATACACAGTGTAATTTTGCAGTTCATCATCCCCATAACAGCACCCACGTTGGAATCACGACAGAGGGCAAGTATGGTGTATTAGTGTGTTTATTGTGATACATCTGTGTTAATAGTGCATAGGATGGGTTGTGCTGTACATGAATCTTGCAATCCCAAGTTCCTAGGTGAATTGAAAGTCCAGGTAGACAGGATCCCCAGTATCGGGGCCACAGTTGTCTGACACATTGTTCCAACTTGTACTCCCCATGCAATGTGTGGGAGTAGTGTTGCCATCAACAGGGTGAACAGTCTGTGCACAAAGGCGAAAATCCAGAACAGGTTCAGGCTTCCTGGGAGTTGCGCTTGGCCATCAGCCTCTCACTTTCGTGGTGACAGTCGTTGGAGGGGTGGGTGCAGGGGGTGCAGCTGGTGGACCTGCTGGTGCTGCAGCTGGTGGTCCTGCTGGTGCAGCATGTTGACTTGCACCGGATGTGCCAGGTTGTTCATCGTCCGAGGAGGACAGAGGCTGTACGACGCCAGTGAGCTCGGCATCCTCTTGAGCCTGGGACTGGGACTCCTCAGCGTCTGCTGCTGTGTCCCTATCATCACCTGTTTTTGGGAGACACAAACAATGTATTTCATGTTTCTGCAGGCATCAGTGGTTGACACACCTGACAGTTGTGACTGTGCCTCGGGGTGCGGGCCTGTACATTGTATTGTCCTAAGTCGTCACAGTCAGGGGTTGATATTGGTGTGGCACATTGTCCTGCATTATTTGGGCATTTCTATGTATTCTCTGGGGTGTGAACATGGTCTGCATTGATTGTGTTTGGTTGACAGCCAGACCTCCTTCCCACCCACCCACCCAGCCAGTCAGTTATCCCACCATGGAACATGCTTGCATTGCAGGAGTGTAAGTTGTCTCTCAGGATGTCAGTCAGTGGTGTCCTGCTGTTTGTTGGTGCACAGTTGGCAGCAGGGCCTTGTGCTCCCCACAGCAGTAGCCAGTGTCAGCCATCTTGTGAGTCCTTCTCCACTCCCTGTGATGTGAGCATGGTTCAGGGTGGTGTTGATGGGACAGTTGTGGGGGTGAGCTATGTCTGTGACTACGACTCCCATCATGCTATTGCCTCCACCCCCCTTCCCAGCATGCCCATGCTTCCTTCCTTTTGACTCTGCTTCCCTGTGGGGTGGGCTGGCTGTGCTGACAGGATGGCTGGGAGTGTTGTCCTGGCAGTTGTTTGGCTAAGAGTCCCAGGAGTGTCCCTGTGCTTCACACAACATAACCCAGGGTGGTGGTGCTTTGTGGGATCTTGTGTTAGGATGGAGGGCATTGCATTCTACCAGGTGGGTACTGTGGAGTTTGTGTTGGGGGGGTGAGGGGAGGTGCTGGTGACTATAGTCAGTGCTGCAAGTCCCCCTTCCCACCCAGCCAGCCAGATATCCCACCATGGAACGTGCTTGCATTGCAGGGAGTGTAAGTTGTCTCTCAGGATGTCAGTCAGTGGTGTCCTGCTGTTTGTTGGTGCACAGTTGGCAGCAGGGCCTTGTGCTCCCCACAGCAGTAGCCAGTGTCAGCCATCTTGTGAGTCCTTCTCCACTCCCTGTGATGTGAGCATGGTTCAGGGTGGTGTTGATGGGACAGTTGTGGGGGGCAATATGTGTGACTGCGACTCCCATGATGCTATTGGCTACACTGACTTGGCCAGCATACACAGAATTCCTTCCTTTGAGTGGTCTTCACTGTGTGTTGGTGTTGTTGTGGTGGCTACATGTGTGGATGTGTGTGTTAGTTCTATTTGTGCCACTGCCTAGCTGTAGTTGTGGTTGTGTTTGTACATGTGTTGGCACAGTTGGATGTGACTTTTTTGATGGCATGTGTTGTGTTTATCTGACTGACATACACATTTTGGGATGATTCTGTTCTAGTTGCTGTGTAATTGCTATGAGTGCATGGTTTGACTCTCCCCTTGACAGTGATGTGTGTGTTTTGTGGCAGTTTATTGTGTACATTTGTTGTGTACTCACCAGGCTCTGGGATGTCCTCTAGTCCATATACGCTCACTGGCGGAAGGATGGCCCGCACCTTCTCCTCCCAGGGCCTGAGGTATATTGGCTTGGCAGGAGGGCCACTGCCGGTGTGTTGGCTGTTGATGTAGTCTTTCTTCAGCATGTCCCGTACCCTCCTGCGCACATCATACCACCTGTTCTGGATGTCCGTCTTTGTGCGCCGACATGGTGATTGGGCGTTCACCCTGTTGATGATCCTCTCCCACATCTTGGTTTTCTGCGACATGGGGGTCTGTTGGACCAGAGTGCCAAACAGCTGTGGCTCCACCCTGAGGATCTCGTCTACCATGACTTCCAATTCACTATCTAGGAACTTGGGATTCTTCTTGGGGGGCATGGTGATGGGTGGTGATGGTGGGTGATGTGTGTGTTGGTGTGCAGGTGAGGGTGTGTGGGTGTGTGTTGTGCTGGGTGTATGTGAGGTAGGTATTTGTTGGTGTGTTGATGGTGTGTGGCTTGTGTGAGGGATGAGCTGTGGGTGTGTGGTTGCTTTCTCTTGGGTGCTGGCAGTGAAATGGCATTTGCAAAGGCTCATGGTAGTGATTTGTGTCCTTTATATAGGTGGAGTTGTGGGTGTGTCTTTGTTCTCTGTCCCCACCCCCCCAGTATTTATTGGCTTGGTAATTGCTTGTTTGGCCTTTTTTGGTTGATTTTTCCTTTGTGCTGTTTGTGTATGTTGGAAACGTTCTTGTGACCGAGTCGGACCCTGCATTGGTCTCGTACGGTGTTTTCCGTTTCGTTCACGCTGTGTTTGTGCAGTTTTCTATGCTGCGTACGCGTCGGTCGCGGTGTATTGTGTTGCTTCGGCTCGGTTTTGTATGCGTGTCGGTCGTACGGCTTGTCCTCCGTCCGACTCGGTCGTGTTTTTCGCGCCTTGCATCGTACTTTGCGGTTTGGAGTTGGCGGGTACGATTCGGTCGGATTTGTTCCGGGTGCGTGTCGGTCGGTTGGATTCGCGTGTTTTTCCGGCCGGATTGCTATTTTCCGAGCGGCTCGGTCGGTCGGCTTGGTTTCCTAACGTGTCGGTCGGATTTATCGCGGCTTGCATCGTACTTGGCGTGTCAGGCGCCACTGGTACGTGTCGGTCGGTAATTTTTCCGGCTCCGTGTCGGTCGGTGCTTTTTCCGGCCCGAATCGGAATCGGCCCCTTAGTGTGAGTTGATCTTTAGATTTTTACTTACTTTTTGTGTGCCTTTTTCCAGGTATGTGATTGCTGTAGTTTTTCAATAGACTAGTAGTTTATAGATGTTATAGTAATTTCTTTGTAGTATGTACAGTTTAAGAGATAAAAGAAGTAGAGTGTTTTGTTAGTTATTTATGATTTTAAACATTTATTTAATTAATTTACAAATTAGAATAAATATATGTTTTACCTACTGGAGAAAGTAGCTATATATATTCTTCCACTTCAGCTTTAGGATTGTTTTTGGCAAATCTGGCAGAGTATCGTCTTCTTGCAGCTTTTGTAGTTTTTGGTGTAGTAAGTTGTCACATTTTGTTTGCCTTTTATAGTGTTAGTTTAATTGATGATATACTTTTTGTGGTTTCTTTGCTTTATGGTTTGTTTTTATTTGTTAGTGTTTGTTTAGTTTGAATTATTTTTTCAGTTATTGCTTTCATGGTTAATGCTAATTAATGTTTATTTTATATTATTGTATATAAATTTTTATATTTTCTGTTTTATTTTGGATGTATTATTTATGCATATAATTACAATTATTTAGTTTAATCTTTTTTATGTTGGTACCTGTTGTAAATATAATTATTTTATTAATATTTTAATGTATTGAGAGTATATTGTTTTTTGGGGGTGCTTTAAGTTATTTTAGTAATATAAAATAGTTATGTTGTTAGAATATTTATATATTGTTTTAAAGTTTATTTTTATTTTTTGATTAAAGTAAAATGTTATTTTAATGTTTAGTAATAAAATGTATTTATTTTTGGCAATAACAATGTAGCCGGTATTGTGTGTTGCAATATTTTTGACTACTTATATTTTATTTAAAGGTAACAATATTTTAGTTTCAAATATTTTTGTTATTGATATAAGTAAAAACAGATATTTTTAACTGCAATATTTTGGGTATTGATATTTGTGTTTTTACTAATTAAGTATAGGAAGGCAACATTTTTGTGGACGTTATGTATTTTCCAATATTTTTGTGAATCAAAATAGTTGCTATTGGTATAACATCATTGATACATGAAGAATATGCCTAACTTTATCAATGAGGAGGAGGAGATCTCCAGTGTTGACTGAATGTGTGTAGTTGCAATGTGAATTGAAGGGCATGAGGGTAAGAGTCTAGGGAATTGGGATTTTGTGTTGAGACTATTGATGCGTATAATGCATGATTGGGTCGGTTTTGAAGGGTCTGATGGGAAGGGGAATTGTAGGTGTGAAAATAAGCACACGCTAATAGGCAGGTAATGCTGAAGCACAGATAACCTAGCTGTGATTTTTTTTTTTTTTTTGAGGAAGCAACTATTCTAGCTCTGCTGGCACAGTGGTAATTTTGTCATGGTGCTATCATAATAGCATAGCTGACTCAAAAACATTTGTTGTCTGAGTGCAAATCTCATAGCACAGTAGATTTAAAAAACATTTTTGTCAGCGTTGGGGCAATTGACATCAGGTGCGGTTTTTGTCAAGCAACCAATATAATAGTATTTTTAACTCAAAACTTTCTCCAGTGCAAGGGAGCAAATATGATAGAACAGTTGCCTCAAGAACAGTTTTTTGTGTGGGAACACACATCATAACTTTGACTAAAAACATTCTTTGTCAGATAGAGTGGCTGCTCCTTGGCTATTGCGGAGGAGTGTCGCCCCTTGCCAGCCGCAAAATTTGAAAAATTAAATGATAATAAAACGTGTTTATTATTGTTTTTTTTTTCTACCATTGAATGAGGCTTGGTGCAAGGCAGGAGGGAGAGTGATGAGCACTGTGATATAGTGTGCATGATGCTTTGGCCGGCCGTCTCAGGCTGGCCAAAGCCTCATGCGCAGTGAAGCTCTCTCCAACCCCTGCTGCATTGGTGGGTTAGACACATCAGTCACAGGCTCCCAGTCTCCCTGGGAGCGTAAATTGAGGGCGCTCAGGCCAGCCCTGACGCTGCTCTCATGCATGAGAGCAGTGTCAGTATTTGCCGCAGGGGAGGCTGGGAGCCTCTTCCTTCACCGAGGAAGAAACAGGAGAGGAGCGTTTTGAATGCTGCAATGCAGCAGGTAAGTTCTTTTTTTTACTTTGTGTTTTACTGTTTTCATCGTCATCGCCCCCCTCCCCCTACAACTCAGATGGCACACCAGCCGCTACTGGTCAGATATCTGACAATTTTCTCAAGAACTGTTTTTGGTCATGGATCAAATATCACTGAATTGTTGATTTATGAAACAATTTAGTCATGATTAATATATAACATCATAGTTAACTCAAGAGCAGTTTTTTGGCATGTAGCAATTGTAGCATGGTCGATATATGAGCAGGCTATAGCAGGGGTGGGGTTTTTGAATCACAAATATTTTAATCGGGAAACAAATATAATAAAATAGCTGTTCCCAGAGCAGGTGTTTTTTCAAGGAGCAAATATGATCCAAAACATTTTTTTTTGTCATGGGTGGTTTGTTATCTCAAGAATATTTTTCAGGGAGATAGATGAGAGAAAAGTTGAATGAAGAATTTGTTTTTGTCAGATGAAGGATTAAAACAACTCTCTACGCGGCAGCCAGAATGGTCACCGGAATCAAGAAATTTGATCACATTTCACCTGCACTCAGAGAACTCAAGTGGCTCCCAGTCGAAATGCGGGCGAACTTCAAAACAGCCTGCCTCACACACAAAGCCTTGCACACCGGCAAACCCGAATACCTGGCTGCCAAACTCAAAAAGCCGGTCAGACCAGGAACCTCAGAAGCTCTAACACCCTACTACTCATCCCGCTGAAATCACGAAAACAAAAACCGCGGACAGGGCCCTACGCCGGAACGCGCCCAAAATCTGGAACTCTATTCCCCCCCACATCAGAACTATTCCCTCTTTTGCAAAATTCAAAAGTCAGCTCAAAGTCCTGTTCCTCGACCGCTCCCTAGTGAACCGATAGGAGCAGTCGGAGCACTGAAACAGACACCTCACACCGCTTCGACGCTGCGTCAGCAAGGCTCCGATCCTGAACTCTCCGCCATTGACCTATACTATTATTTTTATTATGGGATTTTCCGCATTATTGTATTTTGTTACTTTCTGCGTTTTAACTGATGTAAAGTGCTCCGATATCCTCGGGTCAGGTCAGCGCTATACAAAACATCTTAAATAAATAAAAAAATAAAAAAATAAAGGATTTAGAATTGCTCCAAATCTCATAGAAAATATCCATGGTTTGTGTTTTCAGATTCTGAAATGGCCAGGAGCTGATATTTAAAAGGGATTTTGTGGAACAATCTCTGTAGTGTTTTATGCCATTGTAATTCTGCCTCTGTTTGCTTCTATAATAATAAAGGACTAGTTTAAAACACTCTGAAATACTTTTAAAGTAGTTTCTTTAGGTGTTTGCAGTGTTAGGTTTACATTTCATTTGGTGACAAATACTGCATTGTGCATATCTTCACACTGTTTCAACAGCCTTGACATAAAAATAATTTCTATTACTAGCTACATGGCAACCCTAGCAGGGCTTTTGACTCAAGAACATTTTTTGGGGTCAGGGAGCAAACATATCATACGTAAGTCAAAGCTTTCTTTGTCAGAAGTTGACTACTTGCCAGAATAAACATGTTTTGCATGGAAGGATATGATCTAATAAAAAACATGTGTGTGAAAGTTTCAGCGAGGTACCAGACTCCGCTTCATATTAATTAAAAAAATCTCAAAATTAATTGATTGCAATGAACACCACATGCTACATTTATTTTTCTTTGATTTACTTATCTAATATGAGAAGGTCTCATATGTACATCCCTCTACTAAAAAGATAGATAAGAATATTATGCTCCATTATACTGGTTTCCATCAAGGAATCCTAAATACAACTTATCTTATGGACACTTTTAGGATTACACTATGTCTGCAGTAAAAGCAGTGAGGGCCACCCATCCATTAGCACAGACTTACCTTAGGGACCTACTGGCTATGCCAATGCAATTTGCTGATTCTGTGCAACATCAGCAAATTTTAACAAAAAAGATTATTACTATGACTCAATCGTTGTTTTTTTGTCATTCTTTAGGCACAGCATGCTTCACTACACATGTGCCCATGTACCAAATGATACAGGCTCCATTTTCCTTTTTCTTATTTACCAATCCAAGATGGCAGATAGCATTTCAATTGGTAAATGAAACATTTTAGTGAAAAAGCACAAAATAAAATATAAAAAAGACTGCAGAGGTGGGGAGGTAATAGAGGAGTGGGTGGGGGGGTAAAAGCAGCACACGAGGTAGAGAATAACACAGGGGACCGGGGAAGAAGCACATGATGGAGAGAAAATATGGAGTGGAGCAGGGGCGAGAATCACACAATAGAGAGGAAGCAGCACACAAGGGAGAGAACAACATAGGACAGAATGAACAGCACATGAGGGAGAGAACATCACAAAGCGTGGATGTGGAAGTCTTTGAGGGGAAACAGAGTGAGTGAGATGCACAAGGATGAGAGCAACATTGGGGGGGGTTGGCATTTGGCAGTGGAGAAGCACATAAGGGAGAGAGCTAGAAAACACTTCTTGAGTGCTTAATCACAAACAAAAAAACATTTCCCAAAAAGTGAAGAATGGAAGGCTACATGTCAGGCTACAAGTCAGCAAATGATAGTAAGACTGGTATGCTCCATTGGAGTTAACAAACACAAGAATAGGAAGCAAGCAAGAGTGGAAAACTCAACCATGATCTGCAATGGGTGGGATGTAGTATGCGTTTTGCAAACAGACAGCTTGTGCTAGCTAGTAGGCGAGACCTAAAAATTGCTTCGACAGCGGTGATTCCAGAAGATGACTGAAACAGTTCATTAAACAAGCCTAGTTTAATTTAAACCACCTCTAATAATTGTCACTACATTTAACATTCAAACCAACACAGTTAAGAAAACTGTCAACGAAAATTGGCATGTCTTGGAGACACTACTAATCAGACTGAAAAAGCCAAATGTTTCATTAAAAGGAACTCAAAATTTGAGGGACATTTTAATTCAAACTACATTTGAAGAACAGATACAGAAGAACACAATCTACTCTACACTGGCCTACCAGCAATTAAAGGTCGCCATAGATGTGGAAACTGCAGTTCGGCATGCGTGGGAAAAACAAATCAGGACATATGTAAAAGAATAATGCAGCACACATGTAACAACTCCATTGGTCAGTCATTTTCTAGAGGAAAATCATACAGAAAGCGAACTTCAGTGGACCATATGTGAGGCTGTACAAGCTAATGCTGAAGGAGGGGTTTTAGACAGGACCCTTTTACAAAGAGAAGCATGAATGGATCACTGATAGAATATCGGAACAAAAAATATTGTGTGGACATAATATTGTGTCAAAAATATAGAGGAATAAAATATCGAGAAGGTAAGTGCAACTAGGTAAGTATAAATTTGCTATTCTTAACTCAAGATCTACGTACCTTGAAGATATATATATTGTCAAGGTACATCTATGTGGAGTTATATATAGTAAAACTTTGCTTACCTATACAAACTTACCTCCACAATATTTCTGCCCTCGATATTCTTGCCACGATATTTTGTCCCATGATATTTTTGGTTCCGACATTCTCTTCCCCATTAATTACCCCAATAGCATGCAGACTATTCCATTAAATTACTGCAGTTTGGGCCATGCAGTCATTATCTGGAATCCTGGTTTGTGTAATTAAAGACATCAATAGATCACTGTCTGACATGAGATCAAGTTGAAATCAGAAAGGACCCAGGTATGCCTGCATTATGGATCCACTTAAGTGTCTCTGGAGTGAGAGACTCTGTGGGTCTCCACAGTAACCCACATTGCATAGTATGTGGGGCTGACTATGGAGGCCTTGGAGGGTTAGCGCTGTAGAAGTCTAGATATGTGCCAGTCTCCCAGGCAACCAACAGGCTGCGTCTCCGAGGTGAGACCTAATAACGCGACAAGCACAGCATCCCGATACCATTAAATGAGGAGAGAAGAAGTCAGGCACACCAATCTGGTATACGTTACTGGTCGAGTACAGCACACTCAGATGTTACATGTAGCAGTATTACATGCTACTTAGAAGTTCACAACAGTGAGAAAAAAGTCAATACTAATTGACAGGCTAAGCCAAGTCATGCTTTCTCTCATGATAGTAATTTATGGTTTCTCTTTCAGAAAAAACCCAACAATAAATCTTTAATTTTGCAAGAAACTTGTAAGGCCATGCAAAGGTGCTACAGCATGTTCATAAGAGCACACGTAATGGGATATAATATTCCTAATAAGAATCTCTATTCATAAACTTCATTTTCAAACAGTGTTTACAAGACCTCCAAAGCCAACCTGGATCAAGACACAATTATGCTGCAGACACACACTGTTGTGTACATATATATTTATTCTCATAAGGTTTGTAAATATAAATACTGCAAATCCCAACTATTTATGGTGTAACTCACACACAGAAAAAAATAGGATCACACTTCTGAGGAAGACCTAAAAAAAATCTCTGGCTCCTGTGTAGAGGTCGAAACATGTAGAGGAATATTCTGAACGGTGAAGAAATCGTGTCAATCACATTCATTGTAGCTCTTGCAAGGACAGTATTTTTCAGTTATAAGAACTAATTAAATGTCATTTTAACCTCGGTCGACCTACAAAGAAATAAGTCATGGCTCAGAAACGAAGGAAGTACAACAAGGGACTATTCTATCCTATAAACATATACTACAACCACAGCACTGAAATACATATTATAAATATTTCAATCACTGATATGTTTTGACCAACTGTATGTCACATGGTGGTGGGCATCAACATATCACCCTTCTGCACATATGAGTCAATAAAATAACATTTGTGTAAAATATTTGGTGAGGTATGTGACTCCTTTTCAAATTTTCTGAAAATCTAAAAAAAAGAAATGATTGCAATGAACATCATTAGATTCCTGCCCATGCGATGTATCTTCCTCTGTTGGATTGTCAAGCTTTAAGGCTGAATGTCTAATCTCTTGTTTTTTATAGCAGGGAGAGAATAGTTTGCAAGCATCATGGTATAGTTGATCTAAAAGCAATTTTAGAGGGCAGCTGACTCAAGAACATTTTTATCAGGGAGCAAATACGATATTATAGTTGACTCAACAAAAGAAAATATTAGCATAGTTAATTCAAGGGCAACTTTTATCAGTAGCATATACCATAGCAAACTTTGGTCAGGCATTGTTAGTTTGTCATTGAACAAATATAGCATAGTTGATTTAAGAACAATCCTTGTCAATGTAAGAAAGCACATAACATGGAATTGATGACATTTTGTCAGGGGAGCAGCATTGACTTAGAAGCAGTTTTTGCCAGGAAGAAATTTCTTGTCGCATTTGACTCAAGAACAGTTGTTTGAGGTAGAACACATATCATTGCATAGTAGATCGTTGTGAAAATAGTTGTGCGATACGTTGCAATTTAATAACGTTAAAACGTTTAAAAGTTCAATAATGGCTAGGGCGTTCGACCTCGGACCTGGGGAACTGGGTTCGAGTCTCGGTAATGACGCTGAACATCCTGTGATTCTGGGCAAATCACTTAATCTCCCCGTGCCTAACAAAAATGAATGTGTGTCCTCATGTAACGTAACTGGTGCTATGTAAAGCGCTCTGATACCCGATTCGGTTGCGGGTCAAGTTCGCGCTATATAAAACTCTGCAAAAAAAAAAAAAACATAGTTCTTGCTAGATTGCTGCTTGTAAGTTAGTTCATCCAGGACGCAGCAGTGAGAGAGAAGACACCGGCGCTGCATGTCATGAAAATATATGCATGAGGATGATTGTGGCAATAAATTATTTGTGTTTCGCTGGAACTCTTAATACACTTCTTTTTGTACCTTCTGCAGGAGTACAAGCCGAAATTCTGGCTGTCCAATCTATATGACATTTAAATAATCTAAGTTGATATTAACTAGTAAGTTAACAACTGTTTCGAAAAGATGAGAGATGCTGAATTATGAGGGTATTTCTGAGCTGGCACAAGGATATATTAGATTTTTTAGAAACATAATTTTTCTGGACATTTATGGTGAGATCCCTGTTAAGAAAGTTTCTGAGTGTTCTGGATTTTCAAAGAAGATGGTACATGTGGTCAGAAAGAAAAGGAGTTATGAGAGTTCAAAGACTCTTGAAAAAGATTCCTTCTCTCTGGACTCATTTGGTCGATTCTGAGAGTCTTAAGTTGAATTCCTGCTGCAAATTTTGTGTCTATGCCCTAGATGTGTCAACAAAAACATATATTGGATGGAACTATATATGAAAAACTCAGGCATCCCCATGTCGATGGAAACGACTTAACGGCTCATTGGTTTTCTGGTTAAGTTCTTTGAAGCAGCGTATCTATCCTTTGCCAAACCTTGCAATCATGAAGTACCAGTGGGGTTGCCTGTACATTTGAACTGTTTTTAATATGATTGATCAAATATTAACAGATATTAACATAACTTTCATGTAATAGTTATAATTCAGCCTTGACAACTATGGCTTGTTCTCAGCCAAATTATTACTGTCTTTAAATTCTGATTCCTCAGGATATAAACTGTAAATTTGAATGTATTATGGCTCTCTCTGAATAATTTAAACGGTTTTACGCTATTCTGTAAGGTTTTGGTGAAGAAAGTTCATAATGCTATATAATTGAACAAATAAACTTTATCATCATGACTGTGCACCCTTTAGGGCACTATTTGCCCACATCAGGTAGGGGGTTGCTGATTACAGAAAGGTTAGGCTAGATACAGCATTTACAGATATGCCTGATTGAACTCTGAAACATTCTGCTTGGATCTGAACTCCCTGTGTTAAACTGTGGGTGTTTGTTTACCTATTGAAAATTGCAGGTGGTAAAAGCGCTGTTTCTTTTAACTTAGCGGTTTTAATATTTGTAATGAATGTGCTGTTTGACTCATTACCACGCATACCTTTACCACAAGCATACATAGCATTACATTAAAGTTACCATAACCACGCATCCCATTACCACGCACACACTTACCACGATGACCTTTACCGCACAGTTGTTTTATTTAAGGAAAACAATACAAATAAATGTAAATAAAGTAATTGAAATAATATTTACATAGGTAAATTAATTTTAGTGTTACAGATAACATTTTTGAAAAAATTAACTTATAAAAAGTACTATTTTGTAGAGCATCTGAACACAGTAGAACACATTTCAATGCAGCATATTGCTACTCAACGCAATGTATCGCAACACTGCGCAACTATTTTCTTTTTTTTATTAATCTTTTTTATTTGAACATAGTGATAACATTACAATACAACCATGTGCATCACATCAGATCAGAAACAGGAGATTGCATTCCATACTGATTATTCCAGACAACAATCAATCAAACATTTGTAAAGCGCACTACTCACCCGTGAGGGTCTCATGGCGCTGGGGGGTGGGGGGGAGCTGCTACTGCTCGAACAGCCAGGTCTTGAGAAGTCTCCTGAAGGTCAGCAGGTCCTGGGTCTGCCGCAGGTGGATGGGGAGGGTGTTCCATGTCTTGGTGGGGAGGTGGGAGAATGATCTGCCGCCGGCGGTCGTTCTGCGGATGCGTGGAACCTTGGCGAGGGCGAGGTCAGCGGAGCGAAGCTGGCGGTTCGGGGTGTAGAAGGTGAGTCGTTCGTTGAGGTATGCTGGTCCGGTGTCGTGGAGTGCCTTGTGAGCGTGGGTGAGGAGCTTGAAGGTGATCCTCTTGTTGACGGGGAGTCAGTGCAGGTCTCTCAGGTGGGCTGTGATGTGGCTGTGGCAGGGGATGTCAAGGATGAGGCGTGCAGAGGCGTTCTGTATGCGTTGTAGTCGTTCCTGGAGTTTGGCCGTGGTTCCCGCGTAGAGGGCATTGCCGTAGTCCAGTCTGCTGCTGACGAGGGCCTGGGTGACCGTCCTTCTGGTTCCGGTGGGGATCCATCTGTAGATCTTGCGGAGCATGCGGAGGGTGTTGAAGCAGGAGGAGGAGACGGCGTTGACTTGCTGGGTCATTGATAGCGATGAGTCTAGGATGAACCCCAGGTTGCGTGCGTGGTCGGTGGGTGTCGGTGCAGCTCCCAGTGTGGCCGGCCACCAGGAGTCGTTCCAGGCGGAGGGGGTGGAGCCGAGAATGAGGACCTCCGTCTTGTCCGAGTTCAGTTTCAGGCGGCTGTTCTTCATCCATTCGGTGACGGCCTTCATTCCTTCGTGGAGGTTGGTTTTGGCGGTGGTGGGGGCCTTGGTGAGGGAGAGGATCAGCTGGGTGTCGTCGGCGTATGAGATGATGTTGAGGTCGTGCGATCGGGCTATGTTGGCGAGCGGTGCCATGTAGACGTTGAAAAGTGTCGGGCTGAGGGATGATCCTTGGGGTACGCCGCAGATGATCTTGGTGGCTTCAGATCGGAATGGAGGGAGGCGGACACTCTGGGTTCTGCCGGTGAGAAAGGAGGTGGTCCAGTCCAGGGCTTTGTCGCGGATCCCTGCGTTGTGGAGGCGTGTGCGTAGGGTGTGGTGGCAGACGGTGTCGAAGGCGGACGAAAGGTCCAGGAGAATGAGGGCCGCGGTTTCTCAGTTGTCCAGCAGGGTCCTGATGTCGTCGGTGGCAGCGATGAGGGCACTTTTGGTGCTGTGGTTGCTGCAGAATCCTGATTGGGATGGGTCCAGGGTGTTGTTCTCCTCGAGGAAGTGGGTCAGTTGCCTGTTGACAATCTTCTCGATGACTTTCGCTGGGAACGGGAGTAGGGAGATGGGCCGGAAGTTCTTGAGGTCCTTAGGGTCCGCCTTGGGTTTCTTGGGTAAGGCGTTGATTTCGGCGTGCTTCCAGCTCTCCGGGAAGGTGGCGGTCTCGAAGGAGTTGTTGACGATCTTCCGAAGATCGGGTGCAATGGTGGAGCTTGCTTTGTTGAAGATGTGGTGCGGGCAGGGGTCGGATGGTGAGCCGGAGTGGATGGTGTTCATGATTTTGATGGTGTCGTCGTCGTTGACGTGGGTCCAGGAGAGCAGGAGGTCGGTGTGGCTGGGGGACGGTGAGTCTGAGGTGTTGGTGGCTGTCGGGGGGCCTGGTTGTTGAAGCTGTCGTGGATGTCTGTGATATTGCGGTGAAAGAAGGTGGCTAGGGAGTCACAGAGGTCTTGTGACGGCAGGATGTCGTTGGAGTTGGAGCTGGGGTTGGAGAGTTCCTTCACGATGTTGAAGAGCTCTTTCCTGTTGTGTGCGTTGTTGTCGATGCGTTCCTTAAAGGAGGTCCTTTTGGCGGTTTGGATGAGTTGGTGGTGTCTGCGGATGGCGTACTTGTGGGCTGCATTGCTGTCCGGTGTCAATCCCATCCCATCCCCCCTCCCACCACCAGAAATACATCATATTTGTAACCCAGCCAGTCAATGTCTTCGTATTGATGGGGAAGTGCAGATATTGCCTCGGTACGCATTCCATTTCCCCCATATCTTGTCCCACTTCTTGGGGCAACCCCTATTCATGTAGACTGCTTGTTCCGCCAGCATACACCAATCGACATCCCGCTCCCATTCCACTATTGTTGGTAGGTCTAGGACGCCCCATTTATTGGCGATGTTGCGTTTCACAAATGCAAACCCATTAGCTGCCCACAGTTGGTCCATGCGGCTAAAATCGGTAGTGTCCCAGATGTTAAGAAGGCAGATCATCGGAGACAGTGTTAAGGCAAACCCACACACCTCACCCACTGTTCAATTGACTGCTTCCCAGAAAATCCGTATCGAGGGGCATTCCCAGATCGTGTGGTAGAACGTACCCACATACCCGCATCCCCTCCTACAGTCCTCCGAACCACTACGGCCCATCTTGAATAATGTTGTGCAAGTGATATATGTTCGATGTAACTCTTTTAATTGGACCAGTCTTAGTCGCAACGGTATGGCCACCTCGCGTGGGGAGGAGAGTGCATCCCTCCAGTCTCCTTCCTCCAAGTCACCCACGTCAGTCTGCCAGCGTGTACATAGGTGTATCAACTGATCTGGTAGGTTATTAATGATTTTCCGGTACGTAAGTGAAATCGCCCCACCCATCATTGGATCTGCTAATAGTCTGTCCTCCAGCGAGGTAGCCTCTGGAATCTCATTGTTTCCTTTAATCACTTCCCGTAACGCATGGCGTATTTGTAAGTAATGGAAGGTTTCGCCGACAGATAGCGTGTATTCTTTTTGCAATTCTGCAAATGTCAGTATTTTACCCTTCTTTATTAGGTCACTGACTTGCGAAGTTCCGATGATGTCCCACTTATCAAACCCCTTGCACCTACTCAAGTTGCCCAGTATAGCGGCATGCCATAAGGGTGTCATTTGTGTCAATTTGCCGCCCCAACCAAGTTTTGTTGTGGTAGTGTGCCATATGGCCACCGTAAGAGCAGTGGGCCCGGAGAGCCGCTGTCCTCGCACCTTCGTGTACAGTGCCTCTCTATACCCTCTTTGCCCCATCAGCCATCTATCCATCCTATATGCAGGGTCTTGCTGTGATCCATATACCCATCGGTTGACGACAGACAGGTGTGACGCCCAATAATAACTTCTTAAATCCTGCAGGGCAATGCCCCCATCATACCAGCCACAAACCAATTTAGACCCTGCAATGCGTGGGGGCTTCCCATCCCAGAGCAAGTTCCTGAGTTCCCCATCGGTTGATTTAAAATACGCGTCAGGGACGCCGTATGGAGTATTCTTGAATGCATAGAGGAGCCGGGGGAGAGCCATGATTTTGTAGAGCGCCGCGCGCCCCAATAGCGATACCGGCAATGTTAGCCAGTGGCGGACATCACTTTGTAATCGGGTCAGGGGGCCCAAAAGGTTCCGCTCATGGAAAAGCGATGGATCAGCTGTTGCGTAGACCCCTAGGTATCGAAACCCGTCTTCAACGACTCTGGCTTCGTAGTTAGTTGGAAGGATTGGCGCTGGCCCATGAAGTACGTACACAACCGACTTAGACCAGTTTATGATGCAGCCCGATTATTTGCCGTGATTGGAACAGATTTGAAGGATTCTACAGATGGAGGCGCGGAGGGAGGCAACATAAAGTAAAATATCATCTGCGTAAAGGGAGATTCGGTCCTCCCCCTCATTGTCCCATTTCAGTCCCCGTACCACAGGATCTCCTCGTATGCAACAGGCAAGGGGCTCAAGGACGAGAGCAAATATAAGAGGGGATAGTGGGCAGCCCTGTCTTGTGCCACGGCCGAGGGTAAATGTGGTGGAAACGTGGCCATTCACCACCACCTGGGCCAGCGGTTTGGTGTATAAGAGCTTAATCCATTAGAGACACGACCTCCCCAAACCCATACGTTCGAGGACAGCAAACATATATGGCCATTCTACCGTGTCGAATGCCATACGTGCATCCAAGGAGAGTATGGCCGCACTCTCTCCCACTGTGTGTTTCCTAGCGAGCACTCCATTTAGCCGGCGTAGGTTCATGGCGGTGTTTCGGCCGGGCATAAACCCCGACTGATCTGGGTGGACCAATTTCGTGATTATGGGGAGCAATCTATTGGCTAGTACTTTGGCGAGAATTTTAGCCTCGACATTTAACAGGGATATTGGCCGATATGAGGCAAATTCCTCCGCTGGTTTCCCAGCCTTGTGTATTACAAAGATAGACGCCAGTCTCTGGTCTCTGGGTAAAATGCCGACCGATTTACTCTCAATGTACATTTCAAGAAGGTGCGGTGCCACCTTGGACGCCGTTGCCTTAAGGAGTTAGATTGGGAGACCGTTGGGTCCTCCTGCTTTCCCTGACTTTATGTCAAGGATGGCGGCCGTAATTTCCTCGACAGTGATATCTCCTTCCAGTTGTTGCTGGTCCTCTGGTGTCAGTGCGGGGATCCTGATATCGGTTATTATCTCTCGCGCTTCCTCTAGAGTGAAGGTTGCGACTGGTTTGTAGAGGTGTCTATAATAATCTGCAAACCCATCAGCTATGCGCTGTGGGTCTCGCAAACAGGCCCCGTCTTGTCCACGTATAGCCCTGATCCATAGGTCTGCCCTCTCTCTCCTATCTAGCCATGCTAGTAGTTTACTAGCTCGGTCTCCATGTTCGTATATTTTATATATTTTGGCGCAATGTTTGTCTTTCGCCTTTTCGGTTGCTAAATCTTTATACTCTTTTCTTTTGAGTTCCAACTTGTGATTTTCGAACTCATCTCGGTTGTCCCTTAGCGCTTGTTCTCATACTAGGATATCCTGTTCCAGTGCAACCAATTGTCATTCTTTCTCTTTCCTATGGCCTACAGTGAGCGATAGGGCGCGGCCCTTGATCACTGCTTTATAGGCCTCCCATAGAATCTGCGACGATTGAACCGACCCTACATTTTCAGCGAAATAGTGATCCGTGTCTTTAATCAAAGTGTCTTTTATGTGGGAGACTTGGAGGCACCATGGACTGATGGTGAGTGTCCTGCGATTGGAGGCGGTATTTATGACATAACGTGTCTTCATGGGAGCATGATCAGAAATGCCCCTCGCGAGGTGCTGTACGTCTGTGAAGTGATGCGCGGTGTCGGCCAGAGTTAAGATATGGTCGATACGGGAGTGGCTTTTGTGGGCAGCAGAGTAGTATGTGTATTGTCGTGAGAGTGGGTGTGCAGTGCACCAAATATCAATCAGACCCATTGCTGCCGCAAACTCGGCCAATGTACCGTGTGTCCTCAATGTGTCTCTTGGAGGGTATCTATCAGCCTGGTCACAAAATGTCAGATTGAGGTCTCCACCCATCACTATTTCCCCTTCCGGTAGGGCTAAAAGTATCCTGCTTAGGTCCGGTAGAGATATTTTATGTAAAGGTGGAGAGGACATTAATACTCCGACCCTCCCAAATTCCAGACACCACAGCAAAGCGACCATAGCTATCTATGTGCGTCTGAGTTACAATGAATGGGAGATTCTTCTTTATTAGTATCCCCACCCCTCTAGAGCCAGTAGTAAATCCTACATGGACTACGAGCTTGTATCCCCATCTATTCAATGCCTTGCAGGAGTTCCCCACCAAATGGGTTTCTTGCAGTAGAATTATATCTGCCGCCTGACGTTTAAAATACTGAAGCACTACTCCCCGCTTGATCTTATCTCCCAACCCGTGAGGTAAGGACTCACACCGAAATAATCCCGTACCTTTGTCATACGCTGACTTTATGCATGATAGCTGATGCCTGTTTTAATGTACAGGATCACGCTCCCTGGAATGAGCATTACCCGGCTCCTTCCATACGTGTACGCTGCATATCTCTCCAAGTTATACCTTAGAGGTAAAATTTTGTTATTTCACAGTCTGCGTGGTTGCCGCTATATTTCACGCTCGCACCCTTGCACAGCCCGTCTTAGGTGGCACTTTATGCCTGTGCACTGTTATCTACGCTAACTTAGTTTGCCATTTATTTGAGGTCGAGGTACATACTCACCTCATTTCTGCCACATGACACACTTGCGCACTGTATGTATTTAAAGCCTTAACTGGATGTCACTTTACTCGAGTTTCTAAACATACAATGCTAACGTTGACACCTTTTTACCGAAGGTCTCGGATATATTTGCCATTTGAGAGCAATTCTGGTTGTAACACAGAGCAGGCGCATGCCTCGTCCTCCATTTACCTAACCATGCAGCAATTTACACATTGTGGCATTCCTTTTATATTTTTTCTGCCATGCTTAGTTTGGTCTGTGTTACTTAACATCCCGGTGTTTTAAGTTAGCCCCTGTATGAGGTGTTAGGTACAAAGGTAATAGGCACCTCACCATACTTCCACGTTTAACATGCTGCTTCCTCTTTGTCCCTAGTTACATTTACCTTATACGGCTCACCAAGTTAACGCCAAGTCTCTAGAGTTATTGTCCCAGGTCAGCCGGGACGGAATTACAACCGGCGGAGAGGTGAGCCTCCCTCCTCGTTTCTGTATTTCTACGAGCATGCGTATGCGCAACAATCGAGTCCATAACCTGGACCGATGACTTACCTGTTTTCCACACACTCTTGTATTTACAGATCGTTCACCACACAGCTTTCTTGTCCAATAGGTAAGAGTGTATACGCCTTACTTTAGCGAGCATGACCACGTCAAATGTCTCAGACACTCTCCATCTTTTCTCTATCTTGTGTCCCCTCTTTTTCCCTCCGCTCTCAGACAGCTTCTGTATTACTATCCACTCTAATAGATATTTTTCCTGCTATTCGAAGCAATTTTCTAAACTTATCTAATACGCCACGAACCACTAATGTTAATATATAGTGATCAATATACAGTGTGGCCTACTGTCAGTGATAGAAGTGTTAGCTTACTGTGTACATTAGGACAATGTGTCAAACTTATCAGTCATGCCTTGGTTTTAATAGATGTTGCCCTGTAAATTGACTTCATTATATGTGTGCTCTCATAGAACTCTGTTGTTAGTATATATGGTCTTTTAGACACCCTCTCACCGCACTGGCTCTCACCCTACCTGTAGGACCATGTCGCCTTGCAGTGATGATCGCCACGATAGAGGGAATGTCACCATGGGTGTTGTTGCACTAGAGTCACGTGTCGCCTAGTATTTGCATTTTTACTGTAATGTGTTACAGTGTATGATATCATGCCATTGTACATCCTTTAGCCCTGAAGAAGTCGTGGGTTTCCACCCTGACGAAACACGTGTTGGCTGGGCAATCGTTCTACATTAAACACAGAGAACAAGCAACATCTGGAGAGTTCCCATAGATTACTTGTTCGAATACTGTTGTGGTGTTTTTTCAAATATTTCATGAATTTCAGATACGCAGAATTTGCTCTGCAGACTACGATTACGCGTACACAGGCCTCCTGTACAAATATCATCGTGATGCATGTGAACACAATCAAACTCCCCATACCTTGCCCAAGCCACCTCCCCTCCCTGCCTCCCTGCCTTCCTGCAAGACGGACTTCAAACTACCCGCCATCCAAACATTGCAGAGCGCCCGTCGCCCACCCATCCCAATAGTGGAGGAGAACGGACCAACACACCATGACCTCCCCTCCCCCCTCTCAATCATAATCAATGTCTTGCAAACAGTCTCTGGTTATAGCATAATTAGTACATATACGCAGCCAGTCCAGGTCCGGGACATCGCCATTCCGATTCTTCATCAGCCCACATCACGTACGTCTCTGTGTGCTTGAGCACAGGATACCAAGCGAGGAGTTGCGAAGGGGGGATCGTTAACTGCTCCATTTCAGCCCAGTAGACCCAAAGTCCCCCCCCGCCCTCATCACATCATGCAGGACCAGCACGTCCATTCTCAGTTCGTTCCACGTCTGTGGTACTGTCATCTTCGTGTTCCAATGGGAGTCCATTACGATCCTTCACCGTCCGTCGTCGACGCCTATCCAGGTTACTAGTGCCTCTGACCTGTCGCCACCCGTCCAGCCACTCCCAGACTGCCTCCGGCTCAGTGAAGAACCATGTCTTGCCCTCCGCTGTCACTCTGAGTTTTGCAGGAAACATCATCGCATACGACAATTCTTTTTCCCTCAGGGCCTTCTTCACTTCCAAGAAACTCCTGTGTTGTTTTTGGACTTTCAGTGTAAAATCCGGGAAAAACATGACGGTGCTGTTGTCGATTTTGATCGGCGGAGCACATCGCGCAGTCTGCAATATTATGTCTCTGTTGCGAAAATTAAACACTCGAGCCAGTATAGGTCTGGGGGGCTGTCCAGGCTTGGGCTTGCCGCTCGGCACTCGATGCGCACGTTCAATCGAAAAAAAATTTGAGAGAGTCTTGGGCCGTAACCGTTGGGTGATTAATTCCTCTACGAATAGGTCCATGGCCTGTCCCTCCGCGTTTTCGGGAACGTCAATAATACTTACATTGTTCCTCCTGGCCCTCCCTTCGTAATCATCGAGTTGATCTGCAAGTGTCTGAGTAGTATTTTGTATGTCACGGACCTGTTTCTCCAAGCCTCTGGAAGTGGCGACTAGGCCCCGAGTTGTTCCCTCCACTTCAGTAACAGGCTCGTTCATTTTGTGTAAATCCGCCCGGATAAGGCCAATGTCTATAGAGACGGAGTCTATGCGTGATTCCAACGAGGTACGCACCGCGGTGACTGCCGTCAGGATATCTTGTAGCGTAGGGTCTGTTTGTGCAGACGGCATCTCACAGGAGCCTGGTGTATTACCAACCATCCCATCAGGTCTCTCCTGAGACTTAAGCCAGGGTATCTTGTCCAGCTTGGTCTGGTGCGACCCCGACCCTTATTGCTGGACATGATGAATTCCGCGAATATTAGGGCCGTGACACATGGGGGGGGGTTGTAAGGAAACAGGTATTTCGGGGGCTTCACCACCGCCTGCCCGGTTGCACTCACACCGTCGGCCTGTTGGCTTACCCCACTGAAGCACTCCTCCCCCAGCACAGACAGTATCTCCGGCTGATGTCTTAGTTGTCACAACCTGGATTGTTTCTGGTCTTCTTTTGGTGTGCAGCTGAGCAGGGCCCTGGAGGAGATCAATAATTGTGGGGCCGAGTAGCCATGCGTTGCACTATATGTTATTGTAGGCGGAAAGGGCTCTCAACACAGCGGGCCACCGGCAGGCGGTCGTAAATGGCAGTACAGAACGTCTCAAACGGCCCACGTCTGTCGCGCCTCCCTTCGCGCACCATTGGTGCGCGACTCGCAATGGGCCCCAGCTCCAGTATGACGCGGCAATACTGTGTTCCGCTGCAGAGCTAGGAGATCGTCAAGCGCGACCCCTTCACTACTGCCGGTATGTATCTGGCCCCATGCACGCCGCAACAACACAGTCAGTAGCCCCAAACAGCGGCTCTTGCTCCGTGCGGTCCAATTTCAAAACTGCGGCGCTGTTCCCTCCTCGCTCCCGCTGCGCAGCTCGTAGGAGGGTAGACGACTCCATCACACTTATGCCATATTTAATTTGCCTCTTACTGCGAGTGTCTCCGTCTCCCTTCCGCAGCGAGTCCACCCGAGTCACCGAGCCGCCGATTTCTTTCTTCCTGGGTTTGAACAGGGCACAAGCTTTCACTTTCAATGCCGGCCGGGCCCGGCCGCGCAGTCACTTTATGTCGAGGCCGCGCATCTCCGAGGAGGCCGCACGGCACAGCAGGCCACTCGCGGTCGTCAAAGCGAGGGTTTGTTCCGGATCGCCTCCGCCAATTCCTTCACAGGCGATTCCCATAGAGACGTGTCTGCGAAGACAGGATAAATGTACGGATTTTAGGGGATTAGGGCGATCAGAGACGGAGCCGCGTTACAGTGCGGCCATCATCCTCGGCTGCTGGCCACGCCCCTTATGCAACTATTTTCAACATCATAACACTACGTAATACAAAGCAACAAATGGCAATACTACGCAAATGTTTTTAACATCATTATATCACAATGCAACACAGCATAAAACATTGCAGCACTACACAATTGTTTTCATCATAAATATATCGCAATACAACGTAACACATTACAACACAACGCAAATGTTTTCACAATAGTAAAACGCAACGCAGATATAAATGTTCGAGCATTTTCATTTCTACACACCCAATGACCTTGTCCCCAACCAAGATGGTGGACAAACCATGTGAGGAAGGTAAAAACAAGATAAAATTCACAGCAAAATAATTATAGGTTTAGTCACGTTTTGCAGGAAAAAAAACATAGTTTACAACACTTATTTTATTGGAAATTATGGTTAACCCTTAAGAAACATATAAATTCAAGCGTCCATCATGTCCGCTGCGCTCTGAAGTGACCACGTGCACCGGAGTAAACAGGATTATTTATGAGACACACATTGAAACACTGCCATCTATCTATCAAAGTAAGTATAACTTACATAATTTATACCTATGCAAATTCCAAGGTATATGATAAAGATAGAAAATTATTATTATTTTTTTTTACATTTCTAGACGTTTATTGAGTGGATTTTTAAAATCACAAAAACAATTCAGATTGTGATCCTTTTCAAATTTGATATTAACATAAGTTAAAATGCCTGTTTTTTTTCATTTTCCTTATTTTTTCATAACATATTTTATTTGTTTTTGTAGTCTTATTTGACCATTAGGGCCCGTTATACATGGGTATATTGGTAGAATACATGACCATGGCATAGTTTTGTAATGGATACATCCATAACTAAACAGTATTAGACATTAATACTAAAGCATGCCATAGCTCCATTTTATCTCCTTGCAAGTTCCCAGTGACATCTGATTATCATCTTGTATACGCAATATAATTAATCATGTGTGTCTAGTGGTGGGGGGGGGTAACAGAATACTGTGGTAATCTGCCCAGCGCTGCTATATCTTGGCGTGTTTTTGTGGACACCCTCGGGCAATGAATACTGGGCGTTCCAGGCCCATACAAAAATCAAGAGCTCGCTTCCATACACCTATCAGTGGGGAGGTAGGCGCTTTCCAGAGCCAGACTATATCTCTCTTAGCTATGGTGAGGCCTAGAAACAGAAGGTGGCGTTTATATTTATTACCCCCAATTTCATCGGCTACATGTAGGAGGGCTAATTTGGGGGATGTGGGAAGCTCCCAACCCAGGACCTCGGAGAGGCATGCAAGTACTCTCTGCCAAAATCTAGCCACAACGCCACATGACCAAACTGTGTGTAGGAAACTACCTTCTGCAGCATTGCAGCATAAGCAGGTAGGAGAGGGCACCAAGCCGGACCGCCATAATTTAAACCAAGTGAAGTATGCCCTAGGTAGGTATTTAAATTGGATAAGTCGTAGGCGGGATGGAATGGCTGCGCTGCGGGGGGACTCTAGGGCCTTGTTCCAGTCATCATCATCAAGTGGGCCTATTTCTGTGTGCCATGTCTCCCAGAGGTCTGTTAGTGAGTTGTGGCTGTTTGTGATGAGGGTTTGGTAAATTTGAGTAATCTTGTGGTCACCCAGCTCGCCCATGAGTAGTTTGCCTTCCAGGGGATTGAATTCAGGGAGTATCGTCAGATCTTTGATATATGGGGCCAAGGCATGTCTGAACTGCAAGTGCTTGTAGAATTGTGTACGTGGCATATGAAATTCGGTTTGCAGTTCTTGAAAGGATTTAGGTGTCGTCCCGTGTATGACTGTCCCTAAAGTGGATATACCTATATCGTCCCAGTTCCGAAATCCCTGTAACATGGCCATCTGAGGGAGGAGGCCGGCACACCACAGTGGGGTTTTCCGTGTTAGCTTGCTCCACCATACCATACGTTTCAGAGATTGTTCCTATACCCGAAAAACCATTCCTGTTGTGGGCGGCAGAGCCCGGATCTCCAACTCTCTGTATAGGTATGTATGGACAGGGGTGTGTCCCATGAGCAGGTGTTCGACTGCATAGGCTGGATCACCTCTATCCCCTTACCACCATTCATTTAGTATCTGCAGATGTGCTGCTGCATGGTACGACTGTATGTCCGCTGCTGCAATGCCTCCGCAGTATGTAGGCTGGTAACATGTGCGTAGCGCCACTCGGCTAGTGCACCCTCACAAAATGAACTGACTTAATATAGCATCGATTTGCTGAAACCATGTGGCCGAGATCGGGTACAGATGATTTTGCAGCTGGTATAGCAGACGAGGTAAGGACACCATCTTAAAGATGGCGGAGCGGCCGAAAAGGTTAAGTGGTAGGTGGGACCATGATTTCACATCAGTCTGCACTTGTTCCGTTAATGAAGCCAAATTGTGCTGCCATGCCGTGGGCTGTGAGGCAGTCAGGAAGATGCCCAGATATCGCATTCCATCTGTGGCTATTGGAAGTCCCTGTGCCCAAGCACCCACTACCTGCGTACGCGAAAGCGGCCAAAGGACTAACTTGGCCGTGTTCATATGGTGCCCAGAGGTCTCTCCAAACACCTCCATCATACGGAGGAGCCGGGGGCCGGATCTGTGGGAATCGGTTATAAAGAATAAAACATCATTGGGGGGCATGGCCAAGCACCTAAGATGGCGGACACGTTTTGAGAGAGCTCCACACCCTATCCCCTGTTTATGCTGACTATCGCTGCATCCAGCTGGCAATCTCAACACTGCAGATGTGGACGGCGTGTGCGGACACCTACAGCACCCAGCGGAGGGCTCCCTGCCCCCGTAGCGCCATCGGAGGCAGAGCCCTGGAAGGTGCGGCCTGCTCTTAGCTGGAATACCAGTCGTGACCTGCTCCTTCCTCGATTCGCGGCCCTCGCTGAGGGCTCTGAGCTGGGACCTTCGCATCCAGGCCTGGAATGGGGACCAGCGGGCCTCCGCGGACGGCGCCCTGCTCCGTCATCGGGTCCCGACCCTCACTGGGAGCCTGAAGCTGGGACTGAGAACCCCGCCCCCTCCATCACCGGGGCGCGGCATCGGCCCGTTGCTAAACGTGAGCCCGCACCTGAGGTGACATCCAAGGGAGTCATGCAGCCGGCGCGCGGGGCAGGCTCAAGACGGAGCAGTCCCGGGAGGGAGCGTACCGGAGCCAGCGATGTACTACTGAGCAACGTAGGCCCGGCGGAGGGCCACAATAGATATCGCGAGACTCCTGGCCTGGTTTGCTGCATCACGGGCCCCCCGCTGCCTACCTCTACATCCAAGGGCCTCTAGCAGAGCATCAACGGAGAAGGTAGGCCTGCACAGTGTGTTGGCAGCGTTTGTCCTTGGGAGGAGGGGCACGAAGGTCCGTCAGGCCTAGGCCCCCCATGCAGGCACATCATTGGGGCGAAGGCGAGGCCTATACCAGCGTTGCTACCCTGAGGGGCTGCTAGAGATCGACTGCAGAGGGCAGCACGAGGGTCGTATCAGGCCTGGGCTGTTCCTCACTTCGCCTGCAGTGACCACTGGGTCCTCTGTGTTGGAGTGGCCCGGGGGCCGGACGGGTCTGGACTCCCCATGCTGCGCAGGGCAGATAGCGGCATGGTGGTGGTAGGAGCAAGAAGGCCACGTGGCGTGCTGTGTTGGATCAGCTCGGGGGTCACTTCGGGCCCAGGCTGTTCTCCCTCTCTTTGTGAGCAGTGCCTACGCGACCCTGATCCCCATGCTCACCCTTTCACTGGCCTGGCTTGCCTCTCTACACTGACCCTACTGGGAGTGCTGCTACTGCGGAACTGTGACTTCGTGCGTGGGGTCAGACCCAGGGACTAAGGTGGAAGGCACTTCATGCTCCACTGCATCAACCTGAGGCCCCTCCCCAGAGTGTGCCACACAACGAGAGCAGAAGAGGCACTGTTCAGGATACATCTATAGTCCTCATTGCGCGTTCCCATCGCGGCGGGCGGCTTGAGGAGGCCATGTGTCCTTAGAACTGCCATGCCTTGCCACTGTCTCTGGTCCAGCAGGCATCCATCCCCGGAGCGTCCCTGGCTGAACTGGAGTGAAATCACCTTGGGCACCTATTTTAGCGTAGGGGGTGCTCACGAGTGGCAGCAGCAGTATGCCCCCCTCTTGCAGCCGCAACAGTCAGGGCCGCCACGTGAGCTGCTCCCTATGCCCAGCGCACAGCAGTTGGCTATGGGCCGTCTTCGCTCTGCCACCCTCCAGGAGGGGCCACCCCAGGGCGCGACCGGGGGAGCACCCGGAGGACTAGGAAATTCATCAAAACCTAACCTATTGGACCTTTCGGCTAAGCTGGACTCTGCTGGCCGCGGTGGAACGAATAGGCACAACACTGGACCAAACCGCACCTCTCTTGAAGGTAGAATGGACAGCATCACCTCCGACTTTACCCTTTTGCGGGCTGACCATCAGAAACTGACTGAGCGCATACATGAGGCTGAGGTTACACTTGCGGACCTGCAACCCAAATCTCGTAATCACACTGTAACCTTACAGGACCTGCTGGACCGGGTCTGCACCCTTGGAGAGAAACTAGATGTCACGGAGGGTCAATCGCGTCAAAATAATGTGCGCGTGATTGGCCTACCAGAGGGGATAGAGGGACAAGACGCGGTGGGGTATGCAGAAACCTGGCTAAAAGAGTTACTCCCCCATGAAACTCTCTCCCCCCAGCTTGTTGTTGAACGAGCACACAGGGTCCCTACTCGTAGACCACCCCCCGGGGCTAACCCACGGCCCTTCCTCATTCGCCTGTTAAACTTCTGGGATCGAGATGCCATACTGAGAGAGGTGGGGAGACACCCGGGGCCCAAGGTACAAAACGTCTCAGTCTCACTCTTCCCAGACTACTCGGCCCTGGTGCAGAAGAGACGCACCAACTTTGGAGCAGTGAAACGCCAACTGAGAGCTCAAGATCTACGATATTCACTGCTATTCCCCGCCCGCCTCTGTGTAATTCACAATGGTACTGCTCGCTTTTTCGACTCCACCTCCGATGCCTGGGACTGGCTGGAAGAAAATGGACTAGTGACGGCTTCTAGGCCACAAGAAGGCCCCTTGGTGCAGAAGAGGAACAGGCGCGGTCGTCGGAGGGGCAGGGGCAGAGGACCACAGCGGCAGATCTCGCCAGTCCATGCCCCAGATCCAGAACAGATCCTATCGGAACGGAAAGACACACTGCATATTGCATCAACCCTCCAATCCACAAGGTCACCATCAGTGTCCATTTCCTTGCCCTCCAGATCCAAAGGCGACGCTGATTCCTTGCCGGTTTGGTCCGCCGACTTGGGCTCTCCTCACCCCCCAGATGTCACGCCTCAAACATCGGATGATATTATTTAACAACACTGTTTGTATTAGCTCCCTCCACGGATATAGTTTGTATTTTTGAAGAGTTATGTCATTGTTCCTCAGGCTCACACTCTGGCGCCCCACCTCGCATGCTAGTGTCACGATACGCATACACAGAGACACCCCATGAAGCCAGCTCTGGGGATAGGCCGCCAATAGCTACCCCTCGTTCACGCATCCCCTTCACGGTCAACATCTGACTACGCATTAGTTGCCATGGTTAGGCACACCTGTTTGGGTCAATCCCCGTTTGGGATTCGCTCTTATATAGTTCCTCAAACTAGATTGAGTATTATTGTTTTTCCCTGTGTGGTTGTTGCCCTTCCTAGTGACCTGAGGCCTTTCTGCACAAGGCTACACCGTGCATCTGCTTTACTTGCTGGGCCCTGTAGACCTGCACCAGACACATGACGAGCATTAACATCATCTCCTGGAACGTTAAGGGTATCCACATCCCTGCGTGCAGGTATTCCATATACGCATACTTACGGCGCAGGTCCGCCGGGATTGCTTTCCTACAAGAGACACACCTGACGAGTCTAGAAGCTGAAAGACTTCGACGCTGCTGGCACAGGCATGTGTACAGCACTAACTATTCATCCCAGGCTAGAGGAGCCCTGATATGGGTGAGGGCGGGTACCCCATGGGAGGAGGAGGAGGTGGTGCTTGACCCTGCAGGGCGCTACGTTTGGATTAAGAGCAGACTCAACGGGCAGACTCTACTGCTGGGCCCAATTTATGCTCCCAACACTGATCAGAGTGCTTTCTTTAGCAGCCTTTCTACCATGTTATCCAGATGGGGGGATGTCCCGTGGCTACTGGGTGGGTATTTCAATTCGGTCCTAGACGTATCACTTGATCGCTCCTTCTCACCCCATACCCGCACTTCAGCCTCATCGAACGCACAAGCATTGCGCAACTGGCTGGGACCCTGGTCCCTAACGGATGTGTGGCGTGCGCGCAACCCTGACTCGCGGATATATTCCTTCTACTCATCAGTTCATGATCTCCATGTGCGGCTGGATCGCATCCTGGCTTCAGCTGCACTGCTCCTCTTAATCCGAGATACCGGTTATCTGGGTCGGACCCATTCAGATCATAATCCACAGATCAGGCCGCTAAATTGGGAAGAGAGAGCTCCTCCGATCCCAACCTGGTGGCTGCAAATAGTAGCGCGGGAGGACCAGGCCTTCCACAGCTCCTTGGAAACAGCGTTGCTGGGATATTTCGAGCTCAATGTCAGCTCCACGAGCTCCCCCCTTACAGAATGGGAGGCCTTTAAGGTTACGACTAGAGGGCACTGTCTGGGCCTTACATGAAACATCAGCAAGCAATTGGACACCTCCCTCACCTCTATTGAGCGGAGGCTCCTCCATTGGGAATCCCAGTCGGCCACAAGCCCCGAGGCAATGCACAATTAGACGCTATGCATGCGGAACGGCTAGAACTCCTAGAAAAGCTGCGCTGTCAGAATTATCTAGCTCACTCAGCTCGCACCCACACATCATCTTACAAGGCGGGCAAACTGCACGCTCTCCTTATTAGACAGGAGCACCCACGCCATCCCATACATGCCATTAGGTACGAGCTAGGACAGATGAGGTACTCGCAACTGGACATTCACACGGTCATGACTAAGCATTACGCAACACTTTATGCATCCAGTGCGTAGGGAGACTCCCTCCAAATAGGTAACTTTCTGGACTCTGTTGAGCTACCCACCCTATTCATTGATCATCACCTAGAGTTGGATTCCCCCTTGTCAGTTGACGAGATCCGGGAAGCGCTCGCGTCACTGGCATCGGGGAAGACGCCAGGCCCCGACGGACTTCCTACAGAGTTTTACAAGACGTACGCGTAGACCCTGGTACCGTGCCTACATGCTCTCTACACCTCTGCGTTGGACAACTCAGCCCTCCCTCCCTCTTTGTGCACTGCTGACGTGGTCTCCTTGTTGAAGCCAGGCAAGGATCCCACGGCCATGTGGTCTTAGAGACCCCTAGCGATCCTAAACATAGATTATAAATTTCTGGCGAAAGCCCTCACTAACCGACTAGCTCCCTACATGCCCTCATTAGTACACGTAGACCAGAACGGGTTCATTCCGGCCCCGGCACACCTCACTCAACCTCCGCCGCTACTTCATAGTGGCAGAGTATGCTCCTCTGGACTGGCCTCGCTCAGGCTGCCTGGTACTCGACCTCGAGAGAGCCTTTGACTCTCTTGAGTGGGACTATCTCTTTGCAGTGCTGCTCAGGTTCGGCATACGCGTTTCCTTTATTAACATGGTCAAGCTTCTATATAAGCGCCCAATGATTCGAGTGAAAACTGGGCCCTATATTTCGGACTCTATTCGAGTGGGCCATGGGACTCGTCAGGGCAGCCCGCTCTCCCATCTCCTCTTCTCCCTGGCGGCGTACATCCGTGCTCGAGTAGACATGGGCCTTCCTCTGGGCGACGGCAC
Source organism: Calotriton arnoldi (assembly GCA_963921515.1). Lineage (NCBI taxonomy): Eukaryota > Metazoa > Chordata > Amphibia > Caudata > Salamandridae > Calotriton > Calotriton arnoldi. The sequence goes on from CAWUFW010001904.1 coordinate 45,802, forward strand.
TCAAACAATATCCTTGTACGCTGATGATATCTTGTTACATGCAAGAGATCTTTACTCCATCCCATCCTCTCTAGACTCAGCACTTTCACTATTTGCCACAGTATCAGGGCTGAGGGTCAATGCGGCGAAGTCCATCCTCTTCCCATTATCATCGGCCACTTCAGACCCTAGATATTCACTGGGCGAAGTCCCAGTGACGTGGTGTATTGATGCCTTCGGCTACCTGGGTGTCCAAGTATATCAGAATAAAGTCGATCTGTTTGAAGGAAACATTTCCAGGGCCACCTCCGCTATCCACTCGCAGATGAATTTCTGGAAAACTCTCCTGCTGTCTATCTCAGGCAGAGTGGCCCTTACGAAGATGGTGATCCTCCCACGACTTTTTTACTATTTCACCACCCTGCCTCTCTACATCCCTCCCTCTTACTTCAACAAGTTGGAAACTATGGTCAGGGATTTTCTCTGGGGGACATCTAGACACAGGGTCTCCATCAGGAAGCTTTATCTACCAGCGGGACACGACGGACATGCGGTGCCTAATCTCGAGCACTATTACCTAGCTGCCCAGCTGCAATGGGTAGCCAGATGGCTTGTTTCACGTGACCTGTCAGATACAGCCACATTGCAACCACCAATGTCGCTCCACACCCTACTTTACATGTTTCACCCCTGCGCGAAGCACAGGAAAACGAGCTCCTAGCTACTTTCCATAGCGTACAAATGTTACCGCAGAAGCCTTTACATCACTCGCGACACCACACCATATGCCCTGGCTTTTCCTCTTTTGGGAACACCAAGGGGAGGGTTGCCTATTACATCAGCGGAGCTGCGCAGCTGGGATGCGGTGGACATTCGCGACACAGGAGACCTCTTTAGGGACGGCACTTTAAACCCATATGCAGATCTAATTTCGGAAGAGGGCCTCTCCCCGGGGCATTTCCTATTACACCGCGCGCTCATAACTTCACTCTCCTCTTGGTGGGGTAGCTTAACAACAGAGCCTCCCATACACCACCTGATTCAGTACTTACATATAATGGGAAAAGGGGGACATTTGACACGATGGTTCACATCGTCCCTCTGTCAACACACGGCGATCTCACTGACCCCGCTAAAACAGCATTGGGAAGAAGATCTAGGGCATGCCTTTTCGGAGAAGGAATGGGCGGCAGTACTAGAAGGCCCGACATTCGTCACTCGCAACCAATGCTTTCGGCAGATTCAATACTTCATTCTACATCGAGCATACCTCTCCCCAGCCCAGATAAATAAGTATTTCCACCGCACTGACACAGAATGCTCCAGATGCCGTTTGCCCAATTTGGACCCACTGCACATGCTTTGGTAATGCCCTGCCCTGGGAGAGTACTGGACCGACATGGCGACCACTTTAGCCCGCTGCACCGTGCGCGACATCCCTTTTCACTGGGAGGTATATATTTTGCACCTCTTTAGGAGGGGCAGGGAATACAGGATCACCTCACGATTCTTGGATTTGGGCCTAGTCACAGAAAAACGCCTGATCACTAAAAGATGGAAGGCGCCTGTAGCTCCTCATGCACAAGCCTGGCACTGCTCCTTGCTCAACTGGGCCGGGGCGGAGGTCGTGGCCCTGCAAAGGGAAGACCTGCTGGGACTTTGCAAGTTTCCCCTAGCTAGTGGTTGGGGGGATATTCTAAACGTTCTGCAGAGGATGCATCCACCCGCTGAGGAAACGCCAACTGAGAGCTCAAGATCTACGATATTCACTGCTATTCCCCGCCCGCCTCTGTGTAATTCACAATGGTACTGCTCGCTTTTCGACTCCACCTCCGATGCCTGGGACTGGCTGGAAGAAAATGGACTAGTGACGGCTTCTAGGCCACAAGAAGGCCCCTTGGTGCAGAAGAGGAACAGGCACGGTCGTCGGAGGGGCAGGGGCAGAGGACCACAGCGGCAGATCTCGCCAGTCCATGCCCCAGATCCAGAACAGATCCTATCGGAACGCAAAGACACACTGCATATTGCATCAACCCTCCAATCCACAAGGTCACCATCAGTGTCCGTTTCCTTGCCCTCCAGATCCAAAGGCGACGCTGATTCCTTGCCGGTTTGGTCCGCCGACTTGGGCTCTCCTCACCCCTGCAGAGGCGTTTCCACAAGAGGAAGCAGAAGCCTAAACAGCTCTAATGTCACAAACTGCTATCACTACCACGGCGTCTCAGGTGGGGCAGCATCCCTAAATCCCTACTCAGCCAGGCTTATCATAGGAACCTAATGCACACTACAAGCAGACAAACACCTGCTGTAACACTTTGCGTCTATAGGTCACGGGCGGTTATCCCCACCCCTTTGTTGAGTTATTTTATCCTCATTTTGTTGAACCCTACGCCCATTGTTCAGAGATGCATTGCCCCACACACAGATCAGCAATAAACTACACATCATGATGACAACTAGGCGGTTACACCTTCATTCAGGTGTCCTAACGCTGTGTACTTCGCTAATCCCACACGCAGAACACATTAAGCACATACTATCACTGCTGTGTCCTCAATAATTGACAAACCAAAGTATTTTCTCTTGATATACGGTGCCGTTGATCTATTGTTGTAATGCATCGTTAAAGTTGAAAATGAAAATGACAATAAAAAGATTTAAACACAATAAAGAATAAAACATCATTTGCATATAATGCAATTTGGTCGGACACCTCCAGAGACCATTCGAACCCCTGAAACTGCGCATCCATCCTCACCCACGCCACCAGCGGCTCCATTGCCAATGCAAATAGATAGGGCGATAGCGGGCAGCCCTGACGGGTGCCTCTATAGGTAGGGAATCGTGAAGAGACTGAGCCCGCTACTTGCACCGCAGCTGTAAGGTCGGTAGATAGTAGGCTTATATATGTCAGGAAACGCGGGCTGACATTTAGCCTTCGAAGAAGCGCGGAAAGATATACCCAACTGATGGAGTCGAAGGCTTTGCCCATATATGCCAATAGTAGGGCAGCTGGAGCTCCCAGGCGATACGCGGCAGCTCTGGCATTGTGGGCACGTCTGATGTTGTGTTGTGTAGCGCATCGAAGCAAAAAGCCAGCTTAGTTTGTATGGACCAGATCAGTTATGTAGGGCAAAAGCACCTTGGCGAGCAACTTAGCCTATAGGTTGAGGAGGGAAATTGGGCAGTACGAGGAGTGGAGCTCAGGGGGACTGCCCGGCTTCAGGAACACCACCAACTCGGCGTGCCTCCAGTCCAGCTGGAGTCTACCCTCCTGCACCGCGACCTGAAGCACCGCTAAATAGGGGGTTCCCAATTGTGACATGTATATTTTAAAGAATTTACAGGGGAATCTATTGGGGCCGGGGGCTTTACTCGGTCGCAGCTTGGCTGCGGCCGCCTTGAGTTCTTCGATCGTGATTGAAGTGTCAAGCTGTGTCTTGGCGGTGTCTGTGAGGGCTCTCGGGGGGGAGGTCGTCAATGAATTTTTGGATAGTGGCTGCTGGCAGAATATCCTGTTCTGCATACAGCTGTCTGTAGTAGTCAGTGAAGCTGCTAGCAATCAAGGACGGATCCGTCAGGAGTTCCCCGTCTGGGCTCCTGATGCATGGTATGCGGGTTGGCCGTGTGGCTTGCTGGCATAGCCTGTGCAGTAGTATGCTAAATTTGTCACCCCATTGGTAAATGTGGCTTCTGGATGCTTGCTATATTGTCTTTGTTTCTTCCATTAACGCTCCCTGATATATTTGTTGCATTTGGGCCATTTGCCGACGTGCCAGCGCCCCCTCCCCACCTCGCCCCTGCCTCTCCAGAGTCAACATCTGGGCTTCGATTTGTATGAGTTTTTCTCGCTGTTGTTTGTGTTTGTGTGCACAGAGGGAGATGTTGACACCACGAAGGGTCAGTTTCATGGTCTCCGATAGGGTCCCAGCTGAAGCCACTGTCCCCGTGTTTGAATCATTGTAGTCCTGAATGGCCCGATACATGTGTGTTCGATATTGTTGGTCATGGAGATGCCACGAGGACATACGCCAGCGAAAGGTGGGCCGACTTGAACCTATTTGAAGGCTGAGTGATATCGAAGCATGGTCTGAGAGGCTCCTAGACAATATATCTGCACCAGAGACCCTATGTGTATAACTGGCGGGAACGAATATATAATTGATGCGGGAAAACGTCTGGTGTACCTGTGAGTAGTATGTGTAGCCCCGTTCCACTGGATGAAGCATACACCATATGTCAGTCCATCCCATGCCTTTAGACAAGCTCAATAGGTGTGATTCTCGTGTGTTCCCTTGTCCCCAGGAGGGTCCACATCTGTCCAGTTGTGTATGCATTACATCATTCCTGTCCCTCCCATGGCCATTAATTCTTCTGGAATATCTAGCCAAATGGCCGTTAGTCGTTCGATGAGGGTCTGGGCCAAGGGTGGGGGAGCATATACACCACACAGGACCACCTTTTCACTGTATATGATGCCTGCTACAAGGACGTATCTGCCTTGTTTATCCAGGCGTGTGTAGAGTTGAATGGAACTCTGCGATGTATCAGGAGCGCTGTGCCTCTGGAACCCCTAACGAAGCCTGATCGATAGACCAAGTCATTGCCGAATCTGGAGAGACAGGGCGTCTTCGTTCCCATAAGATGTGTTTCCTGGAGCATTAGGACATGTGCACCTAGGTGCTTGGCCTGTCGGATTACCACCCCCCTTTTCACTTTATCTAGGATACCTCGAATGTGCCAGCTGATGATATGGAGCTTGCCCTGTGAGGTGATAGACTTATCTTCCATGGTTGGGATATCGTGTAAGTGTGGGATACTGCAGGTTGTGCATAATCTCCTCTAAATGGGCCACCATGATTTTCATGTGGAGCATAGCATGCAAAACTAGTAAACAATCCCTGTGCCCTCCACCCGAACCCCAATACTTCAGGAACATTGAAGAACCTGTCGCGGTGAGCCGGTCTGGCCTACTCCAACGGGGTTTGGTGACCATGCCCTTCCAATGGATCCCCAGGAACCAACCCACAAACATAACATTTACCTGATGTTCAGGTGATGCCCCAACTAAGGGCGTAGCCCCGATATATGTGTCCAATCATAACCCGCAAGAGAAGAAAACCATATAATGTACATGTGAAGGATTTCGGGTTCCATCGCCCACTGAGCCACCGCCACGTGTCTGACTTGCAGGATTCATTCAGTTTGTTCAAGAAGGCATGATGCGATGTTCGCTGTGTTCCCGGGACCGCCAGGAGGATCCAGCTCTGTGGCGCTTTTCCCTTTGGGTTGTCGACGTATGCTGTCATTGGTGGAGGAGTCCGATTCGAGTGGTGGCGGGGTGTGGGATTTCACATTGATTTCTTCATCCGTCCAGGCGAGTACCTCCTCAGGAGTGTCAAAGAACAGGGTGCGAGAATTATATATCACCCTTAGGCGGGCCAGGAAGACAGGAAGAGCAGGGTGTATGCAATTTTAAAGCCACGGAGCCGCGCCTTCGCCTCAGTAAACGACTGACGTTTTTGCTGGACTAGCTTGGTGTAATCAGGGAAGATCATTATGTGTTGCGATTCAAACCTGAGAGAGTCCTGCAACATTGCCTGACTTACGATAATGTCTCTGTTGTGAAAATGTTGTATTCTAGCGATAATCGGTCTGGGCCTGGCACCGGGAGGGGGTTTCCTGACGAGGGCCCTGTGCGCCCTTTCAATAATAAAGCATGGGGAGAGGGAGTCCACCGGCAGCCAGCTCAGCAGCCAGGTAGTGAGGAATTTTCCCACATCTTCGCCCTCGCAGCCTTCGGCGAAGCCCATGAAGCGAAGGTTATTTTGGCGTGCTCTCCATTCAGCGTCTTCTACTCATGTTGCAAGGCCTTTTGTCAATGTCTCGAGGGTAGAGCCTTTTTTTGGAGGGTGGTCACTGTATCTTTGATGCTAGAGACTCTTGTTTCTGTTTCGGTGAGTCTGTCCACTGCATTTCTGAGGTCTTGTCGCATGAGCATGACATCCGACCCCACAGCGTCTATCTTGGCATCCAACATATCCCTGGATTGAGTGATGGCAGCGAGCCAATAAGGCTGGTGTGGTGGTAGGTGCGTTCCGTGCCTCCACAGCCGGGGCCTCAGACTACGTATATCAATCAATGGTGCTCTGCTTTGAGGCCCCACCTGCTGGTTTGTCTCGAGTCATGATGGGAATGACTGGGCAGCCCTGTCTGTATCCTATGTTGTGGGGGGGTGTAAATGTCTGTGGAACAGTCTGTGCGTCGGCCAGCGGATAGTTCTACCCTTTCTATACAGTCAGCGTCTGGTGGGGCCCAGCCATACAGCATACTGGTTGGTCTCCTAGGCTAACTGTAGAGAGGAAGGTCTGATGGGGGACCCGCTGCCCACAAGCCGCATCGGGACCTAGCCCGACCGCCTCCACAGGCAGGGATATCCCCACTTCCCCTAATGGGTGCCTCACCCTCAGGTCAATGCTGTTGTGGCTGTCAGCAGCCAATCCTCGCCATGTGCCCCGCTCTTTGACAAATTGTGGGACTGGCAACCACGCCACAGGCACCAGGGCATTGCAAGGGGCTCTCCAGCAGGCACCACTTCTCTCCAGCCGGCACAGTACCCACAGGTCTCTGTGTATGAAGAGACCTATAGGAGTGTAGGTCTGTCTCCACATCTCATTTGTAGCCCTTCAGGTCAGGCCCCCGGACTGCTGCTGCGTCTTTTCCGTCATCGATGGTGCACCACTGCGGCCCAGGGCCACTTACAAGCATGTCCTCGTGGGTGTAGTCTTTCTGTTCCGCTGCTCACGATAGTCAAATCTGGGCCTTGGGGGGGATATGCTTAATCAATAAGGCTGTGGGTTCTCGTCCCCCCAGGTGCCACTGCCGCAGGGAGCAACCCGCTAAGAAAGTCCCCGGTGGACGGGCCAGACAACCATGTGGTCTCATCCCGCCTTCTGGAACCGGGGCTGATTGTCCCGCTGCACCGCTGCATCTTCTGTGGTCCAGGTGGTCCTCAGGCCTCTGGGCGCATCGCTGTCAGTAGGCTTTCCTCGGGGGCCTGGACGTCCCCGGCCCCGCCGCGCCTCTGCAGGAGTAGTCCGCCCTTACCTCCAGGCATTTTTCTTAATTTAATCTAAAAGTTTCCTGGACAGTGACAATGTTCAAATATTAAATTCAATTGACAAATTAGTGTTTACTTGGAGCAAGTATGGTCAGTGGCTGGGAGGGCAGATTTTCTATTCTAACTCCACGAAGAGCCTTATCAGGGCAGGTGCTGGACAGTGGCTGGGGGCAGATATACTATTCTAACTCCACGAAGAGCCTTATCAGGGCAGGTGCTGGACAGTGGCTGGGGGGCAGATTTACTATTCTAACTCCACGAAGTGCCTTATCAGGCCAGGTGCTGGACAGTGGCTGTGGGACAGATTTACTTATCTAACTCTGCCAAGTGCCTAGTGAGGGTAGGTGCTGGACAGTGGTTGGTGGGCAGATTTACTATTCTAACTTTGGCAAGTACAAAACTCAGGGATGGTGCTTGGCAGTGACTGGGGGCACATTTACTAATCTAACTCTGCCAAGTGCAAACTCAGGGTAAGTGCTGGACAGTGACTGGGGGCAGAATAACTATTCTAACTATGCCAAGTACAAACTCAGGGAAGGTGCTGGGCAGTGACTGGGGGCGAGGGGGGATTTGCTATTCTAACTCTACCAAGTGCAAAGTCAGGGAAGGTGCTGAACAGTGATTGGGGCCGATTTACTATTCTAACTCGCCCAGTTGCAAATTCAGGGAAGGTGCTGGACAGTAAATGGGGAGCCGATTTACTATCCGAACTCCAGCAAGTGCCTAGTCAGGGCAGGTGCTGGACAGTGTTCGAGAGCAAATGTAAACACATTATTCTTTTTTTTTAAGATAGAAAACAAATCTTAGAAAGAGGAGAACCTTTTTACAATCAAAAAGGACTTAAAATAATCTATCTATCCAAAAGAAAAGCACCAAAATCAAAGTAAACAATTTAAAAGTACAATGTAAACATATATATTTCAGAATTGCATAAAAAACAGAAAATTATTTTAAAATATTTCTAACCTTAGATACAGTTCAAAGAAGCAAAGACCACACCGGGTCTATAAAACATCTAAAAATACAAGAATACCATCTTAACAACCCTGATGACAAAAAAACAAGCAACAGGTAGCGTTTAGCATGAAATATAAATGTAAAATAATAACCACATTCTTTTTTCGAAACAGGAAACTAAAATACATTTCATTTCCTCAGTATCACCAGTGTAAATGAACTTTTTTCTCAACAGATTCCATGTTAAACTTAGAAAATTGTATCTATCTCTCAGCAGGACCAATCGAAATAGAGAAATAAAATATCATGACATCACATTCATAAAAAAAAGTCTGTTTGTTTTCAGATCATTTAAGAATGGAAAATGCAAGACTAGCCAGTTATATTCAACCCACACATGGAAATAGACTCGTTAAATATGGTGGGTACATTTATTGTAAGGAGAGATTAACTAAGCCCAGGAGTCATTGGAGGTGTGTTGAATATTTCTCATCCCATTGAATAGGCAGAGTGGCTACTTTTAGTGACACAGTGGAAAGAACCACAGAGTAATAATTTATGTTTTTATTTTAATTTATTATTTTTTAAAGAAATACAATTCCTGTTAAAGTATTTTCATATGTTTAAGATTACTTGGTAATAAATATTTAAATATTGTTTTAAATAATTACTTTTTAAATGTTTATATTTATTCTATTAACTAAAACTCAGATATCATAAAAGATATGAGTATTAATACATTTTCTTAGCCATTGCCCCTATATCTAAATATTTTAAAAATAATTTGTATACATTATTTTAATAATATGTATTAATTTAAAATGTAATTACATATTTATATGTATGGGGCAGAATCTAACCGTCTGACACAGTTGTATTTGTGAATGCTTAATGGCAACTACCAACTGATGTTTTTTTAACCAAAACAGTGCTATTTCATGAATAGTTGTCTAGATTATCTAGCTGATTTGCATAGGTGATTTGGAGTCAGTTTATTTATCACAAATAAAAGCTTTGATTTGATAGCAAAATGCATGCATTGTAAGTAACTATCAAGATGATGTTTGGGCATAGGATTGCATTTCCAAAATATACTTAAAGCTTTTAGTAGAATGATAGTTTGTGCTGAGCTCAAATTATCTACTGCTGATCTTGACAGTGTTTTCTTAGAGGCAGGGAGTAACCATTAATTCATGACGCTTGTGGGGCCTGGGCTTCATCTATATTGATGAAGTCTTTCATGACATTACCACTACTACCATTTGAAACTGTGTACAACCAGTAAACTACTTATAATCTGTCTGTAACAGAACAAGAGCTCATGATAAAGCAGAGAGCATCTATTCTCACAGGATCTGGGGGACACCTGAAGCTCTCTGGAAGAAGAGCGCTTAGTGAGTTTCTGAGCATGGGGCACAAAACCCGATAACTCACTGGCAATCTCTGGTAATAAGATTAGATCCAAAATACAAGAGAGGATAAAAGGAACTGAGCAAGAGGAACAGAATTCAGAAATCAGACTCCTAACATTAGTGGCAGTTTTGCACTGAACAAACATGTGGGCCTATAAGCCGACATGTACAGTATATTTTTAACAGAGAATGTAAGCAGTTTCCGCTTGTGTGGTTTTCTGTGGTGGGACTCGGTGTCCCAGGAGGCAGCATTCATTTTCTTCTTAAAAGCATATTAATGGAACAATCCCTAGGTCATAAGAGACTTGTAACGCCGGGGTGGTCCAAAATATTATCCTTCCGTCCCATCACAAGCAGACGCCAAGCACGCTATTTTGTATATCGAGCTCACAAACTCGATCTTTTTCTCGAACGGAAGGATAATATTTTGGACCATCCACAAGATACTAGTCTCTTATGACCTAGGGATTGTTACATTAATATTTGAGCCCTGAAGAAGTCCGAGTAGGACGAAACGCGTTGGCTACTTTGATCACTGGTCAATGGGCGCATTTTTAAGAAGAACATTAATAAAGAATAAATGAACACAGACATTGTCTCTTCATGTGCTAATTATGTGCTAAGTTTTGATGATAATTACTGTTTCAAGTGAAATGAAATGTGTGCCGAACTCATTCGAGATAGACTCAATCTGATCAATATTGTGAGTGCTGAACCACCATCAACTGATACAAATTTTGAAAGCTGCTTTTAATTTGAAGTAGAGATGGGCTTCAGGTTCTGTGCACCACTGGAGAATTTCTAAACTTTGCCCGTTACATTTTTGACAAGTGCGGTACCTTATTGCCTCAACCCCTCTATGTATATTAGTTTCAATAATTGAGTTTATTTTTATTTCCAGGTCTCGTGTGAATTTTATGAGCCCAGGAGTTGTACATGATACTGGATTTAGTGATCATAATCCCATTGAAATAAGGGTGACACCTCCAACAGGTCTCAGCCCAGACACTTTCCCGGGCTTGATAGGCCTAATGCCCAAGGATAAAGGAACAAGGATTTGGTGGTGTAACCTCCCAATTTTCACCTTATTTGAGACTGTTCTCAGATCCAACTTTAACCTTATTGATGAACATTGTTAGCTATTGACCCTTCCCCCGTAATTATCTTGGAGGCCTTTTCCCAATTGAATGTTTCAACTAACACCATTATGAGGGTGTTAGCGGGTCAGGACCCAGCAAACAATATGGCTGGTTTGATCAAACTTGTAGAGTGGCTAATAACCAACTCCGGGAGGCCCTTAATGCAAGGCCCGGTAATCAAAAGGCCATAATAATGGCAAAGAAGGGTTACATGCAAGCAAACAAGAATCGTACAGCTGAGCTCAAAGAGGCCTCCTGGGAGCGATTGCTGCTTACTTGTGACTCCCCTGCGCCAAGGGACTTTTGGGCCATTGTAAATGGTAGGCAACCCACCCTGACCGCTCCGACGATATTGGTACAATCATCAAACCAGAGCAATGGGTATCCCATTTCCAAAAGGTTTATGCCCTTGGTTTTGATGCCCTGTTGGCAATGGATGAGGATAATGATCTTTATCCACTGGAGATCAGGTTTGATCTAGAAGAGGTGTATGAGGCAATACAGACTCGCCCGTCCAATAAAGCCCCTGGCTCAGATGGAATACCCGTGGATCTTTATAAGGCTGAATACCATTTCTGGGCACCTATTTTAACAAACGTTTTGAATGTCGCTGTGCAGATAGGTTTCCCTTTGTTTTGGAAATCGGCAGTTATAGTACCTGTTTTTAGACGGAATAGACAAGATCCTACATGCTACAGACCCATCTCTTTGCTCAATTCTGTAGTGAAGGTGGTGGGTCGCATTATATTCCAGCGTGTAGAATTGTAGGCATAATCGTATAATATTCTCTGCCCAGTCCAGTATGGGTTTCGGGAAGGAAAAGGTACCATGGAACAGTGCCTGAACTTTAATCTCATAATAGGAAAATATGTTTCTGCTAAGCAAGGGACTATTCACCTTGTGTTTATGGACCTAAGTAGTGCCTTTGACCGGTTGAACAGGTCAAAGCTATGGTCAAATTTGTTGGGGTTAGGCCTACCCATCCAACTGATTGATTCTTTAAGGGCATTGCACTCGGGTGTGAATGCTTCAGTGAGATACGGCATGGGTGGGGAATGTTCTGAATCTTTTTTCTTCCCTCGTGGGGTTAGACAGGGATGTGTGCTGGCACCATTACTTTTCCCTTTTATACATTAATGGTTTAAATTCTTATTTGGCCCCACATGGGAAAGACCTGCCCAAGGTAAAATCAGTTGCCGTGCCTTCCCTACTCTATGCAGATGACGCCTTGTTGATGGTCCGAACGGCCAATGGGTTAAAAATTCTTGTTGACTTTTTTCATCAACTTTATAGATGAGCTGGAGGGGATTAGCAGTAAAGCACACTATATGGTATGTGGGAGGGAAATCCCTAAAGCTAGACCTATCATTATAAAAGGTAACAGGGTTACTAGGGTGCGCAATTTCCCCTATTTGGGGGAAACTTTTGATTATCTGAATAACTGGCTTACATGTTTATCAAAGCGGTGTTCCTGCTTTCCTTTAGCCTGTAGTGCTCTTTTCAGATTCTCCAAACAGATTGGTAATAAACCCACGATACCTCTACTGCAGATCTATAAAATGAAATGCCTACCAGTACTTCTATATGGTGCAGCTATCTGGGGTTATCAAAATTGTACGGTCTTACAGCAAGAGGAGAATCACTTTTTTAGGCGGTTGTTGGGCCTGGCTCCTAATAGCTCATCTTTTTTTTGTCAAGGAAGAATTGGGCCTTGATTATGTGGAGGATTCTGTGAAACTGGCTCCTGTGTTACTGTGGATCTCTGTGTGGTCTGGGGATCACACGGGATTTAACGGGGATGTGATTGGGGATTGCCTTGGGTGTGAATACGGTCACAGAATACTATGGCTGAGCTATGTTGAGTTTGTTGCTCAGACCCTGGGATGGCCCCAACCTGTTTTATAAGCCACATCTCCTTAGCAAGGGGGATAGAAGAGAAATTGGGAATCGGTTTTCACAATATCTAAAGGAAGTTAGGGATTCGGAGGTGCTTACAAAGGCGACTTCTAGATCACTTCTGTCTCTGCAAATTGTGGCAGGTCCTGAAGCCTATCTTCTTGCAGTTAGCCATCCGTGGAAAAGATCACTTTTGAGTAAATTTCAGTTGGGGGTCTATTCGTCCTTTTATCTGTTTTCCGCCTGGACAGTTTGACCCAAAAACGATTGAGGTTTGCCCTTGTGATGGTTGCTCACAGCAGACTTTGGAGCATTTGGTGCTATTCTGTAAATTTTATGAGTTTTTACAACGCAAGTATTTAATTCCTCTTTCAAAATCGAGGGGATTTTGACAGTTTCAGCCTGCCTTTTTACATTTAAAGTTATTATTCGATTATGCAGTAATCCTGGCTGTTTCCTCTTTACTGAAAGGTGCCTTATATTGGAGTAAGATTATAAACTCTTAATACTGTAATGTAAATCTGTGTGCCGTATGGGTGCAGCATGTTGGAGTGCTTTTTAGTATTTATAAATATTATTATATTATCATCATGCTGAATTTATTAGATACATTTATGTATTGTGATTTTATGTGTTTTTAATCTGTCTTCTTTTATGATTATAGTATATAATCGAAATGAAGATGTATTCAATTCAATTCAACATTTGTTGTTTTAGTTGATAACACATCATGAATTAAAAAGTAATTAATTTTCAAAATCGATGCTGGAAAAAAACTCTAAAATCAAATTTCCAAATGAGACTCCAGTCGTCATGAAGTATATTCCTTGAGAAACAGTCTTCTAAGACTAGAAAAATGGCTTGCACTTTCTTTGAGTATACAAAGGAGCCATTAAACAAGATATTGTCCTAGACCAACTCAATGTAACAAAAATGTTAATCAAAAACTAACTTTTGGAGAAATCAGCCAGACTAGAGAATCCATAAGGCACAAGATAGGAAACAGGGACACCAAGAACGCAGTTCTTGGTATCCCTGAGAAGGTGGAAAGTTTGGTAAAGATATATGGTAAAGTCAATGAAACGCTAGGGAACAGGAACTATGATAAACAGGTATCTACATCCAGAACTTTATCTTGGCATGGAGTGATGACAGAATAAGCTATATGGGCCATAATGGACAAGAATGGTGGTGTGGAAACTGAGGCGAATGCAGGACCCCATTGGACCCTTGTGGGCACGTCTTGGTGGCTGGCTGGCACAGCTTCAATTTGAATTTTGTCAGCAAATTTTACACCCCACGTGTAAGTAGACCAGCAGCCTCCACTGACACTGTGGTGGAAAACCCAACATATTTAGATGTTTCTGCCAGGGTAGCAAAGTTTTCTCCATCTAAATTGGTGTAAACACCATGGGAGCTTCCCTTTTGTTGGAGAAAAACATCAGCAGAAAATACACCAATGACCATTAATGCTGGTGAACATTCTGTCAGTAAATGAAGGCACTAGTAATGTCTCCCAAAATGGGGGTACTCTATCAGTGCCCACATAGCTGTTTCCAAACCATACTGCAGGGAATAACTGAGGATGCTACAGGCTTTGAGGCATATTTACAAGCCCCTTGCCCCGCCGGTACGTCACTTTTTGTTACTCACCGGCGGCGCATTTTGCCTCAAAAAAGCCACTTGCGTGACTTTTCATGTCCTTGTAAATACGGCCCCTTTTCACGCAGCACTTTGCGTGAAAGGGATGTGCCATGGGTGTTGTTGTGGGTGTTCCCACGTAACACCCATGGCTTCTGCCGCATTCCCAGATTTACAACCTTTCGTAAACCTGGGAATGCGTCAGAATGCTACGCCTCCCCAGGGGAGGCATACGGAGGCGCAATGAGGAGAAATGTTTTAATTTCTCCTCGTTTTTTCCTCTTTCTATGCGTGCTGCATTCTGAAGCACACATAGAAAGAGGAACTCACCTCTCGTGATTGTTTTTGTGCAGGAAGGTGTCCCTTCCTGTATAAAAACAATGTCCCCTGCAAAGCAGGCACCCTTGCACCTTGCATCTGCACATGGCACCCAATTGTGCGCCAGTGCAGAGGAGAGCACAGGGATCCGTCATATCGTTGTAGATATGATGCATCCCTGTGCTTTGAAAGTGACTCAGTGCAGCGCAGCAAAATGGCTTGCGGCACCACGCTGAGTCACTTTCTCGTAAATAAGGCCCACTATATTTACCGTTCACTGAAGGTCACTATATTTTTTATGGTGGTCTTTCATGGATCTACCTTCACTAGTCACTGCAGATTGGGCAACTTGACTCTCAGCATCTTGGAGGAACAATAGCAGAGTAGTGGAGTCTCCTTCGATGGCACATCCATACCCGAGTGTGAACGTAATGTGGATATTATTGAATTGGAAGGATAAATACAATATATGCCATTTTCTAGCAAATTCCCTGTTACTGTCCTTCTCATAATCCGGTTTTATGGGTCTGATTGGGCAGAAACACTGTGCTGATCATTGAGCTCTGAATCTCACTTTGAGATCCAGCCTCTTTGCACAAAACAACTAAGCGTAGAGGACCACAGATTACTGACGGCAGGCGTTATGCTGCAGAACAAAAATCCCTCTTTTAAGTCAAGCACAACCTGTGTAATCCAAATATTAGTCTCCTGGTCAAAGAACTATTTTTGACTACATATGTGTGGAGAGTGAAAGTTCACAATTTGAATGTTGTAGAAAATGTCAAAGTGTCACACACTCCTTAAACTATCCCAATCTGCAGTCTTTTGATCTTTTACTGCAAGTAGAACAATTTTTGAAAGAGGCTTACCTGAACAATTAAAGAAAACGAAAATGGACCAAGAACAAACGTGAAGGGTTGAGCTAAAAGTAAATTTGATAACGTGGTTGGAAAAACAGCTGTTCTTGCAGACTAGAGAAACAAATCTTATAAAAATTAGCAACAACTCAGAAGGGTGCATAAAACATAGGAGCCATACTGGAATATGTAAAACAGAAATCCTGATTTCACCATAATATATAAGCAGAAACAAGCGTGCAAAAGAGATTAGAAGTTGTTATGCGTCATCCGATTACATTTTAAGGGATTTTAATATTAAGGGATTTAAGAAAAGTTTCAAACCCTGATTCTTAGATAAAAGCCTAAATATAAAGGTAAGTTAAAGCTAAATATGGCATTGAAATGGAACAATTCCATACAATTTTCGTAACTAGTGGGCCCGTATTGTAACTTTTATTAACTTGCCAGTCAACAATACATTATATTTTCTTAACAATGTTTTTACTGATTTTCAGGGAGACTATTACAAGTCAAAGTATTGCAGTCGTAAACAATGCATGAGACAAAACAAACCAAAGAAACAGTAACATTGTAGAATATTTTCAGGTAATGGTCTCTGAAAAGTTACTCTCAGAAACCGCGCACTTTCCTCAGTAACACAATTCCCTTTCTAACACAGGAACCATCACTCCCTCTGCACCTGCTCTACCTCTACGTTTACCCTTAATTCTCAAAATCTTAGATTAATCTTTCCTATTTAGCGCTCTCAAGTCGTGGCTTGTGGGTGGTAGGACGAAGATATCCCCAAGGCTAACTAAAGTTGTAGGGGATTATGTTTAGAGCAAATCCTTTTTTAGGTCGAGCCTAGAGTAGCGCGCATGCGCTGCACTGCGAGACTTTATGTAAGGGGCTTCCAAAAGCTGACCACAAGCTCGTGCACAATGGCCTTTTCCGTGCGGTTACCCGCACGGCCGCCATGTGTTTTCAATTATCGCACCCGGCGGCCGTGCGGGTAACCGCAAGCAAAAGGCCATGGTGCACGAGCGTGTGGTCACGCCTGCTGCTCGCAAGCACGCGCACCACTCGCGTGCTTGTTTTTTTTCCTTGTTCTTTATCTTTGCACCATCCTTGCGAATGCACGTCTTGTTAATTTCAGTGACACTGCCTCGTCCATTAAATTCTTTATGATTTTGTAACAGCTTTCACTTAAGTCAGATACTTTTTGTTTTTTAATGGGAGGTGGTAGTTTATTCCTGGTAGTTGGTAGTTTGTACCTGCTGTTAGCTACGCCTGGATATCTCTAATTGACATCCTTTCTAGGACCCCACAGAACCTCTTTCGTGCCGGATTTGTCAATCGAATAAGCTGACTTGTCAGGCCTCCGCATGCAGTGTTATTACTCACAGGTCCTGCCCAGACGTCTAGTAAAAGTCGCAGAAGCTGCCGCTGATGCCGATCTGAACATTTATAGATCAGAGATCACACGAGGTGTCAGCCTGTTCCTTCATGCGCTGCGCCTTCAGCAGTCTCATCTATAAACACAGCACACTTTAAATTCATATGTCAGGAGTCTGTGTCCCACGCTTGCATTAGGGCTGTCTTTTGCGGTTTGCTCTAGAGCCAAGGACAGACCAGTTGGTTGAGCGCCTGCTGCTGACATCTAAGTGTGATCTACTTGAAATTGTAACCGAACCTCATTTCTTTTTTAAATGTATGTTTTCTAGAACTGGGCTACAGAAACAAAGTTTACACAAAGCAGGATAACATAGGATGTACCAAACAGTATTAATCCGTAGCCCAGAAGGACAGTTCCGATGTAAATAAGCAATTAGGCAATTCACCATAAAGAAAATGAAAAAACATCTACATTTCTTGCAATGGAAATTATATAGCCATGCCCAACCTAGTTCCCTAAAGAGGCCTATTTATTACAAGATGGCTTCCTTCAAAAGGGGAGCGGTGATGCCACTGCAGATGAAGGGGCCCGGTGTCACAATATTGCTCAAAACCCAAGATGACATCATTAAACAAAGGAACATACTACAATGTCTATTGTTGACGGCTGTTAGTGACGCAAGACTGGGTAAAGTGAACTCTGCACCGAATGGCCACTTTAAAGGGCTTCTGTTGTCAATGATGTCATAATACTTTTTAAACAAAACCAAGCATCAAACAAAGGGACATTCTGGAATTCTGATTGTGATTTTGGATCTGGTGAGGAGAATTAGACAACATCATACAAAGGAGCATTCTGGAACCCTGATTATTGGACAATGTGCACGAGCTATATTGGGCAAAGAGAACCAGATGTCATCAAAGAGACGGACATTCTGGCGCCCTGTTGGTTGGAGATGCGGGATTGGGCACAGGGACTGGATCATAAGGCAAGGCACAGAGGCTAGCAGGGGTGTAGTCAGTGTGACCTGGGCCCCAGTGCAAAGAAGGAAATTGGCCTTCTAATCAGGGATCAGTGGGTCCCTCAGACCTCTTGGCCCCGGTGTCACTGCACCTGCTGCACTTATGGAAGCTTAGCTCCTGGAGACTAGCATTATGTTTAAAGCACCATTGCCCCTGCCCTCACCAGTAGCAAGGAAGTACTCATGGCCACCTGAGCATGCCATTGCAATGCTCAGATAAAAGGTGTCCCCCATATTGCCTTTCTTTCTTGCTGCTTTACATCAGGTTTTTACTTCTCCGTGAGAATGTCTGACGCGGGCCATCAGTTTTTTTGTAAAATTATGTCTGAGTCTGAGATCTTAGGGCTAGTCAACAGAGTTTATGCGACAGGTGGAAAAGAGTTTTCCTTTGGAGCTCAGTAGTGTAACCGTTTTTACAGATGTTTCCTGTTTTTATTGCATAAATTAGTTGAGCTGTCACTTCGATCCTATCAGAGACTTCTATTGGGGGCACGTGGCTACTCCCCCCTGCAAGAAGAGGGGTGAGTAAAAATTAGTTAAGCAATAGAGGTGAATAAGTCACTCAAGGCTCAAGCCAGTGGTCTGGCAATGGCTCAGCTCAAGGCCTTCTAGGACCGTCTAGCCCAAAATGAGCCGAGCTTTTGAGCATCTTCTACCTGCCTTCCACGCTCTAACATCATGCACCAAGAATTAAATATGAGCATTAACCTTTTATGTAAAACAGGAGTGATAAAGAGATACCATCTAGTGGCTGATTCGCAGAAAATGAAATTAGAAAACCTGGTATCACTCCAGGCTTCCTCTTTTGAGCAATTGTGTAATCTGCGGCAAATATTTTATTTCACCTTGCCTTTCTTTTTCTAAGTTGCTTACAAAAGTATCTTGAAATATGTGACTGCAGGGTATTCGTGGTACAAAAACCTTTTTTGTTTCATTTAGTCGAGTATAATTTTGCTCCATATATAGTAAGAATCTAGGCCACATATAGGTGCACATTACAACTGACTTGTATTGTAGTTCACTAGTGGCATCGTGGTCAAAGTGAGAGGGCATGAATGATTCCAAGTTCATGTTAAACAAGCATTGGCATAGCCAATAGGTCTCGCCTTTGGGACCTTATAAGTGTTTAGTTATCCAGCACAATATCCTTAGTGCAACAACATCAACTGTTGCTGGCTAAACACTTAGAAGGTCCCAAAGGCGAGACCTATTGGCTATGCCAATGCTTGTTCTCTCTAGGTCTAATAGGAAAATATATTGAGAGATTTCACTCTAGTTGGCTATGTCAAGGTGGGAAGTTCCTCAAATCTATTGAGGTGTTCACTCATATCATGAGTACGTTTATCCACCATCATGATGTTCCACAGCCGAGAGTGCCAAGTGTGTTATAGGTGGGGAGTCCATTTTACCAGTGGACTGTTAATTTTCCAGCTCCTAAGCAATTCCACATATGCATTTTGTCTGCTCGCAACTAGTATTTTCGGTTAGGGGTGTGGATGACAAGGAGGATGGTGGCCACATCACTCAGGATCAGGTAACCTAAAATTGTTTTCATTGCTGCTAACATCTCTCACAAGAATGGTTTAATATGGGGGCATTCCTATCAGATACGTAGAATGTCTCCCAGCATTCCACATCCCCACCAGCAAAGAAGGCTCAATGTAGTTCGAAATTGGTATACGTTTGTTGGGTATAGATACCAGTTATATACTATTTTATAATGTGCCTCCCTGCCAAATATATTATGCATATTTTTGATCAGATTTTTTATCATGTGATAAGCTCATCCAGTGGGCTTCAGAGGTTTCCTTTCCCAGTGAGGTTCGTTATCTATGTTTGTAAGGGTTAGATGTAAAGGGGTGCTACTTTCACTCCACCAGTAGAGCATATACTGCTGATATGATGCCTTTAGATCTTGAAGCTTCTTGCCTACTGTTTTAATTGGTGTTAACTCTCATGTGTTTGCTTTGTTTATCATTGGATGCTGTACAAAATGTCTTACTTGAGCACAATGGAGTATCTCTGACTCCTCTGAATTGACCCCACTTTTACATTCTTCAAATGTGTTTATTTCTCAACTATGGAACATGGCTAATACAATAAGGCATCCTCTCCTTTGCCAAGCATCAAAAGGCCTGAATCCATAGCTGGAGAGAAGATGGGAGTATGGTATACAGGAGTATAGGGGAATGGGTGATTTGCTAATTGTAGGTGCCTATTTAAAGGAGTCCTAGATCTTTAATGCACTGCTAGTGATTGTGCTAAGGTAAGCCTTTGGAGGTCTATCTGGCTTAGGTTTCCATAGTGGGTCCTGTACAGTACGGTCCACTGCTTTCAGACCCATATGTGGCTGTAGTTTTTCTGTAGCACTTGTACTCATTTCTGGCCACACCTCAACTGGGCAATCCTGTAATACGGTAGGACAAGACCCCTTTTCATCATAGGTAAGCACATAGTTTTGTAGGCCAGCTTCGGTTGTCGGCCCTTTCAAATACATTTCAATGTGGCTTCCTTAAGTTCTGTGAAGAAACTAAAGGGTTTCATAATTAGGAGAGTCTGGAAGAGATACAGTGTTCTTTGGCGGACATTCATCTTGAAAGTGGTTATTTTGCCGAACTAAGAAGGGAAGCCCAATTACCAAAATCTTTTTAAGAGTAGTCAAGAGTGGTGCTAGATTACTTTTGTAGAGATTGGCCGGGTTAGCTGAAATATTAACACTCAGATATTTAATATACCGCGTGGGTCAGCAACATGGGGTTTATTTCTTTCTCTTGTCCTCTATATCGTGTGGTAGTGTAAGCTTTAATATTTCAGATTTTGATGTGTTAATGTTGAACCCTACCACTTTTTCATATTCTGCAAGTAATGTTTGGAGTCTTGGAATGGAAGTGGTTGGGCAGGTCAGCATTAACAGCACATAATCCAGAAAGAACATGATTTAATGCATGTCTAAACCAAAGTTAACCCCCCCTGTATTTCAGTATTGTTTCTGACTTTTATTGCAAACGCTTCTTTGCTAAGAGCAAATAAGGGGAAGAGAGGATATCCCTGAGGAGTGTGATCCTTTGCCATTTACAGTTACCCACAAAATGGGTGACATAAATCCCACCATGGCCACTGAGAGGACATTTGTTCCGAAACTCTCTTCCATGCGAGGAAGTGAGAATGCGAGTTTACCCTGTCAAAAGTCTTATCTGCATCAAAAATAACCAAGGCTGCGGGTATCATTTTCTTTTTGGCTTTTTCCAACAGGTGGACCACACACATGTTAAATGTTATCATGGGTTTGTCTACGCTTAATGAACCCGCACTGATCTTGTTGTATGAGATCTAGTAGCACAGCATAAAGTCTTGTGGCTAATTTCTTTGCGGACACATTTTGGCATCTACACTTAGTAGCACGATCGACCTTTATGATGAGCATAGCTCAGGGTCTTTCCCCTTTTTAGGTTTTACTTGCACAGTGCTTGCGCTGTGCTTGAGAAATCTATTGCTTTTAATATAAACTTAAAAGGGACTTCCATCCTGCCTCCTCTCTTTCCTGGCTTCTAATTGGTTCCTGTGCATGCCACTTACCTTTCCTCCATTTCAATTGGCTGTAGCATATTTTCCTTCATTTACAAATGCTTGTTCCTCCTCTCCTTCTCTTATCAGTTTCCCGCCGCAATACTGTAAACATCCGCTTTGGTGAAACTATATTTTCATAAATTTTTGCCTTTTACTTTTGCAGAATATTTATATAAAAATGTATCACCCGAAGAGAATAAGTGATTTGCATAGGATGTTGTGCGGCACCAGCGAGACTCGAACCCGCATCCCCAGCTCTCAAGTCAACAGCTCTGGCCTCTGCGCCACATCCTCTCCACTCCTGTGTTATCTGTCTGGGAGCTCTTTCCTTCTCCCTGACGATGACTGATGGAAACATCTCTTTATTGATTACTTAGGCGAAACCGATGCATTACCATTGCTTGTTGAGTATCCTGGAGATACTGGCTTCTGCCATCGTGAGCATCACTCCTGGCCCTTTTGAGAAAATATTGAACAGTTTAGTCAGGTGCAGAGTTAATATCCCCGAGAAGGCTTTGTAAAAACCTCCCATAAATCTTTCTGGGCCAGGAGCTTTATGTAGTTTGAGTTTTTATGGAAGTTTTGACTTGTTCCTCTGAAATAGAAACTTCCAGAGTTTTATTCTGATCCGTATTCAGTTTCAGGATGTGACATCTGTCTAAATAGTCTTCTTTCCTCTTGCCGATAATTGGTTGCAGTGGTGGTTTGTCAGACTGAGCTCCTCTGTGTATCAACTGGCCTGTGGTTGGTCTCTTGCCATTGGTTTGCACTTGAGGGAAGTCGGGGTTGGTGCAGCCTACTAGGAGAAAGTTAAGGTCATCAAGGAGGATGAAGGTGCTGGTGTTGATGATGAGGGTTGTAATGAAGTCTGTGATGTTGATGGCAAAATTGTTGCAGTGTTTTGGTGATTTGTATATAAGGTTTCGGCCCAGGGAGAGGTTGGCTTCGATGCGTATCTTAAATGTGAGGTGTTCCATGTAGTTGGTGGGGCTGTCCATGTAGGTGGTGCAGCTGATGGCATCTTTGAATTTGATGGCGACTCCACTTCTTGGCTTGTGCTGACGGTTTTTCCTGGCAATCATGCAGCTGGCAGGAATGGCTGAAGGGATGCCTGATGCAGAAGTTGGGTTTAGTCATGTTTCCTTGAGCAAGAGTAGGTCTGAAGTATGGTTGTGCACAAGGTCCCCTATCTCCATGGTGTGTTTGGTGCATGAGCTGGTGTTGAGGAGCATTCATGAGAGTGTGGTGTGTTGTGTGGGTGGTGTTTGGTCTATGTGAGTGTGAGCAGATGGCCGTTTTTTGTGAGTGTGAGTGAGTGGGGTGTTGGATGCTGTTGGCACGGGAGTGGAGGGTCTCGGTGTGGGAGAGTGTATGAGAACCTGCAGGAGGCACATGTGAACGCTCCTTCTATATTGTGTGGTGGGGTGTAGCAGCGGTGCGGCTAGCGGTGCAGCTAGCGGGTGCTGGGGTTGAGAGTATGGAGGAGAGCAGCGGGGTAGCTGTGAGTAGGGGGAGAACCAAGGTTCCTGGCCCTAGGCACAGTCCAGGCACAGATGGGAGCAGACGAACCTGTCTTTTGTGCGTCTTCACAAATGGATGATGGCACACTCAGTGATGTCACTACCTATGCTGATGGGAAATGAAGTCCTCTTGCTTAGCTTCTTTCAAAGATGATTTTGGCAGGGAACCAGTTATGGCACTGCCTGTGCAGATGGATGATGGAAAATCTAGTGATGTCACATGGGTGATAGGAAATAAAATCCTAATGAAATAAAATCCTCTTGCCTGTCGTCATCTTTTAAAGACGGTTTGGCAGGAAACAAGGGATGTCACTTCCTGTGCTGATGGATGATGGGAGATCCAATGATTTCACTTCCTATGCTGATGGATGTCCTCTTGCCTGACTTAATCTTTTAAAGGTGTTTTTTGTGGGAAAAGAGTGGTGTCACTTTCTGTACAGATGGATGATGGGAACAGTTGCAGCTGGTCTATAGGGGGCTCTAGGGCGGTGATCTGCCATCACCAGCACTCAGGGGGAGAGAAAAGCTGCTCTTTACATCTCCAGGCTCCAGAAATGTAAACAGACGAACTGACAGATTTGTCAGTTCGTTTTGCTTTCATTTCTGTGCTGGTGACAACAGAAGTGTTCAGAGGAGCAGCTCAGGGGAGGGGTGCACCGGGCTCCATGGATGCATGTGAAGAGCACTTTTCATTTCAGTCCCCTTCACACATTTGCAACCCAAGACATGCTGCACATGCCCTTTGCAGCGCAACTTGTCTAAGAATCATACATGGGTGGGCGGTGAGGCAAAATCACCTCATGCCCTGTCTGGAGTCAGGATGGAGCAGGGGTGAAAAAAAGGGTTAACCCTCAGTTCTATCTTGATTTCTGGTAGGGCTGTGATCAGCATGTTCGTGGCGCAGCAATAAAAAGCCAAATGGAGCCATCCAAGACGTGCAGAAACACGCAGGTAAGTAAACTATGGGAGGAACCCATGCAGAGCAGAATTGCACTATAACAAGCACAGGGCCTACCGAGATTAAATGTTGCCTTAAAATGAATCACAATTCCCCAACGTGGCCTTCAGTAATGAATCATTTTGGACCGTTTCCTATAAGTTTCCCTTATACATGACAGCCGCACCATCTATGCATTTTTATATAGATCTTCTGTAATCATTGTAAGCATGACCTTTCTGTCTTTGTTTTCTTTAATTATCAGTGAGTGAAAGTGCTGGAATTGGAAAATAAATTATTCCAGAAACCCATAAATTGGGTATCAGTGTGTGATGGAGGAAAGGGGTGTTAAGTAATGAGGCCAGGAGCATGAAAAGCAGAGTCTGACAGTCAATTTACTCATTTATTTCAGAATAAATCTGCTGCAATTAAATTGGCAGCAAAGACGTATGTGACAGTAAATCTGTTCTAGATGACCTAATTGGTCACAAAGAGACTACATATTAAACTATTTTACAGGGTTTAGACACCTGATTGAGAGAGCTCTGTCTGCCCAGCAATTCTGATGGGATTATAATAGCTGTAGTGATTAACACAGCTTTGGGAGAGTTCTTTGTTTTGGCCAGTCACAGTTTTGACTCAAAGTAGTTAGAGGGTTAATGTGCCTGCTGCAAGGCCCACAGTGTAACATGCAGATCACAGATTATTTAGCTAGGCAAGTGGGCTACTGCTTCTGACACTAAGATTATTTTGTAGTTACTTCCATTTCATAAATTGCAATCCTTCTAATATAGTACAGTGATCTATTTACTGGCATCAGGCGCTGCATTCAAACTGTAAATCATGGGTTTAGATCCTTATTGTTTTATTCTTAATCTGTTGTTATTCTAAGCTTGCAAAGAAGGGTTCCTTTGGGAAGTGACAAAGTATTGTTAGTCCAGACAACCACAATCACTGCATTACACTTTATATCCTTACTTTATGTTTCCCTTGACCATGTAGTCTTAACATATAATGTCTACAATTATGGATGATATGTGATTCCTACACCCTATAACCCTCAATGTTTTGTGTAACATTTCCTGTACGTTGATTTACACACTTGTATGATTTATTGTGCCTCTCTTTGTGATGAAAGCACTCTGACACCCTGCACTTACATGAGTACCACTATTAAAGAATGACATTAACAAAATGTAGTAGATGAACGTTAAATCAATATTACACTATTTAAAAAAAATATGTTTTCAGTGTAAGCACTCCCTGCTAATTCCCACTAGGAGTCAGGCTTGCTCCCTTCGCTCACTCCCTTGATAATATACAGTGACATATTTTTGCCCCACTACTTTCAAAGTTCACCACCACCACCACTGGATGGGAAATTGAGTGATGTCACTTCCTGTGCTGATGGATGATGGGAGATCCAGTGATGTCACTTCCTGTGATGATGGCTGATGGAAAAATGTGTGGGTGTTTTCACAGTTACAGTGCATGCCAAGCCATTAGTACCCACACATTTCTAACAGAAAAGCCCTTCCTGTGCATAAATCGTCCTACAAATGCAAAACCAATTACAGAGAATAGCAAAAGTAGTTTGTGTTCAAACACAAAAGCCTGCATAACCACATTCTGAATATGGTATATACTGTCTAGACCACTATGCATGACCTACGTGGAGGAAAATGAAAATATTTTACTGACATATAAAATACATTCTTCAAGTTAATCTGGAGTGTTTCTGGATAATTGTAGTGTAGTACAGTTATTATAAAGTACCACTCTATTTAATCCATTAAACAATGTCCACCCTCTGAGATATGCCCTTACTGGGCCTCAATTCTAACTCTTTGTTTTTTTGTTTAAATTTTTTTATTGAATCTTTTGTTTCTTTTTAACATTTCAGGCATTGAATCAGACAAAATAAATGAGTTTGCACATTTTTACACTAGTGCTTTAAATCACATGACAACTCACATCAGTTCTCAATTCTAAATCTTCTTGGAGAGTATATTGTGCGGCCATGAGCGATCCTGGATCACCAACCAAAGTCAGAAGTGTTCTACAGCTGATGTGGTATTTCCTCAAAACTTTCAAATAGCACTTATATTGAAGTAAGGGCAGTTTGAAAGGGGATAAAAATATAGGTGATCAGTGTACAGGTGTTAAGGGTATAGGTATTATTCAGGTTTAAAGTATAGGATTAAGGGTATTAGGGTTAAAGGTGTAGGGTTGAGGTTAAGGGTATAGGGTATAGGGTATAGGTACGGTTAAGGGTGTAGGGCTTTGGGTTAAGGGTTTGAGGTGTAGTGGATGGACCTTCAGGGGTGAAGGATTAGGAGCTAATGGTTAGGGGGTACAGGATTAGTGTTATAGGGGTATAGAGGCTAAGCATTTAGGGGTAAAGGGGTTACGGGATTGGGTTAGGGATTTAGGATTTAGGTTTAAAGTGTAATGGTTTGTGGTATAAGGATTAAGGGGGTAGGGATATAGGGGTTAAGAGTATGGGGTGTAGATGTTAAGGTCATGTGGTAAGGATTCATTGTATAGAATAATAAGTTAACTGTAAAGGGTTACTGATATGGGGTTAAAGGTTTTGGGTATTGGGCTTGGGTTGTAGAGTTAAGGGTTAATGGTTTATGGGTTAAGGGTGATGGATTACAGGTACAGGGATTAAGGCAATGAGGTTAGAGGTTGAGGGTATAGTGGTACGGGTATAAGATTGAGGGTTTGTGTTATAAAGTTGAGGATATAATGGCATGCTAAGTGTTTGGGATATAGGTTAATAAGCTTGGAGTATAGAAGTTAAGATGTTAAGGGTTTCTAGGTTAAGGGGTTACGGGTGTAGGTTAAACCCCGATAATTATATTTGTTTATTGTTGCAAAAGTATTCAATTTAAGTTGTGTTATTCAGTGTTCGTTATTTTTTGGTCTGTGATAAATAGTTTAAGTGTTGCTTTCTGCAATAACACTTCACAGAATTTATTTCAATGGCTGTCGTGTCACCAACTCCCCGGGATCGGAACGTTGCTCAGAAAAGGTCCACCTCTCGACAGCTTCAAGTCTGTATGCTGTTATAGCACAGATCAGTGAAGTGATCGAGCGAAGGAAGGAAAGGGTGGGGACAGCGGGGAAGGAGACCTGAAATGACAGAAAAAAGGAGAATCTATGAGTAACAGGTTGGAGTGTATTTCTATTAAGTATATCACCACTACGCAATAATCAAGTACCTGTAAAGAAAAGGAAGGTGATATTTTTAGATGAGCCCTTGAAGATGATCTTGTTCCTATTTACTCAGCATAGGACTGTAACCATAAACCTTCTCGTAAGGGCACACTAGTGATGATTCATGGGAACACAAAGAACATATGCAACCATTAGAACATACAATCTTTCTATTAAGGCATGTATACACTCCAGTAGTACTAGTTTCCTCAAATAATCCAGACCTACCCAGTTATCTCTAAGCCTTGCATCACAGGGTAGTAAGAGATAGGAACAATGGCTCTTCTACTATTCCCTGCTATTGTGTGCGGCCTGAGCGTAGAGAAAAACATATGATCAAACATATTAATCGTAATTCATACTTCACTATCCTTCAGTGAAATATACTATAAGGATATGTAGCGCGTGTTATACACCGTTAATATTTAAACACATCATGTTGTGATGCACATTTCCACATACATCAAAGAACATGCAATATACAAACAAACACAAAACATAAAGCGTAGGAAAAACGCCTCTTCAAAAGCGCACGAGTTATAGAAGTGTTTGTTAATGCCTCTTTCTGTCCAGGCCCATGAAAGGCCAAATTGCGAAAGTTATAATTGCACCAAGGAATGCCGGTATCTCTACCACCTCCACGAGACAACAAACGTGTGTCTCACCAACAGGGAGGAACGCCGCAGTATGGAAATGAGGAGAAATGTCAGTATCCCTTCCACCTGCACGAGATGACAAACGCGTGTCTCACCAACAGGGAGGAACACCGTAGTATGCAAATGAGGCTGAAAATGCCCCCCAAGCAAGGTTCCTTCGACAGCGTGACCAAGTCCACGCTTAACCAAATAATCGGGCCCCAAAGAACGTAATGGTGGTGTTACGACACCCTTACCGGACCCCCGATAAGGATAATCAAAGAAGCAGCTCCCGAAGCGTCCAAACTCCTTCCTGGTAAACTCCCGGAATAATCGGCAGCGCTGCGGGGAAGCAGACGTGCTTATGACTCCTTCCGCTCTCCCTGATGGCAGCATGCCCTCTGCAAGGCATCACGGGATGTGTAGCCCTTCACACAAAGCGCACGGAACGTCCTCGAGGACTCCTGAAGTGTGTTGGGAGGAAAAGCGCGTAACCCGCCACAGGTGAGACAGGGTTCACGCAAGCTGGAGGGGGGAACATGACAGTACATCCTTCTTCCAGAGAACCCTGTCGAAAACTATGTCTTTTCAGGATTTTTCTTATGAAAAGCGGTGATCAACCTGGGAGCGTGTATTTTAGATGCAGGCTCCCAGGTATTTTCTTCTGGTCCATACCCTTTCCAAGCTACTAGATACCATCTTTGTCTCCCCCTTAGTTTGTATCAAGGATTTGGGATACCTCATATTCTTTCTCCCCGTCCACCCATAAGGGACTAGGCCTTTTTTTAATGGGCGTAACAGAGGGTTTCAACAGAGATACATGAAACACTGGGTGTATTTTCAACGTAGCAGGCAAGGCAATTTTTACTGCCACAGGATTAACACATTTCAATATTTTGTATGGACCTATATATTTAGGATTGAAAGCATTTTTCTTTTTAAACAAAATGTTTTTGGTGGATAACCATACTAAGTCCCCTTTTTTGTATATAGGACCTGGTCTGCGGTGTTGGTCTGCCCCTTGTTTGTATCGTGTTTTTGCTATTTGTAAATGTCTCTGCGTTTTCTTAAGGGTTTCTTGTATATGTTCTACTCGGTTTTGCACTTCTGGAAGGGTAGATGCTGGGCTCGGATGAATAAAGGGGAGGAATCGTGGGTGAAAACCATATGTATTATAATACGGTGTGGTATGTGTGGAACAATGTTTTGAACTATTGTATGCTATTTCGGCTAACCACAAACAATCCACCCATGCATCTGTGTTGGTATCTACGTAACAACGGAGGTATTGTTTTATTGTCTGGTTCTCCCTTTCTGGCCATCCGTCTGTGGGTGAAAGCTCGTGGAGAGTGCCACTTGGATTTGTAATGCAGAGCACCACACCTTCCAAAAACGTGCTGTAAATTGGGACCCCCTGTCCGAGACTATCTTCTTCGGAAGTCCATGCAACCTAACAACATGTAGCAACAACAACTTGGCAAGTTGTCCTGCTGAGTGTATCTTCTTGCATGCTACAAAGTGTCCCATCTTTGTGAGATAGTCTTCTGCCACTAAAACTGTGGTGAATAATTGATCGGTGGGAAGACCTACTATGAAATCGATTGAAATATTCTCCCAAGGCATATCTGGAGTAGGTAATGGGTGTAATAATCCTTGTGGTTTAGTGTGGTCTGTTTTCATCTGCGCACATATTTCGCAAGCTTTAACCCAAGAGGAAATGTCTCTTCTCATGGCAGGCCACCAGAACTGTCTGTAAACCCTTTCCACAGTTTTTTCCAATCCGGTGTGACCTGCACTAGATACATCATGACACCATTGATATACCTGTTTCTGTAGTTGTTTAGTGGGTACTAGTATTTGATTCCCTTTTATAGGGATTCCTTGTCTTATTCTCCACTCTGCGTAACTTTTGAGCCATGTTTTCCATTTGAAGGTCTGGATTCCACGGGCCACTTTCTGTAGAAAGTCGCTTGTTTGTACAGCACAGAGAATCTTTTTAGGAGGTATAATGGCGTGTTCCAAATTTTCTTCTTCTTCTCGTACTGATTCCTGTCTGGTTAAAGCATCTGCCTTTTTATTATCCTTTCCAGGTCTGAAAGTAACGATGAAATCGTACTCTTCAAAAAACAGCATCCACCTTAGTTGACGGGGCGTGAGGTGTCTTGCAGAGCGCATAAATTGGAGATTACGGTGATCGGTGTAAACTGTTACTTTTTCCTTGGCCCCCAATAGGAAATGCCGCCATTCTGTAAATGCCGTTTTTATGGCCAATAGCTCTTTTTCTGCTATTGTGTAGTTTTTCTCTGCCTCGTTCAACTTGCGAGACATAAACGCTATAGGATGCAACTGACCCGTAGACTCTGAGATAACAATGTAGGCGCTGAGATAACACTGCTCCAATTGCCATTTCTGAAGCATCCGCTTCAACAATATAGGGTTTGTCTGGATTGAGATGAGCAAGTACTGGTGCTGATATAAAAGCGTACTTCATTTCGTCGAAAGCTACTTGGGCCTCTTTGGACCAAAGAAACTGGTTTTTCTTCCGAAGCAACTTAGTAATGGGGGTAGCTAGTTTGGAGAATTGGTTGATAAATCTCCGGTAGAAATTGGCGAATCCCAAGAAGATTGTACATCTTTAATGTTCTGAGGTTCTGGCCATTCCTTGACGGCTGATACTTTTCTCTCTGCCATATCTTGTCCTTTAGATGTTAACATCACCCCTAGGAATTCGACAGTGTCAACATGGAATTCACATTTACTTAATTTACAGTAAAGGTGATTCTCTCGTAAAGCTTGCAACACGTTACGGACGTGTTGAACGTGTTTGTCTTCTGTTGATGAATATATAAGAATATCGTCAATGTAGACGACGACGTATCTGTCCAAGAATTCCCTTAGTACTTTGTTAA
The DNA here is from genome assembly GCA_963921515.1 of Calotriton arnoldi. Lineage (NCBI taxonomy): Eukaryota > Metazoa > Chordata > Amphibia > Caudata > Salamandridae > Calotriton > Calotriton arnoldi. The sequence continues at coordinate 76,310 of CAWUFW010001904.1, forward strand.
GGAAATACTGAAAAGCTGCGGGGTGTTGCATAGCCCGAACGGTATCCCCAAATACTCATCTAGGCCGTAACGGGTTTTAAATGCAGTCTTCCACTCATCACCAGACCTCATTCTTACTAAATGATAAGCCCCCTTAAGATCGAGTTTCGTAAAAATCACTGCCTGCTTTACTTGCTCTAATAGTACAGGTATTAGGGGCAGCGGATAACGATTTTTTACTGTAATATCATTCAACACCCTAAAGTCGATGCACGCGCGCAACTCCCCATTAGCTTTGGGAATGAAGAATAACGGCGATGCTGCAGGGGACTTCGAGGGACGTATGAATCCCAACTCCAAATATTTATCCAGATAGTGTTGCAGATGGTCATTCTCTTGTTCTGTCAAGGCATAGACTCTACCGCATGATACCACTGCCCAGGGGTGAGATCTATTTGACAATCGTATTGCCTGTGAGGGGGTAATGTCTCGGCTTGTATCTCATTGAAGACGTCCTCAAAATCTGAGTATTGATCAGGCAAAATGGTATCCTTTTCCGCGGCTGTGGCTATCCGCTGGCACGAGGAAAGAGCCCGGCATGGTGAAATCGAAGAGCATATGCAATTCTTAATACAGTATTCAGAGTCAAAAGAGAGCGTTTTGTTACCCCAATCTATAGTGGGATTGTGTTTCTGTAACCAGGGTAAACCTAAAATGATACCATATTGAGGGGCTTTGATTATCTGGAATACTATGGACTCCCAGTGGTTTGATTCGTACAACACCTCGATAGGACAAGACGCAAAGTCAATAGGTCCAGACTCCAAAACTCTTCCGTCCACTGCCACCACCATCTCCGGGTGTGTTTTCTTCATCAGTGTTATTCCCATCTTTTTGGCTATAGCTTTGTCCATGAATATATCTGTGGCTCCTGAATCAATTATAGTGGGTCTTTCTTCCCAATGTTCTTTAAGCTTAAGTTTAATGGAGATGAAGAAAAATCGTTTCAAAGAAGCTTCGGAACTGTTGTTCAGCGAGGGGATAATACTAATGCTCGAGGGTTCCCCTCTTCTGTTTCTCGAGCTTTCTAGTTTTCCGACACCTTTTTTGTAGTTGGTGTTTCATTCCGTCGAAATCCCCCTCGACTGTTTTGAGGCTTTAAAAGGCATTCCCGAACAAAATGACCCCTTTTACCACAGTATAAGCAAAGGCCATTTTTCCGACGCATGTCTCTTTCTTCTGTGGTCAGAGCTGCTCGAACAGTACCGATTTCCATGGGTTCTGGAGCGGTTCGTGGAGTTTGCACCCCTGTTCTAGGATGTTCGAATTTACCATACAGTCTGTCTTTTCTTTTCGTGTCCCCTTTTCTGTCACCCAAACGATGTTCTAACCTCAGCGTGAGGTTTACTAATTCTGTGCAGGTTCTAGCTTGAGGATCTATTTGAGCTATAATATCTTTAAGTTAATCTCGTAACCCATGGTAATATATTGCGAAATGTTTTTCCTCGGGCCAGTTCGACTCTGCCACCAATCTCCAAAACGTAGTAATGTATACATGTAATTCCTTGTTACCTTGCCGTAATTCTAGTAGTTCTCGATCAGCTGATAGTGTGTGCGTTCTCCTATCAAAGATGTTTTCGAATTCGGTTCTAAAGGTGTCCCAATCATAAAGAAGTGGGTCGTCTTTCTGCACTAACGGAACCACCCATAATGCTGCATCCCCAGCCAAGTAAGAAATGAGAAACGCAACCCGTGCTTGGTTAGTGGCAAACACCTTTGCTTAACAGTTAAAGTGTAACAACACCTGAGTGAGGAATACCTGGGTTTTACTTGTCTCCCCGTAATATCGCTCAGGAGGTGCCAATAGGATAGGAGTAGGCATCTCTACTGTGATAGGATGCGAGGAAAAAGGTGATGCCCCTCCTATATCAAAAGGGTTCCTCTGCATGCGATCCACCTTGATCTGCAAGGCCGCGGTCTCTACTCTAGATGCCGCAAGTTCTTGCTGCACCACTTGTAAGGTGGTCAACAAGTCCTCTAAAGTAGCCATGTTGGAGCAAAGAATCCGATCAGGAGGAGTAAAATTCGTGGGACGATTATTCTGTCGTGTCACCAACTCCCCGGGATCGGAACGTTGCTCAAAAATGGTCCACCTCTCGACAGCTTCAAGTCTGTATGCTGTTATAGCACAGATCAGTGACGAGATCGAGTGAGGGAAGGAAAGGGTGGGGACAGCGGGGAAGGAGACCTGAAATGACAGAAAAAAGGAGAATCCTATGAGTAACAGGTTGGAGTGTATTTCTATTAAGTATATCACCACTACGCAATAATCAAGTACCTGTAAAGAAAAAGAAGGTGATCTTTTTAGATGAGCCCTTGAAGATGATCTTGTTCCCATTTACTCAGCATAGGACTGTAACCATAAACCTTCTCGTAAGGGCACACTAGTGATGATTCATGGGAACACAAAGAACATATGCAACCATTAGAACATACAATCTTTCTATTAAGGCATATATACACTCCAGTAGTACTAGTTTCCTCAAAAAATCCAGACCTGCCCAGTTATCTCTAAACATTGCATCACAGGGTAGTAAGAGATAGGAACGATGGCTCTTCTACTATTCCCTGCTATTGTGTGCGGCCTGAGTGTAGAGAAAAACATATGATCAAACATATAAATCGTAATTCATACTTCACTATCCTTCAGTGAAATATACTATAAGGATATGTAGCGCGTGTTATACACCGTTAACATTTAAACACATCATGTTGTGATGCACATTTCCACATACATCAAAGAACATGCAATATACAAACAAACACAAAACATAAAGCGTAGGAAAAACGCCTCTTCAAAAGCGCACGAGTTATAGAAGTGTTTGTTAATGCCTCTTTCTGTCCAGGCCCATGAAAGGCCAAATTGCGAAAGTTATAATTGCACCAAGGAATGCCGGTATCCCTACCACCTGCACGAGACAACAAACGTGTGTCTCACCAACAGGGAGGAACATCACAGTATGGAAATGAGGAGATATGTCGGTATCCCTTCCACCTGCACGAGACGACAAACGCATGTCTCACCAACAGGGAGGAACACCGTAGTATGCAAATGAGGCTGAAAATGCCCCCCAAGCAAGGTTCCTTCGACAGCGTGACCAAGTCCTCGCTTAACCAAATAATCGGGCCCCAAAGAACGTAATGGTGGTGTTACGACACCCTTAACGGACCCCCCCATAAGGATAATCAAAGAAGCAGCTCCCGAAGCGTCCGAACTCCTTCCTGGTAAACTCCCGGAATAATCGGCAGCGCTGCGGGGAAGCGGACATGCTTATGACTCCTTCCGCTCTCCCTGACGGCAGCGTGCCCACTGCAAGGCATCACGGGATGTGTAGTCCTTCACACAAAGCGCACGGAACGTCCTCGAGGACGCCTGAAGTGTGTCGGGAGGAAAAGCGCGTAACCCGCCACAGGTGAGACAGGGTTTACGCAAGCTGGAGGGGGGAACATGACAATGGCACACATATCAAATTAGCACTCGGATTGGAAATCAGGCAATGAATATTAAAGTCAGAGGTGGTGGGGTAGGAGAGGTATTGGGTGGAGTTAGAAGTGTAGAAAAAGGACAGAGTTAGTAGAGGAGGGGTCTTCAACCTTTTCAGTAATGCGAGCTACTTATGATCAATTAAAATTATGCCAGGCTACTAATATTGTTAGTGTTGTAACAGTGACAACATCCGACAAGATTACATTAGTGGCCATCATTTGTAAGATTACTAGCAGTGATCACCTCAGTTTATCAGGCATGCATACAATCAGTAAGGAGAGTCTAAGGTAAAATGGCTTTGTTAATGTGAAATGCCTCTTTGTGGATAATACATAACAACAAATGTAGCAATGCCCCGGCACAAAGTTAATAACATAAGTAACAAGTCTCCCCATGCCTCCCGATTTAGCACTGAAATATCAGCTTTAAATATATTTTGAAAATTAAGCCATTTTTCTACAAACATGAGCTAATGAGGTCTGAAAATACACATGTTTGCATCTTGAATTCTGGTGTACATATATTAATTAATTCAACTAAGCAGAATCTTCTAATTACGTAGGTTGTACTGCACACAGGAGAGCTACTTACAGGTAGAAGGAGAGCTACTAGTAGCTCACGAGCTACTCGTCGGAGAAGCCTGTAGTAGAGGTTACAGCAAGTGCAAAGAAAAGATGGGAAGCATCAACAGGAGAGGGTTGTAATCAATGTTCCCTCTAATATTTTTCTTCTGTGTGCGGTAATGTAATGTTTGTGTGCACCCGTTCATTGATGTGTGCACAGCAGCACGCTGAGGTAAGCAGAGGGAGCAAGGTATCATTTCTAAGTGAATATTACGAGAACAGTCTTCTAAGAACTTTTATTTTATGAATTGTAACTTTTTAAGCATATTTTTCCAACTATATCAGCTAAAAAGACACACTTTAGTGTTCCCCCATCACTCCAGGCCATTATGGACACCCACTGCAATCCTGAACTTTTCACTTACAAATCATTGATTTCATGTTTGATAGTCCAATTAGCTCAGTGAATGCAAAACAAGACTATAACAGCAAAAACGAATTGCCTTTTACACAGACAGAAGTACAGGACTGGAAACAGTGTCCATAATGATCTAGAGGGTGATAATCACTCTATATTTTAATAGTTGCTCTGAATGGGAGCTCATGGTCTCATACAAAACTCTTCACGATTTTCAGAAAACTCACTTATCTAAGTGAGAAAAAGTTTTACTTGTGAAGAGCCACATATGCCAGAAACACCATAGAACATAGTTGGTGACCACCTTAAGATACGGCACAGATGTTCATAGTCTGCTTATGTGCCATTAAAAGCATCAGCCATAATACTTTCTGTAGCAGGAGATAAACTATCCATCATATTATCTTCACCAGATATGTCTATCTGAATGCATGCAATTGGTTTTGTCAATCTGAATTCCATTGTGTCCTTTTCCCTAGGTAAAGTGGCTGCGGAGCATGGCACCATTTACTTTGCTGGCTCATTCATTACCTTACAAGAAAATGCCTGCCATACTTTGTAGCAAAGAACACCTGTCATTCGTATACTATGCCTAGAGATGCAAAAGCTGTAATGTATCATTTACATCAGAGGTATCACTAAAAATATTCCTGACCCAAGAGTTGCCACCAATAGATTACCTCTCTGTCGCCTACTGTGCCACATGTCTTCGCTCTTGTTCTACCTTTCTACTTCCCCATGCCTTCAGCACACTTTCTTTCCCTTTCTTAGCATGCCTCTCTACACTTGCACTCTAGCTTTGGCATTCACCCTATAATACTTCCTTTTTTCTTAAGTCACTAATTGAGCGCATTCTCTCAACCACTTTTTCCGTTATAGTCTCACTTGCTCTTTCTCAAACTCAATCTTTCTTTTAATAACTCTCTCGGTCTCTTTGCTGTTCACTCCTTCTATTGCTTTTATGGAGACGTCCGACGTACTCACTATATCAGTCCTGCTTGAACTCTCACTTTTTACTCTTTCACTCCCATTCTTGCTTTTCCTTCCATGCTCATCACAGCAAAAGACAGTTTTGTGGAAAAATAAATGGGGAAAAATACATTCTTGGCAATAATTCCTTTGCAGAAGCCAAAGGTAGTGCCAACCAATGAGCCGGCATATTATTTTTTAATTACAAGTTGCACTGCCATACAAATCACCACTTTACATGGAGAGGGTAATAGAGACTGCAAGAACACCGATTTCTGCATACCTGTGCTAAAAGCAAGTGCATATTCAGAAGTATCTAATATGCTTCCCACAACAAACATGTTTTTCATAATATCGTGGCCTGGCCTCAAGATTCTTTTGAGGTGCTGGAAGAAACTGACTACAACAACGAAATGGAATGGCTGGTCGGCGAGAATGGGGAGGGTTTAGTGCTACAGAGTAATACTAGAGATGCACAATAGCATTTTAAAATGCCGGGAGACAGAACTTCTCTGAAAATTTGAAAAGTGAAAAAAGAAACACAACGCTTGCTATATTTTCTGTGAGCTAAACTGTGTGGCACCTGCTATTCAAGTTTCCAGTTGCTTTGTACTGCTTCTCCAGGAGCTGTTAGATATCTCTTCTGATAAACTCTCTATGCCCCGGGAAAGTGTTTTGTAGTGCGCGCCCTTAACAATCTTCTGCGCGGGTGAGAAGTCACTGTCTGCGCCGGCGCACAGCTGAGAGGGAACAAAGGTTGCAATACGTCTAACCACTGGCAAGAACCCCCAGCGATTGCCAGTGGTTATACAAACTGGAAGCATTCCTTCCATCAACTTTTGTGTGTGTGATGTACCGCCCTCAATGGCAAAGGTGGGGTCCCGTGCTCAAGTGCCACAGGAACTAAGCTACACCCGACTGACAAGCCCCAATCAGGGCAAAGCTGGCCTTGGGTTGCTTGTGTTCCGATTAAGAGAGGAACTGGCCTGGCAGTTGGGGCAGGACTGTTCCTATTAGAGCAGGGTCAAGGCTGATATGCATATGGCTGGGTCCAAACTGGGGTGGTTTGATGGACAAAAGAACAATGGGTTGAAATGCTAACCCGAATGATTGCCAGTACTTAGTCTTATTGCAAACATTCCTCCCATCACCTTTTGTGTGTTCAATCACTGGGATTTTCACCAAGGCAATGTATGTTATGTTATGTTATGTTATAGATTTTGTAGAGCGCGCGGCTGCCCCAGCAAAGGGGCGTCCCGGCACTGAAAGCAGAAAACTGCAAAGCAAGTCACAGAACGAGACACCTTATAGCGGAGGGAAGAGGAATGTTTTCACAGCTTTCCGGAAAGGCAGGTAGGACTTTAAACTGTGAATGGAGATGGGGAGCGCATTCCAGAGCTTCGAGGCCAACACATGAAAGGAGCGCCCTCCAGCACGAGCCCTCCTGACCCTGGGGACAGCCACAAGATTCTGTCCCATAGAACGAACCACTTAGGACAGGTAATGGATTAGCAAGTTGATCTAGTCCTCCATTCCCCTTCCAGGAGAACCACGATGTACCTGGTCAAACAGGCAATAAAGCACTCCTCTATCCACAAAGACAGCCAACGAAAAACCATTAACAGGATTGTAAAATCTCAACTGCAACACTCTAAATCCAAAGTGAAGACACACCTTCTCCTACTGGACAAAAGTCGACAAACTATGGAAAACACCTCTTCAAAACGACCCATGGAAAAAAACATTTTAAAATAATGAGAGGTAAGAGGAATGCTGCCCTCCTAAACATAAGAAATGTAATAACTATTAGCCCTCAGAGCCAAGGCTTCCTATTGTCTAGTAAATAATGTATATTCTCAAAGAACTAACTTGCCCACATTCAACCCATTCCGTAGGACTTTTACTGCAATGCAGCAGTTCTTCTTGGCTGACTGCACACATTAGATTGCTGACCCCAAGTTCGATAATAAGGGTAATAAGACAAACATTTGACAACCTCTTCTGATCTAAAGCCTAAGTCTTTGTTGCAGCCGGCCAAGCATCAATGGTTGACTAGCCTGGGCAACCAATTTGTGATATTACAGCATATCACCTCCGCACATATCAAGCATCAGATTTGTATTATAAATATGTCATCCCCAATGACACAAATTAGGATGTATTAAGGACATCTGTGATAAACCCTCATGTTTGAACTAATAAAAGCTCTTATGCATGACCTCCTCGGTTTGACCATGACTTCCCATCTCCTTTATGGTCTTCTAGACTGCAGGTTTCATCTCTGGGAAACCATCTATAAGGTTAATGTGTGTCAAACAATTGCTGTTTCAAGCCAAATCCAACTCGTGGCCACAAATTCTCATGAACTACAGAAACCTTTGATGTTCCTTGTGCTATGTCCCCCATTCCTGCCTGTTGTGCTTATTTGTGTACCGTGTCTCTGATGCCAAAAAACCCCTGGTATACAGTATATAAAAAAAGGGCAGAATTGTTAAATAAATAAGGGACTGTTGGGAAAGAATGATTTAAAAACCGGAGACCAAAATGAATGGACAAGTGACAAGCAGGGCCGGACTGGCCGTAGCGGGCACCGGGCATTTCCCCGGTGGGCCGGAGGGATGGGGGCCGGTTTTGTGACCGCAGGGGGCCGCTTTTCTTATAGGGTGCCGTTTTTGCAGTAGTGCTGCAAAATCGGCCCTCTGTAAAAAAAAGCGGGAGCAGTGCTTAGCAGCTAACACCCCCCTCCCTCCCGTTCCCAGGGCCGGTGGAGAAGCAACCTGCCAGGGCTGGTTGCTGTTCCCAGTCCGGCCCTGGTGGCAAGGATTGCATAAGTAAAAGATGTGCAAAATCCATTCTACCAGATAATCCAGATAATGAAAAGGAGCATATTTATGAGATTTGTCATGCAGGGCAGCAAGGGGCATATTTATGAGATATGCCACATAGTGCCGCGCAGCAAATCATCTTGCTGCACTACTTCATAACAGGGAAAGGGCAGGAATGTGCCGTATTTAAAAGTTTGCAGCACATTCCTGCCTTTTCCCCTGCGCTGGTGCCGTTTTGGCTGCCTAACGCCAATGCAGGCACCCTTGCACCATGGTGCAAGGGTGACTGCATTGCATGCAGGATTGTTTTTGTGGAGGAAAGGGGCACCTTCCTGCACAAAAACAATCCTGAGAGGTGTATTCCTCTATCTATGTGTGCTGCAGAATGCAGCACACATAGAAAGAGGAAGTAACGAGGAGAAATAATTATATCTCTCCTTATTACATCTCTTCTGGGCAGTTAGCGCATTCCCAGGTTTAAACCATGGGAACACCCACGCAATGCCCAGGGAATGCCTCCCTGGTGTAGAATGAGGCAACACAGCAATTTGCACAGCGTTGCTTTACTCAAGATTTAGGAAGCCACTCAGGGCCATGCAAAGTGGGCTTGAGTGGCTACCTAAATCTTATTTTTCTGTTGCTCCGCACATGTACCACGTTGCGTGGTGCAAGCGCGACACCACTGGGGTCATAAATATGGCCCATAGTTTTAACTTAGTAATCCAGCTACCCTTGGATCTGGAGCACAATGGGGAGCATAAAAACACATATTCCACATTTTGGTGAAATAAGAAAATGGGGAACACTCAAAGAATGGCGAATTTCCAATTTTTTGAATTAACAAAATGTTTAAAAACTCTTTTGCTGAAAATTATACAATGTTTGCCACATATAGAATGGAATATAGGGTCCAGTAGGGAAAAAAAAAACATATCATACAATTCAGAAAGGATTAGGAAATGTAAGAAATCATAAGAGAAAAAAAAGTTAGGATTTCTGGTTATTTGTTTTAGAAATGGAGGACGGGGCTGTCTATCCCATCTGGATCTACTCAGGAGGAAGACGCAGGTTAGACACCAGACTAGGAAGATAGTAAGCAGGAAAGCAGGAAAGCAGCTGGGGAATATAAGGGTCAGAAGTAGTGGTGAGGCAGAAATATTGGGGTCGATGTTAGAAGTGTAGAGAGGGGGGTAATATGAAAAACAGAGGGCCTGATTTAGATATTGGTGGTAAATGGTTCAGCTGTCATTTTTCCGTCGGATTCCCCATCCACCTACTAGTCAGTCCACCAGCTATATTTAGATGCTGGCGGGTCCATGGATGAAAGACCGTCGGAGTGCTGCTGACTCTATCCAGGTATGTTTACCTGCATCGATGACACCATAGGCAAAAGCAGCTGTCGGAGGGAGTACAGCCAGTTTGTCTGCCTGGACATCACGATGTGACTTTCCGCCAGCGTGACTGTGGTAGGGAAACTGTCACACTTGAGTTGGTGAATTGGAACGAATATAAGGCCGAAACGTACCTTCTTTCTGTTTCACACTTCGTTTACCATCATGGATCCAATCGTACAAGTCCTGCCTTTGCTGCTGCTACTTGACCACGAAGCAAATCCACACCGTCGTCGCCGTAATCGAAGGTAAGCTTCTCTTATAACTTGTCATCTTTTGACTTGTCAGTTTACATTTGATTAGGACTCATGCTTGTTGAAATCTCTCTTACACTCAATAACATACCAATGTGTAATGGATATGTGTGTAATTTTGTTTTTTAAAGAGACACACCTGTATAATTTTAGTGTAATTTTTAATTTGGTGCAAATTGCCTTCATGATAATGGACAATTACACAAAAATGGACATCAATCCAAAAATAAAAACTGACCATAAAGGTGTGCTAACTTTTTTTCCCAAAACTATAAAATCATAAACACATGCATTATACAACACTGGATAATTGCAATCTAGTATAATGTAGAAATTGCACTTGACAAGGTGAAACGTTTCTTTTCTTTTAAAATAACTGTAAAAGCAGTGTCAGTTCCAAAGTTTTATCAATTAATATATTTATCAATTTAACATTTCCCCTTGTCTAGTGCATTTTTTGTATTTAATTAAATGCCATTTGTGCCATCATTATTTTAAGGTGCAATGCATAAGTGTTTACTTTCATCAATTATCAAGTACAAATAAACACATCTGTATTAACACTTATAATAAAAATACGACTAATTAATTTGTTGGTGTAAGTGTCCATGATCATGATGAATGCTTGCACCAAAATTTAAATGTCCATCACATACTTTTATTGATAGTGTATGGAGTTTACAAATTCAACAATTTAATAAACTGTTGCATTTTCTGTCATAATTTTAAGTTAAAATATGTAAATTACATTTTAATCATAGAAATCAATGCATAGTAAATGAAAAATAATCTCAGGACAAACTTGGTGAAAATAAAATATTTTTTATTAATAAATGAGATACTTTTCTCAAATCAAGATATTTTTTATTTACAAACATAAAATATCCCAAAAAGTAAATGTCCCAAAGAAATAGAAGTGTTGCCCCAAACTTGCCTCTTAAACAGACTGCCAAAGGGAACCTCCTCAGGAAGGGGCATCTAGTTGGGACAGGGCAGGCACCTCAAGGATCTTCCTTGGTAGGGGTGGGTTTGGGTTTGGGAGGGGTGGTAGGGTGGGTTTGGGTTTTGGAGGGGTGGGTTTGTGTGTGGGAGGGGTGGTTTTGCATTTGGTAGGGGTGAAGGTCAGAGCATAATTAAAAGCAGATCTAGGATAAAGGGTAGGATGGGTGGAAAGGACTGGGTTTTGGAGGTAGAGGGAGCTAGAGTATGTGATATGCGTGTGTCTGTTTGTTGTGCGGTTGCATGTGGGTCTGGTGTATGTTTTATACACTTGGGTGTGTGTTTTTGGCAGGTGTGTGGTGTTCGGTGAGTGTGCGCATTTTGCTTTGGTTGCTGTTGTTTTGGGTGTACGTGTGGTTTTGTGTGAGTGTGTTTGTTTAGATGAGTGTGCTGTCGAGGTGGTTGGTCTAGTTGTGCTCGTGGGTGTGCATGTGGGTGTGCTGGTGCATGTGGGTGTGCTGGTGGTTGTGGGGATGTTGGTGATTGTGGGGGTAGTGGTGGTTGTGGGGGCGGTGGTGGTTGTGGGGGTGGTGGTGGTTGTGGTGGGGGTAGGTGTGCTGGTTGTTGTGGAGGTGGTGGTGGTTGTGGTGGTTGTGAGGGTGCTGATGGCTGTGAGGCTGCTGGTGGTCATGGTTGGTGTGGTGGTGGTTCCGGTTGTTGTGTGTGAAGTGGAGATTGTGCTGGTGGTGGGTGTGGTGGTTGGTGTGATGGTTGTGGGTGTGGTGGTGGTTGTGGTGGGGTGGGGGTGGTGTCTGTATGTTGTTTGGGTGTGTGCTTGTGTTTATGTGTCGGTGAGCTGCTTGTGTTGGAGTGGGTGCATGCAAAGGAGTGTGTGTGCTTGGGACAGGGCTGGGACGCCCAGCTACATTGACTTGAAGCCTATTGTCCATAGAGCCAGATACTATGGTTTGAACTAAATACTATGACAAGGGCACTGTAAAAGGTTTGCCATTTGTGCCAGTAATAGTATTGGTCTTTAGGGATGTATGAACATGTGTACGTATGAAGGGGTATTATTTATGTACGGGTGACTGAGAGCCTGTGTCGTATGTACTTGCAGCACAGGACACACCTTTCACCATATGTTGCACCGTTACATATATGATACACAAATACCATTGTATGGTTTTTTTTTATTTGGAGAAATTAAAGGTGCAGATCAATATTCTACCAAACACTTCATATCATGGAACATTTTCCTGCACTTAAAATTTCTCCCATGTAAAAAAGGGCTATGTTTTTTCTATATACTTATGACACAGTGTATACTGCCCACTAGGATTAAAGGGCCTGCTATTGTAAATGCAACACTTTGCAATGGGAGCAAATAGAAATGAAGTGTCAACTCAATATTTAAGGTAACTCTCCATTTCATTTGTCTTCCATTTAAAAGCATTCAGGAGCATAATTTTGTTCACAACTCCAATTTTGAGTTGACAAGGATTTTTTTCTAAGAGTCAAATACCTCAGTGTTTCAGGTGTTCACCTCTGTGACTCAGCCCCAGCCTGGACCACAAATCTAACTGAGTACTGCTCATTGTCAGGCCATGTTATCTGCAGCCTGATAATCATGATTTCACATGAACAAAGGCTTCCCTTAACATTGAAATGAAATTATGACCCTGTGCTCATTTGAAAAAAACTCAAGGCTCTGAGCTACTCTGAAGGTGTCTTGGAGCTACTGGCAGCTCGCAAACCACTGGTTGGAGACACCTGATCTAGGCTGAGTGATTTGCGGGATGATACACATAGCAAGCATAATTTGTATTTGGTATATAAACAATTACATATATATGAACAGTTGTAAAGAAAATATGATGTGTTTTCTAAGTTTACATTAAATTTCTACATTTCACATGAAATTCATACATATACATAGATATATCTCAAAATACACACCAAAATAAATGTGGGGCTTAAAACACACACCACATACTAATGTAGTTGTTTTCTATAATCATAAAGTTTTTAAAAAATCACACAATCATTGTTATATGTAATGTAAAAAATAAATGAGACCACACTTCAATCACTACACTTCACTCAAGAACTCAAAAGGACACTCTTGCCTGTGTTTAAAAAAAACCAGACAGATTTACAAATACATTTTAAACATGTACCTATTGCGGGTGTGGCCAAGATGGTGCCGAGGCTGGACGAGCCTTGACGACTCTCCTGCCTGCCGTCGCACTAAATACCGCTTCCCGGGCCCGGATCGGGGCTCAAGCAGCAACGGAACGATCTACAGTGTCTCCGGAATAACAGGAGGCTGCGAGATCCCGAATGAGCACGTCGGGATGTGTCCGGTGAGAATCGCCTTCGGCAACGGAGGAGAGACACTGTGCGAGCCGCGGCGCGCGCACCCACGCTTGGGACCCGGGGTTGCGCAGGCACCGCGGCCTCAGAATCTGAAGGCGGAGGAGGTAGGCCGCATATGAGAACACCCGCCGCTCGGTGCCCCCCCTCCACCGAGCACTCATAGCGGGGAGCACTAGCACATGGCTAGGTGCGAGGCCCTGAAAGTAACGGTGAGGGGCTGCTGGCAATCGGGCCGCCCCTGGAGCGAGGGGAGTGGTGACGCCGCAACGAGGCCCTTTCGGGACCCGGCCCCCATCTTTACCCCTTCTTGGTGGGCGGATCAGCCCCCATCGGACGCCCTCACCTAGCGGCTCTGAGGAGAAGAGGCAGCAGCCGCGAGGAGGAGCGAGGGGTGCGGCCCAACTTAATACCACATGCTGGGAGCAAGCACTGCGGCCTTGGACCCTGAGGGGCGAGGGAGGTAGGCTGCGAGCGAAGATCTACGCTGCCTCGCACCCTCCCTTCGCCGCACGCTTACAGTGGGGGGGAGCACAAGCACTCAGCAAGGCGTAAAGCCCCGCAAAGCAAAGTCGAGGCACGGGGCTTTGCGTAGCCAAGACGCCCTTGCTGCGGGGAGAGGAGGGCGGCCTGCTGTGACGGAGTGGTGCCACGAGGAGGCTCTCTGGGGACCCGTCCCCTACCATCTCCTATTTTTCTCCCCTATCGGCCGGCGGATCAGCCCGGGCAGAGCACCCACTACCAAACGGAGTTGAAGAGGGGAAGCGGCAGCCACGGGGGGAGCGCGGTGAGCGGCCCAAACCCAGCCCCCAGCACCGCACGCTGGGGAGTTGAGGACAAGAAGGGGCGGCGGAGAGCAAGGGACCCGGAGTAAAGTATCTCCCCCAGCCTCGGGGGACCACACTCGTACAACGTCTGGCCCCAGGGCCCCAGCCTCAGGAGAACAAGCAAGGAGTGCCCGACCGCTTGAGATGGGGAAGGCCCCCCAGTGAAATCGTCAAGCCTAGAAGCGCACAGAGTTCTGGGACACTCGCCAGACAGCACATCTACCAGCTACAGCTTGCCGGGGGTAGCGAGGCTGCACCAGTGGGGGTGGATCTCCCCCTCCGCTGCCACGGACATAGACCCCTCCAGACGCCGGGGTGAAGGGAGGCACTGCGCACCAGGTGATCCTTGGCGGCCGACGAAGCTAGTCCCTGCATCATGGCGTCCGGGCGCCTTAAAAATGACCGCTCAATCAAAGAGCTGCTCTCACGCCCAGGGGGGACCACGCTAGAGGACACAAATTTGCAGTCGGGCGTGATGGGGTCCCAAACCGAACATTCCTCAGAAGAGCCAGTGACACGATCATTCATGGAGGCACTGTTCACCTCCTTACGAGATGAGCTCCACTCTTCAAAACGTGAATTCTCCCAAGAGATTAAGGAGACCTGGAGGGACGTGGACGCCCTGGGGGAGCGCGTGGCGGAATTGGAGGACAGAGAAGGGGGCCGTGAAGAGGAGACGGAGACCCTCCAACAGGAGGTCATCCGGCTCTGGGAACAGCACATTGACTTGCAAGCACACCTCGAGGATTTAGAGAATCGTTTCCGAAGGAACAATGTGCGCATTAGGGGAGTGGCGTCCAGGGCAGAGGGGGAGGACATATTTGGCTTTGTCCGAGATCTCTTCCATCACATCTTGGGAGGCCCACCACAGTCCCCAATTAAACTGGACAGAGCACACCGGGTTGGCCCCCCCAGGCAGAACACTTCTAACCCACCGGACATACTTTTCTGCGTCCATGATTTTCAAGTCAAGGAGGAGATCCTGAGGAAAGCACGCAGCATGAACCCTGTTGCTTTTCAGGGCAACTCCCCCACCCTTTTTCAAGACCTTGCAGCTCTCGCCCTGCAGAAACGCCGGACGTTCCGCCCAGCCACAACACACCTTCGCAGCCATGGAATTTCCTACTCCTGGGGCCATCCCTTCCGCCTGATTTTCCGCTGGGAGGAAAAGCTCCATCAACTACGTTCACTCACAGAGGCATGTCGAGTACTGGGAATAGACCCCCCGGAGGAGCAGCAAGCGGGGGGATCACCACCCCCCTCCCAAAGACTGAGGAAAAGCGGCTGGCAGAGAGCAGGTCGACGTCGTGCTCCAACTAAACCGGACCCAGAGGAGATTGCCAAGGGCCAGCAGGCCGCTCTGGAAGCAGTTCCTTCAACGTTGGCCAAAATTGTTAAACCCTGATCATGGGCCCAGCTCTTGCATAAACTACAGACAAATGAAGGGCGGCAGGCGGGGGGAGTCGTACCACTGGCCATCTTGATACCCCCATTGAATTCACCATGTGGCTTCGCCGGGCCACAGGACTATACGTAAGACAGAACTTTCACTTCTTCTTATTGATGTTGTTTATTAGTTTTGGGAGGGAATTGTTTGGGGCCCACACTCACCCACATAGGGACTGCTCTATTTTTTTTACATAGGACCAGTACCATGCGTTACACAGTTCGTCACTCCCCCGGGGGGGATGGGGAGGGACCGGGTTGGTCAGAGCGGAAGCTCATCTACTGCCCGTATGACAGGTAGCACACTCACAATTCTCACACTCAACGTATGAGGGCTCAACAACCCGTTCAAAAGGCGGGCAATACTCAACTACCTCGAGTCCTCTCGGGCAGATATATGCCTGCTACAAGAAACTCATCTCCTCTTGGGGGATTGCCACAGACTGAAATCAAGGACCTTTCCACAGCAATTCTTCTCGTCTGCCCCTTCCAAATCAGCAGTGGTGGCAATCTTGGTGGCCAAATCCTTTCGGGGTGTGGTCAAACAGAAGGTCGAAGAGATCAAGGGTCGACTTCTTTTACACAGGTTCTCCCTGGCGGGGAGGTCATTAGTGATAGGTTCAATCTTTGCCCCCAACGAGAAACAAGAGGGTTTTTGCATGAGGCCCTGGGGAGGGCGCTGGGAACTGGGGACCAGTTAATGCTACTAGGGAGGGACCTCAATTTAGTATTTGATAACTCACTGGACAGATCAGCACAGAGATACGGCCAGTCGGGAGCTCTGTCAACTGAAGGGCAGGCGCGACTACGAGAGCTGGGGGTGGTGGATTTATGGAGGGCTAAACACCCACAGTCCAAAGAATTCTCATACTATTCTAATGCACATAAAACATACGCCAGGCTCGACTACTTCTTGGGAACCCGTGAAATTCTTTCACTCATGCAAGACATAGATATACACACAGCTGCGCTGTCGGACCACGGGGCGGTTGAACTCTCGCTGTCTCTTCCCGCGGCTACTCTTCCCTTTAGGTCTTGGCGCTTAAGGGACTCCATGTTACATCACAAAGAGGTTATAAAACAAATTCAACATTCACTTAAAGACTACCTTACACACAATGATATCCCTGAGACATCACCCGCGGTATTGTGGGAGGCACTTAAAGCAGTCATTCGAGGGGAATTCATTGCCATAGCTTCAGCAGACAATAAAACCAGGAGGGAAAAGAGAGAAGACCTTACCAAGCGGACTGTAGAGCTTGAACGCATACACCAGCGCACAGGAGCACCTAGGGACTGGCGCCAACTAACTAACATGCGCGCTCAACTGGCAGCATTAGACACAGACAGGGCGGAATATTCCGCACTCCGCTTGCGACACTCGTACTATGTGGGGGGAGACAAGTGCGGCCGTCGCCTAGCTAACACACTGCGGGCTAAAAGACAAGAACTGGGCGTTTCAGCGATCTATTCTACTAAGGGGGACCTAGTCTCTGACCGCCCAGACATAGCGAATGCCTTTAAGGACTTCTACGTGCACTTATATAACTACCAATCTTTAGACGCAGAGGCCGGATCTCAATATCTAAAGGGGGCCAAAACCTCAACACTCACCCCAGAACAGGCGGAGTCCCTGGACGAGGACATCCGCATTGACAAGGTCATATCGGCTATTCCGCGCCTTAAACTGGCAAAGTTGCCGGGCCCAGACGGGTTTTCAGCGGCCTTCTATAAGTCCTTCTGTTCAATACTAACACCTATCCTAACAAGACTTTCTAACTCATTTTCTGAACCCGGGACGATCCCAGCTCAAATGCTCAAGGCCTCTATAATAGTCTTAATCAAGCCGGGGAAAGATAAACAATGCTGCAACTCTTACCGGCCCATCTCCCTTTTGAATATTGATTTTAAATTATACACGAGCATTATAGCCCACAGGATTAACACATATCTCCCCTTTCTAGTAGACCCGGATCAAGCAGGCTTTATCCCCTGCAGACAGACTAGTGATAACACCAAGAGAGCGCTGCACATTATAGAAAAGTCGGGTAGGGTTCAAGAGGAATATATGCTCTTAGCGGTCGATGCTGAGAAGGCCTTTGACCGGGTACACTGGCCATACCTCGAACAAGTTCTAAAACACTTCCGGTTCGGGGACAAATGTAGAACCCGCATTCTAAATTGTTACCAAGCCCCTACTGCGACATTCCGGCTCAATGGCTACACTTCTACTCCCTTTCCAATACATAGAGGCACCCGACAGGGCTGCCCACTATCCCCTTTGTTATTTGCTCTTTACATGGAGCCTATGGCCCAGAGGATCCGAGACCATCCAGATATCACCAGAGTACCATTCGGTGGTGACAGTCACTCCATCAGTCTATATGCCAATGATATCCTGGCATCTCTGGTGAACCCGATTACTTCCCTACTGGCCTTTATGGGGGAACTGAGGGCTTTCAGGGCGGTATCGGGGTTCCAAAAAAACATAAATAATTCTCAAGCACTTAATCTCTCCGTACCCCAAGGCACAGTAGACCTACTCGCGACCCAGTTCCCTATCCTATGGGCCTCAAAGACAATTCCATACTTGGGGATCAATCTAGCCTCTACGGTCCAAGCGACAGTAGATGGTAACTATAAGGCGCTTCTCTAACACATACGGCACGACCTAGGGAGGTGGAGACACCTCCAAATTTCTTGGTTGGGACGGATAGAGGCTTGTAAAATGACGGCCCTTCCTAAGATACTGTACCTCTTTCAAACCCTGCCCCTCTCCCCTCCACGGGGCACGATCGCCAAACTTCAGTCAGAATTAGCACAGTTCATCTAGCAGGGACAGAAGCCACGCATTAAGCGTTCCCTGAGTTATCTCCCCCCCGAAGCCGGAGGCCTGGGCATCCCAGACCTACATCTCTATTTCAAAGCGGCGCAACTACAATATTTAGTGGAATGGAGCCGCCCAGAGTCTGAGAAGCACTGGCTCTTTCAGGATAGAGCAATCGCAGGCACGGCCCTCTGGAAGATTCCGTTTCTTCCCAAAGCACATAGACCTCGGGGCCTGTATCTGTCCCCGAAAACCCGGACAACTATGATGGCTTGGGACTGCACTAGCACTAAGATGGGACTGACTACTTATCCATCCATTGATACCCGTTGATACCCCTCTTCGAGAACCCGGACTTTACCCCGGGTACCATGACGACAGGTTTCGCAGCTGGAAAGCATCAGCATGTCGCTCCATGGGCCACTTCTTTGATTCGGAGGGCTTACTCTCTTTCCCTCAAATGCGCGAAGACTTTGGGCTCCCGGAATCGGAACGATTTCTTTATTTACAATTAAGACATTGGATCACACACCCTTCAAACTGCGCTAACGCGCAATGCCACTTAACTCAGTACGAGAGGTGGCTCTTGGCCAAGTCGTCGGGTTAGGCCTTGATCTCAGAGCTATATGCTATCTCACTCCTAACACAGGTTCATACATTCCATGCTGGACGGGCAAGGTGGGAGGAGGAATTAGGGCTGTCCCTGAGCGCTAAAGATTGGGAGGGCATAGCCTACAGGCCCCGCCACACTGCACATAGTACGGCCCTCACAGAGACGCTGACCAAAATCACGACACACTGGTATTACACTCCGGTCAGGATACACAAAATTAAACCCACGCAAAGCTACAGCTGCTGGCAGGGATGCGGAGGCCGAGGGTCATTGACACATATACTATGGGATTGCCCATGGATCCAGCAATGCTGGACACAGGTCATAGACGACATAGACAAACATCTTGATACACAGCTCCCACGATTCCCAACCTATGTGCTGCTGGGTCTCCTGAACCCATTAACATATCCCTTAAGATCTACCCGGGGCCGGCAAATAGGGAGGCCATTTTGGCCCACTGGTGCACCGCGCTAATCCCCACGCATACAAATTGGTTGCACAGGATATGGCATATTCTGGGAATGGAGAAGATGTCAATGTCACTGGCACGGAAGGGCTCTGGATTTTTGGAGTTGTGGGGCCCATTTGTGTCTCTACTTTTGCAGGAATTCCACAAGTTGACATGTCCCAAATATCTCAGACTCCTGCGTCTTCTAGAGGCCCCCCAGCGGGAGAAGCATACGGAGCAATGAACAAAGTCACATCCACACAATGGTTTTGGTATCGCATGAGGGTGAGTGGGGAAGGGAGGGGCGAGTTAGGGGCAGAGTTTTGTGGGGTGTTATTTTCCTTTTCTTTTTCTTCTTGCTTTCTGTATTAATTTCAATCTCAGCACGGAATTATATTTTGTTTCGCCCTTCAGTGGTTGTATGCCCTTGAAGACTAAAACCTGCTGATGTACCTGTTTGTTATTTCTGAAAATGCCAATAAAAGATTTAAACCATAAACATGTACCCATTCCTCTGGTGACCCATAGAGATGGCTGTACAGGGATAGGACCTCCGTTGCCAGAAACTCCAGTTCCTCTGGTGAGAAGGCTGGGGCCCTGTCATCTTCTCTTACTGGCATTGTGGCTCTCAGATCTCAGAAACAGCAGCAATAGTTGAGGAGGTCTTGTGGGCTGCAGGGTTAGGAGGCAAGTGAGCTTGTTTCAAAGCGCCCTGTATGTGTATATGACGCATGTGTTCGTCAATGGAGATGGACACAGCCATTGGCTTTCGTACATTGCTTTCACACATGTTAGCCTATGGTTGTGTCTGTCATGGAGTTTTCCACCCACTACCCAATCAACTTCTGCCGCAGCTGTCTAATTCCAAATGTCCTGACGGCGAGGTCAGGCTCCCGCCATTTTAGATGATCAAATAGTATGTTTGTGAATGTTTAGGGCATCATACCACTCAAAATGGTGGCTAGTTTGTTTACAAATACAAAATGCATATGTCACTCATTATTTAAAAATAAACATTTATATGTGGTGTGTTATTGTGGTTACATGCAATATTTGTGCTGTGTTCTTTACGCCTCTGTTGACAGTATTTTGGTTGAAATCTTTTTTTTTTTAAACGAATGTGTAAATAATACATTTAAAATGTATTATTCACACAATCCTTTTTAAAACAATAGAGAGGTAAAAATATTATTTGTTAATAAAAAATGTCAATATTACATGTTGTGTGAAATTATGTTAAGGAACCATATATATTTTTAGCAAGACATGACATTTGTGATATTTATCAAACATAAGTTTGTAAATGTTTTAAAATGTTGACAATTTTTCAGTGCAGACATATGAACCCAGGGAGAGTGAGGAGACGACAGACTCAAGTGTTCCGACCATTTCCAGACCTTGCCACCATGGAAGAACGGGATATTATCAAAAAATTCAGATTGAATAGGCAATCTATACTGGATTTATGTCATCAGTTGGAGCTAGATCTTCTGCCTCACAATAGAAATCCCACAACTATTACACCAGTTGTCAAAATCATGGCAGTGCTTCATTTTGTGGCCACAGGATCATTCCAAAACACTGTTGCAGTATTTGGTGGAATGTCACAACCAACTTTCAGGTGTGCACTACAAGACGTTCTTTCTTCAATGATGAGACACATCTACAACTTCATCCTGTTTCCACGACATGAGGATTTTGAGAATGTGAAGGGAGGTTTTTATGGTTTGGGTCACCTACCACTTGTGGTTGGAGCAATTGATGGCACACATATTGCCTTAGTGCCACAACACGCCAGAGAACAAGTCTACCGCAATCGGTAGAACTTCCATCCAATCAACGTGAAAGTTGTCTGCTTACTTGATGTGTACATTACAAGTGTGTGTGTGCATTTCCCTGGATCAACCCATGATTCCTTTGTACTACAGAACAGCAGCACACCCCTGCAAATGTCACAACTTAGACCCGAGAGGGCCTGGCTTGTTGATAAGTACAATCTGTCATTATGTTGTTTGGGTAATTTCAAGTTGAATAATCTAAAATTGTGTTACATATTTTGGCTCTTTTTTTCTTCTAAATAGGAGACTCAGCTTATTCTAACTGACCATGGTTGTTAGCACCCCTGAGGAATCCATCAACGCCAGGGGAAGTTCGCTTCAATGAGGCCCATGGAAGAACACAGAGGCCAGTGGAGCAGGCTATTGGGCTCCTAAAGACCAGATTTCGCTGTCTGGATAACACTGCTGGAGCCTTCCTCTACTCACCGGATAAGGTGTGCCAAATCACCATGGCCTGCTGCATGTTGTACAACATAGCCCTCCGAAGGAATATCCCGTACATCACAGAGGATGGAAACCATGAAGAGCGACCGGGTGAGGCTGTTGAAATGCCAAATGAAGATGATAGTGGTGAAGAGGAAGGAATTGACTTACTTCAAATTGTTATTGACACTTCTTCACATGAGTAAAAGTATCAATTAACATATTATGACATTAAGATTAAACCAACTTTTAATCTAATGAGGATAACGGTCTGTGCTGGACATTGTTAAGAAAGGGCAAGTTGATGAAATCCGGGCCAACGATGTTTGTTGATCAAAGTTTTGGAACATTGACTATTGAGTTAATTAACATTGTTTATCTTTGATTGGTCTTAGAAAATGTGTCCGCACAATTGATCATTTGTAAGGTGCTTATTTTGTTTTGTAAGTTAATGAATCTTTTTGTTTTTATTTGTTTTAGGACCCTTCACCATGTCATCTTCATTTAGACATTTCAAAGTTGTGGCATTTGCAGTTATATTCTGCTGTTGCAAAGTACTAAGGAAACATGGATTTATCCTGTAAAAAATACACACATCCTTTGGGTGTTCATATCTTGTACAAAGACAATTTGCACAGTTATTGATTTGACGTTATTAAGAATGCGGTAGACTTGTTTTCTGTTGAATGGTGCACCAAGCCAACATGTGCTGCTTAAATTGCTCTAACCACATGAGTTATTCAACCCAAAGCATTCTAATCTCCCTTCACATTGGCTAAATCCTCATTTTGTGTTAAGTGTATGAAGCTGTTGATGTGTCTCGTCATTGTAGAAAGAACGTCTTGTATCACACCACTTAAAGTTGGTTGTGACATTGCACCAGATGCTGCAACAATGTCTTAGAATGATCCTGTGGCCACAAAATGTAGTAATGGCAGGATTTTCACTATTGGTGTTATTGATGTGGGATTACTATTCTGAGCCTGAGTATCCGGTTCCAGCTAATGGCAGAAATCAATTATAGTTTGCCTATTGAATCAGATTTTTTGGATTATATCACGTTCTTCCATGGTGGCAATGTCTGGAACTGTAAATGTTAAAATGGCACTGATGATTTGGATTATGCATGGGTTGTAATGTTTTATATAAACTATGACAAACATTTATTTTTCACAATTAAATAACATACATCAGTTGGGTTTGTGCTATTTGTTCTTTGTTTTCATTTTAGGAGAATTTGAGAAACATTAGTTACATGGCATTTATGTATGAATAAACAATCATTTTATTTTTTACATTTTAATATGTGTGATGGAAGGAAAAATGTCAAAGAATTTGAGAATAGGAATACAACTGCGTGTTTGACTTTGTTAGTTTTGTTTTTGTTCAACAAAACCAAATGAACTAAAACAGGATGTAAACACAAAAATAACCTCACAAAAAGTTATAAAAGTCAATCATGGTGAATGAAACTATTACTGAAGAGCCAAAAATGTGTGAGATCCAATGCCCAAAATACAACTGGCATCAGAACGGTAAATATGTCCAGAAAATAGAACACAGAGTGAATAGTAGTCACACACTGGAGGAAATTAGGTTCTGCGTCTCTTGGTGGTAGTGTTCTTGCCATCCTCTCCTGGTGGTCCGGATGAACGTGAGCTCCTGCGGAGGCTGGTAGATCCACATTTGCAGGGACTGGGATGGGTGCAGGTGTTGCCAATGGGTCAGAGCCTCCCTTTCTGTGGCTGAGGCAGATGTAGTTGGCCCAGATGTTGTTGGACCACAGAAAGGGAAAGGTGGTGCTGGAAAAGCCCTGCACATATTGGTGTAAATGTCATACAGCACACCAGTCAGGGAGCCCAAATTGGAGTTCAGGTTCTCCATCTGTATATTGGGCTCCCTCTGCACCTGCTTAATCTCCTGGAGTTCTGTACGGACCTGGCCCATCATGTCTTGGGACTGATGGAGGGTTCCCAAAACTTGGTCGATGGTGGCATGGGTGACAGTGAACCCAGTGGCTTCACTTTGCTGGCCCACAGATGCCCTCATACGACCTCCACCCCCACTGCCCTGTGTCCTTGACCTAGTGTGCCCCATCCCACTGGTTCTTGGCTGAACTGGAAGTGGTGGTGGTATTTTTTGAACTGCAGCCAGGACTGGGGGACAAAAGATTGGGGTGATGTTGGTTTGGACACAGGAAGTGGTGGTATCCATAGGCTGAGGGGTGGTTACAGCTGGGGTGGGAGATGTAGGTGTGGGCCGAGTGTGACTCACTGGAGCTGTCTGCTCAGGTAGACCAGATGGACCAGCCTGCTCCTCGTCATCTAGACGTTCATGATTGGAGTCCTCCCTGAAGGTTTGCCTGGAGTGGAGGTATCATCAGTGGTAGATTGTTGTCCACGTACTCTGGGTGTTGGACCTATAATGTATGTAAAAGAAACAAAACAAGTTGTAAAAGCTTGGAATATACAAAAAATGAGTTTGAAGCTAAAATGAAGAGGAATAAAAGGAAAAATTTAATTAATATCATGAATGTACCTTTCAGTGGTATTATATAATACATTACACAAACTGTTTAAATTACCCACTAAACAACTTTAAAAATGCAGGTAGAAGGATGTCCTTGAATAAAAAAGCAATAGAAAGTTTACATAAGATATACCAAAGATTCAACACAACACAGTAGACAGGAGAAATGTGACAGAAACGATTCCAAAGCCTAGCATGCAACAATTCTGACAATTGCACAACTCAGAAGGATATTTAGAATTACACTTCAACATATGTGAAAAATTGACATAAAAGAGAGAATGAGCAAAATTACATTGCATTATTATTTTCACATGACAAAACCAAGGCACTTGTAGTCATTTCAATTAAACATGCACAACAATTGCAAAATTGTAAGTTAAACATAGCTGGTGAAGATATGTAGTAAGAATGAAAAACTGACATTTAGAATTTAAAACACATATATGAGATATGTTATTTGGTGTAAAAGCACCATTACATCATATAAACTGTACTGAAGATTGAAATCTGTAATCTTAATTTCAACAAAATACATTCAAACAAACAAGACAAGAGAAATTATACTGATATCTCTAGGTTTATATGTTTAACGAAGGTGCAAAACTAATTTTCAACAGCTACATTAAAATGAAAAAGGACATTTAGGTTTAGTGACACATTGAAAAGTATAATTTACCAGTCTCCATTCTACCAGGGATACCTGTCAAGCCTTCAGGATGTAGGATCTTCAGGACCTCCTCCCAGGGAAAAAGTTGTATGGAGTGCTGGGACAACCAGCACCAGTCCTCAGGTCCTTCGCATGATGCTTGGAGGCCAGGGAGCGCACTCTCCCCCGCAGGTCGTTCCACCTCTTCCTAATTTCTTCCTGTGTGCACGGGTTGTTTGCTACAGCATTCACTCTGTCAACTATTCTGTTCTGGCCCACATTTGCCTTTTCTGAGATACGGTTGTATTTTGGGCTTGGGCTCCAAACAATTGTGGCTCTACTAATAATTTCATCCACCATAACAAACAATTCTCCCTCTGTAAAACATGGATTTCTCCTACCTGCCATTATAATGGAATTATATTAAATGAGCCTGTAGACCCTCAAGTCAAAGAAAATAAAATGTAAAATGCACTAGTAATAGAGGAAGCAAAACAAATAACCAGAATACTCAGACAAAACTTCTCCAGGAAAATGTTGTGCTTTGGTGGAATGGCAAAGGATCATGGTCTGAAATGGAGTGTGTTTTATAGGGTGGTGTGCAGGTGCAAACAATTAGGCAAAAGACATCAGGTGTGTAATGCTAGCATCCATCTAATGGCCACAGTAATGGCACATTGTTTGTCTGCGTCCCTCGATGGAATCCCTCCGTCGGGAAACCACCGCTAGACACCGCCAACACAACTGTGAAATCTAAATAGGCCCGGTGCCAACCCACCGCCCTGAAGGCAATGAAATAGTATTTGTCAGCAGGGGAGTCTGCCACGTCAACAGCATTGAGCCGCGTATGCGACGGTAAACACCAACGTGGATATAGTGTCAGCCTGCAGACATCTAAATAGAATGGGCGGTATTCTATCAGCTTGACAGAGTACTTGGAAACTCCACCACGGAGTGACAACGGTAGTCCCGCCATGATCTAAATCAGGCCTAGAATTGGGAAAGGAGTCAGCCGAAGTTACAGTATGTGAGAGAAAAAGAGGAGAACCACTAAAAAGAGAAATCTTGGGGTCGTTCCCTCTGCAACATAAGTGATGGGTAAAAGGGGGAGAGAAAGAAAAAAAGGAGTGATTCAGCTGAGTCCCATGAATAGCAACAAAAGGATTCATGTAATCCTGATAATAAGGGATTGTAGACATTTTCAAAATGAAAGTTATTTAGTTAGTTGGATACATGAACTTGAAAATGTCCTCCATTTTGGAAAAACTGTAGAATCAAGTTTTTACAGTAACTACCCACCTGGCTTTCCGCTTTCTCGGGACCTCCACCTCTTTAAGATAGACCGACCTCAACTGTCTATTAAGAATATACCAATGGAAGGCCGCTGTCAGAAATATAGGCCCTTGGCAGCGGAGAGCAGTGTGAACTAAACAAAAGGCTTTAAAAATCACCCGCTTCTGGACCAGCAGCCAATGCAGAGAGTGAATGTCCTCTCTGATTGACAGACATTTAGGGACGTTCAGGACCAGATGAGCAGCCGCATTCTGGATAATCTGTAGTCGATTGAGCGTGCCTCTATTAACATCAAGGTACAGGGCATTGCAATAGTCAATTCGCGATATAATAATTACAATGACCAAAGCAACTCTAAGCTGGCAGGGATGTAAGGAAAAACCTTCCTTAAGAGTTTGATGGTGTGCAAATAGGAGCTTGCAACCCTATTCACCTGAGTGTCAAAGGAAAGGCAGGTATCAAAGACCACACCTACATTTTTAGCCTCTGTAACAGGAATATGTAGGGGGCCACAAAGCTCCGACCACCACAGCTCTGATCATACCGACCTTTGTTCTCCAAAGATCAAGATCTCAGTCTTGTCAGTATTCAATTTCAGCGAGTTCTCTTTCATCCAGTTGTTAATGTCCACCATACAATGTTGAAATCTTTCTGCCACCACTGGAATATCGTTGGCAATTTTTGTATCATCTGCATAACATAATACTTGGACATCAAAGGATCTAATCAATTTAGGCAAGGGGGCAATATAAAAACATAGTCGGACTAAGAGAAGAGCCATGAGGCCCCCCACACTGTAGCTGGAAGGGATCACCCCCAAAGTTACCACAACTCACAATGTGAGATCTATTGGTAAGAAAGGACTCCATCAGGGCCAGAGCGGTGTCCCTGAGCCCAGCTCTGTGCAGTCTATGTGTCAGGCGGGAGGGGGACACCCTATTAAATCCCACTGAAAGGTCAGTCAGCACCAAAATGGCAGATCCTCCCTGGTCAACCTGATGACGAATAGTGTCAGTGGCAGCCAGCAGAGTGGAGTCCATGCTATGACTCTTCCGGATTCCATTCTGCAAGTGATCCAAGAGATTCTGGGAATGTATAAACGCTACCAAGTCTTGATTCAGATATTTTTCCAAATCTCGGATGGCGCAGGAAGGAGAGTTATAGGGCGAAGATTATTCAAGTCTTCAGAGGCCCCGGTAGGCTTTTTTTGTAAGGGGGACAACCATAGCCTCCTTCCAAGATTGGGGAAAGATACCTGTTAAAAGGATATGATGTAAATCTATAGAGTCAAATGAGCACAGGTCTCTGTTACAAAGTTTCTTTACTACCTCAACCCTTTTTCTATAAAGCAGTACAGTTCGCTGTTACCAAAGGTCAAATAGCCAAAAGAATGCATTTTAATTGCCCAGCAGGTTTCTCCATTTTGACTAGGGAGAGCTGGAAAAGGCCCAGGTCAGGCAGGCATAATACATTTACTAGTTCATTAAATTTTTTGAATCTTGCCAATCCTTATCATCTGACTAAAGAAAATAACAGCAGGATGATGTGTTATATACCCACCAGCAACATTTTATCTGCTGCAATCAGATATTAATGAGTTGCAAACAAATCTATATGCTAATAAATCTACTCAAACCTGCCCCACTCCTTTCCTCACCTTACTCCATCCCTTTCTTTCCATCATCCACTCTCTCTCTATCCTTCTGTACTCTGTTTCTCCTTTTCTGATCGCCCTGATCTCTCTCCAACCCTCTCCCCACTCTTGCTCTCTCTCTTGAAGCCTCTGTGTCTGATGAAATTATTCTCAGGAGCTGGGGAAAGTGACATAGGCGCCAGCAGCGCCCTGATCTTTCAAAAGTGGCCTCCAGAGGGGAAATACCCAATGGAATAAAAGGCCTTCCAGTATTGAACAGCACCACCACCGTCTGGAGCTTGCAAAATGCACATGCCCATACCAGGAATTAAGGGGGTAGTCCTATTTGCCAGACAGGAGAAGGACTGGCACAAATGCCCAGTATTTCTAAGGAGCACCTCACAATGCATTTCAGATGCAGTCAAATCAGAATGAAGACACATCACTCAGCCTGCACATTGTGTGCTGCTGGGCTCCTGTGTTGCGTGAATGCCAATTCTTAGCCCTGCGACAATACATTTATTGGTAGAGTCCCCGCACTTTCCAGGAGGAAACAGATACTCTGGATAGCGAGCACTAGGACTTCTCTAGTTTCATTTAAAGCGTTGGTCACACCACTGTTGTCCACATCAGCTTTTGACGTTCTTAACCTGCATTTGAACGTAAAGTTTTGCAAATCTAAAAGTACTGGAGTGACACTTTGGTTGAGCTGTGCGGCATGTCACGCTGATGATGTTCATACCAGAGACTGTGTCCACAGGTGTAATATTAACAAAGCAATAGACACACTACAAATATAACGTTACTGCATATTTTTGGGTGATACACACAACTGGAACTTGATGGCCTTCACACATTGGATTTGGTTTGGACTTTTCCAAGCAATCGTGTTAATCTGGAATAAAGTTGTGTACTGGTATGTATTCAGGGTGCGGTAACAGTATTATTTTTTGTAAGTGTAGGAAGGTTTTTGTAATTTGCGTGGTGCAATATTTTCCACTGCGTTCATTGTGTGTGTTGACTTGCTTTGAACATGCCGTATTTAGTAGAACCTGCAAAATTGTTCACGAAACAAAGGGGGGACCATAGCATCAGTTTCATAGAAGAAATGGAAAGATGAATTTTCAAGGTGTTTAGAGGCAACAGATGCCATCAAGCTAAGTGCTGTCATGAAAAGAGTGTTTCTACTACATTGTTTGGAGACAGAGATCCAGGATATATGTAGACATATGTCTGCTATGCTAGTGCCTTCAGTGGAGAAATACCACAATGAGTTTCAGAAAGTCTTGTTAAGAAGAGAAGGATATTTCTAGCCAAAGAAGTGTGCGCTTTTCAAAAGGTTTAGAATTAGAGGAATCCTGGGGACAGGTGGTACGGAGACTAAGGACAACTGTGGAGAACAGTCCAGCACCCCTCCTCAAAAAAACCTTAGGGTCGCAACAGCAACGGAGTATGCTTCCCACCAGCATATTGGTCGTCCCCTCCCGGGCAAACCTTTGGTTTCATCATGGTGGAGACTACTCTATCTCTGCTGTAACCAAACGCCTGTGGCAGCCTTGTGCAGTAAGAGCCGTTGGAGGCAGACATCTAATTCTGCCTACCTAATTTAGATGAACATTTATAGTTGATTTCCTGTAAGGATAAATGAATTATCAGCAATGCTGTATTGACTGTTCAATTGCCATTATGAAGGCTATTTTAATCAGCGTTAACAGATCAATACTTTGTTTAACATGCCCTCATCTCCTCATCCGCCACTGAGTATCTGTAATATTTCATACTGACACGTATCTACAAAACGTATTTACACAAATTACAAAAACATTTACACAAATATCCTGCCAACAAAAGTTTCTTTACAAGTGTCCAAGTTTCCTTAATTTTACAATATGGTACACATTAGAGGTAGTCCATAAATATAAAGTGGCAGGAGGGTACAAAGTCTTTTTTTATTAAAATAGCATTAATAATGCCAATTGAAAAGTAATTAGAGCATTGATGATAATTATTTTATCTCTACAAGAAACCAACTATGTATGATTGTCTATGACCCAGGTTTTGTCACGTTTATTCGGGAAGCCCCTTTATAGTTCAACACCTAATTTAGATTGGCAGAATTAGAGGTCAGTTTTCACTGCCTGTCATGCCAGGAAAACCCTGTCAGTAAGGGAAAGTGAAAACTGCTAAATGGTCCCGCTCGCCATGGGAGAGGGCTTCCATGGTGAAGGAAGCATTTTCTTTTTAATTTTCAAAAAGAATATCTCACTTTTGGATTTTCTTTTTGAAAATAAAAAAGACTACACTTTGGTGCAGGGCTTCTTCTTGTTGATTGAGCCCTGCACCAAACTGCAAAACTATTGACAGGAAACTCAGTGGTGGAGGTTCCTAGCATTGCTTTAAGAAATGACTGCCTGCTTGGCAGTCCTTTCTAAATCTGGTGGGTGATACCTCTGCCAGGGGGGCAGAGTAATATACTCCATCGCTCTGGCAGAGAAGCGGGCCGTCCATCAGATTATAAATCTGGCCCTAAATCTATTAGGAAAATACCACATCACCAGGGGAAAAAACTGAACTTCAGATTAGCAGCATTGGGATGGTCCTGGCAAGTAGCCGTACACTGGAAATAGGCACATGAGAAAAATACATAAGTGAATCAGCATTGGCAGAAAAAAAAAGAAATTAATCTGCACTGACCACAGATTAGCATAAAACCTCAAAGACTGGTCATACTTAACTGAAAAGCTATTGGAAACCAGAAGACAATCGGCAATATATGAAGGAACATACCAAAAGTCTTTGCTCAAGGGTAGAAATTAAATTGTTGATTGGGTGGTGTGTTCAAATTGGAATATTCTAATAATGAAAGTGCATGCAAAATGTTAACAGTAAAGAAATGTAATGGATTATAATAAAGCCAACAAAACTATTTTACAAATGGAAGGTTTAGATTTTACATTATAATACAAGAAGAACTTTAATCATTTGGCAAATTCTGAGCTACTTTAAGAAAACCACAAAACAGATGTAACTATGGAGGTTTCCAAGTATAAAGGGTGCCAGCTATCTTGCTTGCGAACAGTTTACGGGGATCTTCTCCTGGACTTAAGGGGCTTAAGTGCCAAGCTCCAAGAAACCATCAGCAGGTCGATTTTACCTGCCCTGGTGTGTCCAGGTGCAGAGGTGATTGGGTGGTGTGGTCAAAATGGAATATGCTAATAATGAAAGTACATGCACAATTGTAACAGCAAAGAAATATAATGTATTATAATAAAACCAATAAAAATATATACAAACGGAAGGTTTAGATTTTACATTAGATCAGGAGGAGAAGTTTAAACATTTTGCAAACTCTAAACTACTTTATAAATTCTTACAAACATGTGTAACTATGGAGGTTTCAGGGATAAATGTTGTGAGTTCATCTTATGTAATACCAAAACAATAGTACATTTCAAGAAATGTTGCCAGTGGAGGAGAAACTCCAGTCATAAAAGCTGAGGTTATTGAACCGTCTATGCATGGAACAACGTACAATCGTGAAAGCGGAGAAGAACTATTTTGAGGTTACACCACTTACTACTTATAATGAATGGGGCAGAAGTGATAATTTTGTGGCGTTTTGGTAGGATTTTAAGCTTAGTAATGGTAAACAGGGTAGCACTAAAGTGGCATTGATGGAGGGTGTGAGAAACTGACAAGTGAATTGAAAGAGGTGTTTCACAACTATTTTTGTGGCAAAAGCATGGAAGTGATTGAGTGAGAATCTGAATGCAGTTTCCTCAAAGTCCAAACTACAAGATCTCTGGGATTTTGCTGAGTGAAAACTATCTGCTATCACAAAAAATGTATCTGGCAAAAATAGGTTAGTTTCCCTCATGAAACAGGGAGTTCACACTCATGGAACAGGGCCTACTTCTTTTTACAGGAAAGTGTAAATATATAATTAAACAGGGGAAGGGTGTGCAGGAATGGTCTAAAAAGCTTCAAACACCAACATCCAAGACAGTAGAGAATTAACAGGTGTTATGTGTGTAAGTGGCGAGGAGTTGGAGGATGTGTTAATCAGTAAATAAACAGGGGTATTAAAAAAAAAAGCTGGGAAGGTTGGATTTCCATTTCCATATAAATTATGATAGTGGTCTAAAACCATTCTTGCAACACACATGGCGTGAGGCAAATTTATCAGGGTCAAGGCAATGCTAAACAACATTTGCAATGTGACAGTCATAGAAGAGTTGTATATATCTCAATTTGTCCCCCAAAGGTTTTACTGGGAGGAGGCTTAAACGTATATTTATTAGCACTCACCGGAGGAGACACCAACAGCCAGCAAGCCTCTCCGCATCATTTTGAGAACAGCATCATACAACGTTCTGGTGATGCACCCACATTCTACAAGTGCATCACCAGTTAAAGGAGAAATTACAACACATCTCCCACTTCAACATGTTAATAAAGGAGATGGAAAAATGAATGAACAAGATAAAATAAATGTATAATACAGGTAAGAATTTCAAAAACAAAGAAAAGAAACTTAACACTTTAAAAATGTAATAAAATGAAATGCGATGACAAGAACTAGCTTTACTGTGATTGACAAGAACTAGCTTTACTATAACACATAATCATTGAGATATGAAGGAGAAGGTCTCACTCTTTTGTCACGACTAGAAAACTCAGACTGACATGCAGCTTGACTGAGATGTAAATGTCTCGACTGAGTCTCCACCTTACTGTCCACCCTGTTACATAAAGAAAGTCGAGACATACTCCAAATATTGCCATCATCTAACATTACTACATTCTTCATGACCTTGATAATGCGTTTTGGTCCATAAAATTTTGTTTCACCTTTTGGAGACCACACAGTTTTCTTAACATACACCATATCACCCACTTTCCATGTCCGGTTGCAAACACCCATTCTGGCATCATATCTTTGTATTCTTCTTGATAACTCTTCACTCTTGAATCAACTACCGTAATGTTCTGATCTCTCACACTCAACCACACAGGGTTAAGTTTTGAACGAGCCACTCTCCCCTTGAGTTTCTTAAATGGCGAACAACCAGTGACACAATTGGGTGTGTTTTTGTGTGCCCAAAACTTCTCACGCAAAATGTTCTTAAGAGTTGACCCAGACTCAACGGCAGTTTGAGCACATGCACTTAAAGCCTATTCATGCTTTCAACTAAACTATTGGCTTGTGGTGCATAAAGAGCAGTGCGGTGATGAGTAATAGAAAGCTCATTTAAAAACATTACCATCTCCTGGGAGGTGAATTGCACTCCATTATTACTTACTAAAACTTCAGGTATGCCCTCGCACGCAAACGCATCCTTAAGGAATTCAATGATGTTCTTGGTTACCACAGAACCCATACAACGAGCTGAACCCCATTTCGAAGTATAGTCCACCAGGACTACTACAAACCTCTCATTAGGGGACAAAACTTCAAAAGGTCCTACAATGTCCGCAGCCAGCTTTGACCAAGGTCGTTCAGGTAATGCAACCAGTGAAAGTGGTGCTGAACTGACTTTCCTTGACTTATGGTTGTTGCACAAGAAGTAAATTCCCTAACAACAACTTCTACCTGGTGTTCTACCTCAGGCCACCAATAAGTTTCTCTCACCCTGGATTTGGTTAAGCTGCGTCCAAGATGACCTTCATCCCCTAGATTAATTATCTTTTCGCGCATACTAGAAGGGGGAACTAATCTCTCACCACGACAAAGTTCACCGTCAACAATGTTCAACTCATCACGTACATTCCAAAACCCTCTGGCACACTGAGGAACATCACTGAGGACAGGCCATCTATTGACAACATAATCCATAACGATCCTCCTTGAACTGTCAGTAGCAAAACTGGCTTCCCATTCCATTTTGTTAAGAGCAAGTTCTTTGATCCATGCTACAATCACCTCGTTGGTTACTGTGACTAATTTGTCAAGTGGCATCCTGGAAAGACAATCGACACGAAACATTTTTAAGCCAGGCAAATATTCTACTGTGAAATTATACTCCCAAAGTCCCTCAATCCATCTTTTAATCCTAGGAGTGGTGCTCTCAGCATTTCTCAAGCAAACATGTGGACCAATGGTTTGTGGTCAGATCTGACAAGAAAAGGTAAACCCCAAAGGTAAAACCAGAAATTATTGATCGCCCATGCGCAGGCTATTGCCTCTCGTTCTATCACTGAGTAACGTTCTTCTGCCCCTTTAAGAGAACGCAAAGCAAAACCAATAACTTTCTCGTTACCGTCAACAATTTGAGACAAAACCGCACCCAACACACGTAGACTTGCGTCAGTAGTTAGCACAGTTTTCTTTGTAACGTCAAAATGACCCAAAGTTGGCATGCAAACAATATCACTTTTGACCTTGTTGAAAGCAAGTGTGCTGTCTTCTGACCATACAAACTCCGCACCCTTTTTGAGCAAAAGTCTCAAAGGTTGTACTACTCTAGCAAAATTGTTGATAAACTTTGAGTAGTACTCCGATAACCCAACAAAAGATTTGACTTGATCTTTGTTGGATGGAGCTTGAGATATCGCTTCAGCCAAATCAATCTTGGGGCTGATCCCCTCACTAGAAATGGAATGACCCAAATAAGACACAGACTCAACTCTGAATTTACGTTTTTCACTCTTCAAAGTGAGCCTGCGTTCTTGCAATCTGGATAGTACTTTGAACAGTACTTCATCATGGCTGGCTCTGTCTTTACCATGGACAAGTATATCGTCTTGAAAAAACAAAACAGAATTTATGCCAGACAAAACTTCCTTCATCTACCTCTGGAAGCATGCAGCAGCAGATGCCAAACCAAAAGGCATTCTGATGAATCTGTAAGCTCCCAGAGGTGTAACAAATGAAGTTAGAGCTCTCGATTCCTCATGTAGCATGACTTGGTGGTACGCAGATGACAAGTCCATTACGCTGAAAATGCGTGCACCACTTAATTTTGCCAGGGCCTCATTTATATTGGGTAAAGGTTGCCTGTCGATTAGCGCGGGGGGCGCTAGAGAGCCCGGAGCAAAATGGCCGCACTTTAGTGCTGCTCTGCTGGTCAAGCCCACAATCCGTCTACAATCCTGTTTAATTGGCGCCAACCACGGCTGTAAGACATATATCCTGACTCCTGAGGCACAGAGGAACACTTTGTGGTTACTGATTCGGCTGGTCAGTGCCCTACGACATATTTATACAACGTCTCGTCGATCGGCGCAAGATGGCGGCCCCGAAGTTCACTGGCTATTGAGCTCCCCTGCTAGGATTCTCTCACGCCCTGCTGCTGTGCCCCACATCTGAGACGTCTGCCTCTGTAAAGCGGGCTTGCCGGACGGCGGTTCGTTGGTGGCGTGCTGGGGAGCGCTTGCACTACTATCCCGCTTGCTGGATCCACGAGACGGGAGACCGCCATTTCGGGAGCTGCTGACGTGAGGTGAGGTGCCTGCGTTGCGACCCCCCCCGGCCCGCTCTGGCCGCTGCCGCGGCATGAAATAACGTGGGTCCAGTATATGGCACGGACTGACGAGCCCAAATTCCGTACGCAGCGATAGTCCCTATTGCAGGCTCTCACGACGCTGTCCTGTGCGCGGCCCAGATCTGCATGTACGGCCCACCCTGCATCACTGTGCTGTGGTGACGGAGCGCAGTTTCTATTGTCGGCGCCATTTGCTCGGCTGGAGGCGGATCGCTGTGGAGCCGGGCTTCGCTGAACCTTCGGATCTGTGTGGGAGCTCCTGCTGAGTTGGCGGCGGACTTCTATGGGGAGGTACTGATTGCTGGAATGTGTAATTAGATGCCAGACTGCCCCCGAATTCTACATTGTGACCCTCCTAACTCTCCTAAACTCTCTAACTGTGCAGCCTGACTTGGGGCCTTGGGAGTGTGCGGCTAATCTGGCGGTCTGCTGGTGGTTCCCCTGCCTGGTCACGTCTTCATCATCCTGATAGCCCTGGGAGTGTGCTGGGCCGCTACGCCTCAGAGACCTGCCTGATCTTGTACTTGTTGTGACATGAGACCTGCGTCACTGTGATCACCAGTGTATTGTTCTGCGGTGTTGATGACTGTGCCCCCTGGGGTCCGGTGTGCATTCTCTGAATCCCCTGTGCTGTGTGCTGCTGGTCCGATATTGTGAAGGCGCTGTAACTAGATTTGCTGCAAGTCGCCTACATAAACCGACTTGTCCGGCTGGGCAGTGGTTTCGCCTCCTTGCCTTTCTGTTCGACTACTGTGCCTTTGCTGCTACATACCTCCTGACTGTGGGTTATACTGCATGGCTTGACAGGACCTGCAAGTCCTGACCGCTGGGGACCACCTTTTCCCCCCGTCTGGTGTAGAGAATAACGCTAACAAAGGCCTACACTAGTCATCGTAGATTGTCTCTGTGCATTGCTGTAGGTAGTGGGGTCAAAGCTATCGCACAATCCTCCGACTGTCAATATCAGCGCTGGACTGCAGCCACAATGGGGAGGACGGACAAGCAGCAGAGCAAGTTGCAATTCGAGACCAAAAAGCACACGAAAACCCAAACCCCTAACGCCTCAGATACAGATCCGGATCCTGATGCGGGGCCGACAACCAAGCTGGAGCGCCTGATGTTGAGCATGCAACAGAGCTTACAGTCCATAGATGCAAAGATTGATCACCTTAACCTGCGTATGGACACCATGGCGGCTAAAATAGATAAGCATGGTACGCAGATGGCGGAGGCTGAGCAGCGTATCTCGACCACGGAAGATCGCATGGAGGCTGTCAGCTCCTCCTGCGCCAGCATGGAGAAGCTGCTGGAGGTGATCAGAGCGAAGAATGAGGACAGCGAGGCTCGGTCCCGCAGAAACAACCTTCGCATAACAGGCATTTCAGAATCCACCAACACCGGGCCCATGGAATCCTTCGTCGAGACGCTGCTTGTATCTCTCCTGGGCGCTGACCAGTTTTCTAAGGTGCTCATAGTGGAAAGGGCCCATCGCTCCTTGGCTGCCCGTCCTGTGCCTGGGGCTCCACCCCGACCCATCATAGCCCGACTATTGAATTATCGGGATCGGGATACAGCGCTTCGTTTGGCCAGAGAAAAAGGCGGTCTGGACTATCAGGGGATGAAGGTGGAACTCTTTCCCGATTTTACCGTAGCTGTGCAGCAGGCGCGTCGAGAATTTCAAACTGTCAAAAAGAAACTGCAATCTCTACATATCCAATATGCGATGCTATACCCTGCTCGGCTGCGGATCCAACATGCGGGAAAAGCGCGTATTTTCACAACGCCCAAAGAAGCACTTCAATATATACGGCGGATTGAGCGGCAGGAGTCACTGCGCGACAAAGGCGCTGACTCGGACACTGAGGGCTGAACACGTGAGATTCATAATGTTTGCTGTACTTAGCGACAATCTCCCTAATGGCTTAATATGATATCTTAAATATTAGGGCCAGTTATTGTTAGTATATTATGTGTATATTAGCTTGCATATGATATTTTTTGTATCACCTGCTATGCTCCGCTTGTTCTATGCTGGAGGTAAAATGCTTAAATTTCTGATATTGCAAGTTGCTCACTTTACAATGTTGGCTCTCTGAAGGTGTTATGTACGAGGGCCCGTCAACTGTTCATGTGCTGATGGCTGGTTAGCCTACCTCTTCTGGTCTTGACCCACCCTGTTAACTCGGGGGGCCGATGGCTACTAGTGACCCACAGTATGGGTATTCCCCGCAAAGTTCTTTCTTCTGTTCAGGTGCCCTTTGGTGCCTTTGTAATGTCGTTTTCTGTTTTTTCTCATTGTATTTACAAGGATTTACAGATACAACTGTATACATGCTGTTTTGTTTTGAACCAGGGTACTCACAGCATGG
The DNA here is from genome assembly GCA_963921515.1 of Calotriton arnoldi. Lineage (NCBI taxonomy): Eukaryota > Metazoa > Chordata > Amphibia > Caudata > Salamandridae > Calotriton > Calotriton arnoldi. The sequence continues at coordinate 113,953 of CAWUFW010001904.1, forward strand.
TTTTCATGCTGAAGTGGGTGGGGGGGATTGTTGGGGAACACTATTACATTGCTAGAGCGTTGGACACTTCACATTGGCAGAACAGACTTTACACTAAACTCTTTTATTTAGACAATGGCACAGATACGTTCCACACTATCGATAGACATGACGGATCCCAAAACACCCATAATATCGTGGATAAGCTGGAATGTTAGGGGGCTTAACAACCCTAAAAAAGTGCGACTGGTGTTATCATACCTAGATCGTCATCACATCCAGGTTGCTCTATTGCAGGAGACTCACCTTAACAAACATGCGGCCTCAACCATAGCTACCAGATGGGCGGGGGTGCGACTGGCTGCGTCTTACTCCTCCTATGCGCGGGGAGTGATGATTCTTATAAAGAAGGGCATCCCTTTTGTGCCAATACATGTAGAGGAGGACGAGGACGGGAGATATATCATAGTGCAGGGTACCTTACACGGTGCGAAGTTGGTGATAGTGAACTTATATGGTCCCAATGTTGATGACCCTGCTTTTTATGACACATTGTGGGGCAAGCTATATAAATTGCCTTCGTCAGCCATTATCTGTGGGGGCGATTTTAATGCTGTTCTAGATCCTGAATTAGACAGAGTGTCGATGGTTGACCCCCTTCCCAAGAAAGCCACTAAGTCAGTGCATGATGGTATGGTATCCCTGGGGCTTACGGACATTTGGAGAGTGAGGCATCCAGGCTTCCGGGAAGGTACATGCCACTCGTATGCGCACCAGGCGTGGTCACGCATAGACTACTGGCTGGTCACGCAAGACATCGGTGCATGGACTGTACAGATTAAGCATTTACCTCGGACATTATCGGACCATTCCCCAGTGCTCCTCAGCATGACGCTGCCATCTCACATCCCCTCCCAATTCCAATGGCGACTGCAACCGTCTTCTCTCTTAGACCAGGTTTTTTGTGAGGGTGTGCGTGAAGCTATTGCTGACTACTTCTTACACAACACCGGGTCGGTTCAAACTGTTGCAACGCTCTGGGAAGCTTTTAAAGTGACCATTAGGGGGGCCTGTATAGGTCTACAAGCCGGAGTGCTGAAATCATTGCGTCGCACTATGGCTGCACTTGAGCAAGAATTGCGTGTGCTTGAATGCGGATACGAACAAACAACAGATCCAGCCATGCTGGCACTTATTAAAACTAAAATCACAGAGTATAATGACGTGGCGGATCAAGAATTCAGACATATGTCACGCCGGGGCATTGCTCGATATTATGGCGAAGCTGGCAGGCCGGGCAGAGCACTGGCTAGCCGTATTCTTGAACCCCGCCATAAAACTTATCTAATCAACGCTGTCACCGCAGATGATGTCACGCATTATGATACACCTAATATACTTAAAACCTTTGCAAATTATTATGAGGGGATGTATGCCCATCGCCAGGCAGCGGATGAGGCAGAACTCGCGCAATATTTGGATGATATCGCGCTGGTGTGGCTCTCGCGGGGACAGCAGGAGTTCCTAATGCATCCTCTTACCCTGGATGAAATACGGGACGCTATTATTGCGCTACCTAACGGAAAATCAGCTGGTACCGATGGGTTGCCAGCAGAGTTTTATAAACAATATATAGATCTGCTCGCCCCTTGCCTTCTCCAGTTATTTGAGGAGGCATACGAGACTCAATGTTTGCCGCCGACCCTACGTGAAGCACTCGTGATTACGCTGCTAAAACCTGATAAACCGCCGGATCGGTGTGATTCATATAGACCGTTATCATTAATCAAAACGGATAATAAAATTTTAGCGAAGGTAGTAGCAACGAGATTGAAGTTACTTCTCCCTGTCATGGTCCTCCCTGATCAATCTGGGTTCGTCGCAACTCGCTCAACAGCACATAATTTGAGAACACTCTTTGCTGCGATGCATGTGCTTGAGCCCACCTTGCCGGCAGTTGCAGTGCTACTAGATGCTGCAAAAGCATTTGATTCTATCTCCTGGTCTTATATGTTTGCAATTCTACATCGCATGGGAGTGCCCTTTATTTTTACTAACTGGATCAAGCTACTCTATACTAACCCACTAGCTCGTGTGAGGGTTAACGGTCAGTTATCGGAGATTTTTAATATTCAACGCAGCACACGGCAGGGGTGTCCGCTATCGCCTTTACTATTTGCACTCATACTTGAACCATTGGCTTGTATTTTAAGGCAGCGCTATGCACAGGCAGCGCTACGTTTTCACCAGCGCCCCTTGGCTGTTTCCATGTATGCTGACGACATGGTGTTGTATGTTCAGGAGCCCGCTACGCACCTTGCACAACTCCTTAGGGAATACATACGGTTTGAATGGTTCTCTGGACTGGGAATCAATTGGTCCAAATCGATCATACTACCCCTCACGGATAACACACACCACATTGATCTAGATTATCCCTTAACATGGTGTACTGACACTGTGAAATACTTAGGAATATGGCTCCACAGGGACCCGCAAGTGGTCATACAATCCAATTATGGCACGGCTATCACGCGTCTTGAGGGGCAAGTAAATCGCTGGATCAAATTACCCTTATCCTTTGCAGATCGTATAGCACTCATGAAGATGGTGATCCTTCCACGTTTTTTATATTTATTTTTAAATATCCCGGTACATTTAACACGACATTTTTTCGATAGGCTCCGTTCCCTCTTGATAACGTTAGCCTGGGGAGGGAAAAAGTCTCGTCTCAAATGGGAAACACTCACACTTCCTTACGAGCAAGGGGGGTTCACAGCGCCAGATTTTCATCTCTACTACCTTTGTGCGCAGGCTCATTACGCCTATTATTGGCAACAGGACCCAGCTTATATACCCCATGTGGCGGTGGAGGCAGGTGCAGTACACCCTATACCACTTAAAGCTATGATAGTCAACAAGCACACGGTATTTGAAAAAGGGGAATTTGACACTGTACAAACCACATCTAGGGCCTGGCAAGAGTTAGGGAAACGGGCGCAAAAACTGCCATTGTATGCTCCTGGCATGCCATTATTACATCACTCAGAACTTTCTGTTACGCAAGAAACTGGTACGTTAAGGAACCTTCATGACATTGCTCTTCTGACAATGGAGGATGCGTTTCCTGGGGGTCAATTTATAGCGTCTGAAAATATAGCCACCAGGGGCAATGCCACTACCATGCAGCTGTTTGTCTACACTAGACTGCGCTCCGCCATGCGTACACTTTATCCACAGTTCCCTGCAGAACCGCAGACACTTGAAGGGTTGCAACTTATATACACTACCACATCCAGAGCCAGGTTAGTTACGAGACTATATCATGCTTCACAGAGGGATACGGCCGCAATTGATATGACTGCGTTGGCTAAATGGAATGACATGCTCCCTGAACCGCTTTCTGAAAACGAGTGGATGGACTGTTGCCGTCTGACTGGACACTTAACAGCGAATGGGAACCTGCGACTGGTGCATTTTAAATATTTACACCAGCTGTATTATACTCCGGCACAGCTATATAGGTATGGGTTGAGAGATACTGATCATTGCAAGCGCTGTAGTGCCCCGGACGCCAATTTCTACCACTTAGCTTGGGAGTGTCCAAAGGTGCAGGAGTACTGGAGATTAGTCACACATATTCTGCATCAGATGGTGGAGCTGCCCATAGCATGTACTCCACAGCTATGCTTGGTGGGCGCTGTAGCTAATATCAAAGCACCTCATAGGAAATTTGTAGCTATATCCTTGCTATTCGCTAAACGCAGAGTCTCTATGGGTTGGGGAGGAAGATCTGCACCTTCCACTAAACTATGGCTGCAGGACCTGGCATACTGTCGGGATCAGCTCGCGTGCTATGCTGAGGAGTTGCCCATGGCATCGAAGCCTCGTGATATCTGGGGTCCACTCACTGCTTATCTGCTCACAGTCACCAATGTATAATGCCCGATTTTTTTTACAACAATGTTTAGCCTATCCTATCGTACGATGCATTTTAACCTGTTGTCATGTCAATGTATATCTGTCATGCCAGATTGTGTACTGTTAAGTTCTGCCAACTGACTTCTACATTATGTGAATCCTTTACCAAAGCTCTGATTTGAATATCTGTACTTTGCTTTTTTATTTTTTGAAAATGTACAAATAAAAAAAATAAAAAAAATAAAAAGGTTGCCTGTCGACCCAGATGCAATTGTTCAAACTTCTTAAGTCTACACACATTCTGATTTTGTTGCCTTTGTCTTTGGGCGCTAAGATGATCGGAGCCAACCATTCGGAGGACTCTATCTCCTCAATGATCCCCATTTCAAGTAGTCTGTTAAGCTCCTCCTGGAGGAGTCCCACCAAAAGATTTGGCACCTTTCTAACCTTGTGGACTACAGGTTGTGCCTTCGCTTTCAGGATTATTTTATGTTTAAAACCACTACGAAGTCCCAACTTGTCACTGAAAACACCAGGACATTTTTCAATGATGTCTTTGTCATCCCCCTGATGTGTGACCAACATTACTTGCTCCTGCACATTGGGATCTAAAATAATCCCCAAATCTCTTTGGTGGCGCCATCCTAACAGATTATTGCCTCTTTTGGCAACATACACTTTTCCTACTGTTCCTCTCCCTTTAAATGTAATGGTTTGGACAGAGTAACCCACCAGATCAATGCTTTTCCCACCATAAGCAACAGGGTTGATATCTGGTGGTAACAGTTCTATGTTATCACCACCAAATGTGTTCTCCCAAAAGGTATCACTTATCAGAGTATACGGCGAACCTGAGTCTGCTAAAACAGGAACAGCTCTGTTGTCAATGTAAAAATCACATTTAGGCATTATCACATTACCATTGTCAACATTTTGCAACTTCTTGTACAGCTTCACTTACAATTGCAGTAATGTGATGAATGGCTTGTTGGGAATACAATGTTTCATCTTCCACAAGGTTTACTTTTGCATTTCTGCACATACGTGCGCAGGTTCCCTTTTTCCCACAATTCCTACAGTACATACTTCTCGCAAAACAATTGGGAAAATTAGGCCCATGGTTTTGACTACCACATCTAGGGCATTTGAGTTTAGTATCCTTACTAAAAACTATTATTATTTCCTTTTTGTTTGTCATTCTTCCCTACAGCTTTTTCATGTTTCCCTGCTATCTTGTTGATGATAGATCACCCAAATCAGTACCTTCAGAATCACAGCCCTTCACAATTGCAACATTCTCATGTGGTAAAACAGTGCTGCGCATTTCTTTAACCCAATTAGTCGTATGTTCAATGCTTTCTACAATGCTGGTTGCTTCCTTGAAATTAGGATTCTTTGACAATAACTTCTCTTGAATCCTAGTGTCATTCGTACAACGTACAAGTTGATCGCGAATGAGCGAGTCTGTCAATTGCTCAAATTCACATGTTTGAGCTAGGGACTTGAGGGCTGCCACATAATTGCCAACTTTTTCACCTTTGGCTTTTGCCTGCATGAAACACTTATGTCTCTCCATCACTACATTAAGGCGTGGCCCAAAATGAGTTTGTAGAAGCAGAACACTCATTTCATAGACGTCACCAGGCTCACCATCACCTCTCCCAATTGGTATAGGATCTAAACTGTCATGAATGTTTCTACCTTCAATTCCGAGATTGTAAAGTAGAACAGCTTGTTTCCTTGCAGCTGAAAACTTCTCACCCCCTATGGCTATAAGATATGAGTCAAATAAAGGTTTCCATTTTTTCCAAGGGAGAACTGGTTCACCACGTTCGGATAGAAATTGTGGCGGTTGACTCATTCCACTGGCCGTCGACATGCTGAAAGGCAATATCAAACGAACAAACTAACAGAACAAATTAAAATAAAAATTCAACAAAATAATCTAAAGTAATAATCTAACATAAGTTAAAATAATGAGTTAACATAAAAATATCCTTCCACTGGATTATTTCTTGTTAACTTGTCAAACTTGAGTCAGCTCCTTCATGTACATTGAACTGGATAATGAGGAGGAGTCTATCCTTGTAAATGTCTTGAAAAACGACTCTTAATCCTTTCTTTTCTTTTTTTATCTACGATTAAAAAAAAAAACAATTGTGTCTGAAAAACAAAAACGAACAAATTGTACCTGTATCTGTAGTGTCACAAAGTCACTGGAAAAGGAGATCAGAAACGAGTTCCCATTGATTCATTACACGTCAGAGCAGCACCGGTCTCGTCTTACTGTCGGTGTTCAATGCGTTACGCACTAGTTCTTTTCCATTCAATGACGTCGACGAGTCACGCCGTGATTCGTCAGGTTCGGTGATGTCGCTGTGATGTGCCACTTTGTGTGAGTCTGCTTCCGCTCACAAGTCTCCTCGCGCTCCTTGCACGTCGCTCCACATTTGAACAATGCCGGATCCACGCGCCTCGAGCGACAAGGACAATGGCAAAAACAAACAGGTACAATTTGTTAATTTAGTTGTATGGCTGTCGGTAACGCTTTACCAAAACCCTTTGATTCTCCCCGCTCTATCGCGGTTAGTCTAACGGTCTTTCCGCACATTCAGAGTTCATGAAAAATTTGCTGCAATACTGACCTTTATGCGTAATGTGATCTTACATCACTTCTGCATGCTGAGTACTTGGGTGGGTGCCTTCGTCACTCGTCGCCAGTAATATAAAGAAATTACGATACTGGGAGGAGGCTTAAACGTATATTTATTAGCACCCACCGGAGGAGACACCAACAGCCAGCAAGCCTCTCTGCATCATTCTGAGAACAGCATCATACAATGTTCTGGTGATGCACCCACATTCTACAATTGCATCACCGGTTAAAGGAGAAATTACAACAGAGAGCTGAAAGCTTCTGTTTATATATTGAGTTGAAGGATATAAATATGCTCTCTCCTAGTGCTGGTGAACTGTATGCTGCCTAGCGCCAGTGCAGGAATCCATGCTGCAAGGATGCCAGCGATACGTCCTGAATTGCTTCTGTGCAGAAAGGAATTCTTTCCTGCACAAAACAACCCAAAGAGGATATATTTTTTTTTACTGCACAAAACAACCCAAAGGGGATATTTATTTTTTTCTTTCCTGCACAAAACAACCCAAAGAGGATATTTTTTTTTTTCTATGTGTGATGCTGAATGCATCATGCCCAGAAAAGGATAATAATGTAGGGGAAAAAAAGATGTTTCTCCTCATTACACCATCCTCTGGCAGGCGTATTGATTTTATGCAATCTCAGGTTTACAACCCTTTGTAAATCTGGAATTGCGTCAAATCCATAGGTGGATATACGAGAACACCCATGCTCCGCCCATTGAACGCCTACCAGCTTGAAATATAACATAACGCACTACAAGCCCCTGCATTGCATTACATTTCTTTACAAAACCATGTAAGGCAGTGCAAATAGCCCCTGGTGTGGCTTTATAAATTTAACTGAAGCCTTTGCGTTTTCTTTGCGTCACCTTGCTCAACACACAGACAACGCAAAGGCTTAGTAAATCTGGACCTGAATGGAACAATACTGTCACTTTTCATGAGAAAAAAGATACTCTGAATAATGAGTACCAGGGCCTCTCTAGTTCCATTTAAAGCATTGATCACACCGCTGTTGTCCACATTCGCATTTGGTGTTCTGAATCCACATTTGAACTTAAAGGGTTGCTGAGCTAAAAGTGCTTGAGTGACACTTTAGTTGAGTTGTGCCACATGTCACGCTGATGATGTTCATACTAATTACTATACAGGTGTAATATTAACACAGCAATGCACATGCTACAAATACAAATTTACTGCATTTGTTTGGGCAATACACATAACTGAAATTTGGTGGTCTGCACATCCTGGATTAAGTTTGAATTTTTACAAGAAATTGAGTTAATTTGGAATACAGCGTGCTGTAACAGTTATTTCTCTCAGAAAGTGCAGGAAGGTTTTTTTAATTTGCGAGATGCAATATTCTCCTCTTCTTTCAATGTGTACTGACTTGCTTTGAATATACAGCATTTGGTAAATGCTGGGGTCGCATATCAAAGGCAGCGCAGGCTTTGAAGCCTCAGGCCATGTTATGCTAATTCGCTAGCCATGTTGCTGGAGGAGGTGTGATGCCCTTCCTCCGGAGCAGGCATTGTTCTTGACTTCTGAGAGTGTTGGCTCCCCCGAGCAGGAGGTCAGAAAATCATCTGTGGTGGCATGCTGGAAGAGTCCTGTCAGCCAGCTCACTAAAAGACTGGTCAGTTTCAGGGGGTACCTCTATGGTGTCCTCTAGGTGCATAATAAATCCAACACTGGCATCACTGTGGATTTATTAAGACAAGGTGTTTGATACCAAACACTACAATTTTCAGGGCAGCCATCATGTAGCTGGGTTACTCGTGATGACCAGTGACCAGCACATGGTTTCAAAATGGCTGCCTGAGCACTTACAGTGACCAGCAATGGAAGTGGCCATCACAGGTACATATCTGCTTATGCAGATATGTCCTCACATATAATATAACGCACCCTGCCTTGGGGCTGTAATGCTTGATGTAAGGGGGACTTACATATAGTATATGCAGTGTCTTTGGACATGGCACACAGGGAGTGGGCCATGTTGTGTTTTCAAAAATGGTTTGCACCATTTCACGCATCCTGCAGTGGCAGTCTGCGTGTAATTTGTGTGTGGGTCCCTTAGGGTGGCATAATGCATGCCGCAGCCTTTAGGGACCCTCTGTAGTACCCACGCTCTAAGTACCAGGAGCACCCTTTACTAGGGACTTACAGGGGTGTTAAAGTCCTTGCCAATTGGGTTACAATTAGACATAATACCTTGTTTTAGGGATAGAGCACTGGGGGCTTGGTTAGCATGGTCGAAGGGGACTTTCAGTCGAAAAGCATCAGTACTAGGGCAAAAAGTGGAGTTGACCATGTCAAAAAGGGTACTTTCCTACACAACCCCCAAATGAAAGGGAATGAGGCTAACCGTTCCCAAGAGAGCCTTCATTGTCTAAGTGGAAGTACCTGTAAAGGCCATCTGCATTGGCATGGTCAGTCCCAGGTATGTGTTCCACTGTAAAGTCCGTTCCCTGTAGGGAGAAGGACCACCTCAATAGTTTAGGATTTTCCCCCTTCATTTGCATCAGCCATCTGGGAGGCCTGTGGTCTGTTTGTACAAGGAAGTGAGTACCACACAGGTATGTTCTCAGCTTCTTCAGGGACCAAACCACAGCAAAGGCTTCCCTCTCAATGGCACTCTGTTGGAAAAGGCCCTTTTTGCAGGGTTTCCCCAGACTTTTTCTGTCCTCATTTTTGTTGGCTTTAGGACTCTGGGCACTTTACCACTGCTAACCAGTGCTAAAGTGTATGTGCTCTCTCCCTCAAACATGGTAGCATTGGCTCATAGCCAATTGGCATATTTAATTTACTTACAAGTCCCTAGTAAAGTGCACTATATGTGCCCAGGGCCTTTAAGTTAAATACTACTGGTGGACCTGCAGCACTGCTTGTGCCACCCACATAAGTAGCCCATGAACCATGTCTCAGGCCTGCCATTGCAAGACCAGTGTGTGCAGTTTACTGCCACTGCGACTTGACATATAAAACTACTTGCCAAGCCTTAAACTCCCCTTTTATTACACATAGGTCATGCCTAACGTAGGCCCTAGGTAGCCCTATGGGATGGGTGTTATGTACGTAAAAGATCGGACATGTACTTTTATGTTTTGCATTTCTTGGTAGTGACAAACAGCCTATTTCATACTACTACTACTGTGAGGTCTACTCCTTTCATAAGTTAGCATTGGGAATTCCCTTATACACTTTTAAGTGATAAGTCCTGATCAGAAGGGAGTAGCTTTTTCATGTTTAATATGTTTAGAATGGTAATGATAAATTCTCCTTACTGCCGAAGCTGGATTTCACATAACTATTTTAGAAATGCCACTTTTAGAAAGTGAAAAAAAAGCAAAGAGGTAATTTCTCTGTGCTTATAACTCTTTGTGCCTGACAGCCTGTCTTCAATACAGGTCTGGGCTGGGTGACAGCTACACTTTGTGCATTCCCTCTAGACAGCCACAACACAGGAAGGGCGGGGTGTCACAGGAGATTCATCTGTATTCATCTGCATACTGATAGCCTTCCTGGGCAGGAAGGAGGAGAGGTAGCTCATACTTACATCTGAATAGGTTGTATGCTGCCCTCACACAAACAGCAGATTTATCCCCTACTGGTAGTCTGGAGCCAGGGTTGGACTGAAAGGGATCCGTGCGCACTTCAGAGAGTTCCTTTGAAGTCACCCCCTATATCAAAGGCATTTTTGGGTATAAGTACCAGGGCTCTGGCCCTATCAAATCAGTACACTACTGGACCTGGGAAGAACACTGCTGGAATAAAGAAAGCTGTAGTGAAAGGATTGCCACTTTGTTGTGACTGACTGTTCTGAGGAACTGCTTCTCTGCTTTGCTGAGCTGCCCTGCTGCCTGCTGATCCCTGCCCTGCTGAGGACAAGGACTAGACATTCTCACTTGAACCCAGAGTGACTCCAATGGCTTGCTGGTTTGCCTCCTGTTTTCTGAAGTCTCAGGGACACAAGAGACTTCCTGCAATCTTCCTGGTGCTGCTGGACTCAGCTATCTGTGAGTCCTACCCTTGCCTGAGGTGCCCCCTCCAGTCCTGGGCCTCAGAAGTGGATTCTGTAGCTGATTTCTACAAAAACCGACGCCTTGCCTCAACTGCTTGAGAATTTCCACTGCATCGCCCTTCGACGCAGAGGCTGCTCGATGAGGAAGAATCCACAGCCTACACGACTTAACGATGACGCTCTGCGCGGCTCGACAGCGACGCATTGCATCCACTTCAACGAAGCTTGACGACGATGTTGGACCCTCTCTGTGTGGCTCGACAACGACACAGTAGACTCTCGACATCGACAAAAGCTCCATCCAAGGTATTTCTTCAGTAGGACCTGTCTGGGTCTTGTAGCCAGCCTGCTGTTGATTGTGGTCAGCACAAAGTTTGATTTTGCACCGGTCCATCATGACCTCAAGTAACCTTTTGGCCGTGAGTGACTTCTAAGCACTATTTTTGGTTTATTCTTTCAAAATTCATTACTCAACTTCTACTCTTAGGATTTTTGTTATTTTGGTCCTGTTTTAATCAGATAAATATTCTCTGTTTTTCTAAACCTGTTTTGAGTCATTCTGTGGTGCTTTCATTAAGTTACTGTAATTTAACTGTCACACAAATACTTTATAACACATAAGGTACGCCTGGCTGAATGTGGAAGGAAGGGGAGGAGGAAGAGCATAGAAAGTGATGTAATTTCAGAGAAAGCTGGAGGGAGAAATCCTTTCAGGACGAGAACCCTCACTCACCGTTAGGTGACATGCTTCATCATATGGGTTCCCTCCTCACACAGAGGTGTGGGCTACAACTCCCCGAGGGGAGAAGCTGAGATGTTTTCTCTAGATGAGCGATGGAAAAGAGATGAGTGAGGGGCAGAGTGCGAAAAAATGTAGTAAAGTGGTGATTAAAATTGTCTCTGTGGATCCACTAAATCTTTATTGGGTGGACATACTTTTCACCACAGTTTGTCTTGGTAATGTCTGAAGATGATATATGGATGATCATGATTATACTTTTGATTTTCAGACAGACGAACCCCTAGAAGCACACGGGTCATTGATAACCCTGTTCCTGTGGTGGCCAGTATATTCATTTATCTTCAAACACATGTGCAGAGTGACTAACTATAATTTAGGTCCCGACGAATGCCGCTGGATCCCTTTACGGGACCGACTTAAGGCAGAAACATGTTGACCATTGTTGGGGATATATTTGGTTTAATCCCTAGACCTCTCTTTCAACTTTTGTCCCTGAGACCACCCAATAAAGATTTAGTGGATTCACGGAGACAATTTTAATCACCACTTTACTACATTTTTGTTCGCACTCTGCCTCTCACTCATCTCTTTTCCATCGCTCATCTAGAGAAAACCCCTCGGCTCCTCCCCTCGGGGAGATGTAGCCCCCACCTCGGTGTGAGGAGGGAACCCATATGATGAAGCATGTCACCTAACGGTGAGTGAGGGTTCTCGTCCTGAAAGGATTTCTCCCTCCAGCTTTCTCTGACATTACATCACTTTCTATTCTCTTCCTCCTCCCCTTCCTTCCACATTCAGCCAGGCGTACCTTATGTGTTATTGAGTATTCGAAGGGATCAGTACTGACCTGGCTTCTCAAGATCCCTGGAGATCCACTGTGTGTAGAAAACAAATACTTTAAACATTGCTTCTTAAGTTAAGCCTGACTGCTCTGTGCCAAACTACAAGAGGGTGAGCACAAGTTAATTTAGGGTGTGTATCTGGCTTACCCTAACTAGAGTGGTGATCTGTACTTGGACAGGGTGCAAACCTCTGCCAACTAGAGATGTCATTTCTAACACACTCAAACCCTGTTCTCTGGGAGTAACATCATGCTGATAAAAGCAAGAGGCTGCTCTTGGCCATCATCATTGGTCTCTGATAGGACTGCTCCTATCCCATGCTCAGAAGCATCAGTCTGCACAAGGAACTGATTTGTATAATCTGGAGCTTTTAGAATGTGTGCTGAGCACATTGCTCCCTTCAGAGTGTCAAAAGACATCTGGCAGCTCACTGTCCAGTTTACTTTCTTGGGTTGTTTCTTGGAGGTCAGTTTGGTGAGGGGTGCCACAAGAGTACCATACCCCTTCACAACCACCTCCTATAGTACCAATTCAAGCCAAGGAATGCCCTGACTTGGGTCTGGCCTGTTGGAGCCTCCCAGTCCAGAATAGTCTGGATCTTGGGCTGTAAGGGTTGAACTTGGCCTCCACCTACAAGATGGCCCAAGTAAACAACTGAGCCCTATCCTATATGGCACTTGCTTGCCTTGATAGTGAGTTCTGCTTTCTGCAGGTCCTCAAGGACCTTTCCAAGGTAGATCGAGTGATCCTGCCAAGTGGAGCTATAGACAGCAATATCATCAAGATATGCTGCACTAAAATACTCCAGCCCAGCCAGGACTTTGTTCATCAGCCTTTGGCAGGTGGTAAAGGCATTCTTTAAACCAAAGGGCATCGCTGTAAACTGGTAATGTCCATCTGGGGTCGAAAATACTGATTTTTCTTTGGCTCCTGGAGTGAGACCAATCTGCCAGTACCCAGATGCCAAATGAAAAGCACTGAGAAACTTGGCTGCACCCAACCTGTCAATTAGTTCATCAGCCCTTGGAACAGGGTAAGCATCTGTCTTAGTGACAGCATTGAGACCTCTATAGTCCACACAAAACCTCAGCTCTGGTTTACCTCCCTTGGAATGAGGTTTGGGGTCTAAGACCACTGGGCTGGCCCAAGGACTTTCAGAGGGTTCAATCATCCCTACCTCCAGCGGAAAACAGCATTTAGAATGCGGCGCGAACCACGTGTTGCTGTTACAAAACAGCTGTTACAACAAATGCGTCTTTACCACGCATTCCTTTACCATGCATATCATTACAATGACAAGCCTTAGGGAAAGCGGCGTTGGACTTTAAAGTCCAAGGCTTACCCTACTGTTGCACAGACTGGAGTTTGAATAATAAATGATACCACTCCAAAGTCCAGCACTTTCCCTAAGGCATGTCATTGTAATGTTATGCGTGGTAAAGGAATGTATGGTAAAGAAGCATTTGTTGTAAAGACTGCAAAGTAACGGCATGCATGGTAAAGGCATGCGTTGTTTTGACATACAACCAACTCCAGCATCTTGCTGGCCTCTGCTCTGATGCTTTCTTTGACTTGATCAGACTGTCTATAAATTTTGTTTTTGACAGGTAGGCTGTCCCCAGTGTCCACATCATGTGCACACTAGGTTGTCCGACCACGGGTCAAAGAAAAGAGCTCAGCATACTGCCTCATGACTTGCCTGCAGTCAGTTTGCTGTTGGGCAGTGAGGGTGTCTGAATAGACAACTCCCTCAACAGACCCATCTTTAGGGTTGTTTGAGAGGAGGTCAGGGAGAGGTTCACTCTCTTCTTCCTGATCCTCATCAGTGACCATCGGCATGATCTCATCAGCCCTATCATGAAAAGGTTTCCGGTGGTTTACATAGATGACCCTGGGGAGGGGGGGGGCGTCCTGCAAGTACCTAGATCTACCAAGTAGGTGACCTTTCCTTTTCTTTCTAGGATAGGGTAGGGGCCACTCCATTTGTCCTGGAGGGCCCTAGGGGCCACAGGCTCCAAAGACCATACCGTCTGCCCTGGCTGAAACTCAACCAGTGCAGCCTTTTGGTCAAATCATTGCTTCTGGAGCTCTTGGCTTGCCTCAAGGTTTTTGTTTGCTTTTTCCATACACTCAGCCATTCTGGAACGAAGGCCCAGCACATAATCCACAATGACAAGTTTGGGCTCTTTGAGAGGTTTCTCCCAGCCTTCTCTCACTAGACACAGTGGTCCCCTAACAAGATGGCTAAATAGAACCTCAAATGGACTAATGCCCACTCCTTTGTGTGGCACCTCTCTGTAGGTGAAAAGCAGGTGTGGCAAAAGGACGTCCCATCTCTTTCTGAGTTTGTCAGGGAGTCCCATGATCATACCTCGCATGGTCTTGTTGAATCTCTCAACCAGACCATTGGTTTGTGGGCGAAATGGGGTAGTGAACCTTTAAGTCACATCACATTCATTCCACATTGCCTTTACGTAAGCAGACATGAAGTTACTTCCTCTGTCTGAAACCATCCCTTAGGGAAACCCACTCTAGTAAAAATACTCAAGAGGTCTCTGGCAACTGCAGGAGCAGTGACAGTCCTGAGCGGAATTACTTCAGGATACCTGGTGGCATGATTCACTACCACCAGTATAAATCTGTTTCCTGATGCTGTTTGAGGGTAAAAGGGACCAATAATGTCAATCCCTACCCTTTCAAAGGGCACCCCAACCACTGGTAGAGGAATTAGGGGGGGCCTTTGGTTTGCTACCTATCTTGAATGAATGAATTAATGAATGAATGAATGAATGAAACAGCACTTATAGAGCGCATAGCTACCCGGAGGCATCACAGCGCTGAAGTGGTAAAACTAAAGCCTCAAGAATCACTTAGGAAAGAGCCATGTTTTCAGCAGCTTACGAAAGGCCATGTGATTGGATTCCTTTCGTAAATAGAGAGGGAGGGAGTTCCATAATTTGGCGGCGTTGTACGAGAATAGCCGGCCGCCGCTTCTGGCCCTTTTAATTCTGGGGACAACGGCCAGGTGTAGCCCGTCAGAGCGCAGCGTCCTATTCGCTCGATAGGGCTGGACCATCGATGAAATAATCGCAGGACCATTTCCTCCTATCATCTTATGGGAAATACACAAGGCCTTGAAGTAAACTCTCTCCCGGACCGGGAGCCAATGAAGAGATTTCATGCCGGTTTTGCAGACTGCCGGTTCGGAGTCCCCACGAGAATCCTTGTGGCACAATTCTGCACTGTTTGGAGCTTGACAAGGACCGAGTTTGGAGCCCCAAGGTATAGGGCATTCCCGTGGTCCAGGCGTGAAAGAATAAGAGCCAGGACCATAAGCTTTCTTGCCTGGAGGGGAAGCAGAGGGAGCACTTTACGAAGCATCCTTATGATGCCAAAGCAGGAGGCCACAACCTTCCTGGCCTGGACTTTGAAGCTAAGGTCTTGGTCCAGCCAAAACCCCAAGCTCTTTATCTCTGGCTTAGGGGCAGGAGTGGGGCCCATACAGGCTGGCCACAAGGTGTCTGCTATAAAAAGAGAAGGATTGCCAAGGAGCATAAGCTCAGTCTTGTCACCATTCAGTTTTAGATGTGAGTGTATCATCCATTTGGCTACTTCTTCAAGGCAGGGGCAAAGACAGATGGAGGCCTTATCTGAGTGATTCAGTGCAACGACCAGTTGGGTATCGTCAGCATAGGTCACAATATGTACCCCAAAGGGAAGGACAATGTCCGCGAGAGGAGCCATATAAACATTAAAAAGAGTAGGGCTCAGGGACGATCCCTGGGGTACCCCACAGTGGAGAGGCAAAGATTTCGAGATAGCCTCACCCTCAAATATCTGGAAAGATCTTTCCTCCAGGAAAGATTGCAGCCAAGTTAGAGCTACTCCGGACACCCCCAAATTTCTGAGTCATTGGACCAGGATATGGTGGTTGACCGTATCGAAGGCTGCGCTGAGATCTAAAAGAATCACAGCAGAGGAGCCTCAAAATCGAGAATCTTTCTGGCATCTTCCACGACTACCAGCAGAGCCGTTTCCGTTCCTTGGCTCGGGCGAAAGCCGGTTTGAGAAGAGTGGAGGAGGTTATGAGATTCCAGGTACAAGGAGAACACTGAGTTGACATGCTTCTCCGCTATTTTGCTGATCCCTGGGAGGAGCGAGATGGGTCGGTAGTTACCAAGACAATCTGGGTCCAAGCTAGGTTTTTTCAAAAGAGATTTCACCATAGCTTTTTTCCACAGAGGGGGGACCACACCCGTGGATATCGAGGAGTTGACTAGATCTAAGATAATTGGACCAACTGATTCAACCACCTGTTTCAGGATCTTGGGGGGGGCGGAATCTCTAGGCGACCCGCTCTTGACAAGTGCTAAAGTGGCCTGGAGTGCCTCAAGGTCCAGAAGGGGAAAGGCCTCTAGAGAATGTTCCCTACTACATAGAATAGTATCCTCTGATTGAGGAGTAGTATGACTGTCATCAGTGGCGAAAGACGAACAGATCGTTTGAATTTTATTATAAAAATAGTCTGCAAATTCATTTTAGCGTCGACCCGTTGCCTCAGGTGCATCAGGAGGAGAAGGGGCTTTTAGTAATTTTTTCACAATGCGAAATGTTTCGTGTGGAGAATTGGCTGCCAGGGAGATTTTTTCCTCGAAATAAGAGGCCTGAGCCCTTTTAATTTCAATCTTGTATACTTTAATAGCGTCCCTATATTCCCTTTTCTTGCTGGGGGAGAAGTCCTTCCTCCAGATTCTTTCAATTTTTTTGCAGATCTGCTTTAACTCTCGGAGTTTAGGGAAATACCAGGCCGTTCTATTGGGCCCTTTGTGCATCTGAATAATTTTCTTCGGAAGGACCTGGTCTAGAGTACCCTCGATCCCATTGCTAAACCCTTCATTGGCCACAATCGGATTGGTGTCAGGGGGCGGCTTAGATTTTTCCAATACCGACACCCACTTTTCTAGGAGAAGTTTCAGCCAACTGCGAGACGTAATTCGCGTTGGCCGAGTTAAGGAGGTGACACATATGGGGGACCAAAGAAAAGGAATCAAAAAATGATCTGACCAGGGAATTGGGATCGGTTCCTGACCGATTAGATCCTCCAGGTTAGAGAAAATAGGATCTAGGAGGTGTCCTTTCAAATGTGTTGCATGTAACACCTTCTGAATAAGCTGATAGGCCGCAAGATCATGAGATAACTCGGTAGCAGCCGTAGATGCAGATTCATCAAAATGAACATTAAAGTCGCCCAGCAGAGAGAAGGTCGAGGCGGTACTTGCAAGTTCAGCAACTGTCTCGGGTAGAGATTTACAAAATTGGCCCATAGGTCCAGGGGTTCGATATATTAAAATGCTGGAAAGGGAGAGCGTGGGCATGAATCCTATCGAGAAATGAAGGTTCTCACAGTCAGGTAAGGGGCTCCCAAAAGTCCAACAGGTGAGGTGGCTTTTGAAGATGATGGCAATACCACCCCCTATACCTGTCGTCCTATCCAACCTCTGTATTACATAATCAGGAGGGAGGGATTGAGCAATATCGGGTTCTGAGCCCACCTTCAGCCATGTTTCTGTGAGAAACAAAACATCAGGACTTTCATCCATTAACAGCGTGAACACCTCTGCTGCATGTTTGGGCAAGGATCTGCAATTTAGCAAAAACAGTTTAAAATGTTTCTGAGAAGGCCGGGTTTGACAGGTAACACAGGAGCTGCAAAACTCCTTCACCTTTTGGGACATACCTGGCCACTAGAAGTGGGTGACTAACCTACTCCAAATTTTTTAGTTTGGCCAAGCTGTCAAACTAGGGGGATGTCATGTGCTAAGGTGAGTAAGAACTCCCTGTACTGCTGAGGCACTACCACTCTCCTAGTGGTACCAAGTTTGGGGCTTCTAGCCTCAGTGTAAAGAAGTCTTTCCTCCCAATAGGTCTTGTGGGAGCCACTGGCATCTCCCTTTTCCTGGTCAGCAACTTGATGTCTCAGGCTATTAAGAGTAGGATAGGTCCTCTCTCTCTGGCAAAGACCTTCCCTTGGGGGTCCACCTGGACCTAGGAGCTCTGCCGTGTAAGGCCCAAGCTCCTGGGGCACAGTTCACTCAAGGGCTGACAGGTCTTCTCCCTGAGGAGAGGGGACCTGAGTTTGTGTCTCACTGGAAGTTGTTTTCTCAGCCTTCTCACCTTTTCTCTTGGAGTATTGGGCCATTATTCCAGGTTCCAATACTTCTTTTACACCCTGGGCTTTACTCTGTCCTCTTGTTTTTATACACACCCATTCAGGTATTCCCAGCATGGTTGCATGGGTTCTCATCTCTACCACAGCCCATGCCGAGGTCTCCAGAACATTACCTAGCAGACATTCTACTGAAATTGCAGTGGACATGACCACCTCCTTTTGGCCAGAAACCCCTCCCCACTTCAAGGTCACCATAGCCATGGGATAAACCTTGATAATGTTATCAGCATTGATAACTGGATAAGTTTGTCCAGTCATGTACTGTTCTGGGGATATCAGTTTTTAAGTCACCATGGTGACACTTGCACCTGTATCCCTCAGTGCTTCTACTTCAACTCCATTGATATGTGGCTTTTGTCTGTACTTCACCAGGTTACTGGGCTAGACAGCCAGGGAAGCTATATCCCCCCCACAGATTAAAGTAGCTTCAGTGTGCTCTCAGGGCACACCAAGGATCCCATCTGGAGACTCACAACCCCTGAGGTTGCTGCACTAGTGGGAGCCATTTTAGGGCAGTAAGAGTCCCAGTTCGGTGTCCATTCTACTTACAGTTGAGACACCAAGCCTTTTTGGGATCCTAGTTTTTACCCTGGTACCCACCCTTTTATTGGGAAGAGTCTTGGGGCCCACTCTCCTTAATGAGTTGTAAGGGAGCTTGGGAAGACCCTTTGGGTTTTTTCCCTTGGTGTCCCATATATTTCCCCTGAGGAGGATTGGTATTCTGTTTCTTCTGGTCACCTCCACACTGGGTCTTTCTGGACACCCTTGTTTTGACCCAGTGGTCAGCCTTCCTCTCCAACTCCTGAGGAGAGACTAACCCTAAGTCCTCTAAGTATTAATGCAGTTTTTCTGAAGTACAATTACTTAACAAGTGCTCCTTCATAGCCATATTATAGAGCCCCTCATAGTCTTGCACCTTTCTGCCTTATAGCCAGCCACCTAGTGTTTTGACTGAGAAGTCAACAAAATCACCCCAGGTCTGACTCAAGGTTTTGTGAGTTTCACTGAATTTTATTCTGTCCTCTTCAGTGGTAAGTCCAAAGCCCTCGATCAGGGAATACTTCATGAGGTCATACGACTCAGCATCTACCTCATTGAGTGTCAGGAGTCTATCCCTGCACTTTCCTGAGACTATCTCCCACAGTAGAAAGCCCCAGTGTCTCTGGTATAACTTCCTAATTTTATAAGCCCTCTCAAAGGCTGTAAACCACTTGGCGATGGCATTACCCTCAATATATTTTGGGACAAAACCTTTTGGAATTTTGGGATCAAAAGTTTCCTATCTCTCCTTATTTAGTTTGTTGCTGCCACCTGTCATGGGTGCTAGACCCATCTCAGCTCTCTCTTTTTCTGCAGCAAGGATTTTGGCTTTAAGGGCTGCTCTTGTGGCGAGTCTCTCAAGAATTGCTTATTCATCATCTAGCTCTTCTCTGAACCTTGAGTTACCTGACCCACCCCCATTAGGGGAAGGCACTCGAGGTACAGTTCTAGAGTAGATGTGAGAGGGTATCTCATCACCTTCTCTAGTCAGTTTAGGGAACCAGGTTTCTGGAGTACTGTCCCCATTGCCAGGGTCACTGTCCACCTCCTCCTCTAGGAGGGTGTCAGGATCTTCTGTTACATTAGCTGCCTCAAACTCTGCAAGGAGCTCCTGGAGCTTTGTATTGGTAGGGCTTGAGCCAGTTTTAATGTTATAATCCTTACAGAGAAGCCTTAACTGTCTCACCTTAAGAGGCAGATAAGTGGTCAGGTCGAGTTCCTCAACTCTATCCTCTGAGGAAGACATTATTTTAGTACAGTTGGGACCTTTTTACAAAATCGACAAAAAAAATCTAAACAGGCTTTTAAGGCCCAACTGACTAGTACACTTTTTACATTTCTAATACAAAAGGACTGGGGGGCTTACTACAAGGCCCTCTCAGTTCAGATTAAAAATTTAGAAAAAATTGAAAATCTAAACTTTTTCAAAAATATTTTTGACTAAAGCCAATTGTCGATTTCTTACTGTTAACATCCTGTTGTATTCCACCGTTGAACCACCAATGTAGGAAGCTAGCTGTTTATGCAGTGTACCAAATGTAGGGGTACAACAAGCAAATTGTCCTGGTGACCCTTATTGGTTTACAGGGGCTTACTTTAATAATCCCAAATTGGTGGTAGTGTGGGCGAGCAGCTTAGGCTTAAACAAGGAGAGCTTTGAGCATTTGTTGTACACACAGAGTCAATAAATGAGACACACACTCAAAAAGAAATCTGAGACAAATGTAAAAAAATAACCATGATTTTTTAAATAATTTTAGACACCAGGATCATCAGGATCAGGTAAGTACTTTCAGAGATAGGAATTTTTGTAGAAATAGAAAATACAGTCAAATAACAGTTTTTGAGCCTCGAACGCGGTGATGTTATCCTATGACAGAAACATTGACTGCATACAAATACTTGCAAACGGTTTAGAGGTTCTTTTTCTGGACTTAAGGGGCTTAGGGGCCAAGGTCCAAGAAACCACCAGCAGTTCGGTTTTACCTGCCCTGGTGTCCGGGTGCAGAGGTGCTGGTTGGGTTGGTAGCCTTGAATGCTATGGGGTAAAGTCAATGGAGAAGTACCTGCAACAAGAAAGACTGCAAGTGGGGACTGGGGGACCAGTCCAGCAGAACCCAAAGGGGGGCTCGGCTCTCTAGGGTCTCTGGAGCATGAATACACAGTCGGTTTACGTGGACATGGGCTGGGGGGCTCGGGTGCAGAGGTGTTTTGCCATCTGGGTTGCTTGAATCAGAGGCTCTCACTTGGTTTCAGTGACCTTGGGAGGGAGAGAAATCAAGACTGCAGGGCCACTCTCAATGATGACCTTGGAGATCCTGATATCCCTCATCAGCAGGTCTGTGTTGGCGTCAGTGGTGACCAGGCTGGACACACAACAAGCCTTGGTGCTTGCAAGGGCTTCTGTACCCCGGTATTGGGTCAGGGAAGCTCCAGGAAGGCTCAGCATCTTGAGACTTGGTGAAGCAATGGGGCTGGCCTCCTGGACTCTCGATGACCTCCTCCTTGTGAGTTGCTCTCTTGGTGGACCCAATAATCAGCAAAACAGTAAACCGGGCAGATGTGGTCAGTGCCTGCAGATGCAGGGAGATAGCCCTTATACCTCAAGGGAGATGCTGCTTTGTTGGTGAAGTACAGGACAGTCCTCCAAGGGTTTGGGAAGGCTGTTCAGTGGCAGGACAAGTCATTTCTAGCAATTGTCAGGATAGCAGCGGCCAGGCAGAGTTTGGCGCCAGTTTCGGTGCTGGTCAACACTTCTTGCGTTGTTGGCCCTTCTTTGTCCTTCTTCTGTTCCCAGGTAGACAAATCTGAGTTCCTGGTGTCAGGGGGGCCACCTAAATACTGAATTTAGGGGCGTTAAGGGGAGTGTAAGGTAGTAGTAGCCAATGGGCTACCTACCCCTGGGGCGACTACACCCCCTATATGACCACTTCCTGTGGAGAGTGGGCATAAACCTGATCCATAGTTCCTAGTTTCACCAAAAACAAGATGGTGAAACCCTTCTTTGAGTGTCCACTTCAGGTGGCCCACCTTAGGGGTGTGCCTAGCCCGATAAGCAACACGTCTACTGACTAGCTAATTTTCCCGCCTGCTCTGGTGCCAAATGGGCCCCAGGGCAGAGGGTGGCCTTCTCCAGGTCTGGAAGAAGCTGGGTCGCATATCAAAGGCAGCAGAGGCTTTGAAGCCTCTAGCCTTGGTATACAAATTCACTAGCCATCCTGCTGGAGGAGGTGTGATCACCTTTCTCCGGAGCAGGCATTGTTCCTGACCTCTGAGCCCGTTGGCTCTCTAGAGCAGGGGGTCAGAAACTCGTCTGTGGTGGCAGGCTGGAAGAATCCAGTCAGCCAGCACACTAACAGACCTGTCGGTTTGGGGGTACCTCGAAGGCGCCCTCTGGGTGCATGTCACAATAAATCCAACACTGGCATCAGTGTGGATTTATTAAGATAAGGTATTTGATACCAAACACCATAACTTTCAGTGCAGCCATCATGTAGCTGGGTCACTCGTGATTACCAGTGACCAGCACATGGTTTTGAAATGGCTACCTGAACACTTGCAATGAACAGCAATGGAACTGGGCATCATAGCAGATATGTCCTCACATATAATATAATACACTCTGCCTTGGGGCTGTAAGGCCTGCAGTAGGGTGACTTACATATAGTACATGCGGTGTATATGGTTTTGAAATGGCTACCTGAACACTTGCAATGAACAGCAATGGAACTGGGCTCATGCAAATATGTCCTCACATATAATATAATGCACTTTGCCTTGGGGCTGAAAGGCCTGCAGTAGGGTGACTTACATATAGTATATGCGGTGTCTTTGGACATGGCACACTGGGAGTCGGCCATGTCGTGTTTTCAAAAATGGTTTCCATCATTGCACGCAGCCTGCAATGGCAGTCTGTTTGCAATTTGTGTGTGGGTCCCTTAGGGTGGTATAATGCATGCTGCAGCCTTTAGGGACCCTCTTTATACCCATGCCCTAGGTACCAGGGGCACCATTTACTAGGGATTTATAGGGGTGCAAAAGCCCTTGCCAATTGGGTTACAATTAGACATAATACCTTGTTTTTGGGAAAGAGCACTGGTACTGGAGGCCTGGTTAGCTGGGTCCCAGTGCACTTTCAGTCGAAAGCATCAGTACTAGGCCAAAAAGCGGGGGTGACCATGTCAAAAAGGACACTTTCCTACACCTTTGCGTTGTTCTTGTGTCACCTTGCGTGATACACAGACAATGCAAAAGCTTAGGAAATCTGGGCCTGAATGGGATAATACTGGCACGTTTTTAGGAGCACTTTCCACACCAAAAGGAGTAGGGAGCAATAAAATCTAAATGTCTCGTGGTGGGACGTGCTGTGTGTATTAATACTGCCCTCACTCACACTAATAGTGTGACATGCTTCATCATAGGGCTGCTACCAAACACCCCGGCGCAGCCCACGCCTGGGGTTGAGCAATAGGGTAGGGGAAGACAATACAACATAAAAGAGAAACAATGCAAAAGTGACTGGGAACGTCGGAAGTGAAAGTGCAGTGTGGTGTCGGTTAAAACTAACTCGGAGGTGCCGCTGTGCCCAGAACTTTATTCCTGGGCCCTCCGGCCAGGGTTAAAAACGTGAAGGATGGTGGTGATTGAGAGATATAATGTGCTCCTTACACCCCTCCTTACTTCCCGGTGGTCGACATGTTTCGGCCGTGAGTCTGTGCCCCTCGATAGGGGTCACGCCGGCCTTCTTCAGGACTCTTCCGGTCCCAGTGAAACTGTTCAATACTCCCACCTCTACTCGAGATAAGAGGGTCAAGACCCCTAGTTCTGCAACCGAGGGAATTCCTCGAAAGAAATCGTGGATCTTCCTGAAAGGAAGAGGGGAATAAAAGACATGTCAGAGAGAGACATTAGAAGCAATAATCACCCTCATGCTTCTAATTTTATATGTATCAGAATACATACACAATCAAGTGAATTCCATTAACTCACTCAATCCACCAATGACCCGGGTAAAATGCCCAGACACAACTCATATCCATAATCTATGGAGAAAAAAGGTTTCTTTAACCAACCATTCATACATGTTCTCTTCCAACTAGGAATCGATACCAGCGTCGCTAACACCATGCTCTGTAAATGCACGCTCCACCTACTACAACAGGAGGAGTATAGTGTGTCCTTACTCACCGAGTTTCACACTAAGTAGTGTTTGAAATGTCAGTAGGCAAGGAGAGACCCCCTATAGTCACACTCTATGGAAGAAAAGGGAAAACGTAGTAGTTGTTAATAATCATAAAGCATCCTGGAATATTCCAGAATACCAGCAGCAATTATCTGTGTCGCGCCCACCACGCACCTGAACTGAAGGGGTGCCTGTTGACCATTAAGCTGCCACCATCTGCTCAGGTAGACATACGCTGCCTGTAGTGTCAAAAAACCTCTATAGAAAAGGCTAAGACCCACTCTGGTAGAGAGTCAGGGCCCGTGTAAGGCAGTGTGGGTTGTGAGCCAATGATTACTACATATCTAAATAAAGCCCCTAACACAAACGACTGTTGCCGCACTGTGTATGTATTATAAGCATAGAACAGCTCAACGTCCTCGTGCTGTAAGACGCGATCAAGTCAAATAGTCTGAAAGAGTGTTCGTGCCTTGCTAGGCTACTGCTACGTGCTAAGGTAGACACCCGTTACATGTGGTGTCAGAACCTCTGCAACACCGCTAGGACCCTCTTAGGTTCAGAGTTCAGAAATGTAAAGGGAAGTGTTGATCGTGAGCAAATCATTATTACATTTTTAAACACAGCCCCTAACACAAACGAAAGTTGCCGCATTGTGTTTGTATTTAAAAACAGAAATGTAAACCGCCCTCGTGCTGAAAGGCGCGATCACGTAAAACAAACAGGTGCCCAATACGGGAAAGTCTACAGTCTGCGTCCCCTCAAAGAGTGCCCCCGGCGTGCCCCCCTCTCTCCTTACTACTCCAAGGGTGGTGGTACTCCTGTAAGCTGCTCGCCTCCTCCCGCCGTGTAGGGTCATAGTGGAGACGAGAGACAGCCTTCATTTTATTGCTGTTCCCAGAACAGAAAAGTTCCGGTCACGTGAGGCGTGTAGGCTGCGCGGTGACGTGATCACAATGCATGCCGGCCAGCTTGTGATCGAGGCAGAGACGTGCCCCGTGACACCCGCGTCCCCGTTGTCATAGTTACCTCCAAACAGTGAGCAGGCGGAGGCTTGCCCATAACCGCTAATCGTGTATGCGAGTCGAGGACAATATCGAAGGGTCCCTTGTAGCCACATTTTTCCTGCTCAGGGGACATTGCTATACGTGTGTAGCATAGTCTGGCTTAAAAAAGATTATCTCACAATAATACATGTGTAAGACAAAATCAATAATGTTATTATAAATACACATGGAGATTGTGCGTGTATAACAATGGAGGTAGGAGGCAATATTAGCAACACTCCATGAGGTGTTATTCACATCCTAGGAATGTATGAAAATCAGGGGGGGGAAGGGGTGTGTGTGTTGTGGGGTGTTGTTTGAGGGGATGGGAAGTTATACAAAGTCGCACAATCACAGCCTATTCTCCACCATAAGAGGGCACCAAAATAGTAATTGGTTCCGCAGAGCAAAGACCCATATATGATAATCCAAAGACACAATGATCCTGCTATCAGAGGACTGGCGCCTATCTGTTCAGGGCATGCCACGGAATATCGTCATTCAGGCCAACGAGGTGACTTTTCAGGCGATAGACCCATTTCTGTTCTCTCAATAGGAGTTGCCTTGTCCTATCCCCGATAGAGGGGTTCATGATGGGTTTCTCAATGACTGTCCAAGTCAGGTCATCAATGGTATGGCGTTTCTCAAGATAGTGTGCAGTCAGTTTGGTATTAGACTTCAAACATTGTATTGTGCTGCGATGTTCCATAATGCGTGTCTTAACCTCCCGGCTGGTCATGCCCACATACTGCATGCGGCACGGACACATGATGAGATAGATAACACAGTCAAAATTACAATTGGTCTGTAACCTCTGTTCCCACGGATAGGTAAGTCCAACATCGATGGATTTGGTATTACTCGTCAGGTGGCATACAGTGCATGATCCGCAACGTGAGTGACCCTGAAGGGGAGGTAGATGACCTGGTGCTGCTACTTTCCTTTGTTGAGGAGTGATAGGTCTGGTGTGGACCAACAGATCTTTTAAATTGGCGCTCCTTTTAAAGGAGAACAAGGGTTTTTCAATTTTCATGCCATTTGAGTTTAATATGCTCCAAAGTTTCAGGACCACCTGTTTGATTTGGTGGGAGGCTGTGTTGAACGTAGTGACACACACTGGTTTATCTGTAGCGGGCCTATTTGTTTTCTCCAGTAGGTTGTCCCTGTTGGCATTCGTAGCTCTTTTTCTGGCTCTAGCAATGGTACGTACTGGATATCCCCTCTGTGTGAGTTTATTGGAGAGGAGCGTGGCTTCCTCTTTGAAAGTGGACTTTTCTGTACAATTCCGTCACAATCGGAAGAATTGCCCCACTGTTAGGTTGTCCCTGAGGGATTTGGGGTGAAAGCTATCATAAGCCAATAGTGCATTCTTATCCGTGGGCTTCTGATACACTCTAGTATGGAGTTTATCTTCCTTAGGTTCAATCATAAGGTCCAAGAAGGGGAGCCCTGTCTTGGTGGCTGTTGATGTAAAATGAAGCAGGGGGTTCCTGTGATTCAACCAGTGAAGGAACCGGGTGACCGACTGTTCATCACCCTTCCAAATCAGCAGGACGTCATCGATATACCGACGCCACAGTCTTATGTTATCTCTCCAAGGGCAATGTGGGTCGTAGATTTCAATTTTCTCAAAGGCACCCACGTACAGACCCGCCAGGCTCGGGGCAAATGTGCTGCCCATCGAGGTCCCGTGGGTCTGCAGGTAAAGGGTGCCCTCGTACTCGAAGAAATTCCTCGTAAGGGCTATCTCAGCCAGGTTCATGATAAAGGCTTGCGGTGTCTGGTACCGCCACTCTTCTTCAAACAGGATATCCTCAAGGACTCGTAGTGTCTCCCTCTGAGGGATGTTAGTGTATAGCGCCTCGATATCTAGGCCTTAAAGTTTTGCACAGCCAAAAGTATTGAAGTGTCACTTTGGTTGAGTTGTGCCGCATGTCTCGCTAATGATGTTCATACTAGTGACTGTGTCCACAGGTGTATTGTTAACTAAGCAATTCACATGCTACATATACAAATTTACTGCATTTCTTTTGGTGATACAAACAACTGGAACTTGGTGGCCTGCATACCTTGGATTTGGTTTGGACTTTTACAAGAAATCGGTTTTATCTGGAATATAGTTGTGTGCTGGTATGTATTCAGTATACTGTAACAGTATTACTGTGTGTAAGTGTAGGAAGGTTTTTGTAATTTGCATGTTGCAATATTCTCCTCTGCATTCATTGCATGTGTGGACTTGCTTTGAACATGCAGCATTTGGTAGAATACACAAAATTGTTAAAAAAACAAAAGGGGGACCATGACGATCAGCTTCATAGAAGCAATGGAAAGATTAATTTTCAAGATATTTAGAGGCAACAGATGCCATCAAGCTAAGTGCTGTCATGAAAAGAGTGTTTCTACTACATTGTTTGGAGACAGAGATCCAGGATATATGTAGACATATGTCTGCTATGCTAGTGCCTTCAGTGGAGAAATACCACAATGAGTTTCAGAAAGTCTTGTTAAGAAGAGAAGGATATTTCAAGCCAAAGAAGTGTGCGCTTTTCAAAAGCACCCCCCTCAAAAAACCTTAGAGTCGCAACAGCAACGGAGTATGCTTACCACCAGCATATTGGTCGTCCCCTTCCGGGCAAACCTTTGGTTTCATCATGGTGGAGACTACTCCATCTCTGCCGTGAACAAACGCCTGCGGCAGCCCTGTGCAGTAAGAGCCGTTGGAGGCAGACATCTAATCCTTCCTACCTAATTTAGATGATCATTTATAGTTGTCATGAAAAGAGTGGTTCGACTACATTGTTTGGGGTCAGAGGGCCAGGATATATTTAGACATTCGACTGCTATGCTAGTGCCTCCAGGGGAGAAATACCATGATGAGTTTCAGGAAGTCTTGCTAAGAAGAGAACGGAATTTTAAGCTAAAGAAGTGTGTGCTTTTCGAAAGGTTTAGATTTAGAGGAATTCTGGGGACAGGTGGTACAGACTAAAGGCAACCATGGAGCACACCCAGCAGCAACCCACCACCACCACCACCGAAAAAACAAAAATTCTATCAGGAAAACACCACATTCGCTGGGGCAAAAATGGACTTTAGATTAGCAGCATTGGTACAGTCCTGGCCAAAAGACAAGTAGTCATACACTGGAGATAGACACATGGGAAAAATACATAAGCGAATGGGCATTGGCGGAAAAGAAAACGGAATTAATCTGCACAGACTACAATTCAGCAACTACACCTCAAAAACTAGTCATTCTTGGCCAAAAGCTATTAGCAACCAGAAGACAGTCAGAAACATATGAAGGATCACACCAAAAGTCTTTGCCAAGAGTAGAAGTTAAATTTCTGATGGGGTGATGTGGTGAAAATGGAATATGCTAATAATGAAAATGCATCCAAAATGTTAACAGTAAAGAAATGTAATGTATTATAGTAAACCAACAGAAAGATTATACAAAAGGAAGGTTTACATTTTGCATAGATGACAGGGAAATGTATACATCTCTGGCAAATTCTAAGCTACTTTAAGAAAACTTCCAAACAGTGTAATGATAGAGGTTTCCAAGGGTAAATGTTGCAAGCTCATCTTATGGCACACCAAAACAATAGTAAATTGCAAGAAATGTGGCCAGTAATGGAACAATCCCAGTCCGAAAGAGGTGACCTCCACAGCTGATGTCAGTGAACCGTCTATACATGGAGCAATGTAAAAATGTAAAAAGTGGAGAAGAATTTTGTGGTTACAGCGCTTACCGTTTATAATGAATGGACCAGAAGTGATCCTTTTTGTGAATATTTGCTAGGGTTATAGGCTTAATAATAGTAAAAAGAGTGTAGGACTAAAGTGGCATTGATGGAGGGTGCAACAAACTGACAAGTGGAATTCAAGAAGTGATTCACAACTATTTTTGAGCCAAAATCATGAAACTGATTGAGTGAGATTCTCAACCCGGTTTCTTTGACGGCCAAGCTAGAAGATCTTTGAGATGTTTCTGAGCGAAAACTATCTGCTATCACAGAAATATATGTGGAAAAAATAGGTTAATTTACACTCATGGAACAGGGATTTTACACTCAGGGAACAGGGCCTTGTCATTACAGGAAAGTGTAAATATATAATTAAACAGGGCAATGGTGTTGAGGAACGTTCTGAAAAGCTTCAAATACCAACATACAAGACAGTGGAAAATTAACAGGCGTTATATGTGTAAGGGCGAGGAGTGGGAGGAGGTAGTAATCAATTAATAAGCTAAGGCATTAAAAGAAAAGTTGGAAAGGTTTAACTTACATTTCCATATACATTATGAATATGGCTGAATACCATTCCTGTTGAACACATGCCTTGATGCAAACCTATAAGGGTCAAGGTAATCCTAATCCACGTGCAGTGTGGGAGTTATCGCGAAGCTGCATGCATTTCAGTTTGTATCCCTAAAGTTTTTAGTTCAGAAGAAACCTGAAAGCTTCTGTATATATATAGATTTAAAGGGACTGAATGCCAATATTGTGGAAAATTCACCGTATGCAGCGTTTGGCCCCTGTTAATTATGCGGACAGACATGTTGCCCATGCACTGCAGCGCCTAATTAAACAGCACTACGTGGAGAAATGTCCGTGGGCACAGTGGGGAGGGCAGTGAGGGTACGGGGCGGGGGGTGAACTCCTCTGTAAAAATAAAAACAAGCATTGGAAATGCAATAGGTCTCGCATTTGTTTAAATTAGAGTCTTTGGTTTTGTTCTTTGTATTGTATTTTAGTAATTTTTGAGTGTATGTTTGTGATGTGTAGTGTTTTTTTGGTTATTATTGTGATAGTTAGTTGTGTATTAGTATGATGTATAGAGTTAGAAGGAGAAGAATGTGTGAACATTTGGGTAGGAGAGTGCAGAGAAGAAGAAGAGCTTGAGAGAGAATGTAGGAAAGTAAGGAGAAGTGTAGAATGAGGTAGAAGAAAGGAGAGTTTGGAGAGGAGTATGTTGTACATGGAAAAGAGTGAGGAGGATAGTAGTGTGAGGTTGAAGGAAGGAGAGTGAGGAGAGTAGTATGTGGCATAAGGAGATAGGACGAGATGAGTAGCATGAGGGATATGAAAGGACAGTGAGTATGGGAAGAGTAGTGTTAGAGAGAAGGAAGGGGATTAGGCACTTGTATGGAGCATGGTGTAATAGAGTAGTATTCGGGACATTGAAGGAGAGTGTGCAGAAGAAGAGTAGTGTGAGTGAGAAGGATGGAGAGTATGGAGGGTAATAGCATGTGAGGCAGAAGGGTGGCGTATATGCATCTATATACATGCATATTTATATATGCATTTAGATATATGTGTATATACACATGCTTATATTTGTTTCTATGCAATTAGAAATACCTTGCAGCTGTCTCTGTGGACAAGTGTAGGACAGTTCTAGTTTGCAAATTGGAGATATTATATGGCATACGGGCAGACCTTGCCAATGGGGGGAGGGGGGGCTTTCGGCCGGGAATGGAAGTTCTTGCTCCTTTAGCATTGTCACCCGGATGGAGGGGCATGCGTGCAGCTGCTGGGGGGCTTTGGGGGCTTTGAAGGGATGGTGCCGTTCAAGAAATGCTGAGGTTTAGTATGGGATGGATTGAAGGAAGAAACTAGAGAGGCGCGGGCCTGTGGGGGTTAAGGAAAGTACCGCTCGCAAAGATGCACGTGAAAGGCTGCAATGATGTGGGGATAAGGATGCAGGGAGATAATGGCACTGGCTGGTGCGGCGGATAATCCGCAGTGGACAACCTGAAAATATGAAAGAAAGCAAAGATATGCAACTTGAAAACAGAACCTCTATGTCCACCTAAGTACGGCATGTTGCTATGACCCCGGAAACTATAAGTATGAAACGCACAAAAACAGCTAATGTACAGTTACATGAAATCCATAAATTAATAACAGAAATGCACCCAATGTGAAAGCCAACCTTCCCGTTTTTGTACCTTATGTATTTTGCAACTGTTGTGGTCCGATACCAAAAACACACAATAAAAGCGCAAATTTGTACCATAAAAACGGAACCTGTTCGTGCACGATCTTGCTATACCCTGCCTTCCCATACCATACTTCCGCTGTGTTTTGATTCTGGGGTGCATAAAAAAAGGCCACAACTGCAAGCGCTAATTTGCAACAACAAAGCACGACCTGTACTTGCCCCAAATGCGGCAGAATCTATTGGTTAATGAAATGTAAGTATAATAAAAATGACGTTAAACGCCACAACGTCCAACTATGCATATAAAGTGCATAAATTCAGCAAAATTAGAGCGTAAAAAATAAAGTCAATCCCCCAATGTAAAAGGCGAGATTTGCGACCGATAACTGCAATGCTTTAACACTGTTTAGGGCCACAAAAAACAACATAACCAAGCAGCTATGAAGGAAATACTAAATGCAGCACAATTACAGCGTAATAAATACGCCAAATGCTGAGCTACATAGTGCCATAATTAAAAAATCTAATGTACAAATGAAAAAAGTGTCCTATTGGCTATGCCAATGCTTGTTTCTCATGCTTTCTCTCTGCAGACGCTTACTCAAGGGAAGCAAATCCTCCTGAGGCGGTAAAGAGAGATAGATGCCCTCTAGAGAACCCGCGCACGTGCCCGACCTCGAAGGGTCTCTGTGAGAAGGAAGCGGGTGCGTGCGTCCTCACAGGAGCCTTGTTCCAGTGCGCCGTTAATCTGGGCTCTGTGGCCTCTCTCTGAGCCGGCGGGAATCTGCGAAGAGAGATGAATAATCAAAATATCAAGGAAGCTAACCTCTTACTTCTTCCCTCCCGCCCGCATCTGGCTGGTGAGAGGAAACGTGACCAAAAGATTATCAGGGATGTGTGAAGAGGAAGGGATAATAGCTGAAAAATCCATTAAAAAAGTGTCGTGGAGAGCATATCACTCACACATGCCGGGTGGCGAGGAGAGTGAGTCAGATCAGCAAGTGTGAAAACCGGAGGGAGGGAGGTGGCCTAAAAATAGATGCCAGAGAAAAGGAGAACCAGGAGTTGTATGCGCGCGCGTGCGCCGCGAAAGTGAAAGTGCATCGCGATCGCGATCCACTTAATGACCCGTGACAGGAGGAAAGACAGATGGCGGCTGCGCGCGTGCACGCTTGCGTGCACACAAGCTTGAGGCCACCAAAATGCCTGTGGTAGCACTTTGAAAACCCGCTTTCTAAATGTCTCGCAGAGCAGCGCATGCGCTGGCTCAGGCGAGACCTAAAAACGACAATCACCACGAGGCAAACACCGGCGTCCAGAGTTTTTCCCGCGGTGCATCACATCCACTACCAAATGTGATTTAGTTAGTCAGTATACTGGGAGAAGCTGCAGTATTTTTTCGCCCAAATTTTTAGTTCTAAGCATCACTACATCAACCGTAATCCAGCATCACCCCCATTGGCTGCAATTGTAGCATGACATAGTTGATTCAGATATGTTTTTATAGGTCCACCTGTAAATACGGCACAGAAGATTTTCCTTGCCATTTAGGAACCACAGGTTTGAACCAATTTACCAACCAGCCTCGGGGAAAAACAGACATGCCGTGACCGTTCCATCTCCCATCACTTACCTGGAGACAATGAGTATCAGGTAATGTTCAATCCTGCAGAGACTGTCAGGAATACATTTTATTTAGATGTGGGTTACTGGAATACCTTTTCCTCAAGGATGCACACTCACACAAGAAATCAGCCCTTTTATTTTAAAAAGGCATACGTTATATGGTTAAAGCCCAGTTAGTTTAACTGCACAGTATAGCACAGTTTAGGAGTAAGGACCATTTCAGATATAATCTTTATGGCTAGGGAAATGAAGGCAATATATGCAAATAGGATAAAAACTGGCAACTTATTAATATAATAGATGGCAATCTTTGGATGAAATCCCTTCTTCTCTAGTCCGAGCTAGTGTCTAATTTAGCACCAAAATCTTGCCAAAAAATATCTGCTTCTTAACTGGCCAGGAGCACACACACCTGCTCATCATTCAGTGTTGGTCGTGTGAGCTGCCTGCTCAGAGAAGCAAGGCCAATCTTCGTTTATGTTACTCCACTGTTGAGTAATGGAGCTTCTGTATGTCAATCAACTCATGCAAGCGCAAGGAATGGTACCCAGTGTTTTGGCAGGACCATCCTCAGAAGGGTAGCTCGGGCAGGCCCTCAAATAGTCAAGGAGAGCAGTAAGCCAGAAGGGAGCAGTATAAACTGTTGACGGAGAAAGGAGGTTGCTCTTGGGCTGATTCGGGGCTTGAGAACTGAGCCTCCTCATAGTATATACTACTAATCAAACCTGTCAGCATTAGGCACCGGAAAGATGTCAACAGAGAGCTCAGAACTAGCATGTAGTGTCTGAAAATGTGTACACCTTGCTGCCATTGAATACATTTTGCTGGTATTGAAAACCAGTACTTGAAATGGAAAATAGAAGTGCAGGTATCTGGTACCAGAGTACCTGCTTGTTTCTGAGAAGTGTCGGTACTCTCCAACTAAAAGTATTACATCACTCTTGAGAAGTGCAGGTTCTCTCCTTCTCAAAATAAAAAAGTGCAGGTACTCAGTACCAAACAGTACCGGCCCATTTAAAGAAGCACTGTTGAAAACAGAAGACTGATGGGGCTGGTTATAAAGATAATTAGTTCCCCTTGTTATAGATATATATCCATGTCATACCTTTTTATGTCAACATAGGAAAAGTAGTACCCCCAGCACTGCTAAAGCATCCTGAGCCAGATCACAAAATATTTTTCACTGCTGCCATTGAGTCACTTTGGTGGTAATGATTGTAGTGGCTTAGGGCTGGGTGCAAACACATTTTACCATTGAATTAAGAAAGCACATTTGTGGAAGTGGTAATGTGTGACAAGAGTATTTGTTATGCTGCATTTTGTTGCGGTGGTGTGTTGTGTTGTTTTTTTCTCAGTTCTGTTTTTGTACTCCATTATTGCATTGTGTTTCTTTTGTGTTATAACGTGGTTGTTGTGTTTGTGTTCTGTTTTGTTGTGTTGCTGTTTTGCCTTGTGATGTTATTGTGTTGTTTTCTGTTGTGCTTTGCAATTACTTCAGAGTTGTCAAACGTTTTTGCTACATTTCCAGCCAAACACAGCACCTTACCTTAAAGTTCCAGTGGCAAGCAACTCTTTACCACTGTCAAGACGGTAAAACACTGCTGCTAAATACTCTTCCACTATTTAAGACAGCAGTCAGCCCAAAACGGAGGGAAAGATTTGTCTTAATCTGGCACTTCCACGGTCAGCTGACAAAACATTTTTGAGTTGTGCTTTATGTCCTTAGTGGTATATTAAGGCAGTGGTAGCTGCAAACACCTTTTTCCACCATATTTTAAAAGAAGGTTTCTTGAGGTTGTAATGATTGACAAAGAAGGTTTTAAAAATGTGCCACATTTGGCTGTGGTGTTGTTGTGTTCTGTTGTTTTTTTCTGCTGATGTGTTTTGTGCTGTATTGTTGCCTTTTGATATTGTTGAATTGCATTCTGTTGGAATTCATTTTTCTATACAAAACAACTTTTGTTGGCATTTTAACACTGAATGTTTTTTCTGATGTGGCCTGTTCTGTTTTAATTCGGTTGTTATCTCCTGCTTTCTGTATGTTACTGTATTATTTTCTGTTATTAAATTTAGATATAGCAACAAAAGCAGCACAAGCCTTTAAAGTCCCTGTGACAAGCAAACATTTACCACTGTCTAAGGTGGTAAAATAATACTGCTGCTGCTCTTGAACAATCTAAGACAGCAGTCATCTCAAAACTGTGGCACAGAACTTGTATTAAATGAGCACTTACAGCGCTCACTCTATGCGATACTGCCCATGGTGACTACTTTACTTGATACGGTCCCTACCGTTCCTGGGAATGAAAGAGAATAAAAACTGGTACATCAATGGTCACAAATGGACAATTGTGAGTAGTTGAACCATGGCTTCCCAATTTGACATTTATGATGTTCCTCATCTTAATGCTATACTTTCACTAACACCCCCTTTAAAGAGGGTCCTCATGAGATCTGGTCTAGACAGTATTGGTCACACGCTCTTCAGCTTGGTTTCACTACCAGATTCACAATTGGTAAAATGTTAATGGAAATGTACCCCAGAAGTAGGCCGATGACTGCTAGTACTTTCTGCTTTATTATCATTATTAGCGGGGCCGGACTGGGCACATAACCAGCCCTGGCAATTACATCGGACCGGCCGGGGGGAGAGGACACGGAAACAGTGCTGCAGAACTTTTGTTACAGGGGGCCGATATTGCAGCACTGCTGCAAAACCGGCCCCCAGTAGCAAAAACGGCCCCCACTGGTCCAAAACCGGCCCCCACCCTTCCGGCCCTTCGGGAAAACACCCGGTGCCCGCTACGGCCAGTCCGGCCCTGATTATTAGCTTTCACAGCATTCACAGGTAATACAATCAAAATGGTCCCTGCGCCTAGATGTATGTTGATGACCCTTCACCATTTGCTTAAGCATATCCGGGGCGGATTGGTGAGTGTCTGCGTTCATGAATGTAGACTTCCTATTCGTAAAACTATATGCAAGAATTCTGTGACCACACAGCATTCTGCGTACATGACATATGGCAAGAAGATGCTGTGCAATATTGTGAATGGGGGACAGGAAATTTGCTGTAGCTGATCAAAAATCACACAAGAGGAGGCAATCAGACACATAAGTAGGAGCTCCTGTCAAAGTCCAGCCCTTCTCCTGGAAATCAAGTAACAGACACATTGATGACAGGACCCATTCCACTGTACAGGAAGACAAACTTTATTGAGGAGGAAGGACATTGTGGTCCACTTTGTGGTTGACCACTAAGCAAGATTATATGGTCTGCTTCCACACACCTCAGCATGGAGTTACCAACAGAGTTAAAAGGCGTGGAAGCAGTGGCGGCTGCCAGCTATGGGGACTGGGGGGGTGGGAAAACCAATGCTACCAGTGTCATGGCATCCGAGTGAAGAGGGGGAGTGATGGAAGTAGAGGGCAGGAGGAAAAGAAAAAAGAAATCAGTTACCTGGCTTGCACGTCCTCTCGATTTTCTTCTCCACTCCAGCAGGGGCCCAGCCAACTCCTTTAACCAATCCTGGCATTGCTCTCATGCTGTGAGAGCAGCGCCAGGATTGGATGGAGTGGGCTGGCTGTACGCTCCTTCAGGCCTTATAGGCCTGTGCTTGGTCTCCACCAAGCTGTCTAAGACAGCTAGGCGGAGAGCTTCAAAGGGCGCATGTCACTTTGGCCAGCGCAAGACAGCCGGCCAAAGTGACAGCGCACTTTGGAGCATCCAGCCAGCCACTGCTCCTGTCCTCTGCTGCCTATTGGCAGCAGAGGACATGCCCCGCATGTCTCTGGGCTCAAGGACGGCTGGCTTCTGCAGTGCGGTGAGTGCGCACAGTGGAAAAATAAAATGGCAATGAAATCTTTTCATTGGCATTTTATTTTTCCTGCGAGGCTCGCAGCGGGCGAGGGGGGGGGCAACGCTACCCCGCCCAAGTGAAGAAACCGCCGCTGAGTGGAAGTGTGCACAATGGAGAGGCAGACTGGCAAGAGAAAAGAGGCTTGTGAAGGAGAAGTACACAAGGAAAAAGATGGCATCTATGGTTCCTAATCACAGACCTGAAGCACCCCCATAGACTCACTGCCATAGAGATGAATATATTGCACTCCCACCTAGCTGCATGACCTGTCTGTTCCTGAGAATATATTGTTCATGCCCGGTACAGTAAAGTCAGGAGTCTGTCAATGACCAAAGCCTACAAAATGCATGCATGTCAATCATACACACATGGGCCCTTACCAGACATACAGCACAACAGATGCATTGACAAAAAAGTAGTTACACTTTGGTATTTGGAGCCATATCTTCACAGAGAGGCATGAAATGGAATTATGTGATTTCAGCTTTTCAGATCCATGGTATTCCTGTTCAAACCAACAAACAACCTTGGTGTTGCAAGGGCTCCAAATAGATGAGCCAGACAGCCTGTTTCTGTCACAGAGAATGCTAAGTTTATATCACATGTGTTTTACACACACAAAAACAAAAGAGGAAAGCAAGTCAAACCCCTGGTCAATATTATATGGCGATATGTTGTCTCTCCCTATCAACTTGTCCCTCGAACCATGTCTGTCTGTACACATCAAACAACATCTGAAATTGGCAATCCAGACACAAACACACACCATGTTCCTGTCACATATTTATGGTTTCCATCACCAAAACAAGATGTATTTTGCCAGCACCTCTGACATATGCCACCACCTCTGCTTGTGTTGTACTTGCAGCAGTGCCACGAGGCCTGGCAGTACAGACTGCACAGATGATGCCTGGTAATTGTTGCCCACCCTGAGACCGTGCATCTCCATGTCATAGATGGAACACAGTCAGTATACCATTATGTGGAATGACCATTTCACACAGGCATGTACTTGGTGGTATCATGGGGTTTATGTCTACTTTGACATTCCACACCTCACATCCTTGTATGGAGCACCATTGTTGTGGCGACTAACCGTTATCTACTCACATGAAAACTATAAATGTGTCGTGGAGTACCTATATTCAGGGTTTCCCTATTGCAGTCTTAAAACAGCCAGGTCAATGATGCATATCAAGCAAGTCCCCCCCCGTATCGGTAACTCCAAGGGCGAGGTAAATCCATCCATTTTCCGGGGCACTCATAATGAGGGCCAAGTGGAGGCCAACCTTAGAAATAGAAGATGCATAGGTACCCCATCTCTACAGCAGTAAAAAGGATGGATTAACATAGAGGTACACAATCCCTTACACCAGACGTCTACAAACTGGGGGACATGCCCCCCCCTGGGGGTCCATGGCGGCATTCCCATGGGGACGCAAATGTCTCAGCAAGCACTTGTGAATGAAGATGGGCTGGAAGCGCAACTGTTTATTTTTCGCGCTTCCAGACCATCTTCATTTACATGACAGTTGAAGTGTATAGAAAACTAAGACAGCTGTGATCCTGAGCCCTGTGGGGAGGGGGTCAATGGCTGAGCTAAAAACAACAAAATATTCTGCAAGCATTTTTTAGTATTTTCATGTTCATAGCAACTGCATTTAAAATAATACACACACCCAAAAGTGTAAACTAAATGCACATTAAACTAATTGATGGGAAATGCACTCGTTCACATTATGAAACTTGGTTAATGTGATCACTGCAGATGTCTGTATGTGAGACCAGAGAGTCACAGAACTGGACCCTGGTTGATGCAGGGCATAATAGTGACTTGTGTATTTATAGTGCTATAAGGTCCTGGCATGTAACAGAAAGCAATGTGAATATGTAAGGCATTACTCTAAAATTGTATTAAACACTGTATAGGATAGGCTGACACACAATGATTTAGTGTATGTGATCAGGGCCACTGGAAATATGCGGCAGGGGAGCACCAAATGATGTATCAGGGTTTACTAAATTATGCCGCAAGAAAAGACAAAGGGGCCGATTCCGATCTCGGTCGGAGGCGCACCCAATACCATTCGGTCGGGAAAAAAGCCATGCGAATGCCTGTTTCCCGACCGATCCGTACAGCAGACCGAACGAGTAAGTACGATGCGCACAACAGCACAGAATCCGGCCGAGCCGTACTCACCCAATCCAGGTCCTGTACTCCGACCGAGGCGAATCCGGAAACGCCGAATCGAGTCGCACGGAAGGGAAAATGCAGCTCCGTCCTGCCGACCAAGTACGATGCGCTTCCCGTACGCGCCGAACCCGTCGCTACCCACGGCACGTCAAAGCATCCGGGAGAGGCGCACATAAGCTCCGATTCGCGCCACAACACAATACACGGCTACGAGACGAACACGCCAGCGACGAGGACGATGCGAAGCGATGAGGACGACGCGAAGCAACGAGAAGGACGAACGACACGAACCAACCATGAATCCCTTCGTCCCGATCATACCAATATTCTACATTTACTACCGGAACAGGCACGGACGCGTACGGCGCAGAAGGTAAGTCAGACACCAACCACAAAACACATACAACACGTACACAACACATCACACACACACAGAGGGATGCAGAATATACTTACACCAGCAACAGCAGCACCATAGGGGCGGGATGCCCATCACCAATGCCACATATGCACACAGGGGCCTGAATGCGCACCACCACCCCTACCCAGGGGGCTGGATGCCTACCACTACTACCACCCTTAGCCAGGGGGGCTGGATGCCTACCACTACTACCACCCTCACCCAGGGGGCTGGATGCCTACCACTACTACCACCCTCACCCACTGGGGGCTGGATGCCTACCACTACTACCACCCTCACCCAGGGGGGCTGGATGCCTACCACTACTACCACCCTTAGCCAGGGGGGCTGGATGCCTACCACTACTACCACCCTTAGCCAGGGGGCTGGATGCCTACCACTACTACCACCCTTAGCCAGGGGGCTGGATGCCTACCACTACTACCACCCTTAGCCAGGGGGCTGGATGCCTACCACTACTACCACCCTCACCCAGGGGGCTGGATGCCTACCACTTCTACCACCCTTAGCCAGGGGGGCTGGATGCCTACCACTACTACCACCCTCACCCAGGGGGCTGGATGCCTACCACTACTACCACCCTTAGCCAGGGGGCTGGATGCCTACCACTACTACCACCCTTAGCCAGGGGGCTGGATGCCTACCACTACTACCACCCTTAGCCAGGGGGGCTGGATGCCTACCACTACTACCACCCTCACCCAGGGGGCTGGATGCCTACCACTACTACCACCCTCACCCAGGGGGCTGGATGCCTACCACTACTACCACCCTCACCCAGGGGGCTGGATGCCTACCACTACTACCACCCTCACCCAGGGGGGCTGGATGCCTACCACTACTACCACCCTTAGCCAGGGGGGCTGGATGCCTACCACTACTACCACCCTTAGCCAGGGGGGCTGGATGCCTACCACTACTACCACCCTCACCCAGGGGGGCTGGATGCCTACCACTACTACCACCCTTAGCCAGGGGGGCTGGATGCCTACCACTACTACCACCCTCAACCAGGGGGCTGGATGCCTACCACTACTACCACCCTTAGCCAGGGGGGCTGGATGCCTACCACTACTACCACCCTCA
Organism: Calotriton arnoldi; assembly: GCA_963921515.1. NCBI lineage: Eukaryota > Metazoa > Chordata > Amphibia > Caudata > Salamandridae > Calotriton > Calotriton arnoldi. The sequence continues at coordinate 154,243 of CAWUFW010001904.1, forward strand.
CCCAGGGGGGCTGGATGCCTACCACTACTACCACCCTTAGCCAGGGGGCTGGATGCCTACCACTACTACCACCCTCAACCAGGGGGGCTGGTTGCCTACCACTACTACCACCCTCACCTAGGGGGGGCTGGATGCCTACCACTACTACCACCCTTAGCCAGGGGGGGCTGGATGGGGGGCTGGATGCCTACCACTACTACCACCCTTAGCCAGGGGGGCTGGATGCCTACCACTACTACCACCCTCAACCAGGGGGCTGGATGCCTACCACTACTACCACCCTCACCCAGGGGGGCTGGATGCCTACCACTACTACCACCCTTAGCCAGGGGGCTGGATGCCTACCACTACTACCACCCTCAGCCAGGGGGCTGGATGCCTACCACTACTACCACCCTCACCCAAGGGGGCTGGATGCCTACCACCACTACCACCCCCACTCATAGGATGGACAATGCATGACACAACCAGCACACCACAACCTAGGGAATGCAAGAAAAAGACATCCCCCCAACACCATGACAAGCGTGTGTAGACTGTGTCAAATGCCTACAACACTGAACATGACTTTGAACATACAATGTGACCCCCTAGCACATGTGCCACACATATATATTGTGGCAATGGGGTCCAAACCCCCATCATCACAGTGACCAAAAGGTAAGTGTGGGGTCCATAGCTGAAGCACATTCTGAACATTGTGGCAATGGGGTCTAAACCCCCATCACCACAGTGACCAAAATGTAAGTGTGGGGTCCATAGCTGAAGCACATTTTGAACAGTGTGGCAATGGGGTCCAAACCCCCATCATCACAGTGACCAAAATGTAAGTGTGGGGTCCATAGCTGAAGCACCTTTTGAACATTGTGGCAATGGGGTCTAAACCCCCATCATCACAGTGACCAAAAGGTAAGTGTTGACAAAGAAAGAGCTGCAACTGCCAAACTGCATGGATGATTCCTGGTCACAGAACAAAAAACACATCAGTGGCAAAGTAGTGTATGTGTCCCATTGCAACATAAATTGGGTGAGCCAAATACTGCAGTGCAAATAAGACATACCTTTGGCCATGTGCAGACAAACAACACCCATGGGGGCTGACACTGTCAACATTCATCAATGACACAATGACAGAAGTGACCATCAGAATGCAGACCCACATATTTGCACCAATGGGCACACAAATGCAGATACCCTGTGGAGACTGCAGATGTGAGGTGAACAGATACCATACCATGGCAGCAATGGGACACACAAACCATGATCATTGTGCTGACCGATGACCTAGGAGTCCCAGGGACAACAGGGGAAACCCACCAAACTACATACAGCCAATGGCACACCCAAGATATGCCAATGCAGTGGTGCAGATGCACAAACACAAACAGGCAGACCCACACTGCACATCATACACAACAGGTGAGGGGGGGGGGGGGTGCCAGTGTCCCCAGGCAAACACACAACACATGAGGAGACCTGAATACCAATCATACAGATGTGCATACAGTGCCACACAAAGGTAACTCATGGATACAAATCCCCTATGTGGGCAAGCAGGCATTGTCAGATGAGAGGGAGCACAAATCACACATGTCACACAGGCACGTAGGAACAGCAACTGACACAGCAAACATCAGACACACCACAGCACTACCCCCAGGGCCCCCACAATGTGGTGACCCTGGGCTGCATTACAATCCCACTGTGATGACAAAGCTAAATGTCGTTCACACTGTGAACCACAGTCATGTGTCCTGAGCAACAAACTACCATCACACCTACACAAGCACAAATCAATCAGCATGGCCAGTAAGCCAAGGCCAACATGGAGGCAGGGGCCTAGCCGGGCAACAACTCTCATCTGCACACACTCAACACCACACCCCTCGACCTCCAACTATGTGCAGCAGTGAAGCACACATGCACTGGTGACATTGCACATGCACCCATGACTATTCCAGGGTGGTGGGTGGGAACCAAGGTGCAGAAACACATCACACATGGCCACTCAACAAGACTCCTGAATGTCTGACACACTGCACACTACGCTGTACATGGACATGACGGCAATACCACACCAACCAATGGGATCCCAGCCACAGTCACACACCAATGAAGAAGCCAAGGTCACCCACAAAGAACACACATAGACAACAACCAACATTGCAGCCCGGACCCTGAGGAGTGCCAGCAGTCACACACACAACGTGTCACAAACACTGAAAGATAACACAAACTGGAAATCACATGACAGGGGCAAACAACAAGTGCCAAGGGGAAACCTGACTGTGACCCATCTGCGTCTGCACACAAACTCTGCCCTGACAGCAAACACACCTATGGGTGATACCCTGATGACCAGTAATGTGCCATGCACCCACATCACAGAGAACCCAGGGAGAAGACTTTGGGGGAACATAGGTCAACTCAGCAAGCATCACAAACAGGTACAACACTAGGGATCACAGCATGCACAGCTAAACGGAAGTGAACACACAGACATGCACATACAACACACACCTTGGGCGCAGGCAATGTCACAGGAGTACACACTGCCATGAGGGGACTCCACTCCTGTGTGAGGAAAGCTGTGCCATATGTTGCCTCAGTAGGGCCCCATCATGTCAGCTGAGCACTTGGTCACACAATCAACAATTAGCACCAAATGAGGGCTCCCGTCACATCAGCCTGGTCATGGAAGTGCCAACGGAATCATCAGCACAGATCCAACACACTTGTATAGCAATGTTGCACTGACTACACGGATGAGTCCTTCCCCATTGATGCCCAAACCTGCATGTCCAGTGGAGATGGCCACACGGTCAGGGAAGTAGACGAATTGAACAATGGCAGGCACAACAGATGTGCAGGGGTGGAAGCCACAGATGTGAAATAGCTAATCTAAGTAGGAAATCCCATTGCCAAATACTGAACACATGACACCCTCAGATGCTGCTATGGATGACATGGATACACCACAGGATAGGACACATTCCCCCTGGACCACATGGGTTCCTGCACAGTAACACTTCATTATCATGAGACCAAATATCACCATCACTGCAGCAAGGGCATGGTTAGCATCATCAACAACATGTACATCAGAAGCATAAGCACTAGAGAACAGAAAGTTGCTTTATTCAGCATATGTGTGGAATGAAAACAAAGTCCAGAAAAAACACAAAGGCCAATGGCCAGTCCATTGTCAAAGTCCAAACTTGGTGACAGTGGCAGATGTCACCCTACGCATGCCTGCACAAAACCAGGGACAATCCACTAGGAGGGGCAACCGGGGGGCAGGCCAGGCACCGCAGGGACAGGATCAGGGCTCACCAGGAGGAAGCAGGGAAGGGGTGGTGGGTGCTGGAGAGCCACTGACAACTGCAGTGGAGGTGTCTGACATGGTGTGTGCCGGCACAACTGGGGGGCATGACTCAGATGTTGTGGGTGCCGGCACGACTGCAGTGGACCCTGCAGATGGAGTGGACAGGTCCGCCACTGCAGTGCCCAAGTCAGACAGGGTGGAAGTGGACTCCACTGCAGTGCCTACCACCAGGGGAGGAGAATGGGGAACAGGCAAGGTGGGCTGGACAGAGGGGGAGGACACCCTCACCACATCAGTGGCACAGACAAGCGCAGCGGGGGGTGTGGTGCCGGGAGAGCAAGTGGCAGGGGGAGAAGGCCGGATCCTCTTGGGGATGGTATATCTGTGAGTGGGGGAACCTGGGGCAGGGTGTGGTGGGGGCACCTGTGGAGTGGGGGCCTGAGGGATGGAGGAAGGAGACCTGGTGCCTGAGCTGCAGGGCGGCGGCGGGGTCTTGCTCTTACGACTCCGGGGGGACTTGCGGGTGGGGGCCTCAGTCTGTCTGCGCCTGGGGGAGGGTGTCCGGGGGCGAGGGGCACTCTGCTCCGTGTGTGTGGGCTTCCTCTTCCCCCTGAATGCTGTATCAGCTGGATCGGAGGGGAAGAGGCCAAGGTCACTGAGGAAGAGCCGCTGGGTCTTTGGGGTTGCAGGTGAGGCAAGGGAGGGTGTTTTGGAGGGAGAGGCAACTGAGGACTGCGCAGTGCTCGTGGATGCGTGTGTGTTTTCCAGGGCCCCATCCCCTGTGAGTCTGGTTTCAGTCCCCTGACTGTGCGTGTGTGTGCGTTTTGTTTGTGGCGTGTGTGTCTGTGTGCTGGATGTGTGTGTGCTGGTGTGTGCCTGTGCCGGTGTGTGTGTGCTTGGGACGGGTAAGGTGCTGGGGAGTGTGGATGGAGCAGAGGCAGGAGGGGTGAGGGACTGTCTGAGGAGGGACACTGCTGCCGTCAGGGAGGAGTCCATGGACCTATTGCCCCTCTGTAGGTCAGACATGCCCGATGAGATGCCCTCCATGAACGACACCAGCTGAGTCAACAGAGCGGTGTGCGCATGGAGGACACTCAGCATGGCTGTCTGCCCTACATGGAGCTGGCGAAGGAGGTACACAGACTCCTCACTCAGGGCAGCAGGGGACACAGGGGCAGGGGGTGCGGTGCCTGGCCCAAAGGAGACACGCTCCCGAACATGGGAGCCTCCATGGACCTGGGGAATGGGAGCCGATGGGAGGGCGGTGGTGGTGCTGGTGGTGGCGGGGACAGCAACACTAGCTGGGGTGTGGTGGCTGCTGACACCAGCCTCCATAAGGGAGTCATCCTCCGAGTTGCTCTGGTCCTCAGCTGAGGTGGATGGTGCTGAGGACTCCTCGGTGTGGCTCCCCTCGCCCTCCGTGCCACTGGGTCCCTCCGACCACTCCTCGGCTGCTGACCCAGTCTGGCTCTCCGGCTCCTCCTGGTCCGTGGAGCTGTCCCCTTCCGTGGCCGTGGATGTATCTGCAAACAATGGGGAAACAGACAGACATCAGTCACCTGCACCAAACGCACACACCACTGTGAGCACAGCACATTACAGAGCAAGCCCTGGCATCATTAGTTGTACATTGCTAAAAGTGCCCTAACTGAACAGGAGAAGCCAATTGTCAGTCTGATGCCAACCATGGCACTCACATCCCACATGGCCTTGCACCCATCTGTCTGGTGTCTGTTGGATAGCAACACCCCAGTGTGGACACATGCACCAACTACACAGTAGTTGGACAGTGCAGAGGACACGGTGTAGCATGTGGACATGCACACATCACAACTCTTGCCACTGAGTCAGTACAGGTTTCCGGATGAAAGGGACGCCCAGAGTCAAATAGGATATGCATGTGATGCATACCAGCGACAGACACCATGATGCACCCATGTCCTGATAGCCATCGCCACAATGGTGTGCTTGTAGCACATGTCACTCCCCTGCAGGATCACCAATAAGTAGACACATGCCATGGCGGAGGCATGACTGCTAAGTCATACATCACTGTCTCAGTGATGTATGACTTGGCAGCCAGACAACAACACTCTGCACTGTGTCACAATAGTAGGTCATGGGGAATGCAAGTCCTGGAGCTGCACAAGTGCACATGTACATCCCCCACACAACACATCATCTTAACCCTCATCTGTCCAGGTCATACCGATTGGACATATGGGAGACCTGTGACACTACCCTCTGAACCTGAGCCCCTCACAATCTGCTGTGAATGGGGAACAGCTGCCTGAACTTCACATTCGCATACCCCAGTCTGCACGGGCAGCTGATCAAACACCTATGTGACACACAAGTATCATCTCCTATGGTCACATCTCCAGTGGCATGCTGAGCCCCTACCAAGAAACACCCCAGCAGTCCTGGCAACTAATCCACAGCACACTGACACAGAGGCAGACACCTGAGGGGTCAAATCACTGCGCACAATGTGTCAGCTGATACACGGGAGTGGGAGTACAGAGTGCATTGCATGGCCTGGAGTAGGCATGACTGTCCTGCCCCACATGAATGAGGGATGAGCCCTGGACAGTGGATAGCTGGCTATGTATGTGTGATACACGTAATCTGCACACTCCTGGGGCCCAAACATTGTTCCCACCCGCTGCATGGGCGTGTGCCACATACCCCAGGCACATGTGGTGGCTCAGCTCAGCAAGTGGACCGCATATCAAAGCAACACGCAGATTACATGTCCGAACACAGGCGTTGTGTGAACAATGGACCCACCCATGATGCCCACAACAGAGTTAGGGAAACAGATGCTGTCCCCCACCTTTAGTGAAGCAAACTGCAAGGACACAGTCCCAAGTGACACAATTCCCTGAATGTAAGGGCCACACCTGGGTATCAGATGAGGAGTGGGCAGTGCACAATTGAGGGACATGGCTCCTGGACAACATGACTGCTGCACTGTGGCAGTTGAACCAGGCCAGAGGAGGGCACAAAGCATGTAATACAGAGTTCACAGTGCAGTCTTTGACTCACCCCCTCCTTGCTGCTGTATGGCCTTCAGCTGCCCATCCAGGTCTGGAAACACCACCGCCAGGATCTGGAGCATGTGGGGGTCAGGGTCCGTGTTCCGCCCCTCCTGCGAGGAGGCGACAGCTTCAGCTGGACCCGTGCAATCCTCCGGGTCCAACCCCGAAGGTCCTGCACCTCTTCTGGCAGTTGCGGATCCGGCGCTTGTAGACCCCCACGGACCGGACAGCCCGGACGATGTCCTTCCAGATCTCCTGCTTCCCATGGGCATTAACCTGTCAGGATGACAAAGTGAAAAGGCCATTACTACACATGCAACATATCCGTGCATGACACAGTTGTATATACATGTCTCATTCACAGGGGCACATGATGTACACAGGCAGTGCAACGCTGCCCATGGACAGTTTGCCAGACGTCACTACATGGTATCATTGCATGGGAAGTAAAACCTTGTTCAAATGCACTGTCACTGCACCATACCTGTCCAGTGCATGTCACTACACACTATGGGGGGTGACAACTACTCAGTGAGCCTGCTAGCCAGTGGCGTGCAGACTTTCAGCCTTGCTAGTCAGACAAAATGCACATTCAGAAAGGCAGTGCACAGAACACTCACCTGCTCCCCTGGTGTCCCATACAGCTTGCTGTACTGTGGAAGTAGGCTGTCCAGCAGGGCCTGGTTCTCCTCAAGGCTGAAGGCTGGGGCTCTCTCCACAGTACGTGCCATTGCAGGGTCCAGAGGGGCAGAGACAGCAGCAGTGCAGTGGCAGATGTCGTCCTGGAGCATGTAGTGCAGGCAAGTGAGCTCTCAGGGGAACAGCCAGCAATATATATGTGCTGGAGAGGCAGATACTGTCCCTTGTGTCCAAAGTGATAGGTCCAAGTCGTTTGCATCTTCTGAATCTGGCCAATCCATGGAATAGCAGCACCAATACACGCCCACGGCATCCTTCAAATCTTCAACTTCATGACATACATGATTTTGCAACATTGTTGTGGGTGACCAACTGAATTTCCAGCAACCGACTCGTTCGAAATTCGAAAACGCGTCCGTTGCCAGGCAAGGCCATTGTCAATGGGTGCGCACCGATCGGTCCATTGCAGTACAACGCGTACAGGGGCACAACGCGTACCCGCACACATTGAATGCAATGGGCCGGCCGGGGGCACCGATCGGTCCATTGCGATACAACGCGTACAGGGGCACAACGCGTACCCGCACACATTGAATGCAATGGGCCGGCCGGGGGCACCGATCGGTCCATTGCTGATCAACGCGTACAGGGGTACAACGCGTACCGCGCACATTGAATGCAATGGGCCGGCCGGGGGCACCGATCGGTCCATTGCAGTACAACGCGTACAGGGGCACAACGCGTACCCGCACACATTGAATGCAATGGGCTGGCCGGGGGCACCGATCGGTCCATTGCGGTACAACGCGTACAGGGGCACAACGCGTACCCGCACACATTGAATGCAATGGGCCGGCCGGGGGCACCGATCGGTCCATTGCGATACAACGCGTACAGGGGCACAACGCTGCACCCGCACACATTGAATGCAATGGGCCGGCCGGGGCACCGATCGGTCCATTGCGATACAACGCGTACAGGGGTACAACGCGTACCAACGCGTACAGGGGCACAATGCGTACCTGCACACATTGAATGCAATGGGCCGGCCGGGGGCACCGATCGGTCCATTGCGATACAACGCGTACAGGGGTACAACGCGTACCAACGCGTACAGGGGCACAATGCGTACCTGCACACATTGAATGCAATGGGCCAGCCGGGGGCACCGATCGGTCCATTGCGATACAACGCGTACAGGGGCACAACGCGTACCCGCACACATTGAATGCAATGGGCCGGCCGGGGGCACCGATCGGTCCATTGCAGTACAACGCGTACAGGGGTACAACGCGTACCCGCACACATTGAATGCAATGGGCCGGCCGGGGGCACCGATCGGTCCATTGCGATACAACGCGTACAGGGGCACAACGTGTACCCGCACACATTGAATGCAATGGGCCGGCCGGGGGCACCGATCGGTCCATTGCGATACAACGCGTACAGGGGTACAACGCGTACCAACGCGTACAGGGGCACAATGCGTACCTGCACACATTGAATGCAATGGGCCGGCCGGGGCACCGATCGGTCCATTGCGATACAACGCGTATAGGGGCACTAACGCGTGCACCGCACACATTGAATGCAATGGGCCGGCCAGGGGCACCGATCGGACCATTGCGATACAACGCGTACAGGGGTACAACGCGTACCAACGCGTACAGGGGCACAATGCGTACTTGCACACATTGAATGCAATGGGCCGGCCGGGGGCACCGATCGGTCCATTGCGATACAACGCGTACAGGGGTACAACGCGTACCAACGCGTACAGGGGCACAATGCGTACCTGCACACATTGAATGCAATGGGCCGGCCGGGGGCACCGATCGGTCCATTGCGATACAACGCGTACAGGGGCACAACGCGTACCCGCACACATTGAATGCAATGGGCCGGCCGGGGGCACCGATCGGTCCATTGCGATACAACGCGTACAGGGGCACAACGCGTACCCGCACACATTGAATGCAATGGGCCGGCCGGGGGCACCGATCGGTCCATTGCGATACAACGCGTACAGGGGTACAACGCGTACCAACGCGTACAGGGGCACAATGCGTACCTGCACACATTGAATGCAATGGGCCGGCCGGGGGCACCGATCGGTCCATTGCGATACAACGCGTACAGGGGCACAATGCTTACCCGCACACATTGAATGCAATGGGCCGGCCGGGGGCACCGATTGGTCCATTGCAGTACAACGCGTACAGGGGTACAACGCGTACCCGCACACATTGAATGCAATGGGCCGGCCGGGGGCACCGATCGGTCCATTGCTGTTCAACGCATCCCTGTACAAGTGACTGGCATATGTCACCATGCCTGTCTCAGATGGACATATGCCAGCCACAGATAGCTCCCAGGGAGTGAGGGGCACACCTACAACACGACAGCCTGTCCAAACTGTATGATAAGGCATGTAAGGCTGCATTTCCTATTGTGTGTATGTTGGTGTACATGTTGTCCTGTGGGTGTCACCTGGGGGCAGCAACCCCCAGGCTGTGCACGTGTTCATGGGGACAGGATCCTGGGTGTTACGTGTACATGACCACTGTGATGTGCAACTGTTCATATCTGTGCATGTGCCATGGTCACATTTCACGGTGGTATGTCATGTCACATACCCCGTGAGTCCCATGTGGGACGGTATGTTTGAGCCAGGGTGTCCCAGTGGCACAATAGTGATGGTCCTCCACAGTCTGTGTGCATGTAGTGTTTACAATGTCTCTGATTTCATGTGCACAATGGGAGACAGTCTCCACATCCATGTTGTGTGTGCATGGACTTTGATGTTGTGCGTGTGTGTGTCACAGACGTCCATGTCTGTCCTGCAGTGGCAAGTGGGACCACTACCTGTGGGGGTCCTAGTTGTTTTGCTGTGGTGTATACATGATACTCCATGTAATGCCAGTGTCCATGTGGCAATACAGGGTCCCTGGGAATGTACCTGTCGTTGAGCTGTGATGCCTGGGGCACATCTGTCCTCACATGTCACTGTGGGGGGTGATTGTGACACGGCAGCAGGAGATGGGAACTGTGACACGGCCTCATGATATCCAATGGGCCAACCTGGGACTTATTGATGCCACTTGTTGGACCATGATGACAGATGTTGGCCATGTATGTACCATACATGTCCTTACGGAACTGCACACTTCATGTAGTTGTGCCTCATAATGATGTATGTTGGGATATTGAGTGTGTTCAATGCCGCATATGTGGGCTGACTGACAATCTTGCTTACTTCTCTGCACTGCAGGGCTCCTGCTGTCCATCGACCATTCCCAGACCTGGCAACGATGGTGGAACGGGACAGCATCCGACGGTACCGCTTCACCAGGCAGCTGATTGAGGATTTGGCAGTGCAGTTGGCCCCACATTTGCAGCCTGGCCGGCCGTATCCTACAGCGCTGACCCCCAAGGTGAAGGTGATGGCAGCCCTACACTTCTTTGCCACCGGTACCTTCCAACATACTGTGGCGACTGCTGGTGGGATGTCACAGACCATGTTGAGCCGTGTGCTCCGCGATGTTTTGGCGGCAATGTTGCTATTCCTGAACCGGTACATCTATTTCCCTAGACTGCGACGACTCACTGACGTGAAGAGTGACTTCTATGCCCTGGGGAGGATGCCGCATGTCATTGGCTCCATTGATGGGACACATGTGGCTTTGGTACCACCACAGGACCAGGAGCAGGCCTACAGGAACCGCAAGCACTACCACTCGGTCAATGCACTGGTGGTGTGTCTTGCAGACATGACCATCACACACGTGTGTGCCCGTTTCCCTGGTTCAGCACACGATGCCTTTGTGATGAGGAGTAGTCGCATCCCCAGGATGATGGCACAGATGCAGAACCAGCGTGCCTGGCTTGTCGGTGTGTACTGACTTTGTGCCATTGTGTGTGATCTGATCTGTAGTATTCCGCCCACTTTTCCAAGTCAGCTAATGTGCACTTGTCTGTCCGTAGGTGACTCGGGATACCCCAACATGCCGTGGTTGCTGACACCCCTCAGGAACCCTGTGACACCAGCCCAGATGCGCTACAATGAGGCACATGGTCGGACCAGGAGAGTGATTGAGCTGACATTTGGTCTCCTGAAGAGCCGCTTCCGCTTCCTGGACAAGACCGGAGGGTCCCTCCCATATGCCCCTGCGAAAGTGTGCAAGATTATCATCGTCTGCTGCATGCTCCACAACCTGGCAGTGCGGAAGGAGTTGCCTCTCATCCAGGATGACAATGACCAACATCCGCCACCTGTGGAGGATCCTGGCCTGGACCACGATGCCAGTGATGATGATGATGATGATGAGGGTGATGTCCGCACACAGCTCATCACCAACTTCTTTAGCTGAATGTGAGTATCCTGAGGTGTCATGTCAATGATGTGAGTTGGCATGATATGTGTAGGTGGTGCCCTGGTGCTGTTGGAGTGTGTCCATGGGCTACTTGACTGGATGTGTGTTGCGATGTGTGCTTACAGGTGGGCTGTACTCCCCAACAGTGTTGACATGCTAACTTGGTTCTGGGTGGGTATCTTGTAACATGTATTGTGCATGAGTTTTGCTGTTCTGTCCTGTTCTCCATTGCTTTTGACTGTGTGTCATTTCGGTCCTTCACAGGGTACTTTCAGATTCGTTTGGTCAACTGTGTCCACCGACGACGTGATTGCACTTCCAGGGTGGTAGCTGTTGTGTCCCTACAGGTGATGTGCGCCACACCCATGGACTTCCTTCCGTCTACAGTTGTTGACTGTGTGCCCGCTGCCAGGTGGGATTAACTTGCATCTGTAGTGGTTACGACATGTTGCAACTGTGTAATAAACCTGTGCTTCACTTTGTGATGTGCGTTGTCTGTGGTCACACATTTGACTGCCATTTGCTTACTGCACCTGTGGGCTACTTGACTACAACTGGGAATGGGTGTGGTGTCTGTGCATTGCACCGTCTTCCCTGGCAACATCAGTGTAGGCAATGAGTCAGATGGCCTAGGTGTGTATGTGTTGTGTAGCCCTGGTGGTGTGTCTCCCTCATATGTGTCACGTTGCCTTTACTCACATGCCTGTGTTGTACTTGCTGTTGCAGTTCGCATACACAGTGTAATTTTGCAGTTCATCATCCCCATAACAGCACCCACGTTGGAATCACAACAGAGGCAAGTATGGTGTATTAGTGTGTTTATTGTGATACATTTGTGTGAATAGTGCATAGGATGGGTAGTGCTGTACATAAATCTTGCAATCAGAAGTTCCTAGGTGAATTGAAAGTCCTGGTAGACAACATCCCCAGTATCGGGGCCACAGTTGTCTGAGACATTGGTCCAACTTGTACTCCCCATGCAATGTGTGGGAGTAGTGTTGCCGTCAACAGGGTGAACAGTCTGTGCACAAAGGTGAACATCCAGAACAGGTTCAGGCTTCCTGGGAGTTGCGCTTGGCCATCGGCCTCTCACTTGCCCCTCCTCGGACGACCCCTCTTCTTGGGGGGGCCCCTCAAGTACAGGCTGCTGCGGTGCAGGGGACTCTCCGCCAGAGTCATCCTCCCTCCCTGTGGCAGTTGCAGTTTGTTCAGCACCAGATGTTGTTGGCACACAGGGAGGTGTGGACTGGTTGCTGTTCATCTGGCGGAGGCATTGTAAAATGTCCCTGTGCACCGCCGTCATCTCATGCAGTGCATCCCACTTGGACTCCACGCGGGACATGTGTGAGTCCACGCGGGACATGTGTGACTCCACGTGGGACATGTGAGAGTCCAAGCGGGCATGATGGGCAGCCTGCTGCTGTTTCATGTCTCTGAGGAGCCCCACTACCTGGCTGAGATCTCCGGTGCTGGACTGGTATGCATCAGCTATGCGTACCAGTTGTGGGTCATCATGCACACCAGCAACCTCTGCAAGCAGCGACCTCTGTCTCCCACCCCTCCCACCACCCCTGCTGACATGTGCAATGCATGCAGTGGCACGCACAGATGACCCTGGTCCACCTTGGGGGTTGGTGGTGGTGGTGGTGTCCATGGCCCCAGGTTGGTCCAGGGTCCCTGTGCTGGTGTTGCTCCTTATTCTGTCCATGTCGGCAGGGATGGTATTTGTGGTGACAGTCGTTGGAGGGGTGGGTGCAGGGGGTGCAGCTGGTGGTCCTGCTGAGGCTGCAGCTGGTGGTCCTGCTGGTGCTGCATGTAGACTTGCACCGGATGTGCCAGGTTGGTCTTCTTCGTCCGAGGAGGGCAGAGGCTGTACGACACCAGTGAGCTCCGCATCCTCTTGAGCCTGGGACTGGGACTCCTCAGCGTCTGCTGCTGTGTCCCCATCATCACCTGTTTTTGGGAGACACACACAATGTATGTTATGTTTCTGCAGGCATCAATGGTTGACACACCTGACAGTTGTGACTGTGCCTCTGGGTGCGGGCCTGTACATTGCATTGTCCTAAGTCGTCACAGTCAGGGGTTGATTTTGGTGTGGCACATTGTCCTGCATTATTTGGGCATTTCTATGTATTTGTTGGGGTGTGAACATGGTCTGCATTGGTTGTATTTGGTTGACAGCCGGCCCTCCTTCCCACCCAGCCAGTCAGTTATCCCACCATGGACTGTGCTTGCATTGCAGGGAGTGGAAGTTGTCTCTCAGGATGTCAGTCAGTGGTGTCCTGCTGTTTGTTGGTGCACAGTTCCCAGCAGGGCCTTGTGCTCCCCGCAGCAGTAGCCAGTGTCAGCCATCTTGTGAGTCCTTCTCCACTCCCTGTGATGTGAGCATGGTTCAGGGTGGTGTTGATGTGACAGTTGTGGGGGTGACCAATATCTGTGACTGCCACTCCCATCATGCTATTGCCTCCACCCCACTTCCCAGCATTCCCATACTTACTTGGTTTTGTGGGGAGTTCAGTGTGTGTGGGTGTGAGAGCAATGGCAAGATGGCTGACAGTGGTGTCCTGCTGTTAGTTGGTGTGCAGTTCCCAGCATGCCCTTGTGCTCCCCACGACACAGCAACAGTGTCAGACATCTTTGATGGGCCTTTCCACTCTCTGTGGGATGTGCATGCGTGAGTGTGAGCTTGCTGGGCCATGTGGTGGGGGATGTAGAGCTGTGACTACGACTCCCATCATGCTATTGCCTCCAACCCCCTTCCCAGCATGCCCATGCTTCCTTCCTTTTGACTCTGCTTCCCTGTGGGGTGGGCTGGCTGTGCTGACAGGAATGCTGGGATTGTTGTCCTGGCAGTTGTTTGGCTAAAAGTCCCAAGAGTGTCCCTGTGCTTCACACAACATAACCCAGGGTGGTGGTTCTTTGTGGGATCTTGAGTTAGGATGGGAGGCATTGCATTCTACCAGGTGGGTTCTGTGGAGTTTGTGTTGAGGGGGGGGGGTGAGGGGAGGTGCTTGTGACTATGGTCAGTGCTGCAAGTCCTCCTTCCCAGCCAGCCAGCCAGATATCCCACCATGGTACGTGCTTGCATTGCAGGGAGTGGAAGTTGTCTCTCAGGATGTCAGTCAGTGGTGTCCTGCTGTTTGTTGGTGCACAGTTCCCAGCAGGGCCTTGTGCTCCCCACAGCAGTAGCCAGTGTCAGCCATCTTGTGAGTCCTTCTCCACTCCCTGTGATGTGAGCATGGTTCAGGGTGGTGTTGATGGGACAGTTGTGGGGGTGAGCTATGTCTGTGACTGTGACTCCCATCATGCTATTGCCTCCACCCCACTTGCCAGCATTCCCATACTTACTTGCTTTTGTGGGGAGTTCAGTGTGTGTGGGTGTGAGGGCAATGGCAAGATGGCTGACAGTGGTGTCCTGCTGTTGGTTGGTGTGCAGTTCCCAGCATGCCCTTGTGCTCCCCACGACACAGCAACAGTGTCAGACATCTTTGATGGGCCTTTCCACTCTCTGTGGGATGTGCATGCGTGAGTGTGAGCTTGCTGGGCCATGTGGTGGGGGATGTAGAGCTGTGACTACGACTCCCATCATGCTATTGCCTCCACCCCCTTCCCATCATGCCCATGCTTCCTTCCTTTTGACTCTGCTTCCCTGTGGGGTGGGCTGCCTGTGCTGACAGGATGGCTGGGAGTGTTGTCCTGGCAGTTGTTTGGCTAAAAGTCCCAAGAGTGTCCCTGTGCTTCACACAACATAACCCAGGGTGGTGGTTCTTTGTGGGATCTTGAGTTAGGATGGGAGGCATTGCATTCTACCAGGTGGGTTCTGTGGAGTTTGTGTTGAGGGGGGTGAGGGGAGGTGCTTGTGACTATGGTCAGTGCTGCAAGTCCTCCTTCCCACCCAGCCAGCCAGATATCCCACCATGGAACGTGCTTGCATTGCAGGGAGTGGAAGTTGTCTCTCAGGATGTCAGTCAGTGGTGTCCTGCTGTTTGTTGGTGCACAGTTGCCAGCAGGGCCTTGTGCTCCCCACAGCAGTTGCCAGTGTGAGCCATCTTGTGAGTCCTTCTCCACTCCCTGTGATGTGCGCATGGTTCATGGTGGTGTTGATGGGACAGTTGTGGGGGGGCAATATGTGTGACTACGACTCCCATGATGCTATTGGCTACACTGACTTGGCCAGCATACACAGAATTCCTTCCTTTCAGTGGTCTTCACTGTGTGTTGGTGTTGTTGTGGTGGCTACATGTCTGGATGTGTTTGTTAGTTCTATTTGTGCCACTGCCTAGCTGTAGTTGTAGTTGTGTTTGTACATGTGATGGCACGGTTGAATGTAACTTTTTTGATGGCATGTGTTGTGTTTCTCTGACTGACATACACATTTTGGGATGATTCTGTTCTGGTTGCTGTGTAATTGCTATGAGTGCATGGTTTGACTCTCCCCTTGACAGTGATGTGTGTGTGTATTGTGGCAGAATATTGTGTACATTTGTTGTGTACTCACCAGGCTCTGGGATGTTCTCTAGTCCATAGACGCTCACTGGCGGAAGGATGGCCCGCACCTTCTCCTCCCAGGGCCTGAGGTATACTGGCTTGGCAGGAGGGCCACTGCCGGTGTATTGGCTCAGGAGGTAGTCTTTCTTGAGCAGCTCCCGGACCCTCCTGCGCACGTCATACCACCTGTTCTGGATGTCGGTCTTTGTGCGCAGACATGGTGATTGTGCGTTCACCCTGTTGATGATCCTCTCCCACATCTTGGTTTTCTGGGAGATGGGGGTCTGTTGGACCAGTGTGCCAAACAGCTGTGGCTCTACCCTGAGGATCTCGTCTACCAGGACTTCCAATTCACAATATAGGAACTTGTGATTCTTCTTGGGGGCATGGTGATGGGTGGTGATGGTGAGTGATGTGTGTGTTGGTGTGCAGGTGAGGGTGTGTGAGTGTGTGTTTTGCTGGGTGTATGTGAGGTAGGTATTTGTTGGTGTGCTGATGGTGTGTGGCTTGTGTGAGGGATGAGCTGTGGGTGTGTGGTTGCTGTCTCTTGGGTGCTGGCAGTGGAATGGCATTTGCAAAGGATCATGGTTGTGATTTGTGTCCTTTATATGGGTGGAGTTGTGGGTGTGTCTTTGTTCTCTGTCCCCACCCCCCAGTATTTATTGGCTTTGTAATTGCTTGTTTGGCCTTTTTTTGTGTGATTTTTCCTTTGTACTGTCTGTGCATGTTGGAAACGTTCTTGTGACCGAGTCGGACCCTGCATTTGTCTCGTACGGTGTTCTCCGTTTCGTTCACGCTGTGTTTGTGCAGTTTTCTATGCTGCGTACGCGTCGGTCGCGGTGTTTTGTGTTACTTCGGCTCGGTTTTGTATGCGTGTCGGTCGTACGGCTTGTCCTCCGTCCGACTCGGTCGTGGTTTTCGCGCCTTGCATCGTACTTTGCGGTTTGGAGTTTGCGAGTCGGATTTGTTCCGGGTGCGTGTCGGTCGGCTCGATTCGCGTGTTTTTCCGGCCGGATTGCTGTTTTCCGTGCGGCTCGGTCGTTCGGCTTGGGTTCTGTACGTGTCGGTCGGATTTTGCACGCTTTGCATCGTACTTGGCGTGTCGGGCGCCACAGGTACGTGTCGGTCGGTTTAAATTCCGGCTCCGAGTCGGTCGGTGCTTTTTCCGGCCCGAATCGGAATCGACCCCAAATTATGCGGTACAATGCGGCACATTTTTTGCTAGTATTACTTCATTAGTTTGACATTTTTTACATGGTAGTACTTTCTGGGCAAAGATTTCACCTCATTAGTATCACCACTTTTTTAGTGACTTTTTATCCGTTTGAGGTAGTAACAAAATTGTTTTTGTTAAAATCTGCAGATTATACTGTAAGGGTGGATTATGTGGCAAAACCATAATTATGTGTAAAATGCCACGGCTCCAGAATCGCATAATTCCAGCGGCTCTGTATAAAACAAGTGCTTTCAAAGAATACATATTAGTAATGTCTAACCAGACTGTACCTAGTGCAGGCATTTTTTATATAAGTCCATTAAAATATACTTTCCAAAACTCAGCATCCTTACATTACCTGTAAAATATAATTAATTTTTGTCATCATGATGCTTTAAGTGACTCCATAAATTAAATCACTTTAGACCCCCACCTTTAATTATCACACAGAGGTACCACCAGGTTCCTATTAACAAATCTTGGATGGTTGTTTTTAACAAAAAGTATGGGAACAGTTTTTGTAAAATTAAAAACACATGGCAACTTTGGCCTCTGCTTACATGCAGATGTCTTTTCAGGTGAGTTGAGAGGATGGAAGGGAGGAGGCCAAAAGGGTCATACTCAGAAACCTGATCATCCAGACCCATGGGTCTTCTGGGTATTGGCCCAGCAGAAAGATTTGTAAATATTGGAGGAAAAGAAAGCCTATACTTTAAGGCAGAGGTCATCAACCATTTTTGCTCTGAGCCCCCCAACCCAAAATAGTTTGAAGTCGGGCCCCCTCCAAACCTTTATGGAAAGTCTTGGGTAATTGAGAGGGTTTGGGCTGAGCACAGGGGGTGGGGCTTGTGAGATAATATCAGGGGCACTTTTTCAGTAGCTCATACTCCACAATAAATGTGAGACATATAAAAGAGCAAACACACAAAAAACGGAACTAGACAAATACACTACTCCTATTAACTAAGGTCCTCATGCTTTTGGGTCCTAGTGCAGCTGCGCTTTCTGCACTAATGATAGCTAAGGCCCTGAATAGTAGGTTATCCCCTCTGCCTCTTTCACCCCTTACCCACCACATCCGGCCATCACTCCATTCTTGAAACAGATTGTCTGTCCCTTTCAGTAAAAATGAGCGCCCATGTGCCCACCTCATCCCTAATGCTCTCCCCATGTCTTATTGTAAAGTATAAGACAGTCTTGATTGTGATGCAGTGGGCCCTTTACGCTCCTGGGCCCCACTGTCACTTCGCTTGCTTCACTAATGAGACCTACTGCCTTGCAAAGCGGAAAGTCTTCTCTGCACCTTGTTAAAGTCCTCTTCCCATCCTTCTTTCTGCTATCTCCCTGAAGCCTAATGGTAAGGCATCTCCTCTGCTCCAATTATCCCCTCTCTAGGGCCATTCGTCCGATACTGAAAACAACACTGGCACAGCAAGGGTGCAATGAGCCCTAATGCAAGAAAGGAATGAATAAAGCAGCCATAGTAGGGGTTTAGTTGAGCTCTCACACCCCTGGGTCCTGGTGCCACTGCGCCTGCAGCACCAATGATGCCTACTCCTCAGCCCATTCCAATGGCCCTTATTTCTAGGCCCGAGACCCAAAGCAGACTGTCTGCCACTTTGTTTAAAAAAAGCAGGAACATGTCCACATCCCCTCCCCCTGTTGTTTGTAATCTGGGCCCACAAGGAAAATGGCTTCCCACCCCTTTGTGCTAGTACCACAGCCTTTATTGGGGTGCATTGGCCCCTCACACCATTGTCCCAGTGCCAATGCACCTGCTGCACTAATGGTAGTGATTGCCTTTTTTTTTTTTAAATGATCCCGCATTTCTCAAAACCTTCTTTAGGGCCTCTCTCTGAAGAAGTGGGGAAGCTGTCTCATTTAACAATGAAAAAAATAAATTCCACATAGCACCACCTCCTATGGGCCATCTCTGTGATGCTATTTATGGATTTCACTCCTTTCTTCTTTCTGCTGGGACATTACTCAGAAACCCCATGGGTCTGGACAATCAGGACTCTAAATGTGACCATTTTGGACTCCTCCCTTCCACCATCTCAACTCACCTGCATGTAAGCAGGGGCCAAAGTTGACAGGGCGTATGAGGACTATGGTGCCTTGTGTTTTTAATTTTACAAAAACTGTACCCATACCTTTTGTTAAAAATAACCATCCCAGATTTGTTTATGGGGACCTGCAGGTACCCTTATTGATAGTTAAAGGCGGGGGTCTAAAGTGATTACATTTATGGAGTCACTTGAAGCATCATTATGACAAAAATGTTTTAGAGGTAATGTAAGGATGCTGTGTTTTTGAAAGTGTCATTTTAATGGACTTATAAAAAAAATGCCTGCACTAGGTACAGTCTGGTTAGGTATTACTAATACATATTCTTTGAAAGCACTTGCTTTATACAGGGCCACTGGAATAATGCGATTCTGCAGCCATGGCATTTTTCGCATAATTATGAACTTGCCACATTTGCCACATAATCCACCACATGCAATGCAGTAAAATCGACAGATTTTAACAAAAATTATTTTGTTTCTAGCTCAAACAGATCAAAAGTTACTAAAAATGTGTCGATGTTTTTGCACGCAGTGGAAGCCCTTCTCAAAGGTAACTGGGCATCAGTTGCTTATTTCTGTATTTGGTTGTTAAATTGATACTAATGAGGTGAAATCTTTGCCCAGACAGTACTACAATGTGAAACATAATGAAGTCATACTAGCAAAAAATGAGCCACATTATACCGCATAATTTGTCTTTTCTTGCGGCATAATTTAGTAAACCCTGCTGCTTAATTTGGTGCTCCCCTGACGCATAATTCCAGTGGCCCTGATCACATACACGAAATCATTGCGTGGTATCCTATCTTATACAGTGTGTAATGCAATTTTAGAATAAAGCTTTACATATTCACATTGCTTTCTGTTACATACTGGGACCTTATAGCACTATAAATACACACGTCATTGTTATGCACTGCATCAACCAGGATTCAGTTCTGTGACTCTCTGGTCTCACATAGTGACATCTGCAGGGAACACATTAACCAAGTTTCATAATGTGAACGAGTGCGTTTCCCATCAATTGGTTTAATGTGCATTCAATTTACACCTTATTTTACACTTTTAGGTGTGTGCATTATTTTAATACTTGAAGAATCTTTTGATGTTTTTAGCCAAGCCATTGACCCCGTCACCACAGGGCTCATGATCACAGCTGTCTTACTATTTTGTACACTTCAACTGTTATGTAAATGAAGAGGGCCTGGAAGCGCGAAAAATAAACAAAGTCGCGCTTCGAGGCCATCTTCATTCACAAGTACTTGTTGAGACGTTTGCGCCCCCTGGGAACTCCGCCACGGACGCCCAGGGGGGGGGGGGGCACGCCCCCCCCAGTTTGAAGACCTCTGCTTTATGGGATCTAAAAACTGAAAATTTAATTCAATATTTGTAATCTTTATAAACAGCATAGTTTATTTTTCAAACTTCATGTAAAAATCTCTGATCAAAATTTAAAAAGCAAGTAGCACACAAACTAGCTTAACAAGCATTGGCATAGCCAATAGGTCTCGCCTTTGGGACCTTATAAGTGTTTAGCAATGCAACAGTTGATGTTGTTGCACCAAGGATATTGTGCTGGATAACTAAACACTTATAAGGTCCCAAAGGCGAGACCTATTGGCTATGCCAATGCTTGTTTGTTGTGTCGTTATGCTTTAATTGTGGTGCTATGTTGCTTTGTGCAAGTTATTGGGCTATGTTCTGTTGGTTATTTTAGATATGTCAACAAATGCTGGTACATTTCCAAACAAAAGGTGGCACATGCCTTCAAAGTTCCTGTGCCAAGCGACCATTTACTACTAGAATGGTAAAATAGCAATGGTCCAAATCTATTGCTCTACAACTACTTAGGACATAAGTCAACCCATAACTGTGGCAGAGATATGTATTAAATTTCCACTAACTGTGCAAACTTGATGAAACAACCTCAGAAGTCCTATGTCTCTACCCTGTGAGTACACATTGCACTGGATCAGCAGTGTCTCGCCCATGTTTCTATAGGATCCGGCGCAGAGTAGGGCAGGTACAGCAGACAGCGGGGTGCAGGCTCAATAAATGTACTTATATATTGAGGAAAGTGGGGCGTCTGCCCTGTACACTGGCGCCAAACCTTGAGTCTACATGATTTCAGGACTCTCTGATAGCAGACGCTCTCCTAAGTATACCAACACAGCAAAACAGTGACCTGTGCATCTTAATAGACTTGGTTGTATGGTAGAATATCGAAGGCAAAAATATTATGGGCACAAAATATCGAGGACCAAAATGTGCATACAGGAAAGTATAGATTTACTATGCTTAAATCCGCATCTATGCACCTTGAAGATGTGTGTATCATCAAGGTATCTGTGAAGTTAATTATAGTAAACCTGCACTTACCTACATACATAGTCGATAGTCAGGTGGAATACTATACACTCCACAATCATATATAGTATGGTATGAAGGCTGAGAAAATTGTACGAGGAGGGAAAATACAGGAAAATGATCCATCAGCAATTGCTCACAGTCGTCCATTAGGGTTCGCCATGAGTAGCCCCTGCTACCCCTGCCGTGCCCTTTGGTTCTGTGTCCTTGAGACCCCTCGGCTCGATGGCCAGAAGAGCCCTGTATACTCTCCGATGCTTCCACCCTTGTCTTTACCTATGCACTCAGTAACAAATCCCTAGCCACTCAAAAATTAGAGTGAGTCTCCTGAGACACCAAAGTGTGCTCAAGGGGAAACCCCGTGATGTGATGTCATCGGGGGCTGTTAAAATGTGTATGTTATCTCACACCTGCTCCCCCGGGCATTTTGGTGACTCAGTGTCCATGGAATTGCGAGAGGCTTCGGGTGTTCAGTGGTGGCATGGGAAAATAGTTATAGTACAGCTTTCTGAAGAAGTCGTCATGAATTAATTATAGCTAAGTGTAAATTCAGCGTTCAGTCCATCCGGTTCTGTGAGTGATGCTTTAAAGAATATTAATATGTGAGAAGTTCAAGGCAGAGAGAAGGGGCGGGGTAAAGAACGGGAAAGAACTGAGGAAAGGGGTGGAGTAAGAAAAAGGGAGTATGGAACAGAAAGAAGGGGAGAGTCAGTAACGCAGAGAAGAACTGAGTGAAGGGGTGGATTAAGTTATAGGGAGGGAGGAACTGAGTGAAGGGATGGAGTAAGTTAACAGAAAGTATGGAACTAAGGAAAGGGGCGAGTAAGTAGCAGGGAGAGAGAAACTAGTGAAGGGCTGGAGTAAGTGCGGAGAGTATAGAACCGAGGAAAAGGGAAACGTAAATAAGTGGAAAAGTGGAACTGAGGAAAGATGTTGAGTAGGTAACAGAGAGAGTGGAACTGAGGGAACAGAGCAGTAAGACACTTGGACAGTGAAAATGAGGGAAGGGGTGGAGTGAGTAACAAAGAGAGGCGAACTGAGGGAAGAGGTGGAGTAAATAAGAGAGTGGATCAGAGAGAGAGAAAGGAGCCGCGGGGTGTCCTGCGGCAGGCTGGCAGCAGACGCCGAGGGAGGGGTGCTGGCACACTTCCGTATGATGAAAGGCTCGAGCCAAGAAACAGACAATTTGATCTGTGAAGTCAACTGTCAAATCCGATCCAAAAACAAGCATTGGCCGCGCGCTGTGGTGGGGGAGGGGGAGCAGCCGGAGAGCAAGTGACGCGCGGCCGCACGCCGCTAGACGCGCTCTGTGGTGGGGGAGGGGGAGGAGCAATAAACAGGAAAGGCAGATGGCCTGGAGCATGCGAGGAATGCGCGCGTTACTGTGCGCGTTCTCGCATGCTCTAGGCCAGGCCAAAAAAACAGTGGTCGCATTTCCGAAAGCCCACGTACAAAATGTCTCGCCCAGACCAGCGCAAGCGCTGTCTCAGGGCGAGACCTAAAAATAGCACAAACATGGAGGCAGAGAGGGTGGTGTGTGACAGCAGGGGCTGCCATAGGAAATTTGAGAAAGTATGGGGGAAATGGAGGTCCTACCATGGCCTCACGGACGATCTGGATGTTATAACGGGTGATGAGACCCCAACTTAATACCTTCATCTCGGAGGTGGATGCGGTCATGGACCTTGCGCTGAGACACTATGAGGGGTTCCAATGGGACGCTCGTGGCCATCTGGTGGGAGGTGGGGGGATAGCGATGTGGTGTTCGGGGGATGTCTGTGCTTTTTGGCGCAAATTCTTGTCTGTTTGTAAACTTGAATAAAAAAAAAATTCAAAAACAAATAGCTCAAACACAGAGGACTGGTCGCAGGTACTTAAAAGATTTTTTTTTTTGCATATAGCTGTGTCTGAACTGGGGTGGCGAAGCGAGCTAAAGAACGATGATGGATTCAACACAGATCTGTGACTGGGGGTGAGTGTCTGAAAAGTTTCAGCGCTCCGTCCATCATCTCCTTGTGTTTGCTTTGTTCGCCCTAAGTTGGCAGGGTATGCCCAGACGTGGGTCCCTTGCTCGCTTAGCCACTGGATTAAAGCTAGCCTGGCTGATGAGGGCTGTTAGCCCGAAACCGGTCCCAGGATGCTTGTTTCCGGTCCAGGGAAGACATGGCTTGGCATTTCGGGCTGGACTGTTCCCATGAGGCACAGGGTCAAGACTGATTTGCATATAGCTGTGTCTGAACTGGGGTGGCGAAGTGAGCTAAAGAACGATGATGGATTCAATCCAGATCTGTGACTGGGGGTGAGTGTCTAAAAAGTTTCAGCGCTCCGTCCATCATCTCCTTGTGTTTACTTAAAAGAACATAACAGCTGTCTGTGGAAGTGTCAGAATTTAAAGGAAAACACATGACAATTACTTTCCAGAGGACTCGTAACTGGATGAAGTACTTTGAACATTTGGTGCTCTGCAGCAACACAGGGAGTAGAGAAATGGGCATTTGAGAGAAGACACATTTCCTATCCAATCACTCTAAGTGAACCTTCTGCTTTAAATGCAGTAGTGCATCAGCCTGCCACTCACCCAGAGCCATAAATACTGTCTTTATGGCAAAGCCTGGGCTTTCATGCAACATGTGGAAGTCACAAGATAAAGGAAAACCACCACAACAAAGTATGCTTTTTATTCAAACCTGGCAAAAAAAATACCTGTTACTGTGTTTTTATGAATAAACCAGAAGGGGAGAACAGAACCACAGAGAGTGTGGGGTGGGTGTTGGGATGTCATGGGGGAACCAGCACATGGGAGAGAACAAGAAAACACCTACACTCCCCTGGGGTGCTAAAACAAAAAAGAAAAAAGTTGTTCCTTGATGTGAACCATGGAAGGATACAAAGCATTCACTCAAAATGGTGGTAAAGGGCTATGCTCTATGGGAGGGACAAACACAAGGGGCAGAAAGCAAGCTATTGAATAAGAAGAAAGCAAATGTGATTGTGTAGGAAAGTCAACAAATGATAAGCAATGGGATGACCCAAAGCCATTCTAAATGTTGATATTGTACACAAAAGGTCTTCAATAACAGACAGCTAAAGGCAAGACTGATTGTCAAGATTTTCCTCTAACCATCTGACATTTTCTTGATACTCACCCAAAGCCATTATCACCTGCATTTCCAAAACACAGAGGTATGTGTTCAAACAAACTTTTACGCTCAAATCCTTCACAGAGTGCCAACACAGATTGTCTTTTTCACACCTAAAATGACCCTGATCGATTGCTTTCACATTAGAAGTAGAAGCTCTAAATTCCAGTTTTCCATTTTGGCTGGCATGGGAAGAATGGCCGAAGTGGTTTTGTAAACTGCATTATGAAAATGTGTCTTAACAAAACCCACAGTAAAGTAATTTTCACCGAAAGTAGGGAAGTTAAGTGAGGAGAGACATCAAATACAATTGAACCAACTGAACATAAAATGCACCCTGAAGTCAAGTATCCTATGAAATTTGTGATCTTTACTAATGAACTCAGAGTGTGCATCACAATTCATAATTGAACCGTAAATGTAGAGAGAATGACGCCCGGCCCCATCTTAATTTGACCCCATACAAACTGGCCTGATTAATGCTTAATCTGCAGCTTAACACACCCTTGAAATGCACGCAATGATGAGGAGGAAGACTTGGTTATTGGCTACCTCATCCATTCGACTCACTCCAAGCCACACATTCCTCATAAAGAACAATGCTAATGAAAGAGGTGACAAGCCACTACCATGCTACTCATTCTTTTAGTGTGTTCCATCACATCATATCACAGGCCCAAATTAGTCATTCTTTAATATAGTGGTTTACTGTGCACAGGGAAACAGCCAGGAAACCATAATTCAAGCAATACCACAAACAACAACTCAGCGTAGTATATTTTACATTTTGTACATTTCCAAATTTCCAGGGCTCAAATAAACAAGAATGACAGTTGCCCAGGCTAACAGGTACCCAGGGCAGAGAGACAAATGCTCAAAATATTCAGTGCACATATGCGAGACAGCTCCTACTCTCTAATGGAATCTAGTTCAGCAACCTTGACAAAAGATTCTCCGTATTTGTCCCAGACATCACAAGAACTATAAATGCTTCTTTCTTACAGGGCACACTCCATGTGGCCATAAGACATGCATAGGGACTCTGCTAATGAAGAAACCAAACACGGATCCTCTCCAGTTGGGAAAATAAAGACCCAACTTGAATCATCCCTTCCCAAACAAAATAATGGTGGGCAAGTTAATGGGTCAACGTCAAGAATACTTGGAGTTCAACACCATTCTACTTGGTTGTCAATCAAGTTTCCGGGTGGGCAGGGAGACAGAAACTACCATAGCAGGTATTAAAAAACGCTTATTGGTCTAGCTGATTAGAAATAGTAATTATGTTAACCTCTCTGCAGCTTAAGAGACTGTAAACCACAAAATGCTATTGTACTGCCTGAAAACATGGGCTTGGAAGACAGATCCCATCATGATCATTTGTTTGTTTCTTCCAATTCAACAGCAACTTATCAGAGTAGTCACTCCAATTTCTTCTACTGTGGTGTTTTATATGATTGACATTGTCATTGAAGTTGTTTAACATTTACATGAGACATCTGGACAAAGTAATCAAACAGTACTGTGTACAAATCGAAATGTATGTGGATGACTTCTAACTCCACATTTGACTAGATGAGGAAAGATGCAAAAACATCTCAAATTGTATGAAACATGTACATCTGTGGCTAAAGGAAGGAAGCCTTCATCTGAACTGCATTAAGACTGAATTTCTAGTAATGTTTGTATCCTCGGAGGACAACCTAGCATTCCACTGGATAAACGTTTTACAACAAAGGTCTTCAAATTGTGGGGGTGAGACTCCTATGACGGGCGCTGTACCATCTTGGGGCAAAGGCTGCTGCTCGGGTTGCGGTGGCATGACATCGACAGAAAAAAAGATGTACATGCTGCTTGCTTCTGTGGCAGTGGTACAGGATGTAGAGAAACAAAAGAGAGAGACCACACAAGCTGCTATGAATTGCAGACCATAAACACCCCACCCACTGAGTAGGAGACAGAAGTTACTGAGCCCAGCTGAACAGTCTCACAAGCAGAATCAGATGGTAATCAGCAGAAACAAAGGCCATGGGTGAGAGAGACCAACAATCCAGTTTCTTATTTTCTGAAGCACTGCAGCTACCCATCTTCTCTCATTCCACATGACAGATTGTATTGGTTGTCTATCCTAAGTCACTGGTTTCATTCAAGAAGTTGATTTTAATGATACTTGCACGCACCATTTGTTATGATGGAAATGCTCCCTGCACGGCAAAAGGGCGTGTAGCCCCAACCTGAGTGCACAACTGCATGTAAAACTGGCATGCTGACTTATTGTTTGACCCTTGTATCAAACTAATCAAGCGTATGAGCAGATGCCTAGGTTGGTCCCTTTAAAGTTGAGGTCCAGAACCTGTTCAGTAACCAGGAGGGATGCATTAAGCATGCCCACATACTGGGCATAAGAACACTGGCCATGACCTTGGTAGTCACATGAAGTGGGTGTCAGAGTACCAAGTTTATATTAATCATTTGGGTGACCATACATTTTTCTCTGTGTCAAGGAGATGTGGTCTACCTACCCCATTAGTATAAAGGTCTGCTGTTATATAAACCCCCAAACCCTAGCGCTGACATTCCATGTGCATATTAAATGTGTGTATGTGCAGTGAGTGTGTGAGTCAGGTATGGTAGTAGGACTATGTGTGGTGAGAGTCCGGGTACTGGGACCAGTGTGATCCATATTGGATTGTCCCTGGTTGAGCACGACACAGGTTGGAAGGTGGATACTGCCTCCCTACGATACTGAAATGAAAGAGCATTGAGACAGGGCTTTCCTTAGAAATTCAATGAGGTCCTTGTTACTAAAGTTCTTCCTGAGCACTGCCAGTTGGTAGACGGTGGGGTGAAGTGTGGGACTGCAGTTTCTGATGTTCACGGTGAGGAGTTTCTAGGCGAGGTCAGTCACTGATTACTGCTCAAGGAAGGCTGATGACAACCAGGTGCAGAGATCTCACACTTCATTGGCCCTTGTTTAGGATGATCCTGCTTGAAGCCAGCAGCATTGCTACTTGCTGTGAGAGTCATCAACATGCACAATGGCTGCATCTTATGAACAGACAGAAAATGACATTTGAAAGACAACCAACCCAAACCAGTCCTGAAACTTTAGACAGTGGAATGTTTCTAAAAGTGGGATCCAAACCACCACACTTTATTCCAGTTCCAAGTGCTTCATGGTAAAGGCAGGGAGTTTTTCAGAGAGTACCTGAAGACCTGGAGTGACCAGGGCTGGTGTTTGCATGACAGCCAGTCTCTGAGTAGAGAGAGTACAACACCTGAAGTCTGCACATTCTGCTGGATTTGCTGATTATCTGCCTAAAGCCTAGGAACCTGTCTACCTTCTGGGAGAAATCAGGAATTTGCCTGATCCTGCAGGAGGAGAAGCTCAAAATGTTCCCAGAATGAGGAATAACCAGAAAGAGTTAGAAACTACAATGGAGTGAAGCAAGGACTGACCACTGTGGGGAAGGGGTCCCCTGGTCTCCCTGAATGATTCTAGACATGAACTGCATCAAGACTCCTGCAAGTATTAGGTATTGTGTGTGATCGTTAGTCCACCACTGTGACTGAGAGACTGGTACTGCCGCTGCTGACTTCGTATTCGGAGCGCTTCATCACTGTGGTGGGAGCTATGATCAGCCAGAGGCCACAACTCCGGACGACAATCATAAGGTGAGGTTTGGCCCAGAGACTGGAACCCTCACCCCAGCATCCCATAGGGGCATGCTCTGGGGAGGAGCTACTGCAAAAGATTAGAGCTGCCACACTGAAATCTTCCAGTTCACTATACATGTCTGTACCACACCACGTCAAACGACAACAGATGGACGCAGGTAACCACTGTGTTGAAAAACTCAGGAATAAGGTACTGAGTAGCAGAAATAAGTCTGAGAAAGGAACTTAGTATTTCCACTGAGTACTGCAAAATAGGTAAAACAAACTGAACTGACAGACACATCTATGCCTTGGGAGTGATTTAAGTTTGCCTTATAATTGTTTTGTCCTGATTTGTATGCCAGGGATTTAGACGCTAGAGAACTCAGTTACCAGTGGGAGTGAACCAAATGGTGTTTGCCTCAAGGCTCATGAGGACCACAACCCTATATCTGATTCCACTAATTGTGTTGTGTAGTATTACTTTATGATTTGTAATTAAGGTAGTTTATTTTAATTCAAAAGATACGCTCAGAGTTGTACAATACGTTATTGTGTCTGCTCTGAGAGTCAAGTGCAGAAATGGTGTACTTAGTCTAGCATGTACAGCCATAGTAGGATGGACCCAAGACACCAGTGGTAAACAACCTGAACAACCACAGCTGGGGCCCAGTAGCTCCTATCTGCCCTGTGCCCCCACAAACAGGATCTGCCAACATACCATTAAAAAGAACTCCCAGCGCACACACTTCATCACAGGAACCATCATCTTTGGCACTGTGAGGCACATACACAACACACAGTTTCCTTATAACACACATTACAGATCTTAAGAATTTGTTCTCGCCTCTTGCATCTACGGTCCTTAAATTCACAAGGACAGTGGGAAGAGTAGGCCTTACTCTGCCCCATTTTGAACACACCCATCTCCAGGCAAAAGTTAGATACTGAATTTGGATTTAGCACTAAAAGGATCTGACTGGAACTGATCCAAACCTTCCAAAATAATACCGTTTTTCTGAAAGCTTACCAATACTTGTTTTATATAGGTTTGTAGTATTTGGGTTTGGAATTTATTGAGTAGGAAGTGTTGACAAAAAGAGAGGGTTCTGTGAACTAGGGTACTGTCACAGTGTTTACAAGAAATGTCATACACCACTGAGGTGTTTAAGCAGTATGAAATTACTTTTGTTGCATGTGTATGTGTTATAGGGGGCCTATCATTACTTGCCTTTGTGAATCGATACTGAAACATCCGACTCCAGGTGAGTAAAAATGCAAAGAGGCCACAGTCCTTTCAATTCCTACTAATTGTGCATAAATATTCCCTGAATATTCCTGAAATATTCACATTTTGGATGTTTTGGGGCCAAGTCACAAAGGCATGTAAAAGTACGGAAAAAAGAGTACTACAGAAGTACAATTTTATGTGATACAAAATATCTGTGAGTAGCCCCCCCATGTGTAAATATTTAATTAAACGAACAATCGTGCATTACAACGGACATACCACAATCTGCTGATTTTTGGTACTTAATAGAATTATGAACCTATTCATTGGCAATCATGTTATTATGTCTGAAGAACTCAATTTTTTAATTAGCTCTGCAGGGATTCAAACTTATGGCAAACAGGCCACGTGCAGATATCAGCAGTTAGCATATAACCCAATGAACCACTTCCCATATTTAAACCTTGATACCAGCTGGTTATACAAGGATCTTTGGACCAGATGTTCGAAGAATTTTTGCTGGCGCAAACGTTCCAATCCACAGAATCAGGCCGTTTGTGATCTCAAAAATGCCTTTTCTGATGTACAAACCTCAAATTGCGATTTCGTAACAGGATATCTAATCGCAATTTGGGTTTGCGACCCAGTACCGATTTGGTATTTGGAAGGGGGATGTTTAGGGCATCCCTTCCAAATACTGAATTGTAGTGGTATGTAATAATATTTTGCAATCGAATTCCAGTCGCAAAACATTAATCTTTTACCACCTCATTAAAGGAGGTGGTAAGCCATGACAAATGGGAAGGGATCTAGGTATGACGAAGAAATATCTCTCCTGGGACCAGGATGGTCCATGGTGAAAAAGTGGGAGAGAGGAAAGAAACAGCATGTAAGGAATGAGGTAGATTGGGTGTAGGGGAACACCCTACCCGGTCTGCAGGTCCCAAGATCAATTAACCCCCCTTGATTCAAGGGTGGAAAGGGAAGGAGACCCTTTTCTTATTATAGCCCTCACTCACTCTAATAGTGACATGCTTCATCATCGGGTTCATCCCAACTCCTAAAGGTCAGGGTGGGCTCGACCGTGTTTCAGGGAGCACCTGGAAAAAATGTGTATGGGGGCATAACGTTAAAGATAAAATTCCTCTCTCTCTCCAAAAGTATCCTTTATTAGTGGAGTGAGAGGGAAGGTTAAAAACTGACTATGTTAGGGTGGGAGGATATGATGGTCCTATGACCCTAAACTTATATATCCCTTCCCGCCTCCAAAGGGGAGGCCCTCTCTACCCTTGCATAGGCCCACCTGGGCCCCGCACCCAGTGGTACAAATGGGAAGGGATCTCCATGGGACCCTTTCCCCTTTGTGAATGCTGGCCCAAAACTTTTTTAAGACTAGGGAGTGGTCCTATGGACTACTGCCTACTCTTAAAAAATGGAACTCACACTTTGATTTTTTTTTTAACGCATCCCGTTTTCCTTTAAGGAAAATCGGTTGCATTTAAAAAAAGAATATTGCTTTATTTAAAAGCAATCACAGACATGGTGATCTGCTGAACTCATCAGGCCACTATTCCTGTAATGGATGTCATTCATAATGGGTCTCAAATTGTGACCTACCTCATTAATATTCATGAGGTAGGTCGATTTGCAACCCACTATGAATCGCTAATTTAAAAATTAAGAATAGCAATTATCAGATAGTAATTCAAAAAAATATTGCCATTTGGAAATTGCTATTCTGAATGTTCGTACATCTGGTCCCTAGAAACAACTTCATGAGCCTACTGAGCTATCTCACTAGGATTAGATTCTGTCATCGGCGGATTATATGCAGTGCTGCACAGAAGGGAATTAGCCTTGCTAATAAACATTTAGTATGTTATGTCTCTTGGGTGGTCTAAGGACACGTTTTGTTTTACTCAAGAGCCCCTGACATTAAAATGTTTGAAGACCCCTGAATTAGAGGTTATGGTATGTTATAGACACTTAGTATAGCTTAATGAATCACCCCTTAAGGGGTATCCCGGCGCTGAAGTGCAGTAGAAGAGGAGAATCAGAGAATCAGAAGAGCCAGGTCTTAATAAGCTTTTTAAAGCAGGCAAAGTCAGGGCAAGACCAAACGTGAATAGGCAGTCTATTCCAGTGGTGGGGACCAAGATAAGAAAAAGATCGACCACCATATTTGACTGCATGTATACAATGAGGGCAAAGCAAAAGTTGTCCTTTCGATCTAAGATTGCGAGTAGGAAGATATGGGCAGAGTTTATTTTGAAGATATGCAGGGCCCTTAACAAAGAAAGATTTATGAACCAGGCACAGGAGATTAAATAGAGAGCGTTTCCTCACCGCTAGCCAATAAAGAGCTTTTAGAGTGGGCTCTGATGGAAAGCAGGGAGTAAGTTTGCAAACCAGACATGCAGCAGTATTCTGAACCACTTGTAACTTGGAGAGTAGTGATTCATTTGCTGCTACCAAAAGGGCATTGCCGTAGTCCAAGAGGCTTACAATAAGTGCCTGAGTAAGAGGGTAGCCGTAACCATGGTAAAACCTTTCTGAGCGTACGCATGATTCCAAATCAGGCACCGCAGGTAGAACCTACTAGTTCTCCCATAGAGAGGTTCTCGTCAATCAAGATGCCAATATTTGTACCACCTTTTTAGAGTGAGGAGTTGCGCCAAGTTCAGACGGCCCCCAGTCATCTGACCAGTATGTGTGGGCCTTGCTGAACAGCAGGATCTCCATCTTATCATTTTCAGCTGCAAGCAGTTCAGGGACATCCAGGAAGCTAATTCCCTCATACAGTCGCCAAATCTACTTTTGGTGGATTCTGGATTGGGACCCATGGAGATGATTAATTGCGTGTCATCTTCATATGAGCTAGAGGGGCTACAAGGGTGTTAAAAAGCGTAGGGCTCAAAGAAGAGCCCCGCGGTACCCCCTCATCTAAAGTCATGGTGCGGGATTTGAAAGACTCCAGGTGTATTGTCCGAGTAAGGACGTTTTTGAGCATTGTTATCTGTTCCTTCTATAAAACATCTCAGGGTGAGGTTCTATGTAGAATTTTAATTTGCAAATCAAATTGCAGAAATTCACAAAAATACTAAGAACCCACTCATAATGTTGTGGAGGCGTCTTCCACTTTTGCAGTTAACTCACCTAATAGAACTTACCAGGGTTCTGGTGCTATCCAAGCTAAATTGCTGCTATATCATTTATGCCGGACTGCCACGAAAAGCTGCCACAAATGCCAGAGGATTGAAAGCCAAGCAGCCAGGCTCAGTTTGAACCTTAATAAGTCAGCCACATTAATACCTACACTGGCATCCAGTGTCATATGGAATTAAATTCAAGCCACCCTGTAGTGCTTACAAAGCACTGGGGTACTTTGTCCAAAATACTTATAAATGATCGGTTTATGACACTCTCCTGGCTGTCTTGACCTTTGGTCAAGCACAGCAAACCAGAAGTCCCAAAGCAGATACTACAGGAGGAAACGTGGGACAGAATGATCAGGTCCTTGGAACTCAACTATAGGATGACTTGAGCTCACACCGAAGGAAGGAACCAAGCCTGGCAACCTTAAAAACAAGCATTGGCATAGCCAATAGGTCTCGCGTTTGGGACCTTATAAGTGTTTAGCGATTGTACTGCATAACTAAATACTTATAAGGTCCCAAAAGCGAGACCTATTGGCTATGCCAATAGGTCTCGCGTTTGGGACCTTATAAGTATTTAGTT
The DNA here is from genome assembly GCA_963921515.1 of Calotriton arnoldi. Lineage (NCBI taxonomy): Eukaryota > Metazoa > Chordata > Amphibia > Caudata > Salamandridae > Calotriton > Calotriton arnoldi. The sequence continues at coordinate 187,530 of CAWUFW010001904.1, forward strand.
ATGAAGCACAATATCATTGGTGCAACAACATAAACTAAATACTTATAAGGTCCCAAAGGCGAGACCTATTGGCTATGCCAATGCTTGTTATGCCTTGAAGCAGCCACAGTATCGATGGTACGTTTGTTGTATATGACGGCCATGCTGGAATGGGGAATGATCCTGCCGATTCAATGCCAATGGAAATACGGGCTCGATAATGGCAAACCATCTCCCGTTTTTTAATGGAACTGAAATGTAACCTGCGGTGTCTATAAGAGCTAGACGCGCACAAGGGAAGTGGTAAAAAGAAAGAAAACCAAGAGGAAAGCGATGAAGGAAGAGAAAGGAAAAGAAAGGGGATGACGAAAAAGGAGCGAGGGCAGAAAGGAACAAGGGGGGGCGGCAGCAAAAACAAAAGGAATGAAACGAGCCGATAAAAGATAAATAAATTAATGGAAAGGAATGTAGAAAGAAATGAAGACGGTGAAAATAGGGAGTTGTGTACGAGCCGATAAAAGAAAAATAAATTAATGGAAAGGAATGTAGAAAGAAATGAAGACGGTGAAAATAGGGAGTTGTGTGCGCGCGCACGCGCAATAAGCTGACGAGGAGGGAGTGGGAGGGGGTAGGGGAGGGGATTGTGCACGTCGCACGCACTGAAAGCCAGATGGCAGCCGCTGCTGTGAATGTCGCGCGTGCTTGTGCGCGTAACAGCAAGCTGGTGGCCGGCTTGGTAGCACTTTCAAAAGCCCCTTACTAAATGTCTCGCAGAGCAGCGCATGCGCTGGCTCAGCGAGACCTGAAAACTACATCACTACATTACTCACCTATACCATAGGGGCCCCAAATCAGTTATTTTTCCTAAATTATCACCCCCACCTTCCTGCCAGCTGTACCCAGATTCGCTACTCTGAGTTAGAAACCTTGAAAATTACAAATACTAAAAAGTGGAATTTTAAGTTCACTAATTAGATATTGTATCCACTTGAAGACGGTATCTAATTTCATATTGTGGACCACATAGGACCAGGAAATTCTGCATGTTAAAGATTGTACCTACTGAAATCAAGTCACCATCAGAAAACAATAATCAGCTATAGTAATCGGCTGGAATTAGCTGGAATGTTTCCCATAATAATACTCCCAATACCATACCCGTTCAAATGGAACCAGAAAAACAGAAATGTTCAACTGGTGTATGCACAGCGGGCGCAGAAATCGGAAAGCAGACGTGTGTAGCTTCGTTCAATGGCCATTCATAGTGTGCTATGGCGCTGCCATGTTACCGGCATCTCGAGAAGGCTCCTTTGATATTTGCATTCATGATCAATGGTTCGCGGGTCTTTCAAGTGATATTCTGCCTGACACCGAAAGGCCTCAATTCGAAGGACATGTTATCTGGAGTGCTCATGGTGTTTTCAACCAATGCTGCAATTAGAAAACCTCACAGAATCTATTATATTGGTGAACTAAAATGCTTTGTTGTGAGAAAGAGAGGGTGATCAAATGAGGATTTACCGACACTAGTAAAAGAGTTACGGCCTGGCCACATATGTGTAGCTAATTTAATTTTGGCACAAGCAATAGTTTAGTTCACTTGCTCACAGTGTATAGTGCGGAGCCGAGCATTTTTACTGAAACCAAACGTTGCTTGAATAAGGAATTGTTGCAGGTCTCATCTCTTAGCTATTATTGTTTTTCACAAACTACATTTTGAATTCCGTAGAACCCCTGCTGTGTTGTGTATGGTTTACAGGTGTTATCCTCAGCCAGTTTTGTATCCAGCAGTGCGAGTAGTTTGTGGTCACCTTCTGAAGCTCCTTCCAGCAGTAAAACCTGGGACTTCAGTCTGCGTCTTAGCACTATATACATGACGATCACTGGGCGCTATACTGTTGACGGCGGTTCCTGTAAATCCTAGAGATGTCCTCTAGCTCAGCGGATATCCCTAAAATTGGTGGGTGGAGTACTCTCACCATGGCAGGAGTACAGTACTCTGCCTTGGTGACAGTACTAACACCGTCCGCCAGACTCTAAATCAGCACTGCAGCTGCTTGCCTGAGTTGGTGCCCGTGGGCATGTACGTGTGAGTAAGTACTGGGATAAGGAAAGGATGAGGTCATGATAATCAGATTACTTACCATTAATCTTCATTACTCCGATCCGCACTCACTCATCCCACTCCTTATGAACTACTTGAGATGTCTGGCCCGCTGACCCCCGGGTAGCGGACAGGTGTGAATCCTATTTGTGGCCCTTTTGGTAGGAGGGTGTAGCAGTTAAGTGCATGTCGTTTTCTATCGTTTTGATATTGCACCCGCTGAAGGAGGCCCTGGCCTGGAGTACATTTATTGAAGATCACCCTAAGAGCGAGCAATGGCGCAAGGTAAATGGGATTGAAGTAATAAAGGTACTCACTGGTAAGTAATCCATGCAATATGTGTTACACCAAAAAGAACATCCAAACAGGAAGGAGAAGATGGGACATGAAAAAGCATGATAGGATGATAACGAGGGAAGGCCACCAAGTGCAATAAAAGCTTCCATGTATCATGAAGGGTAGAACCCCGCTTCAGGAGGCCAAACTGTGTCCATATTATAAGGAGGAAAAACACACCTGGTGTGGTGTGCACTGAAGAGAAGCACTTCACACTCCACCACCTCAGAAGCCTTTTAACTCTCCGGCAGAGTAACTGAATCATCGCGTGGAAAGTTTATTTCTCTGCCTGAGACTTCGCCTCACTCCGACACGAGCCCTCTGCTTGGGACTTCCCACGAATGACCCATCTCTGTGCCAACGGAAGGAATCTCGTCCTGGGAAAACACCCCAGGCCCCGGCCCCTCCTTGCCAACCTTGTATCACTCAAAAGCCCTAATTTAATTTCGACACTCCTTATTTAAAGAGAATATATTTTATTCTAGACATTTTTCTCCATTAAAAACCACAACAAAAGTCCAAGAGTTTTTGATTTGACGTCTTTTCAGTTGCTGTGACGCGTGGGCACCGCAGGGAGACCTGGGTGCTCTCGGAAGTGCTGACTGCAGACTGCTTTCGGACAATAATTTTAGGACAGCGCGAGACGTTCGAGATCCTTTGAACTCAACTTCTGTGAAAGCAAACAGTAACACGAAGGTTATGAAAAACAGAGAAGGTGGAGGGTCCACGGGCCGGCAACGCGCCTTTCACTCAGTGAGCTTTGGTGTCCCTCTGTCGAAGTCAAACTCTGCACAATCTGCACAACCGAAACAGAATTGTGTTACATTGTAGTTGCCTGCGGCCTGCTACTCCACAGGTTTGCTTGGTTAGACGGAGGGGTTAGTGGCTACGTCTAGTGGGACGTGTTGTGGTGTTGGGTATGACGTCACACTGGCGCTCTTATCTTGTCATACTTCACTGTGAATGAGCGTGTACTGGAGATAAGAGGAGCACAAAATGTAAAACGTATTGTGGTGTCTGGTTGGGAAGGTGTAGGTCGTGAGTGGGACAAATTATTATTGTTGTTGTTGTTATTAAGCGCACATACACTAAGGCATCTTGGTGCTAGGAAGGAACAAACAAAAGAAACAAGCACGGAATCGAAACGGAGGAGCAGGGGCGAGCGAGCGCGGCAGCCTGCTCAGCTGACCAGACGCTCGTGTGTCATGGCCTTTTCCCCGCACGGCCGGCATATGTTTCCAATTATCGCGCACGCGTCTGGGCACAATAATGGGAAACAGATGTCGGCCCTGCGCGCGTAACCGCCCGAAAAAGGCCACGACGCACGAGCGTGTGGTCAGCTTTCGAAACCCCCTTACATAAAGTCTTCGCCTAGCAGCGCTTGCGCGCTACTCGAGGCTCGACCTAAAAACTGGAGAAGAGCCTTTTTAAAGTGTCTTTCTTTGCATAACTTAATGTCATCATGACCAACATTGCCGAACCCCACATTACTCCTCCAACGAAGGGACTGGATCCAAAATAAGCAGAGTAGAGATCCTTCCTCAACCTCCAATCATTTGAGATGTCATGAGTGATGTCATGAATGATGTCATAGAACGTGTCATGAGTTATGTAATATGCAGTGCTTCATTGCTTAATTTGAGCCGTGGTTGCCGGTGGAGGCCACTGGCACTCATATTTGGGCACCAGCACTTATTTTTCCGCATCATAAGTTTCCCGAGCACAAGAGAAGAAAAAATAAACACGGGAAAGGAGGGGTAGGAGAAAGACGCTAAAAACTTCACCAAAGAGTGAATTAAAGGCGCTAGAAGTGCCTGCAGTAAATTAAAGAGGTATGAGGTGGATCTAGACTACGGATCCTTGGTATTGGGCACACTGACATTTAATTGCACTGGCTGCGGGCTTCTGAATGGAGCTTTGAGCACAGGCACTCATTCTTTTACAAATTAAGTACTGGTTATATGTGAGGTCATAAGCAGTGCACAGCGAGGGCACAAGTTATAGTTAGCTCTGCTAAATATAACTGTTGAATTTCTGCGGTTTTTTCAGTTCAAAATGTTAATTTTGTCACTGACATATTCACCTAACTATAACGTAACTTTAACCTTTGTTTTTTTTCAGTGAATATATATATCTATATGTATATACACCTTACCTTACCAATACTTCCTATGCGCGATAAAGGAGGTTAAGGAACAAAACCTCACCTGCGTGGCAAAGGCATTGCGCGGTAAAGGCGCTGCATGGTAATGGGCAGCCACATAGTGAACATACTTTGTTACAGCTTTAATTTACCAGGCATTTTTTACCATTGAAAGACCTCCGATCCTAAAGTTGTACAGAACCTTCTAGCACTGATATTTAAGTGAGCAGCTACATAAAATTGGATGCGGCCACGGTAACCATGCAACAAAGAGGAATGAAACATCTAATATTTTACAACAATTATAGTCATGATGGTAACTACACTGTCCTATTTTCTTCCAGCATGCCTTTAAATTAGAATGACTTTCCTTTTATGCAACTTTGTTTAGGTCCACGCCTAATTTGGATACAGCAAATGTTTCCAACTAGGAGTAGTTTAAACAGCAGCACACTTCCCAGCAATCAGCCTGCAAAATGTGTTAGGGTAATGATATTGGAGAGCATGCAAATATCAAAAACTTTGTGCAGAAACCCTAAAGTGTAGTCAAGTCATTTCAAATTCTGTTTGGGATTGAGTGCACAGACATACTGTTCTGTAATATCAGGGAAACTCTCCACAATTGACCGTTGATTTCCTTAGCATATTCTAGCAGTTTCGTGTTTGTGCATTTTATTCAGTGTTGTGTAATAGCAGGCATTTTGGCAATATATACATGTAGGAAGGTGGGGTATTATGTGGTGATGCTGGTTGTGCTTCACCATGCAACACTCTCACAATACCTCAAAGATTGTCCTTAGATTCACAATAATAAATCCTTAGTTTAGTCCTGGTAGAGTGGCAAAGAGCAGACAGGCTTTACTAGAGGAACATGTATTTAGCATTTCAGAGTACCAGCATGGACGATAAGTAATTACCATAACTCAACAGAAATCTGACACCAATTTATAAAAAATAAAGCAGATTTTTATATTAATTTAGACATCAAAATTAACAGGATCATATACATATAACCAGAGTTATGGATTTTAAAAGAAAACAAATCACAGCAATTCACTACTGCTGAACTTTTGCATTGCAGTCAATGGGAAAAAGTGATAGTGACAAATGGTCACTTGCAGGTCAAGTTGCGTGGAACCCAAGGAGGGTAAAGGTGATGCGGGTCCCAGGACAAAGTCACGACAGTCAGTTTGATTTTACCTGGCTCGAGAGGCCCGGGTGCAGAGTTGTCCTGGCTGTCCTTGGTGCTGAAGCGGGAGCCACGGGAGAGCTGGTTTTACCGCTTACTCTGTGCTGGTGGGGAACAGAGTTCAAAAAGTCAACAATGAAGCCACTGCTGATGTCGGATTAATGTTTTGTGGATTTCACTTGAGGTGCAGAGTCGAGTAAAGGGAGTGGTTGCCTGACTGGCGACCAAGAGCCTTTGCAGAATTAAGCACAGCAGAAAGTTAATTCGACGTCCGGAGGTCCTGAGAAACATGGTAGCCGCCTGAAACTTCATGGAGGTCAGGACTATGTTTCCCACAATTCACTGGACCATCTACTTCTGGGCAGTCCCTCGGATGGCCCAATGGCCAGCAATTCTTCGTTTCTGGTACATTGTTTTTACCTGCGGTTGCAGAGGACTAGTGTCACAAGTCCAGGGGATTCCAGTGATGCCTTTGGCACTCAAAGGGGTCCCTCTGTCTGGGGGAACCAAGCTTTGGTCTAGGACGAGCCACGGTCATGCAGTTCCAGGAAGGTTGCCACAGGTGCGAAGTACGCCTTTGGTTTGTGCAGCTCCTGTTGTCACAGACTCGTATCTCTTCTTTTGTCCTTCCTGTAAGTCAGATCAGAACCGAGGTTCTGGTGCCAAGGGTAGCCCTTAAATCCTAGATTTAGGGGTGTTAGGGGTGTGGGTGAAAGTGGCCAATGGGCTACTAGCCTCAGCAGCTAATCTGTCCCTGAGGTAACCACATCAGGGTGAGGGTCACCTTTTCTTCCCAGAACCCACTTTTTTACTACTTTTAAAAATGGCAGAAGTCTTCCTTAGCTGTACAGACAAGGTAGCCCACCCTAGAGGTGTGGCTAGCCTTCTGGGGTGTACACCTCCAGAATACCTCATTTTCCTGCCTGCTCGGGTGCAAATATGCCTGGAGGCAGGAGGAGGGCTGTTTCCTCCTTTAGGGAGGCAGCCTGGTTGCATATCAAAGGCAATGCAGCCTTTGAAGCTCACCTCCTTGATGTGCCACTCCACTACGAATCTAGTCAGGGAGGGGGGTGTGACCTCCTTCCCGTCCAGGCCATTGTTTCTAACTCCTGGGAGAGTTCACATCTCCTGGAAGAGTGGCAGGTTCCTGTCTTGGTGGCAGCAAGAGCTGGCTGGCAGTCAGAGCACAGGAAAGGCTGGGGCAACCAGGTGGGCAACATTTAAGATAGCCACCTGGATGCATGTCACATCATCCTCGACACTAGATTCATGCCAGAGGTGATGAGGTACGTTGTTTATTATCAAACATAACATATTTAGGGGGTACCATAACGGAGCTGCCAACCTCAGGTTTACCCAGGTGGCACCTCATCTTATCCAATGCGCTGTCTATCACTTATAGTGTCCTTTAATGGTAAAGCCCACAATAGGGACATATAAGCTTGCACTTACATGTCCACACCTTTAATATTATGCACCCTGCCTCCTGGGCACAGGAGGCCTTCCTTATGGGTGACTGGCATATATTACAAATAGTGAATTGACTTTGCCACACATGGTAAGGGCCAAGTCGAGTTCAAGCAATTTGCAGGGTTCCTGCAGTCTGCAAAGGCAGGCCTGCTGTCAGTAGTGCACTTCGGTCACTCAGGGTGGCACAAACAGTGCTTCAGGCCCTGGTGACCCCTTCAACACCCATGCCCTGGGTACCACTGGTGCCATATACTAGGAACTTATAAGGGGGTTAATGTCCTTTTCCAATTGGGGCTACCAATTCACACATATCAGTTTTAAGGAAAGAGCATTGGCAATGGGGCCTGGTTAGCAGGCTTCAGTGCACTGTCAGAGTCGAAAACCAGCATCTAGTAGTCCAAATGGGGGCACATGTGGGGGGCATCTGCAAAAAGGCCTGCTTCCTACAATTTGTTTATCAAAGTTGTCACATTTTGCATACAAGGACCTGTAAAAAAGTGTTTCAAGCCTTTTTTTTCAAGTTATATGTGCACAATATGTCCACATAGAGAAAGTCAGGGATTGGAGCACAACTCGAAGTCAGAGTATTACATTGACTCTTACTTCAATGGTTCAGAAAATCTGCCATTTAAGGTGAAGATAATAATGGGGCAAGCATGTACACCTGCTTGAACTTCATATTGAAATTCAGAACACCATGTGGAATTTTTCAGGACACAGGATTAGCCCATAATGTGAGGCAATCAACAATGCCAAAAGAGCTTGAAAGATCAATTAAGGCCATATAACAATCTGCTTCTGCTTTATTCTCCACTCTATAATTAGCTTCGATGCTAGAGCATTATCTACTGTGCTACAATTGGTCCTCAAGCCCATTGGTATAGGGTTGTCAGTTGTTTTTCATTTACACATTACTACTCACAGGTGTCCAAAAGTGCAATAACTAGCTGTCTTGTCTCTCAGTTTCGTTTTAGAAATTAGCACAATCTAGGTACCTTTCCATGAAAATGGTATAGTCAAGGTTAAGGAACAACATTAAAAAATAGGGAGAAAATCTCTTCCCAATACCATGACAGAGATTGGTACACCGTGACTTGCACCCTTGAAGTTAGGGACTTTCATAATATAGAGTCAATATCTTTAAATGACCAATGCCAAATTATTGATGTGACATCAATTCTACGATTTAGAAACAAATACTTACCCAACATAGAACATTATTAACACAGGTTTTGGAAATGTACTTGCTATTGTCCTTCATTAATAGGAATTTATTTTTAGAAGAACTTTTGCCTGTTATTCAGGCCACCATTTGCAAAAAATAGTTCAATATTAGCCACAGATAAACTCTGTGAATTTCATGCAATCACAGGCTTATATCAAATCCCTAACACATCTTATGGTTGCATTTGTTAAACAGCTTATATTTCAAGATTAGATATTACCACAATTACTACCTTTAAAAATTTCGAGTTGAAGAGATTTAGCAGTTATAACTTTCAGGACAGACCTTATTGGATCAAACCATTAAAAATCAGTATTGTCCACAGTGCTCAATTTATTATCTAAAACGATAATTGTAAGGACACATTAATCGCAACCTTATGAGACTAATTTTGACTTTTTGACTATGCTTTGTTTATGACGTGGTTATGACGTGTTGATTCCCCCGAAAGTGAGGGCATGAGTATAAATGTGTAGTTGCAAAATACACCTTTCTCCAGAATTGGCATGTAATCACTTAAAGTACTTAAATCACTTAAAGTACTCTTCAGTATTCCAAGATTTTATACATGTTCCTGTAAATGACACAAAAAAGTACTTGGCAGTAGATTCAAACTTCTCTTAATATATGTAGGAGAACCAGCGGATCCCCATTGCAGCCTTCCGTTCAGAGCAGCTAAATGGGTACTTAATGCACACTCTAAAATTTGATGATGATGCCGAAAAAGCATTTAACAGGGCACACTGGCCATACCTCATGGAAACCCTTTCGGAATTTGGCTTTGGAGAACGATTTTGACACTGGATTCGATTTGGATATTCTTCTCCGGAGGCACAGATAAGAGTAAATGGAGTTTAATGTAAACATTTTCCTATACAGGAAGGGACACACCAAGGTACTTAGTGCACTACACCCAATAATCTGGGCTCCCACACAAATTACCTACTTGGAGATTTAACTAGCAACAACCCTGAGGGCCACAGCGACTGTTTTCACTGTTTACTTGTTCACACCCGAGAAGATTTATGAAAATGGTCAAAAATAGGACTATCCTGGTTGGGCAGAGTAACAATTTTGCGTAGAATATTATTTTTATTTCAATCACTCCCACTGCAGCCACCTCCAGGCGTAAAACCCCATCTGTACCCCACACTCTCATATCGCCATATCAGAGAAGGGGGCATTAACATAATTTGATACTTCCAAGTAACACAACTTGGCCCCTTCATAGAATGGTCCAGAGATCGGATAGAAAAACATTGCAGCTTCATAGACCAGCAAGTACCTGGGATTCACATGCAGAAGGTTCCCTGACTGCATAGAAGCCATAGACCTTGGAGCATTTACTCATCACCAGTAACCAAAACTAAACGTGTGGTATGGGATTCAGAGGCAGAAAAACATGGCCTCACACCTTTCCCATTCCCACTCATACCCATTATATCCAATTCGGAGTTTACCTGTGCCCTAAAAGGGGAGCAATTCCAAGCCTGGTGAAAAGCAGGATGTACAAGTACAGGAGATATGTTCAATCAGGATGGTATGCTTCACTTCGAACAACTTAAGATCTAGTGGGGTCTGCACAAAAGGTAACGTTTACACTACCACTCAATTGAAACACTGGGGGCCAGATTTATAAAAAGATTGCATTGCCTTTGCATCACAGAAGGTGACACAAGGGTAACACAATCCTTAAGTCAGATATACCCAGCCACGTAAAGCCACCTAAAATGGCCCTGCTTGACTTGGTGAATCTGGAGTAATGCAAGAAAGCGCAAGTCGCTGCCTTGTGTTACTCTGAGTTGGGAAGGCTTTACATGGGTGGACAGTGGGTGTTCTGACACATCCACCCATGTATTTTGGAGCATTTCCAGAATTACCAAGACAAGAAAACCTGGGAATGTGTCAGAATTGGACAGCATCTAGATAGAGGTGTAACGAGGAGAAATATCTTTTATTTCTCCTCGTTGTTTCCTCTTTCTAAGTGTGCTGCATTTTGCAGCACACTAAGAAAGAGGAAAAACCTATTAAGGATTGTTTTTGTGCTAGAAGGTGTCCCTTCCTCCACAAACACAGGCACCCTTGCACCATGGCGTAAAGGTCCCTGCATTGACGCTAGGCAGCAGATAGTGCACCAGAGCAGTGAGAGAGCAGGAATGCGCCATGTCTTGGTAGATATGGCACATTCCTGCCCTCTCCATTTGATGCAGTGCAGCAAGTTATCTTGCTGGGTTACGTTGCATAAAATTTTGATAAATCCTGTCATGGATCACTACTGAGGACTGCTTTCCAAAAATAAAAATAAGAGTATTGTATCAGAAATAGATTCCCTACTACAATCACCTGTACCATGGGCCAAACTCTCGGAGCAGTTAAGATGGGAGAAGGAACTGGGTTATACCCTTTCTCTTAAAGACTGGGCAGACATAATTCACCTGGCACGCTTGACAGCACATTCCACGGCTGGTCGAGAAACAATTATAAAAATGATATATCACTGGTATTAACCCCTGTAAGAGCGCATAAATGGTGCCTCCAGAAGTCATATATGTGCTGGAGGTGCTGTGGGAATACAGGGACATTAGTTCCTCTACTGTGGCATTGTCCTAAGTTGAAGGGATATTGGAAAGAGGTGCTAGAGGACCTAGATAGGAAAATGGACAATAAGATCCCTCGATTTCCTGCATTCTTACTACTGGGCTTACCTAACACTCTGACATTTCTACTGCAGTCAATCAAACACAAACAAGTGGCATTGGTGTTATGTGCAGAATCCAACCAATTCTCCCATTGTGGGGAACGGATAGGTATCGGGATCATAGAGCCTAAGTACATACGATATGGGAGATAATGGGCATGGAAAAATTAACAATGTCAATAAACTCCTCCAGCAAGGACATCACTGTGATTTGGGTCCCCTTCTTAGAATTTCTTTCTTCAGAATTTACTGAAATTGCCGACCCATGATATCTGCACTTCTTGCGGATTCATGCTGCTTCCAACTCATGAAGACACCAATAGGTACTCATTTCTATTTACACTTCCTGATGTTTACTGTCTGAGGACTTTTCCTATTGAATTTTGATTTAGATGCAAAGATTAAGCAAATCTAACAACAGTTGTTTAATGAGGAACACATTATGGTTTAGCGGTCTATATAATGTTTAATATGTTATTGGGGTTAGGGGTCATGGGGGTTGTATATTTAATATTGATGCTGAAAACAGCCGGCCTCTAGGATGTAGGCAAAAAAGCATGTATCAGTTCACTTAAAATTATAAAGAAAGTTGATCCATAAAAGGTGATGATCACTGTACTAACATTGTTGATTACATATTTGAGGGCTTTCGATTTCCCAAGCTTCGTCAAGTGCCATTAGACCAGTAAGGGAATATAAAGATGGTGTAATCCGGGTATTAACTGAGTGAAGAAGACAAACTAATCTTTGTGGATATTGTGAGCGAAGATTTAGAATGGTTTTCATAAGGACCAAAATTATTTGTGCCCAGTGCAATGTATATATATATTACATATAAGTACATTAAAATGGGCAAGGGATAAAATATACAAGTGTATAAACAAAACATTCAACATCGACCCCCCCCCCTGGGAATTCTCCTACATCCTTCTGGGATTTTTAGACCCAAGGCTGTCGTCTGAGACTGACCGCTATCTGTTGGACCTAATGCTTACACTTGCCTGCAAAATAGTACTCAATAACTGGAAGAACTCCAGAGAAGTCTCCTTCAGAAAATGGCAAGAATGGTTGTCCTTTCTCAGGAGGCGGATAATATCTCTCTACACTCTTCGCCCTGGCGTCCTTCACATAGGAAGCTATGGAAATCCCTTGATGCCTTTTCCTTCAAGTACGATCCTCCTTGAACCAAATGACTTCACGTGAAACTAATACATACATTTTATGGTACCCCTTGATGACAACCATTGCACAACCACCTGAAATAGGACATTCTCCCTATGGGTCGCTATCACGATCGTGAACCCTCTCACCTGCCCCCCCACACAGGGACTGTTTCACATAAGACAAACCTCACGCTAGCCTCATTATGTCTTTATCATGATACCGACGGACACGATGAGGGAGGATATGTGAGAGTTACTCGTTACCTGCTGTTTTGACATTAAGACTGTACATAGGATATGTGATTATGATTACTATATTACGGTAATCGATGTTCTAACATGATATCCTTATAGTGCATCTTATACAAACTTGTATGTCTCCGATTATATGCTTACCATGTGACCTTACGGTCGATCTACATAAAAATGTCAAAAACGAAGACCGTCCGTGATTAACCTAACCGCAATTCCCACTGCCACTTAATTTGTAACCTCTTTGCAATTCCTTCGTCTTTTGTATTTCTTTCTATTATATTTCTTATCATTTATAACCACATTTGTAGCTGTATTTCAACTCATGCCAATTTGTGATTTTCTTTATTTGCATCTATGTTCTTGTTTTTTCTTGAAAACCCAATAAAAATTACTTGAGAAAAAAAAAATGAGTAATGTTCTTACTAAATACTGAAACTTTTAATGCCCTAATTTCACCTTTATTTACATTCAAATGTTATGTTATGTTATGTTATGTTAAGTGCTCTTATAACGCGCAACAGCTACTCCGAAGAGTGTCCCGGCGCGGATCCAAGAGGAGTCCCTTAACTACACCACTAATAACTATGGAAATAGATGAGTTTTTAAAAGTTTCTTGAAGGCTAGCGGGTCTTGAGTATTGCGTATTAGAAACGGAAGGGCATTCCAAGCCTGGGCAGCCTTGACAGCCAGAGAGCAGCCACCCAGCCTGTGGCGGAAGAAGCGGGGGACCCTAGCAAGAAGGAGGGCTGAGGAACGCAATTGTCTCAGAGGGACGTAAAAGGTAAACCTTTCTGTAGATAGGCGGGCCCACGACCGTAAAGGGCTCGGTGGGCAATGACCAGAGATTTAAATTTGACTTGGTCAAATCAATACAGTTTCGGTCGACATCTGATTTTAACAGAGTTGCCAACCTCCCTCTAGCCTGACTTTTTAAAGCTAGAAATCACCGGCTTTGAATACAGTTGTTTGCCAATCAAGTCAAGCTCATGAGTCATCCAGGTTTCCTGTAGACATATTATTTGCATATCTGAGAAATCATCTCTGGCAATAAAGCTTGCAATATTCCAACTCACAAAATGTATATGGTCATTAGGGATTTTGCTGAGTTAGTGGGGTCGTGAAGGCTGTCATGTTCTCTGCTATAGTTACAAAATGTACTAGAGCATGTCAAACCTCCTATCCCTGCCGCCCAGTTGTTACTACTAGGGCACCCGGATTCATTTTTGGCTGCATAGCGATCCAATTCGAGTTCACTCCCACTATATGGCTATCTTTTGTCATCCTCAATGTAAGAGATACCACTACATCTATATTCCATATCCTTAGATCATGATGATCCTGCTAAATCAAATCACATTAAGTTTCATTATGAAATGTAACCTTGGCATTAAGCAAATTTTGGTACCCGCTAGAATCTTCCTTAACATTTGCAAGTTTTATGCTATTCGAAAAATCAGTCTAAGATTTATTATTACATGAGGGCAGTCATTTCACCAAGGAGTCCAAAATAGTAAGCATGGAAACTATCATAGCCTGTATAATGGGTTCCTCCCGAAATTTATATATCTGAAAATGGGGTAGATTTCAGTGGGTGGGTACTATTGGGGTAAATTAATTTGCCCACCTTTACCGGGTGGCCCTCCTTGTCAAAGGATTTCAACCTCTGAACAAAAGGAGGCACACTGGGATAGTTTTCCAGTATAGTCTCCTTAATTGATTGTAAATAGGGAGAAATATTATGCAAGGTGTGATAAATAAAATAATTGAGTGGCATGAAGAGTTGCTTTCTTGTATGTCAGGTCATGCTGAGATGCATTCATAAGCACTCTCCGATGAGTGGGCAGGAATATACTCTTGGTAATCCTACTGGGGGATTGTATCCCTAGTTCCACATCTACCACATCGCCATTTCCAATTATACAATCCCTGATAGAGGATTTAGGTTGAAAACAGTCGGTAATGGCATGCCTAGTGAGTTGTTTATTTGATAAATTGACTTTGTTTGTTAATACATATTTACAAAATAACAGAGTCCCTGGCCCATGCCCATTGCTAGTCAGTAAGTCAGCAAAGCACTTATCACACTTAGTGCGTTGATGTGTCTTTGAAGCGTCACATTGTCTTTCTCTCCTTTGTAGGTGGATCTGGTGGCTAGGAGGCCAATCAAGAGAAGGCAAGTCAAAATTAAGTCAGCCTGCGTGGGCGTCACCCAGCAGGCCACAGTCTTTCACACTGAAAGCACTTTCAGTCAAAAGTTATTACATTTTCCATTCAAGTGAAACAAATGCTAGTACCAGCAGATGTAGGCAACATTCTGAGTCGGTTCGATCTCCTTTGTAGGAACCGACATGGACTAGAAGGTGAGCCCCGTGGGCAGACAGCCAATCAGGCAGCGGGCATGCCAAAAACAAGTCAGCTTGCACAGACACCACCCGCCAGGCCACAATCTTTCACAATAACAGTGCTTCCAGTCAAAAGGTATAAATTACTCCAAACAAGTGGAACAGACTCTGGTAGTAGCAGATGCAGACAACACTCCACTTGAGCTCAATCTACTTTGCAGTAGCCAACACAGACTTTGGGACCTTGTGGGCATCAAGCGGAAGGCAAGTCAAAATCAAGTAATCCCACATACGCTCAAAATGTCAGGCTACAATCTTTCACAAAGATAGCGCTTAAAGTCAAAGTTACAAAGTGCTCTTTGGAACTCAAACAAATGCTGGAAGCAGCAGATACAGGGAACCCTCAGATTGGGCTCAATCCAGGAACGTAGCTTCCATTGGTGCAGCTGGTGCAGTGGCACCGGGACCCAGAAGCCTGAGGGTCAACTGAGCCCTCCCTGATTATTGCTTTATTTTAAACAACAGCCAGGAGGGTCCATTTCATTTCTTACACTAAGGCGCATGACACACTGACTACGCCACTGCTCAGTTTACTTTGTTAGGCCTGGGCCGATACAGACTAGAAGGCAGACCTGGGGCCGTAT
Source organism: Calotriton arnoldi (assembly GCA_963921515.1). Classification (NCBI taxonomy): domain Eukaryota; kingdom Metazoa; phylum Chordata; class Amphibia; order Caudata; family Salamandridae; genus Calotriton; species Calotriton arnoldi. The sequence goes on from CAWUFW010001904.1 coordinate 203,078, forward strand.
TATGCATTGTGATTGCTTGCGCCTGGCGCACCTTTTAAAAGGTGCGCCGGGCGCAAACAATTACAATGCGCCCTATTATGTTGTATACGCTGCCCCCAGGGCAGCTGTGAACTCGCGCTGCCCCCAGGGCAGCTCATTCATGTGAAAACACAGAGCAGCAGTGACTGCACCCGCCTGCAAGGGAATGTCTGGGGGGTCCATGGGACCCCCTTTACCCCCTGCAGAGGGCTGCTCTCAGGGGGCGCACTGACAGTGCACCACCTTTTAAATGGCGCACTGTCAGTGCGCCTCCTGAGGGCTTCTTTGACTCTGCGCCCGCATCTGTAATATGCAAAAAGAACAATTGATGGACAGAATGCAGAACAATGTCATACATTCACCCCAGTACAGAGATCTGGGCCTGAATCCATCGTTTTTTTGCTCACCATGCCATTCCAGTTTGGACCCAGCCATATGCAAATCAGTCTTGACCCCGCGCCCAATGGGAACAGTCCAGCCCGAACTGCCAGGCCAGGTCCTCCCTGGACTGGAAACAAGCATCCTAGGACCGGTTTCGGGCATTTCAGCCCTCATCAGCTAGGATAGCTTGACTCCAGTGGCATGGAGAGCACGGGACCCAGACGTGGGTCCCTTGCTCACTGTGCCACTGGATTCAAGCTAGCCTGGCTGAAGAAGGGTGACATACCCTGAAACCGGTCCCAGGATGCTTGTTTCCGGTCCAGGGAGGACCTGGCCTGGCAGTTCGGTCTGGACTGTTCCCATGGGGCACAGGGTCAAGACTGATTTGCATATGGCTGGGTCCAAACTGGGGTGGCGTAGTGGGCAAAAGAACGATGGATTTAACCCAGATTTTTTTGACTGGGGGCGAATGTTTGCTTTGTCAGCATTCCGTCCATCATTTGTTTGCTGTAACACTTTTCGCCCTAAGTGGGATGGGTATGCCCAGACATGGGTCCCTTGCTCACTGTGCCACTGGATTCAAGCTAGCCTGGCTGAAGAAGGGTGACATACCCTGAAACCGGTCCCAGGATGCTTGTTTCCGGTCCAGGGAGGACCTGGCCTGGCAGTTCGGTCTGGACTGTTCTCATGGGGCACAGGGTCAAGACTGATTTGCATATGGCTGGGTCCAAACTGGGGTGGCGTAGTGGGCAAAAGAACAATGGATTTAACCCAGATCTTTTGACTGGGGGAGAATGTTTGCATTGTCAGCATTCCGTCCATCATTTGTTTGCTGTAACACGCATCTGTAATATGGTGCGGGTGCAGAGTCAAAGGAATGCCCTCATTTGCATAGGACACGTCCCTATGCAAATGAGGGAACACCCTCTGTTGATAGCGCTGGCGCTTTAAGTGCGCCATCGCTATCGGTATTATAGAAGGGGACGCACAAGCGTCTGCGCCCCCTTCTATAATACCAAGGTGCCCCAGGGGCCCGCAAAGCGGCCGCAAACGGCCATTGCGCCCCCGGGGCACTTATTGTATACGGCCCCTGGTGGCCAGACCGCAAAAAAGTCTAAATCAAGCCATAAACCGCGCCAGCATGCCCTGCCAGACTACAATCTTTCAGAATAAAAGCGCTTCCAGTCAAACGTTATAAATTGCTCATGCGAGTAAAACAAACTCTGGTAGTAGCAGATTCGGGCAACGCTCCGCCTCAGCTCGATGATGTACATTGTAGGAGCCAATACTGACATGATGTGCAGTCAAGCCTGGTGGGTAGGTGGCCAATCAGGCGGCAGGCAAGTCAAAAATGTATTTCCCCCGCACAAAAACACCAGCTACAGGCTACAATCTTTAACAACAATAACAGCGCTTTGTTGTTATTGGTTTACTATGTTTGCTGATTATGTTTCATCTTATTGTAATACAGTACGAAATATATTGTGACAATTCTAAAGGGCTCCCCCGAAACATTGCCTATAGATGAGGCAATGTGCTGTACATTGTAGGTATTACAAAGGCGTGAGGGTTAGTAGACTCTTAGTAGCTAACCCCAAAGGAAATGGGAGGAAAAAATAAACAAGGATGAATACATACTGAACTATGTACACTACTGTAATGACCCTTTCCCTTTTCTCCTGCTTTATCATTGAATTTTATTGTGCATTGCCTTGTTATATATAACTTGCAATATAACTAAAAAAGCCGATGAAAAGATATTTAAAAAAAACAATAACAGCGATTCGAGTGAAAGATTATAAAATGTTCTAAGCAAGTGAAACAGATGTTGGCAGCAGCAGATTCAAGCAGCGCTCCAACTCAACTCAATGTAGGAGCCGACACAGAATTGCAAACCTGGTGGACAGATGGCCTCCCAGGAAAGTCAAAATCAAGTCCGCCTGCGCAACCATGATGTGCCATGCTACAATCTTTCAAAATAACATTGTTTCCAGTCAAAAGACACAAAGTGCTCAGTGCAAGTGAAAAAACGCTGGTAGCAGCAGATTAACGCAACACTTCTGGTCTCCTTTGTGGAAGCAGCCAATTAGGTAACAGCACAGGCCAGTTAAGAACAAGTCAGCTCGCGCAGGCACCACCTGCCAGGTTACAATCTTTCACAATAAAAGCATTTCCTTCTAGTCAAAAGTTATGAGCACTCAGTGCAAGTGCCCCAAACTCTGGTAGCAGCAGATTCAGGTTTGGGGCATATTTTTTTAAGTTTAGAAAGCTTTATTGAAGTGGTAAACAAAGTATAACATCACTACAGATTATATGATGAGGAGTAACAATACAGAATAAACGTTAGCATTAAAATTGGGAATGAATCACACCTCAGTTGTAAAAACTGTACAAAGTCAAATGCGTTTTTAAACTTATAAAAAGGAAAGGAAGAGAAGAGACGAAAAGAAAAGAAAGGGGAGAGAGGAAAGGAAGAGAGGGGAACAGAAGAAAGATTAATATCAGAAGAAACACAAGATATGTAATAATATAAACTGCAATAAAAATTGTAACATGTATATGATTAATTTTTCGACCTAGAAAGAAAGGAGGTTAAAGGTAACCATAACAAGTCTTTTTTGATCAACAGAGCAGTGGAATTAGCAAAGGCACGATCCAGTCTATGGTGATGGCATAATAAATTCCACCATGCTTGGATTGAAATCTTTGAGGTGTCCTTCCAGTTGGTGGTTATAATTTGGAGGGTAATAGCAAGAAATAGATCAATAAATTTTCCAGCATAACCATGAACATCCCAAACAGGAGAACAACTTCCCAGAAAAACATGTGAAATTTCAAAAGGAACAATAGACATTAAAATATCATTCAATTTTAACCAAACCTGAGCCCAAAAAGATTTAACCAAAGGGCAATGAAAAAACATATGCATGAAATCACTATTATTATTAGTGCAAGAACACTTGGGAGAGTCTAATAACTTAAATTTGTACATATCGTAGGGGGTGAGAAAAAGTCTATTATAAAAATAATATGAAGTCTGTGTAGTGCTAGCAGAGCGTGAGGCGGTATGAATTTTTTTCCATAAAGAGTTCCATGTGCGTAAGGGGATTTCTAGGGCAAGATCCTTTTCCCATGAGAGTTCTAATTTGGATTTGGTTCTGATTTTCGCAGGGTATGATAGTATTTTATATATTGAAGAGGCACTAAATTGAGTGGAGAAATCAATGGAAGTAGGGAATGTCTGATTAGAAATAGTGGTGTGAGGGTCCTGAGGGAAGAGAGATGTGAGAGATTCCTTAAGCATGGGATAATGAAGGGCATGAGAGGCGGAAACGTTATATAAGGCTTGAAGATCTGAAAACTCCATAAGGGTACCATCTTTTATTAAGTGTCGTGGTGTAATAATTCCCTTGTCAATCCATTCCTTCCAAAATAGAGTACGTTTGTTAATCTTAATGGATTTATTATACCAAATTGGGGTGCGAAAAAGGGGTCAGCAGACGGTAAGTGTGAGTGAATCAGAGAGGTGGAAATTGCTTTGGAGTGAATAAAAATAGGGGAAGAGAAACGTTTCGGAGGTTGGGACAAAGAGACAGCAGAGGTAAAAGAGAAAGGAGAATACTGAGCTTGCTCCAACAGTCTCCATGCAGTTGGAGGCAGGTCTGAGTTCTCAGATAGAGAAGTCCATACTTGCTTTAGAGTGAAAGCAGAGTGATATTGGCGAATATTAGGAAAATTGACACCACCTAATTCTTTGGAAGATTGAAGGCGAGCCAATGAAATCCTAGGTTTACGATTGTTCCAGAGGAACTTGGATAGAGAACTATTAATAACACGAAAAAGGGGTTAGGAAGAGAAATGGGAAGCATGGATAAATAAAAATTTATGATAGGAAGAAGCATCATTTTGATGGTGGCTACCCTGCCCCACCATGAAAGAAATAGCGGTGACCAACCCTCAGTCAGGGCGGAAATTTTCTTTAGGATGTCCGCCAGGTTTATTTTGATAGTTTCCTTGATGGTGTTAGCATATAAGATACCAAGGCATTTGATATGTCTAGAAGTCCACTCAAAACCAGTATTTGTAAACATAGAAGGAAGGCAAAATTTGTTAAGAGGTAAGATTTCAGACTTTTCCACGTTTAATTTATAGCCAGATACACCCGAATACTCCTGCAGAAGTGAAAAGAAAGCCGGCAGAGAAGTGGATGGGTTAGAAATGTATAAAAGAATATCGTCAGCATATGCGGTAAATTTAAGATTGAGTGATTTAAATTGAAGACCTGTATAGTGAGGAGACCGTTTGATTGTTTCTAGGAAGGGTTCCAATGCAAGGATAAAAAGAAGAGGAGAAAGAGGGCAGCCTTGTCTAGTCCCTCTAAGAAGGGGAAATACCGGGACTGGCAACCATTTACCCAGACTGAAGTGGTCGGGACTGAATAAAGTAGTTGAATATATTGAAGGATAGGAGGGCCAAATCCATGCCATTTTAGGGCACTGAAAATAAACTCCCATTCAACCCTGTCAAACGCCTTTTCAGCATCTAATGTTATGGCGGCTAACGGAGAATCGAATTTAGAGGCCAAATGGATGATATTAAGAAAGGTGCGTGAGTTATCTGTAATAGAACGACCTTTGATAAATCCGGATTGGTATATGTTTACAAGATCAGGGATAATTTTATTAATTCGTATGGCGAGTAATTTTGCAAAGATTTTGCAGTCTGTGTTAATCAAAGAAATGGGTCTATAGTTTTTACATAAGGACAGATCTTTATCTTTTTTAGGTATCAGACAAAGCATAGCCTGAGAAAAAGTGCCTTGCGCTGCACCAGTAGTAAGAAAGTGAGTAATTAAAGAAAGGAAATGAGGAATCAAAAGTGATTTAAATTGGAGAAAGAATCGAACAGTAAAACCATCAGGACCCGGTGTCTTATCTTTAGGTAAAAGGGAAATAGCAGCGATAATTTCTTGTTCGGAGATGGGAATATTTAAAGAGGAAAGATCGACCTGATTTTCGGGATTTTTAGGGATGCGTTGAAAAAATGAATCAATAAGATCAATAGAAGGGGACGATTCTGGGGTGTACAGAGAGGTATAGTAATCAGTAAAACACTCAAGAATCTTGGCATCTGAGAGATGTAAAACTCCGGAAGGATCCTTAATAGCAGCTATTTTAGCTTTTTGTTTTTTGATTTTAAGGTAATTAGCTAGTGCTTTGCCGGCTTTGTTCCGTCCACCATACATTTTTGCATTGAATTTAAGAAGGTTATTACAAGCCGAATCCCAAGACTGTTTGTTATATTGCATTTTCGCTTTAATCAGATTGGATAAAGTATCAGGGCAATTGGCTGAAAAATACTGGTGTTCCAACGTTTTGATTTGTTTGAGGAGAGATGTAGATTCGGAGAGAGTTTTCTTCTTTTTCCTGGATACAAAGTTTATTATAAAACCTCTGGCAGAAGCTTTAAAGGCATCCCATATCAGATGAAATTGAGAGACAGAAGAGAGATTATGAAGAAAGAATTCTTGAGCAAAAAGCGAAAACTGTTCCACAAATTGAGAGTCCAAGAGAAGAGAATTGTTAAAGCGCCAGCGCCGAGTTGAGGATATGGGTGAGGGGTAATCTAAATCTAAAATGATGGGGGCATGATCGGATATGAGAATGGAGCCAATCTCGATCTCATGCATGAATTGTAGGGTATGTTGAGTAAGGAAAATGTAATCTATTCGGGAATGAGATCTGTGTGCAGGAGAGAAAAAGGAGAACTCAAGTGCATCCGGATGTGAGGTTCTCCAGGCATCAACCAGTCCTCTAGCAGTAATCGCCTTATAGAAAGTTTTTTGCATCTTGTTGGGGATATATCTGGTTTGAGATTTTCGGTCCAGAAAGGGATCCATAAGTTGGTTGCAATCACCACCCACAATCAAATTATCTGCAGAATGTGAGGAGAGGAGAGTGGAGAAATCAGACCAAAAGGATGAGTCAGTGCCATTCGGGCCATATAGATTGCAAAGAGAGAGTGGAGTATTGTTAACTGTAACGTCTAGAAGAAGCCATCTACCATTGGTATCTTTAGATTCAGTTTGTAATTGAACAGACAATGACTTATGAAATAAAATAACAACCCCGTTCTTATTATTATCAGCTGGGGAGCAAAAGATGTCACCCACCCAATGTTTACGTAATGAGGGCAAGTCTTGTAATCTGAGGTGTGATTCTTGCAACAGAGCAATATGACATTTCAATTTAGCCAAGTGGGACAGTACTCTCTGCTTCTTAACAGGATTACGCATACCTTTTACATTCCATGAAATGATGCGGAGACTTTTCATAAGTAAGGCTCATATGAGAATAAACAACCTCTAAACATGACAAGTGCGAAAAAGTTAATGCGGAAAATATAGAGATTCAATGAAAAGGAAAGTGTAAGAGACCAGGAGGATACAAGTATAGCAAGGAAAAAGGAATGGGTAAAATAGAGTAGTAAAAAGGAAAAAAAAAAGGTATACAACATTTTTTGGTATGGTGAAGGAAATAGGCGAGAAGGTAAGTGTAAAAACCTTGTTGTAAAAGAGTAAAAAAAAACGAAATACTCCGTGCAAAGAAAAGATCCAGAAGGAAGGAGAAGAGAAAGTGGAGAAAGAGAAGGGAGTGAAAATAGGGAGAAAAAGCATGATCGCCAGTTAAGAGAAGGAAAGAAAGAGATGGCAAGCGAGGAGGGGAAAGAGGGGAATAGAGAAAGCAAGGGTGGAGAACATAGTCTCCCAAGGAGAGATAACAAAGAGAAGATGACAAAAAAACGAGCGGCTTTAGTCATAAAGAACAAAATGAAGAAGAGCAATGACGGTTGAGGGGGGGCGGCGAGAGACAAGACAACCACACAGGCAAAGAGACTCCGAGAAAAGTCAAAATTGCCTTCTAAAAATAGGTAAGGAGGCAAGTGTAAAAACAAGAAGGCAAACTTACGAACAAAAGGAAGGGAACTTACCAAACACTGGGAAGAAATTGCAGCAACATGAGTCACAGATAACATACAAGGGGGTGACAAGAGTGGAGAACAGCTACAGCAGTTCCACGCTGGGGAGGCCTGGGAAATGAGAAAAATAACAGACAAGGGCCTGATTAGAGGTTACGAGCTACATACTGAGGCAAACCAAAACAAACAAGGAAATAACATAAAGTAATTAAGGCTTGCTCAGTTCCATGGATTCTCCTTTATGGGTGTGAATGAACTTCCGAAGGTCGGCCGGATCTTCAAAACTGAAAGTTCTGTCTTTGTAGGTGACTTTGAAGAAGCAAGGATGTATTAACCCATATCTGGCGTTCATAGATCTCAAGGCAGGCCTAAGGTCGAGGAATTCCTTGCGCCGATTAGCAGTTGGCTTGGAGACATCCTGACTGAAGAAAACTCTGTGGCCGGACCAGAACATCTGCTTGTGTTGCTTAGCTGCGTTGAGAATTTCCATGAGATCAGAGTAGAGAAGAAAGTAAGCAATTATACCTCTGGGTTTAGACGAGGAGGAAGCACTCTGTGGACCCAATCGATGAGCTCTCTGGATATTGAAGTCTGTGGACTTTGCACAACCAGCAATCTGAAGGACTTGAGATTTCAGAAATATAATCATGTCTGATCCTTCGGAACCTTCCGGAATACCATAAATGCGTAAGTTGTTACGCCTATTACGATTTTCTAAGTCCTCTGTAGATTTCTTGAGCAAACTGACTTCTTTAGTAAGGCAGTCAACCTTGGCGAGAACATCTTGAGCGTCACTGACTTTTTGCTCCACATCCGAAAGCCTCTGGTCTAGTCCAGTCCATTTGTCATCTAACCTTTGCAGGGTAGCAGCTGTGTCAGACATAAAAGGACGAATAAGACGTGGTTCCTCCATTATATCTTCTAATGTAAGAGGGAGCGGTGATTTTGACGGAGAGGGTGGATCCTTCTTTGTACGTTTACCAGGACCGACCACAGTGTCCTTTCGTCCACCCGCAGTACCCCCCCTGGGGTTTGTGTGGATGATGAGAGTCCATAACGGCAAAGGATAGAAGGCACCAACAGTGTGGGATTGAAAAGCAGGAGACGGCTTTATTATTGTATTTGAAGAAGAGCCAAGAAGAATTGACCAGCAAAGTGTCCACAGAAAAAGGCGGTCTGCACATAAAATAAAAAAGTTGTTACTTCACTAGATACCACAGAGTTGAATACTGTATCCGGTGACATCCACTGTAATAAGGAAGAGGCATATATCCAGCAGAACAACCATCTGCCTCACACAGCAGCAAGAGGATCAGTATGAATGCTGGATTGCCTTTTTTAATGTAAGGCACAACATGGTCAGCCCGATGGACATTCTCCTCACAGTCGGGCGAAGTGCTGCATGAGTAAAGACACAAAATGGCGGCCACTATCAGGCGGAGACAGACGGAGCTGATGATATAAAGGACAGAAGGGTCGGTTTAAATGTAGGTCTGTCTCTTTTGGTGTAAAAACACAACAAGGTCAGCATTGAAAAATAGGGATAATGCTGCGAAAGAGAGGAGAATTATCCGGAGAACATTCCCCTGATGGTCGGGTGAAGTGCTGCATGAAGCAAATCACAAAATGGCGGCCGCTGTCGAGCAAGAAACATCGGGGCCGATAACGATAAAAAGAGACCTTCTCAAGGTCTAAAAACTTGCCATAATGGTGCTGGAACGCTCCTGTGCAGGAAACCACGATTTGCGGCAAGTAAGCGCTGCTTAAAAGCAGTCCCTTCGTCAGCGAGCGGAGCTCGGATTAGCGGAGCTCTTCAGGTGGCGGCCATCTTGGATCGCCGCTGCCGCGCGCCTCCAGGTTTGGGGCATATTAAGAGGGTTTCCTCCCCGAACTGTCTGCCAGCACTACGTGGCTATATAACGTGAAAAGCAAGTGCTATACAGAGCGCATAACAAACATAGACAAAGAAATGAGGTCGCAGAGAAATGCTGCAGTTACATCACTGACTGTGTTGTACTACATTGAAGTTGCACATGGGCGTCAATTCACCAAAATGCCAGGTGTAGCGGAAGTGACATCACACACCATTTGACCTTTACTTTCACTCGCACACATATGCTTACACATACACATATATTCACTCATACACACACTCCCTCTTCATAAGCACACTTTCACCTGTAAGGACACACACAACATACATTTAAAGCATTTTGTACTTACCTCAGCTGCCAGATAAGGAATATTTCAGCTAATTGTACTCCATTTTTTATTACACTAATAGTGAATAATATTATATTATTAACTATTAGTGTAATAAAATAACTGATTGAAAACAAGGAAAGTGGAGCCCCGAATGATGTCCATATGGATGAGCTACCTGTGTCCTTGGCACTGTAGGCCAGGGGTTGCAAAAGCAGTACCAGGGGTAGCAAAGGGCTAGCCAGGGGTCGCAGCTGTGACCCCTAAATGACATCCGTGAAGTTGCATTTATATTGTCCCTCAAATACCTGGTGAATAGGTTGTTACTCCATCAGTGGCAGTGCTTAATTTGTAAAAGAATAAGGGCCTGATTTAGATCTTGGCGGACGGGTTACTCCGTTATAACGGTGAGAAATGTCCCGACCGCCAAAATATAAATCCCATTATATCCTATGGGATTTATATATCGGCAGACATGATATCTGTCACCGTTGTGACGGAGTAACCTGTCCACCAAGATCTAAATCAGGCCGATAGTGAGGGGGCCCGAAACCCATGGCAGTGGCTATCGAATGTCAGGGTTGCCGAATACCGAGGCCGCATAGTCTTGATTTCACCTCATGCCGCTTTCATCCACCCCCTACACTTCCTGTCTCTTGATCTCATTTTTGTATTTTCTTCTTCATCCCTTCTTTCTTCCTTTGTCACCATTTACCCGTCTTTCTCTTCCTCCTTCATTCTTCTTTTGTGTTTTCCTCTCTCTTGATCTGGAGCAAAGTCTGTTGAGAAAAATAAGTGCTGCTCCCTAAAAATGAGCAGCGGTGGGCCTACTTGTAACCACTGGCTCAAATTAAGCACTAGCTGGTTGTGCTTGGTTAGAAGAGTTCAGGTTTGTAATGTGGCCTATGTGGGAAGTGTTTTGATGATGGGTAGAGAGGTGCTTCTATCATGTCCTTATAGCTGTGCTTAAGCATGGAATGATGAAACAGGAGTGAATGAGAAATTGAGTTGTATATATATATATATATATGCAAAGAACAGTCCAGCCTTACTTCCGATTACTTCCACCTGATGGGGTTGGTGCCGACCGGCGGGCGCTGGACCCGCTGTAATTTTTCTGCAATAATCTCGCGCTGCCAGAGCGTAAGAAAAGGTCGCACTCAGGGTTTCGATATAGGAGTAAAGTATTTATTGAGTTGACGCGTTTCGACAGCACGGTCTTTGTCAAAAAGTCATACAAAGACCCGGAAGTGGCAGTGACCTTTTAAGCATTTCCTGTGTTATACAATAGACATAAACACACTGTGCAAAGTAGAAAACAGACTTAAAAACTTTATCGATTCATTATAAAATGACAATACGTAGATAAAGAAACATTGTTATTATAAATCTTGCATGTGCAAAAACAACAATTCATGAAGTCAAAAGATTAAGACTAATACTCTATTTTCAACAAAGCAGCAATGGTTATAGAGCTGGTAAGCCTTGTGGCAAATACCACTAATGTTACACTTGCGTGTGCTTCAAGAAATAAATGGGCTAGTGCCCTGGTATCCATACTCCCTAGAAAATATCAGGATCTACTTAAATCATAGGACACTGGGTTAAGCCCACTGCGGGTCCGATCACAAAAAAACAAAATTTGAAGGTACTATTGGAAAAGGCAGTAAGGTGGAAAAAGAGAATAATGTGACCAGAAAATAAATACTTTACTCCTATATCGGATCCCTGAGTGCGACCTTTTCTTACGCTCTGGCAGCGCGAGATTATTGCAGAAAAAAAAAATATATATATATATATCGATAGATAGATAGATAGATATACATATATACATGTATATTAACTTAATGCAAAAGTTTAATCAGTATACTAGGTGTACTACTAATGAGTTATTTCATTTTGTAACAGATTATGTGAGTGACTGTGTGTGAGTGGGTGAGTGCATGTATGGGTGTGTGAATGGGTGTGTCAGTGGTTGTATGGGTGTACAAGTGGGTGTGTAAGTAGCTGTGTGGATGAGTGAGTGGCTGTATTGGTGAGTGAGTGGGTGTGTCAGAGGTTGTATGGGTGAGTGAATGGCTGTGTGAGTGGCTGTATGGGTGGGTGAGTGGGTGTCTGAATGGCTGTATGAGTGAGTGGCTGGGTGTGTAAGTAGCTGTATGGGTCAGTGAGTGGCTGTTTGAGTTGGTGTTTGGTTACGTGAGTTGGTGTGTGATTGGCTGTATTGGAGAGTGAGTGTCAGTGTGAATGGTTGTATGGGTGAGTGAGCATATATGTTAATGCTTGTATTGATGTGTGAATGGGTATGTAAGTGGTTGTGTGGGTGTGTGAGGGAGTGTAGGAGTGCTTGTATGGGTGAGTGAGTGGCTGTGTTGAGAGGCTGTGTGTGGGTGAGTGAGTGGGTGTGTGAGTGGCAGTAAGGGTGAGTGTGTGGCTATGTGACTGGCTGTACGGGTGAGTGACTGGTTGTATGAATAGCTGTATGGGTGAGTGAGTGGTTGTGTTAGTGGCTATATGAGTGAGTGAGTAGGTGTGTGAGTGACTCTATTGATGAGTGAGTGGTTATGTTAGTGGATATATGAGTGGGTGAGTGGGTGACTCTATGGATGAGTGAGTGGTTGTGTAAGTACTTGTATGGGTCTGTAAATGGGTATGTGAGTGGTTGTGTGAGTGGTTGTGTGAGTGGGTGTATGAGAGGTTGTATGGGGTGTAAGTGGGTGTGTGAGTGGTTCTGTGGATGATGTCATCAGTGATGTCATATGAGATATCATCAGTGATGTCACTGATCATGTCATGAGTGATGTAATATGTGAGGTCATAAGCAGTGCTTTGAGCGGGCGTAAGTTATAGTTAGCTCAGGTATCTATAACTGCTGAATTTCTATGGTTTTGTAAGAGTGAAATCTGAGCCTAACTATAACGTCCATGTAACCTTTGGTTTTATCAGTGAATTTCTAAGGTTTTTTTAAATGTTATTTGTAACATTTGGTTTTTTAAGTGAATTTCTATGTTTTAAAAAAATTGTATTTCCTTACTGTAACCAGTAACCTTTGACAGTGAGTGTGTGAGTGAGTGCATGAGTGACTCCGTAGGTCTGTAAGTGGGTGTGAGAATGTCTGAGTGGGTCTGTCAGTGGGTGTGTGAGTATCTAAGTGGGTCAGAGAGTGGCTGCATAAGTGTCTCACTGGGTGTGTGAGTGGGTGTGTGAGTGTCTGAGTAGGTCTGTGAGTGGGTGAATGAGTGTCTGAGTGGGTGCATGAGTGTTTGAGTGGGTGTCTGAGTGGGTGCGTGAGTGTCTGAGTGGGTATCAGAGTGTCTGAGTGGGTTTGTGAAACCAGTCCCAGGATGCTTGTTTCCAGTCCAGGGAAGACCTGGCTTGGAAGTTCAGGCTTGGCTGTTCCCATGAGGAACAGGGTCAAGACTAATTTGCATATGGCTGGGTCTGAACTGGGGTGGAGAAGTGAGCTAAAGAACGATGATGGATTCAACCCAGATCTAATAGTGACTGGGGGTGAGTGTCTGAAAAGTTTCAGCGCTCCGTCCATCATCTCCTTGTGTTTGCTTTGTTCGCCCTAAGTTGGTAGTGTATGCCAGGATGTGGGTCTCTTGCTCACTTTGCCACTGGATTCAAGCTAGCCTGGCTGGTTAGGGGTGTCACCCTGAAACCGGTCCCAGGAGGCTTGTTTCCGTTCTAGGGAAGACCTGACTTGGAAGTTCAGGCTGGACTGTTCCCATGAGGAACAGGGTCAAGACTGATTTGCATATGGCTGGGTCTGAACTGGTGTGGCAAAGTGAGCTAAATAATGATGATGGATTCATCCCAAATTTAATAGTGACTAGGGGGTAAGTGTCTGAAAAGTTTCAGCACTCTGTCCATCATTTCCTTGTGTTTGCTTTGTTCGCCCTAAGTTGGCAGGGTATGCCCAGACGTGGGTCCCTTGCTCACTTTACCACTGGATTCAAGCTAGCCTGGCTGATGTGGTGTGTTACCCTGAAACCGGTCCCGGGATGCTTGTTTCTGGTCCAGGGAAGATCTGGCTTGGTAGTTCAGGCTGGACCATTTCCATGAGGAACAGGGTCAAAACTGATTTGCATATGACTGGATCTGAACTGGGGTGGCGAAGTAAGCTAAAAATCGATGATGGATTCAACCCAGATCTAAAAGTGGCTGGGGTGAGTATCTGAAAAGTTTCACCGCTCCGTCCATCATCTCCTTGTGTTTGCTATGTGAGTGCCTCCATAAGTGTGTGAGTCAGCCTGTGAGTGAGTACATGAGTGTCTGAGTGGGTCTTTAAGTGGGTGCATGAATCTCTGAGTGAATCAGTGGTTGGGTGTGTGAGTGGGTCTGTGAGTGAGTACATGAGTCTCTGAGTGGGTCTGTGAGTGAGTGCATGAGTCTCTGAGTGGGTCTGTGAGTGAGTGCATGAGTTTCTGAGTGGGTTTGTGAGTGCATGAGTCTCTGAGTGGGTCTGTGAGTAAGTGCGTGAGTCTCTGAGTGGGTGCGTGAGTGTCTGAGTGGGTCTTTAAGTGGGTGCGTGAATCTCTGAGTGAGTCAGTGAGTGGGTGTGTGAGTGGGTCTGTGAGTGAGTACATGAGTCTCTGAGTGGGTCTGTGAGTGAGTGCATGAGTCTTTGAGTGGGTCTGTGAGTGAGTGCATGAGTTTCTGAGTGGGTTTGTGAGTGCATGAGTCTCTGAGTGGGTCTGTGAGTAAGTGTGTGAGTCTCTGAGTGAGTCTCTGAGTGGGTGCGTGAGTGTCTGAGTGGGTCTCTGAGTGGGTGCATGAGTCTCTGAGTGAGTATGTGAGTGGGTGTATGAGTATCTCAGTGAGTCTGTGAGTGGGTGCATGATTTTCTGAGTGGGTCTGTGAGTGGGTGTGTGAGTATCTGAGTGCTCTCTGTTTTGTCCTCTTCTGCTCTGTTTTGTCATTTCAGCTGTTTTTCTGCCTCTGTTTTGCCTTTCCTGCTTATTTTTCTGCCCTCAATTTTGCCTTTTTCTGCTTGTTTTTCTACCATCTGTTTTGCCTTTACTGCTCTTTTTTCTGACTTCTGTTTGTCCTTTCTTCTGGATTTTCTGCCTTCCCTTTTGCCTTTTCTGCTCGTTTTTCTGCCCTTTGTTTTTTCCTTCTCTGCACAGGAGAGGGGTCTGGTTCAAGCCCAGAACCTCATCTCCCAGGGCCCGGCCATAATTCAATAGGGGAGGTGGACCGCGGGGCCCCCTTCCTAGGCCGATTTCGGCCCCAGGGACCCGATAGCCTGGGCCCGGACACAAACAATTTTGAACCAGGGACCCCATCCTCAGAGCCCAGCCATGACTCCTGGGTGCCCTGGAGCTCACCCAGGGCACTCAGTTTGCTGAATGGGGCGGCGGGGGGAGCCTCAAGGCCCCCGTGGTCCCAACCGGCTCCTCACCTCCTGCAGGAGCCGGCATTGCTATTGCACACAGGAAGCTGTTGGAAATGCAGCTCCCTGTATGCAATAGCAATAGTTTAATCTCTTTCCCTGCCGGCATGTCTGCAGGCAGGGAAGAGATTATACCTTTGCTTCCAGTGCTCAGGAGCACTTTGACAGCTCCTGCCAGCTGAAACCGAAGTGTTTGCTTTTGCTTGGCGGGAGCTGTCAGCTCCCGCCAAGCAAAAGCAAACAGCTATGTCCCAGGGGTGGGCACCCCAGGACATACCAGGAGCTGTCCCTGGCGGTCCCCAGGGCCATTAATGTCTCCAGAAGGGGGGCTGCATGGACCCGTCCTTTACTTTTCAAGGCCAGCCCCAGGGAGATAGTGGTCCCTGCGGGGGTCCTAAGAGTTCTCCCATTAGATGTTATTTAGCCCCGGAAAGGTGGTGGTGACACCTGGGACTCAGTGGGGGTCTGTGCATCTCCCCCCCATTACAGGTTATTTAACCCTGGGAGGTGGTGGTCCCGGGGCCTATAGAGCCTCAGTGGGGGTGCCCCGGGCACCCCCTCTCCTTTTTTTAAACAAAGCCCTGGTAACTAGCCACCCAGGGGCCTTTTTCCAAAACAAGTGCAGGATGTAGGTAGATACTCAGCATGCCACCTTCCACAATGCTCATGGACGGTGATTTGGCGAGGAGGCGGCTTGTCAGGACAGGAGTGGGATCCTCACGCTGCATTAAAAAAAGAAGAAAAGGTGTGGGTGCCCTGGGTGGAACCAGGGAACGCAATTAAAAAAACTACACAATAACATGGTGCAAGGATGCAGAGTAGAGAGGTGCAAGCTGCTCATTAAGTATGCTGATATATGTGCTGAGAGCGCCCCATAATGTCCAGCGAGAGGGCTGAGGCTGACTTTTTTTGCTTGCTGTTGTACCCCAAAATGGACAGGGGCACCACCAACGGTTTATAAGAGTATTGTGAGGGGCTGTAAGAGGTACAGCAGCCACCCCATGTGGACCTAAAAGTTGCACTGAGTATTCTGGGCCTCAGTGCACATAACCCCAGGAGAAATGTGCCTGTCTTTTGAAGTACTCTGGGCTGCAGCATTATACTGTTAGGTTCTGGAGAACTCTTGGAACTAGTCCTATGGCTGCATTATGTGGCCAGTAGAGATAAAAGTAAGCCTCTAACACACATGATGATTTTGAGTCCAAATGCTTTATTGACAATGTTTGTGATGAACAATGCAACGCCTATACTTATAATTAAGGCTTCCAGTTTTCCATTTTTACTGATTTTCACAGAAAAATAGATACAGAAAACAATCTATTTCCTGTTTGTATTTATTTTTAAAAGCTGAAAAATACAGAAAAATGTTCTTCTTGTAAGTGACTCTCATTGTTGTCCTTCATGAATTCCAGGCCAACTGCTAAGCAGAAAGACCCTTAAATACAGGCGTATGTTAACATATATTTGTATATAATGCTAATATTTACCTGTTGATATAGTGTTTTGTTATATTTGGCTGCTCATTTGCTAAAATGTAACAGGCATAAAAGTATGAGTGGCTCTTTATCAGTTAAATAAATGTGGAAATATACAATTTTACAACTCCATTTATTCTCAAAACATAAAATAAATATGGATAAATACCAATAAAACGGCCCAAAAATAAATATGGATAAATACAGACAGAAATGTTAAAAAAATAAATGCCATAAAACTAGGAGCCCTACTTATAATTAATGTATTTGAAGGTGGTTAGTGTCTCCATCAGTTTTAATGGTGATACAGCGTTGATTCCTATCATCTGGCTGTTTTATCAATGTGGTGACACCCTAACAGAGCCAGGAGGCCTGATTTATAAATAAGTACTCCCCCTTATATAGTGATGTTGCACCTGGTATAGGTGGGGCGGGCCATTGTGATTATGGGGTTTAGAACCTACTACGCTTGTAATGTGATATAAGGGTGTCACTAAAGGTACTTACAACAATCTGATATATATGGGCACTGCAATTAAAACCTATAAGTCACCCCTATAGCCGGCCTTTGCAATCCTGAAGGTAGGGTGCCTGGTTCTAAGTGAGAGGGTGCCCCTGCATCAGCAGGACACCCCTGCAGCCTAGGGAGTCCATTCTCCTGGGTTGTCAGTGAAGCAGCCATATACTACATAGAGGGGCACCGCATTATTACTCAATGACCATCTTGAAAAAGGCAGCAACGAATCTTATCATATTTGGTATCAAACATGTTGGAATCATACCCCCACACTGTAAATGGTGTGGAAGGTATGATTCCAAGCACTGGAAGAGCCCTCCGTTAGGCTCTCAGTGTTCCTGGTACCAGCCTTGACCCGGACAGCACAAAATGGTTGCTGCCGACCAGACACACGATTCTCCCCTCCTGCTGCTGAGCCAAGCTCGAGCAGGGTAAGGCAGAACAATAGGCATCCTGTCACAGGGAGGTGTGACCACCTCCCAGACAGGATTTCTTGTATTGGGGTGGGGTGGGTGCGCTTGCCAGCGCCACTCAGTCTGCATGAGGGGCACATTTGGTGTCCCTGTGCATAGTCCAGTTCAAAACAGTCCTGGGAGCCGTTGGCTCCTGCTCTGGCGTGAAAGTGGACAAAGGACATGGGAGTAACCTCCCCCCTGTCCAGACCCTCCCCTGGGAGGGTCCCCTGAATCTTCCCAACCCTTTCCCTAGGGTACTTGAGGGCTTACCTGGATGTAGGTCCCCAGATTCGTCGTGGGATAAGATTCAGATCAGACACCACTTATTCTTCTATTGTCTGGGCTCTCTAGACTTCGCTGGACTTCGTTTGGGCCTGACTTCGTCTCTGTTCCAGTCTGATGCATCGTCTGTGCCTGTGCTTCATACAGGAACCTTCCAAGGCCTGTGAGGCATCAAAGACATGTGAAGGAATGTCCCTTGGAGTGAAGGAGTCACTCCCCTGCATTTGCAGGCACCGCAACTAAGTCGACCGGTCTGCTGATCCTGAGCTTCTCCGGACTCCATAAGGTTCTGCAACACAGGTGGTGGTTTTTCCCAGCTCCCGAGGCCTGCCCTGCCCTCTCACCAAGATTGAGGCCAGTATCCCTTGTGGGGGTTGCAATAACCGAACCCCTGTGCACCATGTCAACTTGCAGTTGCAAAGGCTTGTTGGCTTTCTTCCAAGAGGATCTTCGGGCTCCAAGTAGCCCCCACCTCGAGCATTTTCAGAGACCAGAATCTTCAGCCACACCACATTGTTGTGCACCGTGGCCTGCATCTTTTGGTGAGCTACTTGAGGTCCTCTCGTGACCCAGTGCCTCCGGCCTGTGGGTCCACTTGAGGGTCACACTTGTTTCTTTTGGGCTCTCCTGATTGCTCGGGGCCTGCCCTGACTCCCCTGCCTTTGGTGAGACCCCTGGACCTTGCTGGTCCCGACGTTGCTCCTTCTTCAATTCCGGCATTGGTTGCATTTGCCAAGGCTTGTTGGTGCTCCCGCCGGACACCGACCCGTCAGCACTCGACATCCTTCGTGGGACAGCTTGTGCATGGCTCCTGGTCCTCCTCAGCATCGCCTGGTCTTCACAGCTGCAGAGTCAAGGTCATCATAATCCATCCTGCAACACCCGACATCAGAAGGCATTCGTCTTCCAAGTCTCCTGGTCACCCCTGAGTGACATAGTCTATGTCCCCTCTGCTTGCAGGTACCTCTCATCTCGAATCCATCCTCGGATTCCACCGGACACTTCTTCAGCAGCTGCACTTTCCTGAAGTCCTCCATTGGGTTCGATGGCGGTTTCCGA
Source organism: Calotriton arnoldi (assembly GCA_963921515.1). Classification (NCBI taxonomy): domain Eukaryota; kingdom Metazoa; phylum Chordata; class Amphibia; order Caudata; family Salamandridae; genus Calotriton; species Calotriton arnoldi. Next base: position 221,843 of record CAWUFW010001904.1, read on the forward strand.
CACCACTTCACACGTATGCACCCGGCTTCGCAGGCGTAGGTAACGTGGGTACTAGGGTATCCACGAGTGGAGCACCTCTCCAACCTTCTGTCTTCCACAGGGTTTCTTCAGGGTCCACTGGGAAGGGTCCTTAATCTTTAAAAATCCAACCGCGACTTACACGTAGGGTTGTACGAAGCACGCGGTCGTGTTCCCACATTGCACACGCTCTCCGTGGGGTCCCTATCTACTCACCTCAGGTGGTTTCTTGGGTCCCCAGCACTTCTATGTCCTCTCGACATTGTCTTGACCCGAGTCCTGTTTCTTATACCACTTTCTTAGTATATGGTTTGGTCCCCCCTTAGGGTCCACTGTGTATTTCATGCTATTTACTGTGTTTCTTTGCTAAAGTATTGTGTGCATTGTGCCTATCTCCGAGTAGGAGATATTTCTATGTGTTAGAGAGTATTGAATACTAAATACATATTTCATAAACACTTTGTGTGGTTCTTTTTCACTTAATCTATACTATAAGATTGCATTCTGGTAAAACAAGCTGCTTTACACTCCTTCTGGACTAAGCCTGAAGGCTGCTCTCCACAGCTACCACTTAAAGAGCTTTCTAAGGTTGTCTAAAACCTCTTAAATCACCATAAGTGTTGTCTGGACTGGTGCAAGGTGTCCACTTACATGAGTGTACATCAAATACCAGGCCAGCTTCTCACACTCGCTGATCAGGAATTACAGCATAAAAGTGTATAAGGGAATTCCCAATGCTAGCCTATGAGAGGATTAGGCCTCACAGTAATGAAAAACGAAATATGCTGTTTGTCACTACCAGGACATGAAAAACATACCAGTACACGTCCTACCTTTCATTTACACTGCACCCTGCCCTTAGGGCTACCTAGGGCCTACCTTAAGGGTGACTTTTGTGTAATAAAAAGGGAGGTTCAAGTTTGGCAAGTAGTTTTAAACGTCAAGTCAAAGTGGCAGTAAACTGCACACAGAGGCCCTGCAGTGGCAGGTCTGAGGCAGGTTTGAAAGGCTACTTCTGTGGGTAGCACAATCAGTGCTGCAGGCCCACTAGTAGCATTTAATTTACAGGCCCTGGGTATAGTATATACCACTTTACACGGGACTTACAAGTAAATCAAATATGCCAAACAGGGGAAAATCAATTATACCATGTTTAGAGGGGAGAGCACATGCACTTTTGCACTGGTCAGCAGTGGTAAAGTGCCCAGAGTCCTAAAGACAACAAAAAAAAGGTCAGAAAAAGAAGAGGAGGAAGGTAAAAAGTTTGGGGTGACCCTTCAGAGAGGGCCATTATCCAACATGTGCTACAATGGGTATTTGGTTCCAAGTAAGGAGACAATTACGGATGTATTACTTGTAAGGAACTCACATCTTTGCACCAATTTTTTTACCACCTCTTTGTAGGGATGCATTGAGAATGGATGAAAAAATGCCCCTTTTGTGGGGTCACTCCCAATGTTTTCTTAGTTGTGCTGTTAGTTTTTTAACTCTGCGCACTGCTGTCAAGTCCCCAGTGTATCCGACTGTGATAGTGGTCTGACCCCTAAAACATGGTAAAGTGAGCTAATCCCGAACTGGCATATTTATATTTTCAGTAAGTCCATTGTAAATGGTGTTAAAAAATACACCAATGGCTTAGTAAGTTAAATGTCACCTGTGGACTGCAGCACCTATTGTGGCATTCACTAGGATAACAAGGAAAACATGGCTTTGGGCTATATGTGTAGCCTGACGCATGCAGCTTTTAAACTAGCATGAAGACCTGTCAAAATAAACCTTTTTGATAGAAGGGAAACTCTACATTTAATATTAAGACGGCCATCTCTTAATAGGCCTTGTAGCCCACAAGGTTGGGTGCCTGGTATTTAAAACTGGAACATTTAAGAATTTTATGTTTGCATGTTCGTACAGTGACCAGCCTCCAAAACCAATTTTTACTGTTAGGACGTAGCAGTTCTCTGACAAAAGCAGAATTACAATTAATGTGTTTATCTCTCTTTTTTTTAATAGGCTAGAGAGATTGCTCAACCACTGTTCTTAATGTTTATTTTTAAAAGCCAATTAAATTGTGAAGATGTTTCTAGATAAATGCATTTAGGAAAAATAACTTATAAAAAAGCTATACTTTCCTTGACTGAAGCCCCTGTGGTTAATTAACATTGGTCTGCCTGCACCTGGCCTGCAGTGCTTCTTTGATGAGGTGTGAAATATTACTCTCAGAGGAGAGATGATGGCTTGGACCTGAAAGGATGGCTTGAGGATGGAATGTGATCCAGGTTAAGCCAAGCATTGCAGATTAGGGGTGTCCAGGAACTTCACTAACTAAGGGGAGACCTGTACATTTATAGTTTAGTGATAAAGGAAGCCTGAAGAACATGTGTCTTTTGACCCCAAAATACACTTTATCCCACAGGCTTTAGTCTCAGTGGAAGAGGGAGCTGGCCCAGAACCATTTGGGAGTAGTTGAGGGGGAGGGTACAGCTCATTACCTTCAACAAACCACTAGGTGTGCCACAACCCTCCAGGGACAGAAAGATTGCCATCTTGGATTTTACTGGGAATGGTGCACTGTGAGATAGTTTGCAGTGAGGCAAACAGGATGTGCTGCAAATGTACGCAGGTTTGCCCTTAGGAACGTTTTGCCCATTGGTCAGGATGTGTATAGGAGTCACCACCCACCCACTAGCTAACTAATTGAAGAAAAAAAGCGCCTCAATCCTAGCCCCTCAGAACACTTTCTGGACCTGTGGCAGAACAGGATTGGACCTGCTGTCTGTAACCTGTGTGGAGACCTGAGTGGCTGGACCTGCTTCCACTTGAACGCAGGACTAAGAAGTGGAATCCAAGGGGCAGTTAGCTGATCTCCAAAAAGGCTACGGTGACATAAAAAGCTGCAAAAGGCCTTTTTTCGTGGAGTGATCAGTGGACCAGTTACAGCTGGAACTGGCCTGGACATTGCTGGTGGACTTTGCTGGAGTATGTCCTGGCCCCTAAGTGCTGTCCCTGAGAGCCTTAGATGTGGCTATGTAAAACTGTATGTATCAAAGGATTTCCTAGAGAGAGAAGGTGGGGGACTAGGAGCTGGATGAGAGGTCCAGTGCCCGTGCTCCTTGATTTATGTCACAAACAAAAATTAGGGCTACTGTTCCGAAAGAGAAAGAGGAGATATCGACAGGTTGTGCAGAACTCGGGCATATGCACGGTGACAGTCAACAGGATGGTTTCATGTTGCCCTCACACATCCCAAAGGGATGTCATGCTTCATCATAGGGCTATTGCTCCTCGTTGGGCTGGCGCTGCAATGCCCAACAAGTCCCACGAAGGGTCACTTTGGCGGAGATCTTTTATTGGTATGCCATATGATGAATGCAAGGTAGAGTCTAGGTGGGGTGGTATCTTGTGTGTGAAGATGTGGGTTAAAACTGGTCAGGGAGTCCACCAACTACTTTTAATAACTGGACCGCCCTGTCAGATTAAAAACCTTTATAGGTAAATGCTACCCCCAGTTTAAAAATGCATATCTTTGGCTCCCCTTATTAGATTTTAGTTGTTTTAGTTTCTTTTTTTGATTAAATTCTACTTATTTTATAGAAATTCGTTGTGAGATTGTATTGTGTTGTGTTTTGACTGTTTTAGTGTTGCTAAATACTTAGCATATTTCCCAGAGTTAAGCCTGTCTGCTGTGTAGCATTGGTACCAGGTGTTATTATTGAAACTGTGGGTTTGGCCTGACAGGATTTTTGGACTGACATCCTCCCCAACTAAGCTTCAGTATCCTCTTGTAGGTTTGAGAGGTCTAGCATTCAACCTAATGTTCTCAGGTTTTTTAGACGTTTTGATGCTGTGCTAAGGTTGCTATAGTGTGTTATTTGGGTGGCAATAAAACAGGTTAGTAAGCGCTATTGTAATAGCCGTTAGAGCAATTACTCATGTAGACAGTCATCTAACATTCTAAGAGTGCATGCATTTATTTTGCCTACAGAGCTTGAAAAAGTACAAAAAAGTAACTCCAAATTATAATTTCTTTCTTAAGTACTTGTGAAGTGACAAGATGGGTGTCTTTGTGTCCTCAATGGCAGTGTCATGGACGTGTCAGTCTCAGCTTACTCCAAGCAAGGAAGAGACTCGAACAAAGGGAGTTAACGGACCTTTAAGTAAGGCATTTGAGTTGCGCCTAGCTGGAATTGCCTACTGCAGGTTGCTGCTATAAACAGAAAGTGCAGGCACCCTGCATGAGTCTTGTTGTTTTCAAATTGCACCGGTGTACATCACACATTTCACTGCCCCCGCTGAGATCCAGCTCTGTAACATCAGCCTGCTTTAGTATCTGGTTGGAACCTCCTCTTTTCCAACACTGCTACCATCCTTCACGAGGTACTGAAGCGGATTCTGTGAATGACGTTCTACTCTGTATGACCCCAGTGTTAGTGATTTAGTCGAGTATAATGGTTGTAGTAAGTCATACTGTTTCATTCGGTGTCATGCAATTTGATATTGTTTTAGTTATTGTGCTGTTTGGTTTGGTCGGAGGACACTTTACTATGACTAGCATTCGCTGCATTCCCATAATGCATTGATTTGTTATGTGAACGGCTAGGGACGGACACCACATGTCCTGTGAACTGCCATGTGAAATAGGAGCGTACAATAGTCACAAAATGAAAAGTTGAACGTTTTCAGCAAAAATGTGAGCAAAACGGAGATAGGGCAAACTTCCAGGCCAGGGTACAAGTGCCATCCAAATGTCTAACCCTCGAGGAGCTATTTGTATAGTATACTGCTTTAAATTACGTCACTAGGTGCCTCCATGAGGTCCTTTGCTAACGCTGAGGGGGCGGGTGCCACAGGCTTGCCCGTGTTTCGTTCAATCCTTCCCCGTCCAACGTCAAACCGCTTTAGTCTCCGCCCATGTGACGTCACGCCACCCTCGACCCACGGGGCAGACAAGGGCTTGCCCCGCCTCCCGCCTGCTGACGCAGACTGCGGAAACTCCTCCCCCGTGTAGCGTAGAGTAGCTTGAGTGTGTAGGAAGCTCCACCTCCGTGGAACACCGTACAGCCAGCCAGTGTCAGATTGCTACACTGCGTTCCATGTTATTTCCTGCTGCCGGGGAATAAAGGAGCGGAGCTTCCTCCCCGCGTGGGACAAGTGGCAACCCCGGCGGGGCGTCAGGATTGCAAACCAAGCCTCGGGAGAGCCACCGCTACGCACGGAGCGTGAGTAGGCACCGCGCCGGTTCCTGAGGTGCCCGCCTTCTTTGCTACGGGATCCCCGCAGCCTTTGCTCTAGTACCCTGGGTTCCCGCCCACTAAAATCTGGGCCACTGGCTCGCGGGAATACCGCACGGATGCCTGGAAAACTGACTCCAGGAGCTTGGATTTCTCATTGTGGTATACCTCAATCTCTTTCAGTTTATGCCCCGGTCGTTGATCTCTGGATCAAGGAATTCTGACTGTTGGATCCCTGGAGTCCCTTCCACTGGATTCCCTGAAAGCGAGCTGCTGGGTCCGTGGAACACCGGTAATAAAAGGCCCAGAATCCAGTCTGCAAGATATTCCCAGCCCTACAGCTGGATCATTGAGCTACGGCGGATAGGATCTATGGAATTCTGATCGTGTGCCCCTTAGGAGTTGTGGATCAATGGAACCCCCGACGCTGCATGCCTAGATTCTTGGCCACTATAGACCTGCGACCGGATCCCTGGAGAGCTGGGGACAGGATTCCCATAGTCCTGCTCGTCGAATCCTTGGAATTCCGGATCCAGTTTCGTTGCAGTCCTGGATATTGGATGCCTGGAACCCCGGCCTCAGGGTCCCTCGAGAGTAGCTGTCAGGATCCCGAGGCAGGGGTCGTTTGTGGTTGAAAACCCTCTCCCATCTTTTTTGCGACCTCTTCCCACCTCCTGAAATCTGGCCTCGGGATGGAGCTTGAGAATATTGTGGCCAACACGGTGCTGCTGAAGGCCAGGGAAGGTGAGCAGTGTGCTGGCTGGCTGTGTATGAGTTGGAGGGTATGTTTATATATATATATATGTGCATTTGTAACCGGGCTCTTCGCCCCGCGGGACAACAAAACGCACACTCCACCCCCTTTTTGATGTTGGCTTTATGGTGTTACCTCTTGGGCTGGGATGGGACTGCATATCAGCAGCAGCCCGCGCACCACAAAGGGGGGGGGGGGGGTGCATATTAGAAATACCGGGTCCTAATCAGCATGCAGGAACAAAGATGGGGGGGGGGGCAATTTCGTAGTATCTGCATGATGATCCCTCCCAGGCAGACCAGAGGTGGGGTGCACTTCTGTAGCAGCAGGCCCAGCTGTGCACGTAGAGGGGGTGTGGGGTGGTGCATATCTGCTGAAGTATAGCCAGCAGGGCGTGCAGTAGCTGGGCTCGGCAGTCGCGAATGTGCACATCTGTAGCAGCAGGCCCAGCTGCGAGCGTAGGTCTGTGGCGGTTCATATCTGCAAGGCAAAGCCAGTAGTCGTAGAGGGTGTGTGGGGGTAGTGCGTATCTGCGGTAGTACAGCAGTGCGTGCGGCAGCTGGCCTACGTAGTGGTGTGTGCATATGTAGCCGCAGGCTGTGATCTGCACATAGAGGATGCCTGTGGTGGTTCATATCTGCAGAGCATAGCTAGCAGTGCGTGCGGTAGCTGGCCTAGGCAGTAGTGTAGATGCAGGTTCCGCTGTGCACGTAGAGGATGTCTGTGGTGGTTAATGTCTGCGGTAGTGCAAGCAGTGCGTGCGGTAGCTGGCCTAGGCAGTAGTGTAGATGCAGGTTCCGCTGTGCACGTAGAGGATGTCTGTGGTGGTTAATGTCTGCGGTAGTGCAAGCAGTGCGTGCGGTAGCTGGCCTAGGCAGTGGAGAGAGTGCACAACTGTGGCCGCGGGCCCAGCTGTGCACTTAGATGATGGGTGGGATGGCGATATCTGCGGTAGTACAAGCAGTGCGTGCGGTAGATGGCCTAGGCAGTGGAGAGAGTGCACATCTGTGGCCGCAGGCCCGGCCGGGCAGCTCTGCGGCAGGCTCAGCGATGCTTGCAGGAGTTAGTGGGGGTTGGGGACCGAGGGCGTCTGCGACAGCAGGCCCAGCAGCACACGCTACAGCTGGAAGGGCGGGAGGTGTCCGTGCACATTTGCAGCCTGCACACTCATGATACTCAATAAGGCGAAAGGACAGTGCCCATCCGTAGAATCTGCCCGGGTGCATATCTTGTCAGACCCGTCATTGCATGTTCTCTTTATCAGCTGAGGGGTGGGGTGCATAGCGCCTGTAGAATCTTTCAGGTTAGAGCGTTGGGTGTATCTGCAGCAGCAGCACTGTGCATTGCACGTTGAGAGCGGCAGCACAATACTGAGCATTACATGTTGTGGTGGGGGGTGCATATCTGCAGCAGTAGGCCGAACGTTGTGTATACATCTGCAGAAGCCGGTCTAGCACAACATGTTTGGATGAGGGGGTGGTTTAGAGTGCATAACTGCTTGACCATTCTGAGCACTACATGTGCAGGAGCATACCGAGCATAGAGGGGGGGGGGATTAGCCCACCGAGGGGTGTGGATGGGGCTGTGCAACCCAGGCCCTCAACATCTGTCTTAGCAGGAGATGGGACGGAGGGGGGTGTCCACATGTTACGCCCGTCCAACAAAATACGTGGGTGGGTCGCTCCTGGAGTGCTTCTGCAAACGTGCTGCAGTGCCACTCCGAGCTGGGAGACCTGTGCACATCCATCGCAGCAGGCCGACTGGACACCCAGGGTCAGAGAGTGGCGGTGCCCTCAGCAGAGCGCCCAACACTGTATACTGATGACGGGAGCGGATGTGCGTGCAAGTCTTCGGCAGCAGCCTCAGCAGTACCTCCAGGAGCAGGTCCGGCCAGCAGTGGAGCGGGATATCGGAAGCTGCAAGCGGAGCTGAACTTGGGTGGGCTTACGTCAGCGGCAGGCTCGGCATGCATAGGCGAGCTGAGGTGTGAAGGTGGGGAAGGCGCCACTTCTGCCCATGCACAATCTTGCAGAATGCGTGCTGGTCTGCTGACGTAGGCTCAGCATCGTACTTCCTGGTGGGGCGTGCACATCTGAAAATACTGGCCTTACTATATATGTAAGAGCAGCGCATTACTGCAATCGGGGACATCTTAAGGATTTAGGGGGCCATGAGCCAAACGTATTTTGGGCGCTCCTGTTCGGGTCAATTTTAAATTTCTGATCTAATTTCAGCCCTTTCATGCCCACAGCATTTAAAATAATCTGTTTGAGAATTATTCAATGTCATCAGGGCAAGACTGCAGAACAGAGCTAGCTCTATCTGGGGCTCCCCTGAAAGACTGGGGCCCTGGGCCAGAGTCCACTTTGCCCATGCCTTAAAACGTCTCTGACTGCAGCAGACCTAGCAGTGCACGCAGAAAGCAGCGAGGTGGATGGGAGTTGCTATGGACATTTGAAACTTTGTGTAGCTTTGCATGGAGGAGCTATGGGAGGGAAGTGCTGCAGTGAAAGCGCACGTGCAGCCCGAAAGTCAGAGATATGTCGCTAGCGCCTGTGTATGGGAGTAGGTCATGCTGTGTATGGGAGTAAGAGGGGGCTCTGCTCATCTGCTTCCTTGCTCCTAGCATTACTCACATAAGCTAATGCAGAGTGGCTTAATGATGTTCCCTCCTGCAGCAGCATGATATACATATACGGTTGCCACTGTGCAATTAGTCAGGTTAGTTCCATAGGAAGAGCTTTATTCTGTTTTGCTAATAACTTTGGCACCCTTTCACAAATCTGCACAAAACGTCCACCTCCCCCCCCCACAGTTCACCCACCTCCGCTCGTTCTGTTTCGTCTTTGGTGTGACCGAGGGCCGCACTGATCCCAGCGGGGGAAGGAGTGTAAAGTGGGTATAGGGGAAGCAAAGCATGTAGATCTACTGGCTGAACTCAAGTGCGCAATGTGAAACCAGAAACCTGGGAACAATCCCGGCTTTTCCACTTGACCAAATTGTGTGACCCTAGGCAATTGTTTTATTTCCATTTCCCTCCTATTTCTTCATTGTCACATATAAGAGGACCCTGAAATACATGACTTCAGGATGCGTGCTGTACAAAACCACCTCCTGTGCGTGGATGTAATCACTAATGGCATTGTTGTCAGGGTGGGGGCGGGGAGAGGTGGGTGTGGGGTAAGCACGAACGTCTCTAAATTCATGTTTGAAAAACATCACTTAAAAAAATACTTTTGAATGCACTGCTATAATTTGATTGACTAAGGTGAAATGGTTCTAAAAGTAAATAAAATACACTTTTTGAATTTTGAACAGACTATCAATTTTTACATGTTTGCTGTCTTTAAAAATGAAGGTGTTCCTAAAGTTAAGGGCCTAGTTACTTCCTTTTGTTTAACTGAAATTAACCTTAAATAAGTGCTTGCTGTATATTTAACATTTTTTTTAATGTTAGCGCTGAGTAAACAGCAGCTTAGTGCTGCCCAGGGGGCCGCATGTAAAGGTCAGGAGGGCCGCATTCGCCCCCCGGGCCGTACTTTGAGTATCAGTGGTCTAGTGGGAGCCGGGGTGTGGGGAAGGGGTATTGAAAAAATGCAATTTCCCATGCTGATTTCAATAGGAAACTTCACTCTCTGGTACAGAAAAAAATGGCTGCACCCAGTTTGACATAAAGTTAGACCTCTACTACGTGTGCTTTTTGAGATTTTGTTAAAATTATTTCTGCAGTTTTTGAGTATTTATTTTATCCAGATATGCTCGAATTGTCTAATTTATGGTTTAATTCTTTTATTGTACACTGCAAAAAGGCACGTTCGCAAAAACCGGGCCACACTGGCCCAACAGCAGTACTGATCAGTGCATTTTTAGCCAAAATCAACAAAGAACAATCCCACCCACCTCCCGAAAAGACAGAAAAGAAAGAGAAAAAGAAACCTGAAGAGAACCACGCCCCTCCCTCCCCCGGTCCATTCCAGCGATATAGCACTGTACCAGGCGGGTCAGCGGTCCTGAAGGCGGGCCGGCCTGCCTATGCGGAGAGGTCCGGCATCGGGAGGCGTAACAGGCGGAGATACCTCGGGCAGTAAAGCTCCCGAAATTCTTGTGCAAGTAGTGAGAGGAACGGCTGCCACAATTCGCTGAAGAAGGAACTTTTCCCAGCCAGCGTGAGAGAAATTTTTTCCATGCCTAGTACGTGCCATAGTCATTGATACCATCCTGAGTGTGCAGGAATACGGGGGGTTCTCCAGTGAATTAATGTTCTGGACAGCTGTACCCAGCGCTATGCCTAACTGCTTCCCTCGCCTAGATTTCAATGGGTAAGTGAGCGGGTTTGGCACCCCCAATAGGACATAAGCAGGAAACCTAGGGATTTCAGTGTCGAGATGTTTGTCCACGTCATCTAGAATGTGTGTCCAATAGGTCCGGAGATATTCGCAGTCCCACAGCAAGTGGACCAGTGTGCCCCTCTTCCGCACTCCCGCCAGCAGTCAGGACTCTGCGTCGTGTCAATTTGGTGGAGCCTCTCTGGGGTGTAATACCAGTGATAAACTAACTTGGTGAGTGTCTCAGTGAGGCCGACGTGGGTTGCCGTATGGCGCGCTCGATAGCAAGCACCCTCCCATTCTTCACGGCTAAGGTGACGTCCCAGGTCCCTCTCCCAGCGCGCGCCCCCCGCATGGTAAGTATGAGTGTATCTGGACAGAAGCATCTTATATAGGTCTGTGGACGTGGGGAAGGATTGAGGTCGAGACTACGTCGGGATAAAGAAGGATTTATTAACAGGGTTCGTCTCCTTCTAACAGAAGCCAGAGTTATGCCACAATAATAATGTCTCTTATCCTGGGGCTTCTTCACTCTTGTCTGTGTTTTCCCTTGTCCGGTCTCTGCCCTTTTCTGGCTTGCGCCGCTCCGGTGCATGGGGGGAAGAAGGGAACAGGGTTCAGTATCACATAACGCTGTATGAGGGGGAAGGGAGTGAGGGACCACCCGTTTTGGTGCTCGGTGCTATTTACAAGGTGAGGGTGCTCAAAGGGTAGGGGAAACAAGGAGCGGGAGGATAGAGGATGAGTTAAGAAACACCTCTACTCGCCGGTCTTTCCCCGTGTCCCGACCCACCCCACAACCCTTTTCCGTACCTTCGAGAGCCACGCTTCTCCTGAAGCGTGGCTGGGCGCAGCGTGGGAACGTTGGCCTCCTGGCAGCTTCGGGTCGCCCACTCCCTCTTTGTCTCGTCGCAGCGATGCTCGTCCTGCTGTCGGGCTCCTTGGGTTTCTGGTCTCCGCGTCCGTCTCTCTTGCGTCTCTCTCCTCGAGTCCGGAAGTCTCCCTTTTCTCTTCCTGGATCTTCCAAGCACTTATTGGAGCTTGGGGGCTGACGTGTAGAACGGAGGCGGTCCTTGCCTGGATCTCGTCCCAGTTAAAGGGGCAGGTCTCTATTTCGGGTTCGTCCGCTTCGGTTTCCTTAAAGGAGCCCTGGTCCCATTTATCCTGTCGGGAAAGAAGAGGGGGAGTGGTAACAGGGGTCGCCGACCACCAGTCAGTTGTTAGCTCTGTCGTCCCTGGTCCCGGGGTCACCCCGTGACAAGGTCTGAAATCAGTTTCTTGTCCGAGGTCCGCGTGATGAGCCATTGTTCGAATGAAGTGAGGAGTCTAGTGGCCTGGGAGCGGTTGTCAGGGTGCATAGCCCAGTGTCGTACTTGTAAGTAGTGCAGACGTTCGGATTCCGGGAGGCCATAGTCTGCCCGAAGCTGCGAGAAGGGGATAATGTCACCCTTGGCGAATAAGAAACCTAGTGCGCGGCATCCGGCTTCCTGCCACAAACGGTAGGGCTGTTGGCCCATCCCTGGGCCAAAGTCAGGATTGTCCACAAATGATGTGAGTGGAGATGGGAAGGTGGTGAGGCTATGGCGCGTGTTGGTCCGATCCCAGACTGTGAGAATTGAGCGTGTCACCTCAGAGGCGTACAAATTAGGGGGACAGTGAGTCTTCAAAAGGACGGGGATTTTCATGAGAGACGTGCCGGCCACGGCCCAATCTTGGAAGAGCCAGTGTTTTTCAGATTCAGCCCGGCTCCACTCAACCAAATATCGGAGCTGCGTGGCGTTATAGTAAAGCGTGAGATCCGGAACCACCAGACCACTTTCGTGGGGCGGGAGAAATCCAACTGTCCGTTTTAGCCGTGGTTTGCGCCCCTGCCAGATGAAGTGGGAGAGTTCCGACTGCACCCTATTGAGCCATCCAGATGGGGGCGGCAGGGGGAGCGTCTGAAATAAGTAGAGAATTTTGGGAAGTATCGTCATTTTGATAGCTGCCACTCGCCCCAGCCAAGAAATCTGGTGGTGTTTCCACCTCTGCAGTTCAGTGCGGATGTGCGAGTGAAGAAGGGAGTAGTTAGACGTACGCATAGCCTGTAAGGTCGGGGCCAGGTGGATACCCAGGTAGGGGACGGTATCATCGGACCACTGCAGGGGGTAACGAGCCTGCAGGGCCTCCTGCTCCTGGGGTGACAGGGAAAGGTTCATCGCTATGGATTTGGTCAGGTTGACCTTAAACCCAGAGGCGCCGGCAAAAATGTCCAGTTCATCCAAAAAGGATCCCAACTCCTGCTCAGGATTCTCCAGGGTGGCGAGCACGTACGTCGGCATGAGAGAGCTTATAGAGTGCGTGTCCCCTCCAAAGCGAATGCCCGTGATCTGAGGGCAATCTCTAGCCCTCTGTGTCATGGGCTCCATATAGAGAAGCGAAGAGCAGGGGCGACAAAGGGCACCCCTGCCTCGTGCCTCTATTGATAGGGAATGGGGTAGAGGTGTGCCCATTGAGCCGTACCGTGGCGGTGGGAAACCTGTAGCAATTAAAAATGTGTGTCCGCATCTTTTCCCCCAGACCGAAATGGACCAGTGTCTGCTCGAGATGCGGCCAGTGGACCCTATCAAAGGCCTTCTCCGCGTCGATGGTGAGGACGCATGTATTTCCCAGGGATGCGGGAGGCCTTCTCTATGAGGTGCGCAACGCGTTTTGTGTTGTCGCTTGTCTGCCGCTGCGGGATAAATCCGGCCTGGTCAGGGTCTCCTATTCCCTGCATGTAGGGGGCAAGCCTGTTGGCCAATATGCCGGTATAGAGCTTCAGATCTATGTTTAAAAGTGAGATAGGCCGATACGACCCACACTCTGACCTGTCCTTCCCTGGCTTAGGAATAACTGCTATCGCCGCCTCTAACATGGAGGCGGGGATTGCCCCAGCTGTTGCGAAGGAATTATAGAGCCGGGTGAGCAAGGGGGCGAGAGTCGTGCAGAACTGCTTGTAGAAAGCAGCGGTGTAGCCATCCGGGCCAGGTGACTTGCCCAATTTCAAGCGGGAGATAGCTGTGATAACCTCCTCTGGTCTAATCTCTCTCTCGACATGAGCTGCTTGATCTGGTGTCAGAGGTCTGTGCGAGGTATGCCTCAATATCGGCTCCGTCAAGAGGTTGTGCATCATAAAGTTGAGCGTAGAAATTGCGGAAGGTCTCGGCAATAGCCGTGTCCTCCGAGTGTAGCTCCCCTGCATTGTCTCTGATTTCCCGGACGCCCTCGCGTAGTCGCACCTCCCGGGTCTATGCGCAGAGAGCGACCCGCATTTGTCCCCTCAGGTGTAAAGGAATGCCGCAGCCGCATCGCTGCATATTCTGCCTTGTCCCGAGTCAATGGCTGTCAGTTGTGCCCGGGCAGCCATTAACTGCCGCCATATGCGGGGTGCCCCGGTACGCTGGTGCATCTGCTCCAGTTCCTGCACCTTCTGTGTCAGTTCCTCCCTCTTTGCTTTGCGGTCCGCATTGTCTGCGGATGAGATGGCAATGACCTCCCCCCTGATGACCGCTTTGAGAGCCTCCATGAGGTTGCTGATATTCATAATATCAGTCCCGGGATGCTCACGCCATGTAAGGATGATAATAATCATCGTGAATCGACTTCATTCAAAACTTCACCACGTTTAATTATAAAATCTTCATTTTATTTTTCGTTTGTATGAATTATGAAACCAGTGATTTCCAATTTTCAAATACGTGTATTATGCTCAATCGCCTTTAATACAGCATGTTAAAATCCCAGTTTCTTGTGAAAAATGCAGAATATATAACCCAATGCATTTCGGGCAACTGCTGCCCTTCGTCAGGGGTTCATATCTGTAAAGTTAAAAATAAAAAAAGTACTGTTACAATAATGCATGAGCTTTTACGCAACTAACATTAATCACCTATGTATTCATGCCAGTACCCGATGTTAATGCTCCCAAGGATAACGCTTTCCCGCTAAAGTATCAAAATTTACCCCCTCATGGACTAATCTATCACAACGCCCCGAAGGGATTACCAACCATTTGAAACCCAAACATTAATCTTCCGTGTTCGACGCTGCCCTTTGCCTTTAACTAATGCAGAAACACTAACGTACCTCTATAATCAAATGCGAACGCCGCACCTTCCACCTATTTTGTGAATATGACCTTCCTTTCACCCTTCCACGTGATACGATCCTTTCATAACCCTCGTCATGACCACACCCACCTGAGAGGCTATTTAACTCAACTCGTCAATGTTAACTTCCCAAGCATACAACTCCCATAATTCACTTTTTACTGCTAGTTTGTGAATGTGATCACGTGCTTGCTATTCACTAGCCCACATCAGTAACCATACATTTAAATACCCCGCCCTTCCCTAGATGGTTAATCAAATGCGTTATTTATGCAAGGGGCCTGTTAACCATAACATGAATATTAAAATATAATGCGGTGAAAACAATATTAACATTTTCCAACACATCAAATGCAACACAAATGTTTGATAATCAACTAAATTGTTCAAGTGATACTATCCGTAGTTACTCTTTTCAAGTTCATAGTTGGTGTAATCTTGGGTGCTGGGTCAAAGTAGGACGACTGAGTAAACAATTGAAAATATATGTCCCGCACACCGTTTTCATTCAAGTTTATCGTAGGATATTCCATTGAGGGAGCTATCCTGGAGTACGCTTCGTCCTCGGAGCGCCAAAGTAATATCCATGAGGTTGCTGATATTCATAATATCAGTCCCGGGATGCTCACGCCATGTAAGGATGATAATAATCATCGTGAATCGACTTCATTCAAAACTTCACCACGTTTAATTATAAAATCTTCATTTTTATTTTTCGTTTGTATGAATTATGAAACCAGTGATTTCCAATTTTCAAATACGTTGTATTATGCTCAATCGCCTTTAATACAGCATGTTAAAATCCCAGTTTCTTGTGAAAAATGCAGAATATATAACCCAATGCATTTCGGGCAACTGCTGCCCTTCGTCAGGGGTTCATATCTGTAAAGTTAAAAATCAAAAAGTACTGTTACAATAATGCATGAGCTTTTACGCAACTAACATTAATCACCTATGTATTCATGCCAGTACCCGATGTTAATGCTCCCAAGGACTGATATTATGAATATCAGCAACCTCATGGATATTACTTTGGCGCTCCGAGGACGAAGCGTACTCCAGGATAGCTCCCCTCAATGGAATATCCTACGATAAACTTGAATGAAAACGGTGTGCGGGACATATATTTTCAATTGTTTACTCAGTCGTCCTACTTTGACCCAGCACCCAAGATTACACCAACTATGAACTTGAAAACAGTAACTACGGATAGTATCACTTGAACAATTTAGTTGATTATCAAACATTTGTGTTGCATTTGATGTGTTGGAAAATGTTAATATTGTTTTCACCGCATTATATTTTAATATTCATGTTATGGTTAACAGGCCCCTTGCATAAATAACGCATTTGATTAACCATCTAGGGAAGGGCGGGGTATTTAAATTTATGGTTACTGATGTGGGCTAGTGAATAGCAAGCACGTGAGCACATTCACAAACAAGCAGTAAAAAGTGAATTATGGGAGTTGTATGCTTGGGAAGTTAACATTGACGAGTTGAGTTAAATAGCCTCTCAGGTAGGTGTGGTCATGACGAGGGTTATGAAAGGATCGTATCACGTGGAAGGGTGAAAGGAAGGTCATATTCACAAAATAGGTGGAAGGTGCGGCGTTCGCATTTGATTATAGAGGTACGTTAGTGTTTCTGCATTAGTTAAAGGCAAAGGGCAGCGTCGAACACGGAAGATTAATGTTTGGGTTTCAGATGGTTGGTAATCCCTTCGGGGCGTTGTGATAGATTAGTCCATGAGGGGGTAAATTTTGATACTTTTTTAGCGGGAAAGCGTTATCCTTGGGAGCATTAACATCGGGTACTGGCATGAATACATAGGTGATTAATGTTAGTTGCGTAAAAGCTCATGCATTATTGTAACCGTACTTTTTATTTTAACTTTACAGATATGAACCCCTGACGAAGGGCAGCAGTTGCCGAAATGCGATTAGGTTATATATTCTGCATTTTCACAGAAACTGGGATTTTAACATGCTGTATTAAAGCGATTGAGCATAATGCACGTATTTGAAAATTGGAAATCACTAATTTCATAATTCATACAAACGAAAAATAAAATGAAGATTTTATAATTAAACGTGGTGAAGTTTTGAATGAAGTCGATTCACGATGATTATTATCATCCTTATATGGCGTGAGCATCCCGGGACTGATATTATGAATATCAGCAACCTCATGGATATTACTTTGGCGCTCCGAGGACGAAGCGTACTCCAGGATAGCTCCCCTCAATGGAATATCCTACGATAAACTTGAATGAAAACGGTGTGCGGGACATATATTTTCAATCGCTTTGAGAGCCTCCCATCGCGTAGAGAGGGCGGTGTCTGGGTTATCATTGTGTGCGAGGAAGTCCTCTAGGGCGCTCTGTAGTTGGGCCACTGTATCGGGTCTGTGCAGTAGAGCATCGCGAAAGCGCCAATGTCGGACCGGGTGTTGGATTTGTGGGAGGGCTAATACCACCTCTACTGGGGCATAATCAGAAAGGGCAGCCGTCAATATGTCAGTTGAGAGCATGGCTTCGCGCAGTGCCTTAGAACCCAGGAAATAATCTAACCTAGCATAAGTTTTGTGGGCGTTGGAATAATATGAGAAAGCTTGTGACCGGGGTGTTGGTGTCTCCATGTGAGGCCTAAGTCATGTAGTCTGGTGAGCCCTGTGGGTGAAAGGGCGCCAACCTGCCTCGTGCGTTGTGCTGACCTATCTAGCTCGTTGTCGAACACCAGGTTGAGGTCTCCCCCTATCAAGATATGACGATCTTGGGTTGCCGTAACATCGGTAAGAGCTTCATGCAGGAATCGTTCCTGACCCTCATTAGGTGCATAAATAGATCCCACGTGTAAAATATGGCCCCCCACAAGAAACTGGTAAGTGAGTAGTCTACCTTTTATCTCCGCCCCTTCCCCTGGAAAGCCCCCGAGACTAGAATCGCCACTCCGGCTGTCTTGTTTGGCGTAGAGGAAAAGAATTGGGTCGGGAATGCGCGGGACCTAAGCCGGTGGCAGTCTTTAGTGAGGAGGTGTGTCTCTTGAAGGAGGCAGATGTCTGCCTGTGTACTCTCTAGGTAGGAAAGGAGTGTTCTGCGTTTGATGGGGTTGTTAAGCCCTCTAACATTGAGCGTAAGTATCTTAGCGGAAGCCCCTCGCATCTAGTGTCTAAAGGTGGGTGGGTGCCAAGAATAAGCAGCAGGACAACGGGAACTCCACAGCGCCAGCGCAAATGCAGGAAGGATATGGCATCCCTTGGACCGGGTCTCCCCCAGAAGGAAAGAACAGATAGCGGAAAAGAGCAGAAAAAAGGACAGAACAAGGACCCTCAAGAAGTAAACCCAGGAAACTGAGGCACAGCGGGTGCCAATGAGAGTCTTGAGTTCAGTCATTAGTCCGTCATCCAAGGATGAACAGCAAAGAGAGTCTACGGGGATATGTAGTGGCCGATGGGAACCTCAACCCCCTCCCCCAACCCGGACAGCAGCAAAACACATAAAGGATATAGCATAGTAGCCAGGCTCAGTCACTTGTCGATGTCTTTGCCAGGGCTCCTGACAGAGCTTCCAGGACGGCCTGCTGCTCTTTCTTGACCACTAACGTGTCCGGCTGCTGAGTGCCCCGTCGGCGCTGCTGTCTCCACTTTGGACGACTGTCGCTGAAGCCGGGATCTGAGCGTTCGCCTTCCTCTGTGTCCTCTGGGAGAGGGATCCCTAGTAGTTTGCTTGCTTCAGACAGGGAACGGAGCTGGAATAGCTTCCCATCGTGCCGGAAGACGAGGCGGAATGGGTGTCCCCAGGAGTAGGTGATGTTTCGCTGGCGCAGAGCCTCCGTTATAGGCCGGAATGTCCTACATTTCTGGAGCGTAATGGCAGCCGAAAAGTGATCGGTTGAAGCAGTCTGGCTTTACGTAGGATCTCCTCTTTGGTACGGAAGTCCGGAACGCAGACCAGAATGTCTGCTGGGGGCGCCGACGTTGCCCTGGGGGGGCCCACCCTGTGTGCTCTGTCCAGTTTTAGTTCAAAGTCTGGCGGGTTACCTAGGATATGATTAAAGAGTGCACATACGTATCAAAAGATGTCCCCCGCCCCTTCGGTGCCCACCCCCCGGATTCGGATGTTATGGCGACGGGAGCGGTTTTCGAGATCTTCTAGGTGGGATTGAACGTCTACCTGCTGCTCGTGTATTCGAAGCACTTCTTGTTGCATGACCGCCAGTTCAGCGTCACGGGCATCGCTTTTGTCCTCCAAGGACGCCTCCCTCTCTCCTATGTCATCAACATCTTTGCGTACGTCTTTAATCTCCGCTGTGAGGTCGCGTTTCACCGTCTGGAGGTCATCACGCAAAGCTGCAAACAAGGATTCAAGAAAGGCCCGCGTCACCGGTGCATCCTCGGTAGCGGTCATTTGTGTTGCCGCGCCCGGCCGGCCGGGAGTCGTCGGGCCGCCGCCCTGCGCTCGGGCAAAGAGTTCCTTGAGCGAGTTCTCCTTCGTGGCTGACTTATCCCTTTTGCCCCGGGAGGAGGTCATGCTCAGTTCCCCTCGCCGCGCTGGGCCCCGCTGCCACGTGTCAGATTGCGCGGAAAGTCTCTATGTCCTCACTTCACCTGGCCTCAGCAAATGGTCGCCGACTGTATTACTCCCGGGGCAGCAAGATGTCCGCTGGTGGTCTGCGAGGCCCCTCTGCTGCGCCGGGGTGTCGCCACCCTCGAGCCTCTCAGGGTGCGGGAATGTGGTGCGGTAATTGTCCAGCTGCTGCGGAGGTACCAGTCCAGCCTCGCACCTCCTGTGGAGGTCCCTCCAGCCGAAAAGCAAGGTGGCGCGAAGGGGAAGCAAGGCAGGGACGCGCCAGGGTTCTGCAGGGCTCCCAAGGGCAGGGGTTCTGGGAGTGTGTTGTCTCTGATGCTAGGGGCTTCACAAAGCAAGGCCCCAGCGGTCCGCCCAGTGATGTCCCGATGAGCAGGGGCGGCAGGTCCGATCCCGGCAGGCACAGGCCCAGATTCGCCGCTTCAAGCGGTAAGGCCGCCGCGCGGCCAAAGCCCTCCGATGGCCCCGTGTGACAGGGGCCACAGCGGGGAAGGGGGCAAGACTCACCGCAGCCGGTCCCAGGCTGCTCCGTGAAGAAGAGGACCGGGGTATCTCCTGATGCGTCGCCCCGCCCACCGCAGGCCTCGAGTCCGCGTGTAGGCTGCTGTGCTCCCCAGGCTCACCCTGGCAGGGCCGCTGCTCCGTACAAGACCCCGCCCGCAGGACTGTCGCTGGTTACTGCTGCCGTCGCTCGTTAGCCCCAGGCGGTAGTCTATGCCTCGGCGTCCGATCCTCAGCCCCAGCCGCGCTACAGCACCTCGCGGCTCGTCTCCGTCGGCTCCGGCCTCAACGGTCGCGGCAGCGCCGCCCCCAGCGATACGCTCACGTCCGGCGACCAGGCCCGGCCCGGGCCAAGAGCCGCAGAAATGGTCGCAGAAGTCCCGGAAAACACAGCAAACGAATCGCCAGCTGTCCCAAGGTAATGTAAACCTCGATTCAGCCGCCTCCTGTGCGATTGAGAGCCGATGCTAGTGCTTATGGTGCGGCGGGTGGAGGAGAGAAGGCAGAGCACGTCTTAGCTCTCCGCCATCTTGGCCACGCCCCTTAATTGTCTAATTTATGGGGGAGAAGTCAAGCCTGATTGCCCGACTGAAGCATGAACATTATGTTGTGGCAGTCATTAAAGGACTTTAGGACATGGTTTCTGCGTCCTGAAAATAAATAGAATAAAATAAGGGGCCAGATTGAGCACAGCATGAACACCTAGGGGCTTGTGGGGGAACCCAATTGATTGACTTATTGCAACATGGACTGCATCTGAATGGCGATAATCAATTTTAGTCACACTATAACTACTTTGTGGTGCTATGCTCATTTTAGGGATTCTTGTGAGTTTTCAGGTGAATTTCACATTGCGAAAAATGCTGACATTCTGCTGGAATTTGATAAACCATGTTTGAGAGAAAAATGCTTTGTAATGTTTTTCTCATAGAGGTTATGAAAGATGCTCTAGAAGCTAAAATTAGATCTTTCAACGAGGAAGGTGCCTGGATACATCTCAGAAAGAGAGATGGGGCTGATAAGAAATCATAAAGAATAGGGCTGGGGGAATAGTGGAGTGGGTTAGAGTGAAGTGGCGTAGAGTGGATTAGCGTAGAGTGAAGGTGCAAAGTGTGGAATTTGCAGATTGTGCTGCAGATGATAGACTATCTGGCAACATCGGCAAATGTATAATTATGCGAAAACTGCAGCGACCACACAATCGCATAATTCCAGTGACCCGGAATATAGTGGAATAACGTAGAGTAGTGTAGAACGAAGTGCCGTATTGCGCAATAGGGCTGATTGGTGTGGAGTGGCGTAGAGTGGAGTGGCTTAGAATGGAGTGATGTGATGTAATGGTTTAGAGCATGGTCGTAGAGTGGGGTAGCGTAAGTGGAATGGCGTAGAGTGGAGTGGGTTAGAGTGGAGTACAGTGAAATAGCATATATTAGAGTGGCATAGAGTGGAGTAGCATAGATGGAGTAGCAGAGAGTGGAATGTCGTACAGTGGAGTTGTGTACGGTGGAAAAGCGTAGTGGAGTGGTGTATAGTGCAGTGGCGTACACTGGACTGTGGTCGAGTAGAGTGGCCTACAATGGAATAGCGTAGAGTGGCGTACAGTGGAGTGCCATAGAGTGGGGAGGTGTACACTGGAGTGGAGTAGAGTGTAATAGCGTGGAGTGGCATAGAGTGTAATAGCGTAGAGTGGAGTAGCGTAGAGGAGAATGGTGAGGTACAACGTAGTGGCATACAGTGGAAAAGAGTAAAATGGAGTGGCGTGGAGTGTAGTGTTCTAGAGGGGAGTACTGTAGAGTGGAGTACTGTAGAGTGGAGTGCTGTAGAGTGGAGCGTGGTAGAGTGTAGTGATGGACAGTGTAATAGCGTACTGTGGAGTGGCGTAAAGTGGAATAGTTTAGAGTGAAGTGGAATATAGTGGAATAGCATAGAGTATAGTGGAGTGTCATACAGTGGAATTGCATAGAGTGTAGTATGGCAGCGTGGATTGGTGTAGAGTAGAGCCGCATAGAATGTAGTTATGTACAGTGTAATAGTGTACAGTGGATTGTCATGGAGTGGCGTACAGTGTAGAGTCATACAGTGGAGTGGTGTACAGAAGAACAGCATACAGTGCAGTGGCGTACACTGAAGTGACATACAGTCGAGTTGCATAGAGTGGAATAGCGTAGAGTGTAGTGTCGAAGAGTGGAATAGCGTACAGTGGAGTAGTGCAGAGTTGAAGGGGATACAGTGTGTTTGCGTACACTGGAGTGTCATAAAATGGACTGGGGTAGAGTGGAGTGTCATACAGTGGATCAGAGTGGAGTGTTGGGGGGGTACAGTGAAGTGTGGTAATTGAAACAGATGTAGCGTGAAAGTGTGTTAGCAGATGTAGCAAGAAAATAAATTATTTGGTGTAAATGGTAATTGTTTGTAGTATGTGTGAATAGTGTAAGTGATTTAAAAGTTATAATTTTTGAAATAGTTACATATTGTGCCGCAGTATACCGCTGTAAGTTTGCTGTATGCAGCGGTACATGCATATTATAAGGCAGTATATGTTTGGCTAATGCATGTCTTTACAAAACGTAAAAGGCAACCATGTCGTGTTCAGCACATTTTGCCTGCATTCTACATTTCGCTGCGTTCTGGGTTAGGGTCTTGGATCTAGGTACGTAGTATGTTTTATTTTTGTTCACTACCTATTACCACTTTATTAAAGTGTTAATAGGAGAACTGTATTTTCAATTTTCGATGAACTATTGCAGTAGTTTGGGGAGAACAGTGCATTAAAAAAATTGAAGTAGCGTGGTATTTTGTAGGTATTACGACGGGACTCCGTAAACATTTGACTGAAGTTTTGAATATGTAAAAAAGGGGGGACAATACACAGTGGTACATTATATTTGTAAAATATAGGGTACTGCAGTGTATTTTAAATATTTTAACATTTATTTAAATTTGTTTTTGGTACTGCGGTACACAGTACATTTTTTGAAAAATTATATAGAACTTATAAATATTTTACCCTGACTGTTACCACTTTAGTAAAGTGGTAATAGGAAGAGGGAAATATCAAACCTAATACTTAAATACATCTGAGGGCGAAACGCAGAACACTGGCAAAGTGCACAACACTGGCAAAGTGCACCTAAAAACAACATGGCTACCTTTTAACTTTTGTAAATGCAGTCATTAGCCAATCACATAATGAATTCTCATTGCTGTGTACCACAGTACATCTGCGAAATACAGCAATATTTTGTGAAAATCCTTCGGCCACAGATATCACTAACTTTAAAATTCCTTATAATGTAAAAAATTCTTACCCTACTTATTTGTGGTATCCAAAAGGATAATCTCTGCACCCTAATGACTAATACTGCCAAATTTTCATGTAAATCCGTTCAGCTATCTTCACACTACATGAGATACAAAAGTCTATGGATAATGAGATGGTGAAAAATACTTTTTTGGTCCCACTTGTTTGCCGCCAATGTAGAAGGAAGTCTATGTCTGCAAAGCTTCGTGGAGATTCGTCAAACTGATGCAAAGCTATGGTGAAAAATCCCAAATTGAATTAGAAAAATAGAGTAAAATTATTTTTAATAAATAAAATTACATTAAATGACAAAAACCCAATAAGGAGAGCCAGAGTTATGGAGAATGCAGAAGTCTTCTGCAACACTCAGTGTAGGCTCTGTGGGCTGGGGGTGTGTACAATGGTAATCCTAGCTTCCTTCCACATCTGACGCTGAAATGCGTTTCGAGGCACCATCAGAAAACTCAGAGACAGAAGTCTGGTAGAACAAAATTAGGATTTTCTAAAAACCAGAGCATGGATACTCAAAAATTGTTTTTGGCATCCTGTTTCCATTCCTTTCAAGTGTGCCCCAGAGTTGTATGTAAAACCCAGAAACCGGTCAAGCAGGATTTGACACTCAAGCAGGCAGCTTTTATGTCAAAAAGGATGTTCACTGCCCATTGAGATCAGTCTATTGTTTGCTCCAGGGAAGTATTTCACACCTTTTTCTTGCCTATTCAAATGTTAATCCCAGACTGGGAGAAGTTTGAGAACAAATGCAAATTAGCCTCCAAGAACTTCAGACTGCGAAAAGGTAACTTTCTGGAAGTTGCTTTTCCTTAATATGTATTTAAAATCTGATTTCACTATTACATTGGATTTTAAATAACTTTTGAAAATAGTTTTTTACATTATTTTTCTAGCTAGTCCCATTCCTGAGAGACAGTATAAGAATTTTTAATCTACATTCTGGTTTTTCTGCATATGACAACTATGCCTGTTTTGTGAAAAATATATTTTGGGGGCTAGTCACTGTAAGGACATGTTAACATTACATTTTTACAAGTCCTACTTTTAAATAAAAGCACCCTGTCTTGTGGAGTACAAGGTCTACATAGATGATTTAGTAATATGTAAAATGGAGGTTTTGACATGTCAAATGGGTTTATATTGACAGGTTGAACTGTGTTTCAACTGCCTCAGTCAGGATTCAGTGGTACATCTGAAGCCATGTTTTACACTGTCACTGTAGTGAATGGCACAATAGGGGCTGAACTAGTGACATATAATGTACAGTCCGGGTGCGCATTTTGTACCATATACTAGGTACCTATATGTAAGATAAGTAGGTCAATTCAACCATGTTTAAAGGGGAGCACTTTACTAATAATAATAATATGTAGGTTATAGAGCGCACGGTTACCCCCAACGGGAGTGTCCCGGCGCTAATAGTGGAGATAGGAGGAGCAGGAGGTCGGCACAGTGGGGCCCACGTGAATCTACGGGAGACTAAAGAGCCATGTCTTTAGTAGCTTACAGAAGCTAGGCTCCGAGGAGGCCTTTCTGATATGTATGGGTAGGGAATTCCAGAGAACCGTTGTTTTGACAGAAAATGAGCGTCCGCCCACTCTGGCTTTGGCAAAGCGAGGGTAACGAGAAGTTCTAGGTGATTAGACCTTAGGTTTCTTGTATGGTGTGATTTATAGATTCTTTTCTTAAATAATGGGGGCCGGTTCCATTTATTGCTCTGTAAGCAAGGGTAAGTGCCTTGAATTCTGTTCGTTTTCTTACCGGTAGCCAGTGTAGGCTACGTAGATGTGGTGAGATGTGATGCCTTAAAGGGACATTTCTTATGAGTCTTGCAGCTGCGTTCTGTATTGTCTGCAGCTTTCTGAGCAGATAGGCTGGTAGGCCCAGATATAGACTGTTGGCATAGTCTAATTGCGATGTTACCAATGCGTGGACAATAGTTTTCTGCAGTCCATTGGTAGGAGGTGGAGGAATTTCCGAAGTGCCTTTAGTTTCCAGAAGCATGTAGAGGAGACATGTCTTATCTGGGTTTTGCACGACAGTGTATTAGTCGAATTTAAATCCCAAATTCCTTGCCAATGAGACAGGGCATGGGGGTGGGGATTGAGCTTTGGAGGCCACCAAAGTTCAGAGTCGGAGGCGATGGTTGATTAAAAAACAATACTTCTGTTTTATCGGCGTTAAACGCATAGCAGTTGTAGTCATCCAGGTGGAGATATCTGTCCAGACAGTGCTTGAATTTAGTAAAGCTGCATCTGAGTGGTCTTTAAAGGAAAACATTAGCTGTGTGTCATCAGCATATGAGATGACACTAACGTCGTGTTGCTCAATGAGTGGGGCCAGGGGTGCAAGATAAATATTAAAAGGGTGGGGCTAAGGGCCGAGCCCTGTGGGACTCCACAAATCAGAGGGCGGGGCGACGAGGCGTGCGGTTGCAGTCTTATTCTTTGGACTCGTCCCTCAAGAAAGGAGTTAAACCAGGCTAATACAGTCCCAGTAATTCCTAGTTGCCTGAGCCTATCTAGGAGAATCTTGTGGGACACCGTATCGAACGCTGCCGACAGGTCGAGCAGCACCAGCATTGCGCAGCAACCTATGTCCAAGGTTTCTCGGATAGTTTCAGCTACTTCTAACAGCGCTGTCTCGGTGCTGTAACCAGCTCTGAATCCAGACTGCGTATCGTGCAACAGCTTGTTGGATTCTAAAAAGTTAGATAGCTGTTTTTGTACCTCTTTCTCCAGAACCTTGGCTGGTGCTGGCAGTAAGAGAGATGGGTCTAAAATTTTTAGTATAGCAGGGTCTGCATTCTCTTTTTGAGGATAGGTTGGATGAGTGCCGTTTTCCAAGCGGACGAGTAGGTGCCAGTTTTTAAGATGCGTTCCATAGCACATTTAACTGCGGAGGTTAATCAAATGGGCCAGTAGTTTGGAAAACCTTGCCGGAAAGGGATCCAAGGGGAGCCGGATTTAGTTTTTGCAGTAGATTAAGAGGTTTCAGGGCTGATAGGGCTAAAGTCTGTCCAGGTTTCTGTGGGTGAGGGTAAAGGTGTTTTCGGGATCTCAGTCTCAGTGAACGATGTATAGATATCTTGATTTTCTTCTTGGAAAAGATCGAAAGATTCTCACAAAGTATCAGAGCGGGGTGATGTTACTTTTCATTGTCTCTGGTTTCATGACGTTTTGGACAATTTAAAAACTTCTTTAGTAGAGTTGTCTGATCGTTTAATTTGGTTAGCTATATGATTTTTATGGCGGTATGTTTTAGTTTATGAAATTGGTTCACTGCTTTCCTGTAGATGTTTTTCATTTCGGTGCTATATGTTTTGCCCCAAGTCCGCTCGAGCTTTTTGCAGCGGCTTTTTCTGTTGTAATTCCTCGTGAACCAGGGTGCGGAGGGTTTGTGCCTGGCTGATTCCATGACTTTCATGGGGGCGATGGTGTCTGAAGCGGAGGCAACCCAGTGATTGAAGGTTACTGCATCACTATTCGGTTCACCGGTAAGTACTAATGGTGTGTTATGTAGTGCAGGACCAATGGTTTCAGGAGTGACTTTCCGCCAATTTCTTCGGACTTGACGCTTGTTTTCCCTGTAGCCTAGGTTTGTAGTGAAGGTTAGGTTGAATGGAATCAGGTGGTGATCCGACCATGCAAGAGGATGGAATTCTCTGCTGATAAGGTGGGGATATTAGTAAAAATGAGATCTAATATGTGTCCTGCTGTGTGTGTGGGTGTAGTGACCAATTGATTAAGATTTAGACCTTTGAGGGTGTCGACTAGTTGGGAGGCTAGAGGACATTGGATGTTGTCTATATGGACGTTAAGATCTCCTAAGACTAAATAGTTTGTATATTTCAAAGAATGGTCAGCGATCAATTCGCAGATATTCCATAACTCGTTGGATTTGGAGTCAGGCGGTCTATAGATCAGCATTCCTGCAATGGTTAGCGTAGGGGAGATGGGAACATTAAAAGACATTGCTTCCAACAAATCTGTGATATCAACCCTTTTATGTGATATCTCCCAGTCCTTTTGATGATAATGGCTAGTCCACCACCAAGCCTATTGCCCGCTCTGTTTTCTGTAATTATTTTATAGTCTTCCGGGATGGCCAGATGGACATCCGGTGTGGTGCTTTCTCTTAACCATGTTTCTGTTAGGAACACAATATCCCAGGTTTTGGTTCCTATAAGTAGCTAGATGTCGTCGGCGTGCCTGGGGAGAGACCTGCAATTTATCAGGCAGGCTCTAATACGTATATCAGCCTTACTTTTGATTGTCATTGGGTTTAAGGTTATGGTCTTTTACAAGGATTTACACCTTTTGCCTAGGTCATCATTAAAATTGAATGTACAGACTTTACAATGGGGGATATGGCCAACGGTATTTAGAACTAATGTACAGGGGTTTATGCGTGAGGGGTTGGGACAGCCTTTATACCTGTGTACCAGAATTTGGTCCCTTGTTAATGTTCGTCTTGAGGCTGGCTGCAAACGGGCAGCATGGCTGGCGCTGGACGCGGGCCGGACGGGCGCAGACGGGCTTGCCTTAGGCACGCCGGCTGCGCGCGTCCGCTGGCCCATGGGTTTATGAGGAGGAGCAAGGTAGTGATTCCGCCCCTTCCCCGCCCTGATAGGATTCAGCTGAGTTTAGGGATAGTTTGGCCCCGCCCTCCACTCAAACGGCTCCTGCCGCGGTGGACCGGGGCTGAGGGCAAAGTCCCCTACTACTAGTTAGCAGGGTTAAAGTGCACAGAGTTCTAAAGCTAATAAAAATATAGGGTCCAGGAGAGAGGCGAATTTCCTATATCCTCGATTTCTCTCCAGTAATTCTGCCCTTTTATTAGGACTGTGCCAGCTCATCTTTTCAGAGCTGCTATGCTTGTAATGGGTAGTATCTCATCACAGTTGCCCTAGCTGTTTATAATAAGTGTACCAGAACTTCTCACCAATAATGCTACACTGTTGACGGGGAAGGACAGTCTTATTTTTTTTTTAGCAGAGTGCATATACCTGCATTGCAACAGTACAGGTACGTTTGCCCGGAGCTGTCATTAAAAAGATAGGACTATGAATTCTCACGAGTAAGGAGGGCGTGAGAGGCTGGTCACTCACCCGCCTCTGTATTTTTATATGTGGTGCTGTTGTATTGAGTTTTTAAGATCTTCCTGCAGGAATATTGTGTGCTGAATATGGACTAGCTTTATAATATCTAGGTAGGTGTAAATTTACTATTCTCGACTCCACATCTACATACTGAGATGAGATATATATATATATATTCCTGTTCCACAGGAGTGCCGTCTCTTTCTGCAGTTTTTTTGGGAGCTGTAACATATATGTATATATATATATATGTATATATATATATGTATATCTATATCACTTTGACGTTTGGCAGTACTTCGGTATGTAACAAACGGAGCCGACTTCAATTGCGATTTTCTTTCCTTTATTTTACACGTTAGCCATGACGCGTTTCAGCCGACACAGTGGCCTTGATCAGTGTTTTTCCTACTTCTCACGGGCCCTTACATACCATGTGTCAGACTAGCAATGAGGACAGACTACCATTTAACAAAATTACTTCAATGGTTTTTCCTATCCATTCGAGTTAAAATCACTCGATAATGCTAACAAATAGAAAGTGAAAAATAATAACAATAATACATTATCATGTCCGTGTAATAACGTAGCCCAGCAGAGCACAATGCACCTTATGCTCTTTTGCACACTCTATAAAGACCCACGAGCCCGTTTTATTAAGCCCATTTTAAGGGATATTCGTCCCTGTTCTTATAAAGAGGGTTTTAACTATCTGAGGTCGCTATCAACTGTTACTGTTTGCAGCTCTGTGCTTAGTTTTATTAAAATCGTTTTCCTAATTAGGAAACGCTATGAATTGTGAATAGTTTTATCGAATCTGCTTAACCTGGAATTAACTCTTGTACACTGTCTTTTAAACTTTATGAATTTTAAAACGAAGGCATGATCCTTTTGTAAACTTTTATGATTCATTCGAATCGAATAAAGTTATTTGACTGACTGACATTATCATGGTTTTTAGATGCAATGCATACAATCCATTTCTCTGTGGTCAAACAATTGTGTAAATATCCTTGTACACACACTATCAGATTTAAACTATCAATTAGATACAGGACAAGTGTCACAGTACAGTTCCTTCATTTGTTTGGCATACCATATGTACATCTGGGTTTCATGTTGTATTAAACATAACAAACTTCAAAACTAGACAAGTGTCAGAACCTATGCATTTTTTCTAAAAAAATATTTGTTTAAACATCTCAGTTTCGCAGGCAAGTGCCTGGTTGATCTCAAAACCATCTTTCACCTCCCACAACTCTAATTAGCGGCTAGTGCCTCATGCTGAGGGTTGCATTACTGTCACATGGATCTTGGCCAACTTCTCAAGGAGTCACTTTCCCTTTTCCTCTTTGGATTCAGCGCACTTGGTGCAATTAATCGTTACTTTTGATTTACAGCAAGTAACACACTGAAAGCACCCATTTACAGACACAAGTGAAATTCTTCATCGCAGTTGAGCCCGTGGGGTGTTCTGCTATCGAACATCAGAATATACCTGGTTTCCAACTCTCGTAGTGTCCTGACTCTATCGCCGCCCCTCTTGTTAACCTGGACTGCGTCTATCACAAAATATGTTACTTGTGTAGGATCTTTAGAATGTGTGGTTTCGCAATGACGGGCTATTGGGTAAGATCTATCAGCGTTAGTGATTGCTCTCATATGCTGCAAGATCCTTTTATGCACTTGCAGTGGGGTGCTGCCCACATACTGTAAATTGCACGTGCAAGTTAGAACATACACCGCAAATTCCGTCTTGCAGTTATAGGTACTCCTGATCTTAATCTCCCTGCCACTGAAGGGGGTAGAGTACACTGTGGTGTTTTTACCTATACTGCAAGCTCTGCATTTGCTGCATTTCTTAAACCCCGGGCAGGTCTTAACCATCCTGGGTCCCGTTCAGTTTCTGGGCTAGCTTTGACAACGGCATCTCTCAATGATGGTGCTCTGCGAAATGGGAGGGGGTTGTTTGGGGAGCATCTTTCCAATAACTGGATCTGTTTTAAGAATATGCCAATTTTTGTTGACAGATCCCTAAACTCTTTGTTTTGGCAAATGAAAGTGGTGAGAAAGCGCATCTACGGTTCTGTACTCTCTTTCCTGTGTACCTTTTTAAGAAATAAGAGCTCCTCACGTTTCTTCCTATTTGCCGCAGATCTTGCTGCCTCAATTGTTGCTCCCCTGTAGGCTCTCTCATGAAATCTCTGGCTCATCTCAATCTGACATTTGGATAATTCCTTAGGTGTGCTACAGTTTCTGTTTGCTCGTAGCATCTCACCATAAGGAATACTTTGTTTGGTTTGGGTTGGGTGAAAGCTTGAAGCGTGCAGCGTGGTATTACCCGCTTTCAACTTCCTGTACAGTCTAGTCTCAGGTTTCCCTGATTCGACATATACTTCAACATCTAGGAATGTCACCTGTGTCTTACTAATGGTGTGCGTGAATTTCAGGTTTATCTCATTACTATTCAGACGATTGACAAAATGTTCAGCGGATTCAGTTGTTCCCTTCCAAATTACGAATAAATCGTCTATAAATCTAGCCCATTGTATGATATTATTCTCCCATGTTTGGGTGAGTTCTCTGCGGAGCACCTGCTCCTCACACCAGCCTACATGTAAACATGCATAACTGGGGGCGAAGCAGGTGTCCATCGCAGTCCCCTGCTTCTGCTGGTACAACGCCCCATCAAACAAAAATAAATGATCTTCAAGGCATCTTTTAGCCATAGTCATCAGCATCTGGGTGTGTTTCCAGAGGCTGACTGGTCTGTCACTCAAGAAGAATTCCATAGCCTTCAGCCCATCAGTGTGGACAATACTGGTATAAAGAGTTGCTATGTCCAGTGCAATTAGTACATAGTCCTGCTCCATGGGTATGTCGTATATCCATTTTCAGAAAGTCACTGTTATCCCTTACATATGATGGCAGCTTTTCAACATATGGCTTCAAAAAGAAATCAATATACTTAGAACAGTTCTCCATCATGCTCTCATTGGCCGAAAATATTTGGGTGTCCTGGGGGGCAAATGATATTCTTGTGCACCTTTGGAATCAAGTACAGCACCAGCGTTCTTCGAGTGTCATTTTTCAAATATTTGAATTCATCATGGGAAAGTAGGCCATCCTTAAACCAGTGCTCTAAATCCACAATATAGTTCATTTGCGCATTGGTCATTGCTTCATGCTTGCATTTTTTGTAACAATCCCTTAGGTTTAGTTGATTGCGAGCCTCTTGTAGGTACATTTTCATTGGCCAAAGGACAACATTGTCCCCTTTATCCAAATTTTGAATAACCACCTGCTTGTTTTTTCTGGTTTTTGCCACCAAATCATGATACGTCCATTCGTTGGCAGTACGTTTCATGGGATTGGCATTGGTTTCCTTGTTGATCTTTTTCAGGCCTTCAATAATTAATTCATGAAATGTATCGATATTGTCTTTTGCTGTGGTTGGGGTTGTTCTTGAGCGTGGCCTAAACCGCGTGATTACCATATCTCCACTTTGCAGGTTCTGTTCGGTTATAATGTCATGTATGGTTATTGTGGCATTTAGGTCCTCATTCTCCATTTCCAATTCCCTCATGGTTCTGAGAACTGATAAATCTGCGATGGTTGTACTGTCCATAGCGGCCGTTGGCTGGTTAGCATGAACAGCGACATTCATCTCTCTGTTGGTTAATTCGTGAATTTACTCATATACTTAAAGGTGTCAATCCTCGCCTGGGGATAATCCATTGTATTTTTAGGGCAAAATGAAAGTCCCAACATTAGGATCTGTTTGTCCGCTTTGGATAATACTAGGTCCGTTAAATTAATGATTGATTTATCCAGTTCTTCTTCATTCTCAATCGTTTGCGCTTCCATATTTTTTTGGTATTCTTGGTCTGTTTTCCTGTTTCTTTTTCGCTTCTTCCTTCGGCGTTCCCTCCTCCGGTCGGCTTTTGAGCCCTTGAGTACCGAGGTCTGAGGGTTGCTCGGTGGTCCAGCCGTATAAAATCCAGCTCATCAGAAATCGTGATTTTCTTTCGAGCAGCGACTGCGCTTTCCTGACCCTGGCTTCTGCTCAGGTCTTCATTATTTGCCCCAACTTCAGAACTTAGTTCCGTCTCGGAGTCAGCTGTTTTTGCTAGGTCGCTAGTTGTTGCATCCTGTTGTTGTTGTTGTTGTTTTCTGTTGCGTTCAAATCTTTTGGCAAATGTGAAGATCTGGATAGACTCATAATCTATTTTGTCCGCGTGACTTTGGTTACCTTCCTTCACTTGATGATGTCTTCCTGTTTCTTCAATCTGGCTTGCATATCATTTTTGAATTTGGAGATTGTTTCCATCTCGGGCCTCGCAACAAGAGCACATTCCAGAACTTCGAGTTCCTGAAGAATCTTAACTCTATCTTTGTCCGCATACTTGATCAATATCCGAACCAGTCATGCTGAAGCCTCGAGATTACTGGTTGCCCACTCCTCCAACATGCCGGGGTCTGGGTTTTCGAAACTCGGTGCTATGAGTATCCGCAGTCCACACGGTATTCTACCCACGTCCAGGTATTTCGTTAGAGATTTTATTTCCCACCATTTCGTCATCTCCTTACGGTGTAATTTCTCTAATGTTCGTAACAGTTGCTGAATATCAGTGTCATGGGGGGGATTATCTTTGCTTTTGGTCCCCCTCCTTGCAAGCTTAGAACACTGAACATATGTTCAGCTTCCTCCTCTCGTTCGCGCACTGTAGCGGCTGACATCTCTCTTGCTTTGAAAATTAAATAACTGCCAATGATGTATCAGTTGATGACAGTTTGGATTCGCTTCCACACCCGTGCTGAATCGCTCACCTGGGGTCTTCACAGTGTGCTGTCAATCTTCCAGTTAACCGCTCACCGCATTCCGATCCTCCAGAAAGTTCACTCCTGGTTTTCCTGCACAGGGGGCCTGCAGCTGCTTTCTGCTTCACTACGGACTGCAGCGTGGATGCACGGCAAGTCTTTCTATGACTGAGGCTGCTGGTCCTGTTCGTGGGTGGTTAGCTTGTGGGTACAGCCGCCCCACTAATATCACTTTGACGTTTGGCAGTACTTCGGTATGTAACAAACGGAGCCGACTTCAATTGCGATTTTCTTTCCTTTATTTTACACGTTAGCCATGACGCGTTTCAGCCGACACGGCGGCCTTGATCACACAGTGTTTTTCCTACTTCTCACTGGCCCTTACGTACCATGTGTCAAACTAGCTACGAGGACAGACTACCATTTATCAAAATTACTTCAATGGTTTTTCCTATCCATTCGAGTTAAAATCACTCGATAATGCTAACAAATAGGAAGTGAAAAATAATAACAATAATACATTATCATGTATATTAGATGCAATGCATACAATCCATTTCTCTGTGGTCAAACAATTGTGGAAATATCCCTGTACACACTCTATCAGATTTAAACTATCAATTAGATACAGGACAAGTGTCACAGTACAGTTCCTTCATTTGTTTGGCATACCATGTGTACATCTGGGTTTCATGTTGTATTAAACATAACGAACTTCAAAACTAGACAAGTGTCAGAACGTATGCATTTTTTCTAAAAAAAAATATTGCTGTTTAAACATCATACATATATATCCTCAGTATGATACTTTGTCACTTGATATGGAGATATACAGTCAGATTCTTACTGAACACCGGTTCAAGGAAACTAGAAAATTGGAGGGATGGGCATTTGTGGCAAAACCACCCTCTTTATGCTGTGACACTGGCATCCTGGCAAGTAGACTATAATGGCATGAGCCATAGCTGGATTAATATATATATATTTATATATATATATATATATATTTCAATAATTTAACATGCCAGGGCTATGTGGCTCAGATCCAGCGACTGGCATCTGCTCCGTATGAGTGCTCTGTGTAGACGCTGGCAAACACGTCTGTCCCAGGTTGGCAGTCGGACAGCAAGTGGATCAGAGAAGCGTGCGGTATACCCCCTTCCAACATTATCAGACTACTTGCTTCCCTTCACTGGTTTGCTTTACACATGCATCAGTTTCGTCTTTGGAATCCAAGATTGTTACATGACGCAAGCAGCCGTAACAAGGATTTCTGCCAATTAAGGGACTAACTGCGAGACCCATAATAATGCTGATTTGTTTGTGTCTATCCAAATCAGAATTACAAATTTTGTGTTATAGCATCCCATCTGTACTGTTCCCTGGAATAACCTGGTGAAATATGAATGGGTAAAAGTGCCTGGAATATGGAAAAGGAAACTGCAGAAAATGGTGTGTAAATATCAGTTCCAACACTTATCTCACAACATGAGGGTAAAAGAACATAATTGGGAAGGAATCCTGCAACTAGTGATTACTGCACGCTGCAATATTAATTGTTACCTGGTATGGGATTTCCAACCAGTTCTAAGTGCCTACATTTTTACTACGAAGCAGGCTTCCATATTCCAGTTAAAGGCTTTTGCCGCCATGGTCAACTCTCCCTTTCATGGTGTATGCCAGGAGGCACCGACTGTGATGTCTCTAGGAGTGATTTTTAGGTCTTGCATAGACAGCGCATGCACTGTCTCTACGAAGCATTTTGTTTACATTCAGTGGGCTTAGAGTCTGCCAGTAGCTTACCACTTGTTGGCTTCAGTGTCGCCCTCATTTGCCTTGTTACTGTTTATCAAGGCAGCCATGCATAATGTCTTCTTTTTGTATTTGGCCCTCCCCTGGAGCATTGACCAAATACTTATGTCCTTCCACTGCTCCTGTTTTTTTTAACTAGTTTTATTTTTGTTTGTTTTCAAGCACCTCATATGAATGCTTGTGTTTTCAGGCCCTCCCCCCCCCCCCCCCCATTATCCCCGTCCATGCTGCTTCCTTTCCCTCCCAGTGCTGCTGTGTGCTTCTGTGAAACCCCCACCCATAATTGATTTCTCTCGTACCCGTCCTCTCCGTATTCCTCCTCCTTTTTTTCCCCTCCTGTTGCCCTCTCGCCCCCTCCCTCTACGCATTACTCCTTTTTCTCCTTACCATTTTTATGCACTTTGGTATAGCGCAAACTAGGTATCGGACCGCTTTGCAAGAACACCAGTTTCGTTATACATAGTCACATTTATTTTGTAGGCACAGGGAGGTTGAGTGATTTGCCTAGAATCACAGGATTTTGAGCCGACTTCCCTCAAAGCGCTGCTCTGTGCTTCTGTGAAACCCCCACCTGCACCAATATTGCTCTCTCTCTCTCCCCCTCCCTCTCCGTATTTTGCCTTCTTTATTTTTGTTCATGCACTTTGGTATAGCGCAAACCAAGTATTGGGGCGCTTTACAGGAACACCATTTGCATTACACAAGGTCACACTTATTTTGTAGGCACGGGATATTCATTAATTTGCCCAGAATCACATCATTTTGAGCCGAAGCCTCATGTCCAAATTTGGCAGCTCTGGCCATAAACCACACACTCTCTAGTTGTTGTACCCATTCTTTCGACCTGGTTGGTTTTGTTGCTTGCCCTGCCCCCTGTGTTATCACTTATCCCGCCCCACATGCCAGACAAAAAAGCACTAGGACGTGGCCAGTGCTGGCTGCGTCATAGTCCGTGGCGGCTGGCACGGATCTGGAGTGGTGGGGCGGGGGAGATCTAAAAATAGGGAAAAAACCACTTACCATATGGCCGCGTCTCTCCTCTATGCCTCCTCGCGTCGGGAACAGGAACATCCAGGCTTCCCTGACCAATCACAATGCTGCAATGCAACATTGTGATTGGTCTGAGCGCCGTGGTTCGGCGCTCAGCCAGGGAATGGGAGTCTGGGATGTTCTCCACCCAGGCTGTAATGCAGCCTGGGTGGAGAACATGTAAAGTGCGCATTAATGTTTGGCCGGCTCGGGGCTGCTGGCCAAACATTCATGCGCACTTAGAGTGGGGAAACCACTCCTCCTCCTGCTCCTCTGTCATCGGAGCAGCTCCGCCCTGGCAAACTGCCGTACCAGGAACAAATAAAATGATAATAACATTGAGTTTTCCTTTATTTCACTGCTAAAAAGCAGTGGGGTGACACTCCTACGCCTTAGCGGAGCAGCCGCAACTGGTCATAGTGCTTTTTTCTCCTGACTTTCAGCCATTCTCCCATACAACATGTCTAAAAGACATTGACAAAGCCAATAGCTCTCGCATTAGCGAGACCTACTGGCTTTGCCAATGCTTGTTCGGTGTGTGGGGGGGGCATTGGGCCGCAGAAGAATCTGGTGGAGTCGCATACAAAGGGCAATTGTGGACAGTTGTGTGTGTGTATACATTTAGATATGTGCTAGTTTAAAATGTTTAAATGTGACTGTGTATGTGTGTGTGAATCTATATCTATGAAGCTATAGATGCACCCACAAGTATATTTAGGCTCATGTACTGCACATGTAGCGCCTCATTGCATTGCTGCTTTGCAGTGAAAGGTAGCTAGACATATTAATGTACGTTGTAAGGTGTCGTGTTTGTTTTTCTCCCTGTATCACTTCTGGCACGGAGCAACAGCAAACACCTGTGGAGGCGGGGCACAAAAGCTGGCCAGAACAAATAGAGCTGGGGCACGGACCTCATCTGCCCCCCACTAAAGACCCCAGTGTCCCCCAACGAGGGGAGAGGGGTGGCCACAGCATTTGCTAGTGAAATCTTCAGCGGTGGTTTTGCCTGCATTGAGCGTGTGAACAAGGCACGTTTACATGTCCAGGGAGAACAGGCGGACTTCAGGTAAATCAGTGTCCACCTCTTTGAAGTTTACCAAACAAAGAGTGTCAACACAGAGCATTCCTTTATTTCTAGGTAATGCCTTTGGTGGAGGGAGGAGCGACATGCATTGTGGCAGGACTCGAATCATTACGAGCTGCGCCAGAGAACAGAACGTAGAGAGAGGAAATTGGGGAGAGTTGGTTCGTCACAAACCATGCCACGTAGAAGAGCATATTTGTAAGACACGTAGCTTCCCCATGTCATATTTTATTTAGTACTTTTATATAGCGACAGGCCACTCCAGACAGTACTTTCGGAGCGCTCGTTGCACCTGCTGCGAGTTAGTTAAAAGTATGCATTTTTTTTACTAATTTGCTTTTATGAGGAATTGTTGAGTGCGTGGCTAGCCGGGAATGTCCGATGCTATCAGGTTGTGTGTGGGTGGAGGTGATAGTGAAAGTTTTCTTAAAAACCTTTCTAGGAAACATTAAAAATGGCAGCCTGTTTATAAACACACGTTGCTTCTGCTAGCAACGTGCAGCATGAGGAGTATGCAGTAAAGTCGCCTTTTTTTCTAATGATAAATACAAAATCGGAAAACTACTCGCTTACTAATTAAAACAAAATGGCAGTGAATAATTGAAAAAAAGCAATAAGTTTGTAAACAACAGAAAATACTATTGCAACCAGTACATGACACAACGTAAAAGCAACAAGGATTGGCATAGACAGTTTGTCTTGCTTCTCAGTGATGTTACTTCACCTTTTGCTTTGTAATTATTTTTCGATGATGCGGAAGAAAAATACCCGATACTAAACAGCAGCGGCAAAAAAAAAAAAAACAGAAGCAACGTAATGACATGAATGTGCATGTATCACCACTCGTGTATGTATGCGTGATGACCGTCACATTTCTGCTTTAACTTTTGATGTACCGTTCCAAAATGTAAGATGCCTACCTTGCAAAAGCACATCATAGATAACGGAGCGGCCCAGTAGCAAATTGCAGCTGCTAAGAAAAAGAAACAAAATGCAACTGAGGAGCAATGTGGCAGGAGCCGCATGGACTGAGAGGTGGGGGAGCACGAGAGGAGCTTTTGGGTAGTGGTTAGATGGTGGTTTGAACATTTTTAAATAAAACTAAAAAAATATACAAGGGAGGGGATGCAGTGCACAAGTTGGGCAACATAGAATGCGTGGGGTAGGACGGAGATGTGATGGGAAAGTTGTACACAGAAGAGAAAGCAAGACAACACATGCTCTCCCATAGAGTGCTGAAAACTAAATAAAAGGTGGTAGTTCCCTGGTGTGAAGCCATGTGTTAGAAATGGGGTCTCTAGTTGGCAGTGGTTTGCACTCTGTCCAAATAGGGACACTCACTCTAGTTAGGGTAAGGGAGTCACACAGCTAAGATAACCCCTACAAAATAGTCAATATTTATCTGAATAAAACCAGACCAAAACGACAAAAATCCAACATATCAAGTCAAGATATCACTTTTTAAAGATTGAGCAAGTTAAGTCCATAGGAATCTATGAAATCTATGGATGTGCTTCTTTTAGCACAAAATACCTTGAATGCGCACAAAATTCAAAGACGAAAGAGGCGTAGTGGAGGTGAGGCGCCAGAAAGGCAAATCGATGCGTCGATTCCTTTCTCCCAGAGGAGGTGATACGGCGGTTCCTTACTCCCAGGGGAGGTGGTGCATTGGTTCCTTACTGTCAGGGCAGGTGATGCGTCTGTTCCTTACTGGAAGGGGAGGTGATGCGTCCATCTCCGGGCATGCGACCTCGGTTCCTTACTGCTGGGCAACGTCGATGAAGAAATTGGTGCTCAGGGACGATGCATAGAAAATCCAGACGCACTGCACCTATTCCACAGCGATGAAGCAGGCGCTGTGTCGGAGTTGGAGCGGTGCGTCACAGACTTCGGTGATGTGGTGCTCGAAACTCACGCTGCGGTACTTCTTCTGGCGTGCTGCAATGGAAAGCTGAGGCCTGCGGTGAAAGCTGTGGTCGATGCGCCGATCAGGAACCACACTCCAGTGCTGATAGCGGTGATGTGTCAAAGTAAGTAGCGATGCATCGATAAAAACAGACGCTGGGAGTTGGTGCGTGGATTTTCTCCTTCAATTCACCAGATTCTACTTCCAAAGGCCCAGGAACTAGATTTGGCCCCACTTGGCAAGTCAGGACTCACAGCAGAGGAGCCCAGGTACTGGTAGGTGAAGTCTTTGATGGGCCTGAGACTTCTTAACAGGAGGCAAACACACACAGGCCGTTGGAGAGCCTTGGAAATAGGATACAGAAAGCCAAGTTCAGTCCTTTAATTCCCAGGACAAAAGCAGCAGGCCAGCACAACAAAGCAACAGGCAGAGCTGCAGTCCCTCCTACAGCATCCAGGTCTTCTTCCTGGTAGACTGTCCTTTAATCCAGAAGTGTTCTGATTGGAGGGTGTCAGAGGTCCAATACTTATACCCCTTTCTGCTTTTGAAGTAGGCAAACTTCAAAGGAAAGTTTTTGTAGTGCCTTTCCCTGACCTGGCTCCAGACACACTTCAGGGGGGTGGAGACAGCTTTGTGTGAGGACAGGCACGGCCCTATTCAGTTGTAAGTGACAACTCCTCCCACCACTTTAGCTCAGGAAGGCTCATCAGCCTGGTGATGGCCCATCAGGATATGCAAGGCACACCTCAGCTCCCTTTGTGTGACTGTCTAGAGTGAATGCACAAGAGCCCAACTGTCATCGTCACCCAGACATGGATTCTACAGACAGGCAGAGGCACAGAATTGTAAAGCAAAAATGCACACTTTCTAAAAGTGGCATTTTCAAACACACAATTTAAAAACCAACTTTACCCAAAGATGTACTTTTAAATTGTGAGTTCAGAGACCCCAAACTCCAAATCTCTATCAGCTCCCAATGGGAAATTACACTTAAAAGATAGTTCAATCCCTGTGTAACCCTAGCTCTTGCAATACTGAAAATGAAATTGGCAGCATTTCACTATTAGGGCATGTAATACACACCAGTACATGTCCTACCTTTCAAATACACTGTACCCTGCCCAGGAGGCTATCTTGGACCTACCGTACTGGTGTCTTACATGTGATAAAAGGGAAGGTTTGTGCCTTGCAAGTGGTCACACTTGCCAGGTCGAAATGGCAGTTCAAAACTGCACACACACACTGCAGTGGCAGGTCTGAGACATGTTTGCAGGGCTACTCATGTGGGTGGCACAATCGGGGCTGCAGGCCCACTGGTAGCATTTGATTTACAGGCCCTGGGCACACATAGTGCACTTTACTTGGGACTTACCAGTAAATCAAATATGCCAATCATGGTTAAACCAGTCACCAGTACATTTTAGACAGAGAGCATATGCACTTTAGCACTGGTTAGCAGTGGTAAAGTGCCCAGAGTCCTAAAGCCAACAAAAACAAGTCAGAAAAATATGAGGAAGAAGTCAAAAGGTTTGGGGATAACCCTGCAAAGAGGGACACATCCAACACTATGGAAGGCTGAAAGTTTTCCATTTAAAAGGATGGTAAATACACTGTACTCTAGTGGTGGGACAAACACAAGATGGTTAAGGAAAGCCATTGATTAAGATGCAAGCAAGTGATATTGGCAAAGTCAACCAGTGATAAGCAATGGGCTGAAGCAAATCCTACTGTAAGCATTGGTATTGTCCACAATAGGTCTTCAACAGCAGCCAGCTAAAAACTCCCTGCATGTGACACCTAAAACTTGTGCTTTGACCATTGGTCAATAGGGAAACGTTTACCTGCTGAATGCAGATCACACACTGTGCTACCTAAATAGAACAATGTTGATAGTGAAACTTTCTGAAAGAATTGCTCTTGTATGAGAAAACTATCAGTTTTTTGCCTTTTCGTAGCGCTGGATATAACTGATGATATTTCTCTTCTCTGTGCTCAATTTATCACCTTTCGAGACACAACCAGTGCAGAGCAATGATCGCTTAACTCTCTGGGCTATTTTGAAAGCACATGCCTACATTTTTATTTATGTGAAAGTATAAGGGGAGGCTCTGCAATGCTCTGTGTCACATATAGATGCCCATTTTGGTATGATTGTTAAAAATATAGTGATGCATTGAAGCATTCCTGATCCGTGCGTAAGGCGCACTAGCCCAACAACTAAGTGAATCCGTAGGATGGAATGCGATCACCTAACTTAAAAGCATAATTTTAAGCTTATTTATGGAATGTATATTTCATTTGCATGATTTATTATTTACGCAAATTCATACAACATATGGTTTGATAACATGATTGTTTATGCTAAATTATTCCAAACCGATATAATATTTTATAAATTTATAGCATTTTTCTCAGTTTTAATTTTTTTACATCTCCTAATCATGTTGTATACATCAGAGTTCCAGTTGGGAGTAGACAGCCTAGGAGTGGACCACAGAGCAGCTAAGCTGTGCATTTGTTGAATGTGTCGCCGATGTACGGTCCAAGTGGCTGTGGTGCTGGCTCGGCATCCAGTTTAAATATTTTATCCTCTCCTTGTCAGGTTCTATTGTTTATTGACTATGCTGTAGAATTGTATGTAGCATGATGTGTTGTGGCCATTATTTGTTATGTTGAGTACTGGCTGAGGAAGTTCTACTGAAGTGCCTAGTGGTTTGATTGCATCAATGACCTAAACAGTGGTTGCCTGATCCATCTATCCCCATCTAGAAAAGCTACTTTTTTCTGCCCAGTAGGCGGCACTGGAAGGAACCTTACTAACCTCGCCTGGAGTCCTGCTCTCCAAGTATGCATGCCTAGAAGAGAGTACTGAAGCATTGCCCATATCCTGGTATTCTTGCCTCAAAGAGAGGGCTGAAGCTATCCCTCTTTCCTAGTATCCTCATCTTAAAGAGACTACTAAAGGTCTCCTACTCTCCTGGTATCCTCCCCTACAAGAATATCGAAGCAATTCTGCTCTCCTAGTATCCTTGTCTTGAGGAAAGTACCGAAACAATCCCAATCTCTTAGCATCCTCGCCTCAGAGAGAGCACTGAAGCTATTCCACTCTCCTGGTATACTTCCCTATACGAGAACAGAGGAAATCCTGCTCTCCTGTTAACCTTGCCTCGAGGAGACTACTGAAGCCACCCTACTCTCATAGTGTCCACATCTAGAAGAGTATTCCTGCGGTCCTCCTCTCCTAGTATCCTTGCTTAGAAGAGAGTACTGAAACAGTGTCGACCTCCCTGTATCCAAACCTCGAAAAGAGTTCTGACGCTATCCTGCCCTCCTTGTATCCTTGCCTAGAAGAGATTACCAGGGCAGCCCTCCTCTCCTAGAAACCTTCCTAGAAAAGAGTACTGAAACAATCCCAATCTCCTAGTATCCTCGCCTCAGGAGAGAGTACTGAAGCTATTCCACTCTCCTGGTATTCTTCCCTACAAGGGTACCAGAACAATCCTGCTCTCCTAGTATCCTGGCAACGACTACTGAGGCTATCCTGCTCTCCTAGTATCTGTAGTGTTCTGTTATTGTTATGCGAGCTTGGAATTTCCATTGCATGCTTGTTGATTCTGGGGTTCTAAGGGTGGCGGTTGGAGTCTTGGTTGGATATCGGACCAGGGTGGATGTTAAGCTGTTCTTCCTGCTAATAAACTCACCTTCAACTCATTTACCGACTGGAAGTGCCTACTTCATGTTTGGCGACGAGCGGGAGTTGAGGAAGACAGCGTTCGCCTTTTTGTATGGACATCGGCAGGTACTCTTATTATTGTGCGCGAATGCACCTGCGGCTGTTTGAAACTGTCTGTGCTTTTGATTGCACCTGCGGGAGATTCAGAGCGCTTCTACATCTATTGGCCGTCTGAAAGTGTGCTCTGTGAAGTGAATCGGAGCTGGAGTGTCATTTGTTAGACTTATAGGGCCTGATTCTGATGCGGTTTGGAAAAGCTTCCCGACCGAGGGCCTGATTCTGATGCGGTTAGGAAGGCCTCTAACGGCATTTGCTCCTTCCAAATCGGATCGGGAACGTGTCTTCCCGACCGAGGGCCCAATTCTGATGCGGTTAGGAACAAATGTTCCCATTGAAGTCAATG
This sequence comes from Calotriton arnoldi, assembly GCA_963921515.1. Taxonomy (NCBI): domain Eukaryota; kingdom Metazoa; phylum Chordata; class Amphibia; order Caudata; family Salamandridae; genus Calotriton; species Calotriton arnoldi. Next base: position 264,588 of record CAWUFW010001904.1, read on the forward strand.
GGAGTTCAACCAAATCGTATCTGGAAGCATCCGGATGCATCCTACTCCGCCGGTCGGACTTTCCCGATCCGAGTGGGTCGGACACCATTTCCCAACCGATTCGGTCGGGAAGCTTTTCCAACCCGCATCAGAATCGGCCCCATAGTGTTTTGATTGCACCTGCGGCTCGCATTACTTATAAGTGCTCTGATCGCACCAGCGGCTGTTTGGGATGTTTAACCCTCCACAAGTCTACTTTAATGCGGTTTTGTGTCTCTTATCAGCGGAGTTATTGCTTTTCTAAGTGAAACTTCAGTTATCTTTATTATTTCAAAAAATAACACTCACATTTTTGCTTTGGTTCTATCTCGTCATTCAGATTGCTGCCTTTCGAAGATTCCTTTCTGCTTTTGGTGTTCCGTAGTTCTCATTACTTCTTAATGCCGCTAAGCATTGTGGGAGCGTCGTGACGTCACACGCACGGCGGCGGCCATCTTTGGTGTGAATATTCTCAGTTTTTGCCGGTTTCTTTTCATTTATAGTTTATAAGCTGCAATCTAGTTATTTAAGTGCGGTTTTCACATCTGTGACTCGCACATCTGTACCTCAAGCAAGCCAAGTACTTATTATTATAAACTTTAAGGTAAGCCAAGCATCTATTTATTTTAAAGTCTCTACAATGTCTAACATTGTAGCACCACCACATTTTCTACCTGTTGCTGGTGAACCAAAGATAGAGTGGGATCTATGGTATCCCATGTTCTTGGCTTATGTAGAAGTTTTAGAGGAGGATGGCTGCTCTTCTAAGAGAAAACTGGATCTGCTAAAACACTGTCTGGGTGGCGCAGGTCTCAAAGAATTTGCAAACTTACCTCCTATTGAGGGATCAGAGGGAACTAATGTTTTTGATGTAGCGATCAAACAAATGAGCACCAGGTTTGGTAAGAAAATTAACATTGTAATGGAGAGGTTTAAATTGTATTTACGTGCTCAGAAAGAAGACGAATCAATTGAGAACTATGTATCTGCTTTACGTTCTCTTGCTGGATCCTGCGCGTTTGAGACTATCAACTACGAACAAGTTTTCAGAGATCAGATTATGATGAAAACTAATAGTAAAAAAATACAAGAGAGACTATGGTTAGGGACAGAGTCTTCTTTAAATGCTGTGGTTAATATTGCCAAAGGTATCGAGCAATCGCAAAAATTTGTGAATGAAATTAGAGGTCAACCACATAGTCAAACTATAAAAATACAGGATGCTGTATCAGAGGTATCTCTCGTAAGAAACCAATCTTTCACTAAAAGAGTTCCATTTTCTCATAAGAAAGATTTTGGAGTAAAGGACAATAAATTTATCAAGAGAGGAAATCAAATAATTTGTTACAGGTGTGGTGGTTTTGATCACGTGGGGAACTACAAAGGATGTCCAGCGTGGGACAAAATTTGCGTCAAATGCAAGAGAACAGGACATTTTGGTAAAATGTGTAGATCTACCCAGAGAGTCAACTATGTCACTTGTGAAGAGGAGAGATTTCTGCACAATTTAGTGAATTCAATACCATTTCATGTGTTTATAACAGTAATTGTAAAGGTTTTCCTCTTGTGTGGTACTGATTGATGGGAAAGAAGTACCAATGATGGTTGATTCGTGTGCCTGGTACACCATTATTGGGAAAAATGTGTTCACTGAATTATGGGGAACGAAGGAACTACTACCTCCAGACATCCGGCCTGGAGGCTATTCTGGACACAAGATTGATTTAGAAGGTTTTTTTTGGGCAGATCTAGATTTTAAAGGCAGAAGAACTAGAGGTAAAGTGTATGTAGCTACCAAGGGAGTATCCATTTTAGGCTGGCCTCGTCAACAAGAGATGGGTATAAAATTAGATCCCAACGCTTCACCCTCTGTATATATTGTCTCCTCTAATGATGAGGAATTTGTTGCAAACATTAAAGGCATGTATCCAAGAGTATTTGATGATTCTCTTGGAAAATATGCTGATTTTAAACACAAAATTATTCTTAATGATACTGCAATTCCTGTTAGACACAAAGTACGCAATGTCCCATTAGCATATTGTAATAAACTTAAGGATATATTAGCAGATTTAGTTACACGGAATGTTATTGAACCTATAGAATCTTCTCCATGGGTTTCTCCGGTGGTTCTTTCACTTAAAAGTAATGGGGATCTTCGTTTATGTGTCGATCTCAGGAGTTTAAACAAGGAAATTTGGATCGACAGGCATACCTTACCTAAGATACATGAACTTATTTCTACTCTTTCTGGGGCCTGTGTTTTTTCTACGATAGATCTGGCCAGTGCTTATCACCAGATTATGCTACATGAGGAGTCTAAATGTCTAACTGCATTTATAACACCTGAAGGCATGTTCCAATTTTCACGCATGCCGTTTGGTTTAGCGAGTGCTGCATCAGTATTCCAAAGACTTATGAAGGAAGTTTTAGAGGGTTGTTCCGGGGCAATTGCGTTTCAGGATGATATTTTGATTTTTGGTAAAGATTTTGAGGAACATGATGGTAACTTAAAAACAGTATTGAATTGTATACAAAAAAAGGGTTAACATTAAAATTCTCTAAATGCAAGTTTAGACAAAATAAAGTTGAATATTTGGGACATGAAATTTCTAGTGAAGGTATTAGGCCTAAATTTGACCATGTAATTAGTATTTCGAATGCTCCTGCACCTACAACTAAAGAGCAATTGTCATCTTTTTAGGTTTGACAGAATTCTATAGTAGGTTTGTACAAAATTACTCTTCAAAAGTATTTTCTTTACGAATGTTGTTAAAGAAAAATGTTAAATTTACGTGGGGTGATGACCAGCAATCAGCTTTTGAGATATTGAAAAAAGAGATCATTTCTGCTCCTTTTTTAAGACCTTTTGTTATTGGGAAGGTATGTATCGTAGCAGTAGATGCCAGCAGCACAGGTCTTGGTGCCGTGCTTATGCAAAAGAACAGTGGAGATGAATATATTGTGTCTTATGCTTCCAGGTCACTACGTGATGCGGAATATAATTATTCCACTATTGAGAGAGAACTACTAGCATGCACTTGGGCTGCTCAACATTTCCGTCAATTTCTGTGGGGTACTAAATTTCGTCTTAGAACAGATCACAAGCCCTAATTAACATGCTGGCTGCAGGAGGTGGTAGAATTCTCACAGCTCGTCCTAGCGAGACTGGCTGCTAAGTTGCAAGAATACCAGTGCATGGTGGAATATATTTCTGGACGTTTGAATGTACATGCTGATTGTATGTCACGGTTGTCCTTGCCAAGTGGAACTGAATTTAACAATGAATCTGCGGAGTGTGATGTAGCTTACACTATTGATGATGTCAACGAGGGTTTAGACACTGGTTCTGACATTATTTCTGAGGAGGTTTGGAAAGAGGCTATGTTGGAAGATGGTGATTTGTCTACTGTTTTGAAATATTTGCAAAAAGGTTGGCCTGAAGAGAGGATGTTAAGTGGTGAATTGGGCTCATTTTTTAAAAATTAAAGATGAACTTATGTGTTTACATGATATCATCACTAGGGGTGATAAGATCATCCCTCCCCATAAGATTAGGGAGAAGCTAATAGCCATGGCTCATGAGGGACATTTAGGGATGTCCTGTACCAAGCGGCGTTTGAGGGAATTTTATTGGTGGCCAAAGATTGATAGCATGGTTGATAGGTGGGTAAGAGAATGTGTTCCATGCTCTAGAAGTGACAAGTCTGTCAAGCCTTTGTCTGTGGATGTAACTCCCATTGAGTATACTCAAGGGCCTTGGAAGAAACTTGGTATTGACATCATTGGTCCTATGTGTCTTCCCTCTGCCAAAGAAGTATTTGCTTTAGTCCTGGTTGATTATTTTTCTAAATGGCCTGAATTAAAGATTATTGACAGAATTACTTCAGCGCAAGTAATAGAATTTTTGGATAACATTTTCTGTAGAGAAAGTTTACCTGCAGAGCTTGTTTCGGACAATGGCCCGCAATTTATAAGTAAAGAATTGGAATTATTTCTAAACAAGTGTGGTATTGTGCACAAAAGTGTATCTAATTATAATCCCCAGGCAAATGGTCAAGTTGAGCGCTTCAACAGGGTGGTCAAAGAGTCCATTCAACTAGCTGTCAAGAATGGTATTGATTGGAGAAAGGGTCTACGAGCCACCTTGCTCACTTATCGCACGTCTCCTAATTCGGTCACTGGTTGTTCTCCTTTTGAAATGTTAAGAGGCAGGAAACCTGGCTCAAAGCTCATGCCTTGGTGGTTGAAAGTAAATAAGTCTTCTGATTCTGCTTTGGATTTTTCTCAAGTTAGGGAGCGTGTTTTAAGATATCAGGAGAGAATGAGGAAAAGTGGTCCCAAGCTTCAGTTTTCAAACTCCAGAGTCAAAGTGGGTGATTTTGTGCGTGTCAAGTTTGGTGGAGCTACCAACAGAAGATGGTCCAGATGGTCTGATCCAGTGAAAGTGTTGGAAGTGTTTAGTAAGGCTGTGAGTAGAGGGTGGTAAGATTTGGAATTTTAGACGCATATCTGTTTGTAGATCCAATGCTAGTGGGGAAAAATCACAAATAGTTCCACAAACTTCTGGTAACAAGCACAAGGTTGAGGAAGAAGATTTTCAAAACTTTTTGGACACATTGAGTTGTTCTGTTTCTGATTCAAAGGCATCTAACTCTTGTTCCAATGATGTTTTTGTTGAGCCCAGTCCTGTCCCTGTTTTGAATCATGGGGATGTTTCTGAAGAGGGTGTACCTGAACATAATGGACAGGTGGTTGTACCAAGGAAAAGTTCTCGTGTCAGGAACTCACCTGTTAAAATGAAAGATTTTGTTCGATTCTAATTGCTATTTAAGTATTTACTGTACATTTTATCTGGTTTTTTTGGGGTTTTTTAAAGGGGAAAGGTGTGTAGTGTTCTGTTATTGTTATGCGAGCTTGGAATTTCCATCGCATGCTTGTTGATTCTGGGGTTCTAAGGGTGGCGGTTGGAGTCTTGGTTGGATATCGGACCAGGGTGGATGTTAAGCTGTTCTTCCTGCTAATAAACTCACCTTCAACTCATTTACCGACTGGAAGTGCCTACTTCAGTATCCACATCTACAACAGTATTAAAGCAGTCCTCCTCCTCCCCTAGTATCCTTGCCTAGAAGAGAGTACTGAAGCTGCCCCACTCCCCTGGTACCCTTGCCTATTGGATTGCTGAAGCAATCCCGCCCTCCTATTTTTCTTGCCTAGAAAAGAGTATTATATTCCACTTTCCTTCTCTCCTCGCCTAGCAGAAAATACTGAAGTATCGACACTCCTAGTATCCCCGTCTAGAAGTGAGTACTGGAATACATTTCTACAATTCTGGTATGTTTGCCTAGAAGAGAGTACTGAAGCAGGTCTACTCTCCCAAGTGCCCGTGGGCAGAGGACAGTACTGGAAGCAATCCCACTCTCTTGCTAAGTTCACCTCAAAGCCCACTCTCCTAGAGTACTGGACGCAGTACCACTCTCCACTGCCATTGAGAGCACAGAGGAGGGCACACTGCTCTTCCTATCCAAGAGAGAGCATCACTCCCTTGGCTCTGGTTGGTATGAAAGCCCAGAACCCTAAATAATGACATGAAATATCATATTGCTTCTGTTATTCCTTGGCCCCTGTGAGAGTTCAGTCCTCCATCCAGGAGATGTCACGCGCAAGTGATTAGTAGAGTTATCTTTATTTTCTGCTGAGCTTGCATTTACAGAAAGTAATTTCAACGCCTTATTCTGCTTTACTAAAATCATATATTTTTTGCAGTCCGAAAAAATTGCTGATACTGCTCTAGAGCCGGAACTCTGAAGTCAGTGTGCTGTAGCAGAAGTGTCATAAATGTATGCAGTTACCTTGGAAACTCTACCTACATCATGTGGCGTTCTGGAGCGTCATCCCTTTTCCTCCCAGCAGAAAATAGTAAATTGTGCATTTTGTCCTCTGGGAGTACATTAGGTTAATAAGCTTTGATGTTTTGCGTGGGTAGGAACAGGCTGATGCCCCATACTAGTCAAGAGGGCTGGAGCGCTATCAGTCGTGTGTCTGGTTAGTCTGACATAAATGAATGACTCAGCTTCATTCCACAGCCTTTCAGAGATATGGGCCTTGGTTATTAATTACCATAAACCTGACCCCTTCTGTGTTCGTTTTTTCCCCAAATAGTGTTTCCGTCCAGCATAAGGTACATTGATTCCAGATTACCACGATATCTATTGATAATGTAAATTAGTTGAGTTTAAATTCAGTGTATGCAAATGTATTTCATGTCGCTATTCTAATAATCTGCTGTAGACTTTTGAGGCACATAACAAACAATCTGGATCATCACAAGTATGACTATTGTCATGTCCTTCTAAGAACCATTTGCATCCACTAGAACAGTCTCAAGCATTGCATATCCAATAGGTCTCGCCTTTGGGACCTTATAAGTGTTTAGCCATGCAACAGTTGATGTTGTTGTACCAAGGATATTGTGCTGCATAACTAAATACTTATAAGGTCCCAAAAGCGAGACCTATTGGCTATGCCAATGCTTGTCTTTTACTCTGGGCCAAACTCTGATGGTAGAAAAGCCCTGTTCCTTCACATAGTGCCATGATTTCAGCCCACTGCGCTTCATCATCCACCGCTCAATGAGCTATAATATAGTTTTTTTTCTGGGTGTGGCCTGGGTACTCCAGATGTGCATAGGGGGTATCTGGGATGTCTGGCTTGCGGGGTGCCCAGCATGGTGGTAAGTGGGTGCATTGACTGGGGCTAGTGGGTGGTGTAAGCGTCGTTCCTGCACTGCGTTGTGTCGATGTGAAAAGTCTGTGTAACATGTCCTCTTGTTGCTGTGTGTGGGTGCATGACGTCACATGAGACACAGTGTAGGACGTGAAGTGTGTGAAGAAACATGATGTGACTGTGGAGGAGGGAGGGGGAGAGGCAGCAAACAGTGGAAGAGGCGGAGTAATTGAAGGGAGCGAGGGATGGGAGAAAAGAAACAACAAGGGGGAAAGGAAATGAAAAGGTGGCCAGGGGTGGCAAGAGAGTGGAGGGGCTGAGCAGGGGAGAGAGGGGGGGGGAGCGGGCAGCTTAAGAGACAGTTGAGCGAAAAGAAAGACCGATCGAAAGATGGACAGAGAGGAGTGAAGAGAAGTAGTACCCGAGAGAGGGAAGAGAAGGAAGAACATGAAATGAAGCACTGCCGGAGAGGGAGGCCAATAACTGCCCTTAGTGGGTTGCACCTGACCAAGATGCGGCCACGGTGGGGGATGGGGGGCTAGCTGAAACTTCTTGGACCATAAGCACGCGCACAGGACTCAAGATATCACCTGAGATAGGAGCGGTTTGTCCACTCCTCGTAGGCCCCGCCCCCACCCCTGGCCGAGGGGGTCAGGTTGGATACGTGCGGGTCACTTTGCTGCCAGGAATCCGGGGGGGGGGGAGGGGACACGAGGAATGACATCAAAGTGTTTCCAGCGCACAGATTCAATCACGGTGGGGCCCTGCCCCCTCCCTGGCCCTCCGGTGCAGACTGCTCGCTGTATGTCCGGCCGGCACAGCCTGGGTGTCCGGCTCAGCCTTTCTCGTTTGTGGCGGTGCCAAGGGTCTTGTTAGGGTTGTGCAGATAGCGCTGTGCATGCAGCACACGGGCAGACATCAATTATTAAATATTGCACGCACATTAGGTGGGAAATGCACACTTCTCTTACACTGCGCTGTTCAGGGAGCCCCCCCGCTTCGAGGCGCTGGAAGAAGCAGCCAGATCCCAGTCGCACCCGGTCTGCTCTTCAGAAGGCTAAACACAAGCACAATGACGCCCTTTAAAGGGCTGTCCACTCCAAACGTGGTATTCGGTATAGACAAAAAAGTTTGAAAGATGTTTACCACACACGGACATTGTGTGCGGTGTCTAGAAGTGGTCAGTGTGGCTTACAGAAATGTATGTGTAGTACTATCTAATACTACACAACCAGCGCTATCTAATACTTGAGCGGAGGAGAGGGGGGTGGAGCGGGCAGCTTAAGAGACAGTCGAGCGAAAAGAAAGACCGATCGAAAGATGGACAGAGAGGAGTGAAGGGAAGTAGTACCCGAGAGAGGGAAGAGAAGGAAGAACATGAAATGAAGCACTGCCGGAGAGAGAGAAAAGGAGTGGAGGGAGAAACTAGGCAACAATCAGAGAGCAAACTAGGCAACAATCAGAGAGCTTGACAGAGAAGTGAGGAGAGTACCTACTCAACAGAGAGACAAGTTTAACACACCCGTTGTGATCGTGGTGCAGTGCACACTTACTGCACGCTGAAGGAAAGCGAAACATGAAGATTACTCGCACCAGAGGTCTCTGCATGGACATCTGCTAGCCCGCGAGTGGGAGATGAGAGACCGATAAAACAAGCGCGGTCGCGAAAGTGAAAGCGACTGCGCTGGGTTAATTAGTAACCGGATTCCGGCTGGAATGCAGCTAGCACACTGCGCGCCGCTGCTCCTCCGCTCGCTCCCGAGACCCATAGGCCATGGGAGTGAACGTTTAGAGGAAAGGCGGGACACGCACCCATCTTTGGCCATTTGCGTGCTTTCATTATTAAAAGCCACACGCAAAGGCCAATGGAATGTGTGGGAGGAGGCCGACCCACACGGAGAAGTCTCTTGGAGTCCGGAGTGATTCCAAGAGGCCCTCTTCTAGAGCAGCGCATGCGCGCTGCGCTAGGCTCGACCTAAAAATGTGCTAACACGGTGAAGGGTAAGCTTTTTTTACAAGGTGCCATCTTAAAAATCTCCCTGATGCTGTGTGGTCAAGCCTTAGTGTTCAGATGGCTCCTCCTGACACTTGGTGTCAGCAGCTGCAGAATGGGAGAGGTAATTGCTAGGTTGTGGCTGCATCTCAAAGCTAAATTATTTACATTTGGGGGAAATGCTTCTATAGTCCCACAACACCCACATGCTCATTTTTAAAATGGCACCCAACCAGTGCTCTTGTTATGTCTTGGTTCAGGGGACTCATAAAGGAAATGGGGCATATTTTCTTTTTATGTTTTAAAAATAGAATTTATTTAAAATTCAAAATATAACAGAATGATACATATATATATATATATATATATATATATATATATATATATATATATATATATATATATTCATAGAGAACAAGATACTTCTAACTGAAATAATGATAAACTAAAAGAACAGAAAAGAGAAAGAAAAAGAGAAATAAGAGTATTAGAAAGGAAAGAGTATATAACTGTACCACAGTAGAAATTTTCATAAAAACAATATCATTGCTTAGAAATAATAAATGTAAAAAATGATAATTAATGTATTAAGTATACTAGCATATATTACAAATAAGCATAACATCCGTGATAAGTCAAGGAGGTTTGACTACCTCTTCAATCCGATGGTTATATAAATTGGCACTTTTTGTAGAAGACTCCAGTAAAATCATCACTGGTGTCCAGAGAATGTCTCTTTTGATAGCAAGAGATGGTGAATTCACATATGCTCTATCAAGTCTGTGTTTATAACATACACCATACCACCAAGACTGAAAAGAGATGTTAGAAGAGTCTTTCCAGGAATTAGTTATTTTCTGAAAGGCAACTGCAAGTAATAAATCTAAAATATCAACCGTGACTGAATAATATGACCAACAATTTAAAATACTGCCCAGAAATATATTTTTTAAATTGAATGGCACTTGAGAGTGGAAGATGATATTTATCTGTCGCCAAACCTTCATCCAAAATTGACATGGGGAAGGGCATTCAAACAGTAAATGTTTTAGGTCAGTTAAAGTGACATTGCAAGACCAACATAAGGTAGAATTATTTGGGTTCCTTTTGTGTAAAGTAACTGGAGTCACCAATAGTCTGTTAAATAAAGTAGTGTTAGCTGCTTTAGAGGATTTCTGTATTTTAAGCCAAATGTTATTCCATAAGGGAACTGAAAAAGAGAAGTTTAAACCTTTTTCCCATTGCAGTTCAGCATGTGTTTTATCTCGGTTGTCTGAAGAAGTGGTAAATAAATTGTAAATGCGGGACGCTGTAGGTGAGGAGAATAATAACGATGTTAATGGATGGATTGTGGTAATGGGTATAGAATTGGGTTGAAAGTGGCGATATGTCATGGAAATTGGAGAGATTAATGAATTATATTTATCAATATCAGAAGAAAAAACGCGATTAAGCCTGAGCGAAGGAAAGGCAGAAATTGTTATGAATAAGTTGGTGGACCCATAATACACCTTTCCTTTGCCAGGATTTCCCAAAAATAATCTTATTGTTGATCTTAATATGCTTGGTATACTATATTGAGGAGTGAAGAAATTGTTCCTTATCTGTGCGATAGGATACGAGTATAGGGTGTAGGAGTTAACATGCATGCTTAAATATAGGGAGGGACAAAAATACAGGCTTCTGGGTAAAGGAGATGAATTCTTTTAAAGAAAAAGGGTGAATAAGGAAGGCCTCAAAATCTATCCATAAGGGGGATAAGACAGACTCAGCTTCAGATAGAAAAAAGGAGGCCTGTTTCATTAAAAATACAGAATGGTAAGAAGAAAAGTCAGGAAAATAAACTCCTCCCAGTTGCTTAGGTTATTTAACCTTTTGAAGGAACATTGTTCCAGGATGAGAAACTTGTCTGCTGACCTAGAGTGTGGTGCAGAGTCCTGTGGTGTCCACCATCGTTACTCTCAGGGTTGGCACAGGGATTTGTTCCTCATTAAATTTTCCATGGAAAGGAGATGTGATGTTTCTGTATATATTATTAGTTTTTAGTTCCCCATGAAGTGTACCACATATATTGTTTATTTTATTCCCAGCTTTATTGTATTCGATACTCCCTTGTTCCCCACAATTTGTGTTATGGAATATGCAAAGAGAATGTTGGCATTGACAGTTATGCTCGGAGGTTGAGCAGGGCCGGCGACTTGAGGTTGTGTCAGGAATAAAGTCCTCTCTATTCCTCCTCAGCGGTGTGCAGAGCTTTATTTCTAAGTACAGACTACAGCAGACATGCAGGTTTTTTTTATTATTCCACAAGAAGACTGAAAGAATAGAGCTCATTTTCTTAAATTAAAACAGAGAATATGAATGGGAATGTTGGAAAGATAAAAAAAGTCCCACAGGTACTAACATCATTTTGAGTATATCTAATCGACCCCAATAGGATAAAAATGGGGGATTCCATCTAAGTAACAGTAGTTAGAGTAGTAAGAACCACTTTCATATTAACAGAAACAGTCTCTTTTATGGAATCAGTGAATAAAAGGCCAAGGTATTTGATTTTGTCTTGTCCAATGGAAATGAGAAGAGGCGAAATTTGAGTAAAAACACCATTTATTAAGTGGAAGGATTTCACATTATTCGAAATCAGCTTATATCCTGAAAGAGAGGCAAAATTAGTGACTTCTGCCAAAAAAAGATGGCCAAGATGTTTCCGGATGAGACATGAATTAAAGAATATAATTTGCATATACAGAAAATGTTAATTTTCTGGAACCATATTCATACATATGAATGTCTGGATTCTGGCGAATTTTAGAAATGGTTCTAAGGCTGTAACAAATAAAAAGGAGAAAGGGAGCAGCCCTGTAGAACTCTCGGTTTAATGAACACGGTGAGGGGATGAGACCATTTAATACAATTGTAGCTTTAGGAGAGGAATATATTGGAGAAGCTAGATTAATGAACTTGGAACCAAACCAAGGGAGAGTAAAGAAGATGAAAGGCCAATTTATACGATCAAAGGCCTTTCAGCATCTAGTGAAATGGCTGCCAGCAAGTGCTTATAAGATTTGTATTTACTCAAAATATTAAAAAAACAATCTAGTATTATCAGAAATGTGGCAAGCTTTGACAAAACCCAATTGTTTTCTTCCAATTAACTTAGGGAGTAAAGGATAAAGACGCAGGGCAAGAATTTTGGCAAAGATTTTTTAGTCTGAAATTAACAAGGGAAATTGGTCTACAGTTTTTGCATTGTTTAAGGTCCTTCTCTTTGGGGATAAGACAGATTAAGGCATCTAGAAATGAAATCACAACAGAATTAGAGGTTGTAAAATAAGTGAAAAATTGGTGTAGTCTAGGAATTAAAATTTTGAAGAACTCGATATAAAATTCTATTGGATATCCATCAGGACCTGGGGCCTTACCCTTCTTAAAAGAGTGCAAGGCCTTGAAAATATCTTGAGTGTTAATATCGGTGTCTAAATAAGAAAAACCACATCTATATTAGAGGCCATATTAAGGGGGGATACATTTAAAAGAATATCTTCTGGATAAGGGTTTGAATCAGGAGTATAAAGAATCTGATAATATTTAGTAAATTCGGCTAAAATATCTTAATCTTTATGAACTATTGTTTTATTATCGGATAAAATCGAATTTACCTTAACTTAATCTTTCTTTGTTTTAAGATAATTTACAAGTAGTTTCCCACTTATTTTTGTCCTCCATAAAACGTAGCACTGGACTTAAGAAGATATGATGTAGCATCTTCCATTAAAAGTTTATTGAATTTGAATTTAATCACTTCATTCAAGCATGCTTTAGATTTAGTAGCATAGTATGCATGCTCGAATTGTTTGATATAGCTCATGATCTGAAGCTATTTTTTTTTTTGGGGCGGGGGGAGAAAGCATACTTTTGGCGGAGACAAAAGACAGAATTAAATCTCTAGAGGCATCTTTGAAAGTATTCCAGAGAATCTGGAGGGAAAGTCAGGTGATTCATTAACTTGAGAAAAATCAGTCATAAAATGTCCAAAACTAAGTGTAAAAGTTGGATCAAGTAAAAGAAAAGTACTAAATCTATATGGTTTGTTTCTATGACCTGTAGGAAGTCGGTCTATCAGTCAGATAGTACAGAACGATGTCTACATAGAAAATATGTTGTGAGAGGCTTGGAGACAATCCTAGACTGGGAAACATGTACAGGGAAGAAAAATGTGTACTCCTTTATAATAGGATTGCAAAGTCGCCAAGTGTCAATTTGAGATCTTTGTTTGATAGTGGAGGTAAATTGTGAATGCATGGATGATGGAATAAAAATAGTTTCAGATTTGCGATCAATAAAGGTGTCAATGATAATATTGCAACCTCCCTCAAAATTGAAATAGTCATCAGCAATTGTCATTAATTTAGACAAAATATTGGGTCAAAAAGATCTGTTTAGTGCATGGGGCATAAACATTAAAAATAGTAAAAGGTATTTATTGATCGTTGGAGATACCAACATCCATCTTCCCTCCAAACCAGAGTTTTGGGAAATAACTTGAATGTCTCAAGATTTGTTTTAGAGAATGACAACTCCATTGCGTTTACCCGTACCTGGGAAAGCAAAAAGCGTGACCAACCCAATTCCTTTTAAGTTTGATAACTTCATTCTCCAATATATGCGTTTCTTGTAACAAGACAATGTCTGCTTTCAATTTAGTTAGATGAGCGAGTATTTTATTGGAGATTCCAAACCGTTAACATTCCATGAAATAACTCTTAGAGACATGTAAGAAGAAGTAAGATATATAAAACATATTGTATATAACTACAACAAACAAAAACCAGCATTGTTGTAAATATGAATAAAGATTGTAAAGAGTAAGCAATGAAAAAGAGAAGCAAAAGGCTAGAAAGAGGATAACTGGATGAATTGGATAAGAGAGAGAAATATAGAAAATCAAGGCTATTTGTGTGTCTTGTAGACCTCAAGCCTACTTTTCATCAAGTTACTCGAGGACGCTTAAAGTCAAAATTGGAAGAATGGCGCCTCCCAAGAAGCGTGCTGAGGGCAATTATAGCATTGCATACAGAAACCTGAGTGCAAGTCAAAATTGGAGATGATATCCGAGTTACGAACAAAATCGCTACAAGGAATAGCCTTAAACAGGTATGCGTCTTGGTCCCAAGTCGGTTTAACTTATACCTTGTAGATCTTGTAGCCCCCCCACAAGCCAACAGCCACCCGCCATTCTTGGCTTCAGAGAAATTAGGATGCCTGCAATATGCGGATCGATATCATCCTATTGAGTTAAACACAATAGGCCTGCAACGCAATATGAATATAAATGCCCTAAAAAGTTACATGGACGGGCTAGAGCTAAACTTGAACAAAACAAAAGAGGTTTGGTTGGTGGATTACAAATTTAAGTCATACTCTTGGTTTTTTGACAGCAAAAAGGTCGAGGTGGCTGCTACATATAAATACCTAGGATTCTACTTGGAACATCAGATTACTTTTAAACATCATCTAGCCGCTATACAGGCCAAAGCACAGCTGTTAACTTTTGGGTTCAAACTATTAAAGAAGAAACTGAGTTGTCAGTCATTTAGCCATCTGCTCACCATAATGTCTACTCAGTTAATGCCAACAATGACCTATAGCATGGAAATCATACGGGGACGTGAAACAGTCACTCTTAATAAGATCCAAATGAAAGTATATAAAACCGTGTTTCACATTCCAAAATATGCTTCACCAGGCCAGGTACGCCTTGAGTTTGGCTTGAAAAATCAATCACTTCAAAGCAAGAGGGCTTTCATCAAACTGTGCTGGAGACTTCGAGCTTCCGAGTGGGGTTCCATCAACAATTTATGCTGGCTGGAAATTGAGGAGCAACAACACAGTTACTTAAAAGGAATATGGGGAAAACATTTAAGCCAGGCCATTAAGGATTCAGGCATGCAAGAAGCCTGGGCTGCTAGCATGGAAAAATCTGCATTTTACTGAGCAATCAATGCTTCAAATCGGATCTTGTTCATCATTTCTTTGCATCTCTGACTGGGAGATCACTTTCTTTTGACTGCTCAGGGATCATACTGGCCACGTACTTCAGGTGGAACAATTTTCTAGCTTTCAGTATCCTTGTGGAAGCTTTCAACTAGTTTATTAGGACTACATATAGAATAATCATGCCTCCATCGACTAGTCTAAAGCAACTCACTCTCCTAGTACAGCATAATAGTGAACATTGTTACGTTGGTCCTGCCAAGACCTCCGGTTGCAGGACATCCCAGTGATCATCATATTAATAGATGAGACCACTTCTAATACTCCGCCAAACCCCAAGGTTATTAGAGTCCTGATGAGACTCTAGTATCTTGGAAAAGGGTTGAAATGCTGTTGACAAACAAAAAAGACAGACCTGACCTATGTGTAAATGACACACTGAGAATACCCCTCGGTGTTTTTCATTGTATGAAACAGAATTGGCTGTCTTTCTGATAAAATAACCAATATACCATATATGCTCACTCAATTGGCCACTGTGTTCCCTGTTTGGTTTTGGTTTCTCTCACTTGGGGTTCTTCTTTTCTTCCTTTTTCAAAAAGTCTTTTATCACTCACGTATTTGCAAATGATAAGATTTGTTTATTATCTTGCTTATAACTCGAATCCAACTATAAGATACTGGCTGTTTCTTTTGGATTAAGTGTCTACATAGATTAAATCTAGATAGAATCTTGTCTGTCGAAAAATAGAAATTTACATATTGATATAGATTAAATCTACACAGAGAATTGTATTATTTTATTTTGCCTAAAAATGAGTTCCATGTGAATACCTGTTCCAAGTTCTACTTGATACCCATGTTCAGGTGGACATTAGGGTCGCTCTTGTTTTTGTTAAACTCAACTCTGATCTTGTCTCACCTAACAGACAAAAACGCTCTTGCACGAAAACGTGCCTGAGCTGTGTTCAACTCCTAAAACAACTTGAGACCCCAGGAGTATCTCTCAGCTCACTTTTGCCATGCCTTAAAGCATCAGTTTATGTTATTTCATTTCAACCTCATAGATATCAAAGATCTTATTCCTGCCTGGAAAAATCACAGTCGCAAAATCTAAATTGCCGACTTTGTGGATACAAGCAAGAGTCACTAGTACATATTTTTGTTTATGCCTGGTGCCCCTAGGCCAGAGTAAAAAAAACAGCTGAAACCAATATTTGTAAACTTGAAAATTCGCTCTTGTAGGCAAGTGGTAATCACTTGGTTAAGTGGCACTTCAATCCTCCTAGCCTGCAAGGGAGTAAAATTCCTAAAGTCGCTCCTCACAGAATTGGTCAAGTGAACAAGCAAGGTCCGGCATACTTAGGAGCATTCACCTAGAAACTAAACTTCCACGGTTAGACAATTCTCAGGAGCTCCTAATAACATAAGTTACCTACACTTTTACATCTTGCTAAGAGCAGGCCAATGAAGCAGCAAGTATTGTCGACTTTCAGGAACACTGGTTCGCATAAAGTCATCAGCATTTTACCTGTGAACGAGCAAGTCTTGGCTACTCTACGGGACAACAAGCTGCAAAAACAATCTGCACTTTACAAGCTGCTGCTAGGGGGTAAATGAAGCAGCAAGGATGGTTTACATGTAAGATCATAGCTCTGCACAAGGTACCCGCTCTTTACTCACGATCCGACCAGGTCAGGCGTAACATTTGGCCAACGATCTGCTGTTAGAGGGCAAAGAACTTAGCAAGGTCCGACAATCTGCACTAGGCAGTTGCACTTTTACTCATGAACTGAGTAAGGCCAGGCGCAGTACAGTCCCAACAATGGACTTGCACATTCACTTATTTGCACTTTATTCACAACAGTATTTTAATTGCAGGCCAAATTGTACAACACTGAGGTTCACTGTTTAATAACAGTAATCGTAAGCGGAGGTCTACCTCATAAGAGTAAAAGGTTTTTAGACTTGTTTTATTTTTTATTTTAAATAAATATATTATAAATGATTTATTTTATTGGTATGCAATGATTTTAATTAAGTATGCAAATAAACTTGACTTTAGATAAGAGAGAGCAGGGAAAATGAAAGGAAAAAGAGATCAAGAGAAAAGAAAAAAAAAAGAAGACTGACAACCTAAATGACAAAATAACAAAAAGGACATACGTACAGAACAGACAAATAGTTGAGGGTGGTGAAGCCACATAAGAAGAGCAACACAACCAGAGCAGCCGACAAAAGGGGAGACAAAAAATATTTTTCTTTTTTGTAAAGTGCGACAGCTGCTCCAACCGGACCACATTATATGGTATTAATGAGTTCTTCCAGATATGGGAGAAGGGCCTAGAAATTAAGGTATATTAGTGAAAGTGGATCAAACAATGGGAGAAATAAGACATGGTGCAGATATGTCACACAACCAACTGAATAACCAGGAAAAGTACAAACCTCTTCTATATAAATCAACAAATCAAATGGTAGTAAACTTAGAGGTATCCATTGCTTCTCCTCTGCAGTTGTCGATAAATCTATGCAAAAGAGAAGGATCCTCATAAGTCGCAGTCTTGTTCTTATAAGTCACCTTAAATAAATAAAGACGGAAAAGACCAAATTTGGCATTCAAAGAGCGAAGAGCTGGTCTCAAATCAAGGAATCTTTTCAGCCAGGCGAAGTCTTGAGCATAGAACACATTTAAGCCAGACCATGAAATGCGTCCTTTGACTTTAGCTGCTTTAACGTCTTTGAGAAGGTCAACATACTCTAAAAAGAAAATGATGATACCTCTTGGTTTCTGCGAAGATGTGGGATGACGAGGAGTGTCCAAGTCTGCGTGCCCGCTTTATATTTAATAAAGGGGAATCTGGCGGCCATCTCCGTTTGGCGCCAAGCCACTCCCCCTCTCCGAAATGGGACACATTTAAATATTAACATGGCATTTTAAGTCAGGGAAGCGTTTCAGCTGCTATTTTATTTATTGAGAAAGCATTGCATGTCTTAGGGCTGCTTCAAGAGCTGACGCCTAAATTGATTACATTTTCGTTAATGTGTTTTTTTTTAAATAGGCAGATTTGGCTTTTGAAGTAAAAGGACATCTCAAGCAAACCTTTAAGAACAGGTAGCCCACTCTTTTCTATGCCTTGTATTTCTGTGTGAGAAATTACCCCTTACCATACTTTGTTTTGGTATTAGCATTTATGTAGCTCATATAGCTGCATTGGTATGGCCTTGCAGTGCTTTCGGCACTCCCTTTAACTGACACATTAATCCGAAGTTTGCATCACTGAGTGGAGTTTGCATTGCCTTGTGGTGTATTCTGGCTGTTGTGTTTCCGGGTGGGTGGCTGTTGTTGTTGTCTTTAAGCTTTGGTTGTATGATCATGTCTAAGGTGTGAGGCCACACCCTGGATAGACCGTTCTATCTTGTAGGGACCTGGTTTTACCTATACACGGATGACACATAGCGGATGTTTGGGCTCTAACATAACACCTAACCCAGTGGACCTGGGACTCAAACTATTTCATCTTTATCAGTTTCTCTTAGATAGATTGGTGGATGTTGAGTTACTTCTTAAAACTGAATACACCAATCCAGAGCTGCTCCGGCAGTCTTCATCGGAGTCTCCATTAATAGGAGGACCAGCCGCTGACCATACATGATGCCCTTAAGAACCTTTATTAGCACAGGCTAACTGTTCAATCAGTGGCAAGTGGAAAGGCGAGCCTCTGGCTACACTTGATGGGTCCATCACCCAATCTGGCCACGGCAGTTAAGAACCTGGATATGTATGTCCACTATAAACTGTGGCTTGATACTCAGGTGCCCAAAATAGTCAATTCAGGATTCCTGTCGCTAAAGACCCTGAAATGATCACTGTCTTTTATCAAGCCATGATAACATGTGCCTGTCATCAGTAAACTCGTCCAGTCATGTCAGGACAATGGTAACTCCATCTAACTTTCTGAGTCGAAGGAGCTGCTCAGTTGCCTTCAACTGATCCAGAACTCAGCTGTCCATTAATCGATGACTGGCATCTCTTGGTGTGACTTGGCTGTCCTACAACCAGGGCCACTGGAATTATGTGGCAGGGGAGAACCAAATTATGTGGCAGGGTTGACTAAATTATGCAACCAAATGCGGTACATTTTATGATAGTATTACTTTATTATTTTGTCTTTTTTTCACATTAACACTGTCTGGGCAAAAGTTTCACCATATTACTACCAGTTTCCATCCAAATACAGTAATAAGCAACTGAAAGATGACCTGTTAGCCTTTGCAGGGGGCCTTCCACTGTTCTGCAACACGGGTCACTGCGATTTTTAGTAACTTTTAATCTATTTGAGCTAAAAACATTTTTTCTGTTAAAAACTTCAGATCATTCAGCAGGTGATGGGTTATGTTACAAATGCGGCAAATCTGTAATTATGCGGGAAAACTCCACAGAATTGCATATTTCCAGTGGCCCTGCCCGTACCACACTCATCGTTGAGTAGTCTTTAAGGCCATGGAAATTAAGCATGTACATGTATGTATATACTCCTATTTATATAGTGCAAACTTATGGAGGCAGCAATGCTGTACTGAACGAATAGAGCAGTTCATGAGAACTCCCCAGACCTTTTAGCTGCCAGAATCAAATGGTACGCCCCCTTTGCTCAGCCAGTCAGGCACAACTGTGTGTTGCCCAGGATGGTGAGGTGTGTTGACAAAGCCTTTTCAGAGGCAGCCTTCAAGTACTGCAGCTCCCTTCTGGAGCCCCTATGTAAATAACAATGTCTCCAGAAATGAAGAAGATCTTTACAAATAAGGTTGTTTGCTCAGAGGTTTTCTGCCCTGAAAACAGTTTGTGTTGGATATTTGTGTAGTGCTTTTAGTCTTGGAGTATCATGATTTTCATCTTAAATGTGTCCGTGCTGTGATGAATCTGTGTGAGATCTTTGGTTTAGTGTGTTCTTGTAGATGTTGTGCTGTCATGTTGGAACAATGCAAACAATACAAACAATACAAACAATGCAAGCCTTAAACCATATTAGAACAGGTCACATAGCACTGACTTTAAGATAAAGTATTCAATACACATGATTGTTATGTTACTGACCTTTTACACGAGGAAAGAGCAGATGAAACAAGTCTTTGAAGTTGGTGTCTTATGATACTCTCGTCTACGTTTGTACTGAACCTCATCATAGCCTTTGTCACAAGGCGGGCCTGTGATGTTCAGATCAATAAAAGCATTTAGTGTTTTGGTGGTGTGGATTTGTGTGCCTTGTTATCGTCTTAACTGAGAGGAAGTGAAGCGAGTGAATTCAAGGGAATCGAAAGAGTGTACATCAGAGGTAAGCAGTGGAAGGCTGAGGGAGGCTACTGGAGGAAGAAACAATGGAACCAGAAGCTTGGAATGGAACATCAACAAGATCCTAACAAATGAGAACTACATGTAGCGAGTGCTGCAGTAGAGCAAGTTCATCATTGACCTGCTGATCAAGATGCAGTGCGAGTGCTTCAACAGAATACATCACAATTAAAGATCCATTAAAGCATCATGATGGCACAAGAATGGAGAAAAGTGACAAACTAAGTGCTAACCTAAAGGAACTTCACATAACTTTAGACGTGCTAGAAGACAGGAGTCACCCAGATGCAACTTCACCAAAGCTGCAAAACATCCACAATATAAGGTCGCCCTAGATCTGACCCAAGCAAAGGAGCACAACAGTAATAATATAAGGTCTACCCTGAAGCAGTGAACCTGAGCCATCACATCTCTTTCCACCACCTATCCAGACACCTCCGCTCCGCTCGACTCCTGCTTGCCAACATCCCACGCATACACACAACCAAATCAGGAGGACAAACGTTCTCTTATATCGCTTCTAATGTGTTGAACGACCTCGCTCTCCACATCAGAGCCTCCTCCTCTCTTCTTGAATTCCGCAAGAAGTGAAATACTTGGTTTTTCAATTAACCAACCTACCATAGGTCGGGCTAGGCACACACACCTATTCGGCGCCAGGATACCCTCGTGGGTGATAGTGAACTGTACAAATACCCATACCATGCAACAAACTAAGCAGCATAACATTCCCAATATAAGGTCCACCCAGATTGGATGTCTTGGAATGTGGCATTCATTTTTAAGATAAAGGAAAGACTTAAAAGAAAGGTTCTACACATGTTCCACTTTCAGATAATGTTGATAAAGGCAGGCTTCCATATGTAGTGTGCTTTGACAGCATCTCACATACCCTATTACTTGCTCTCAGAAGGTAGTGGGTGGTCCTTATTAGCAAATTGTGTACACCGACTGATTTTTTTTTTTACTGTAATAACTCCGTAAAGAAAAATAACTCTCTCCACTTACAAAGAGGTGTAGAACGGACAGCTTCCTGTGATTTCATTGGCACAGTACTGGTTAACTCAAAAAAGTGTGCATGGAAAACAACCCGGTCCTTCAATTTAATACACATTTTAGGTTCTGTTTCAAGTTTTGTGGTTCCGGCTTCCACGTGTAGGTTTATACCATCAAAAACTGGAAATTGCAGGGTCTCCTGGGGCGACCACTCTACTTAGCTGCGCACGAGGAGCACTGGAGGGGCGGGAGGGGGGGGGGGGTTAGCATGCATAATTGGGAGCAGGAATGTGCACCCGAGCAACAGGTAGACAGTTGACAACCCCCGTGTGAAAGAACAAATGGTTGCATGAGGTCCAAAGGCTGGCTATTTATTACGTCGAGAAAGGGTAAAGATCTGTTGTATTTTGCGGCTACACATAAAGAGGGGACCTCACACACTGTTGTACAGGTGGATAACTGCTTGGGCTTCCCCCCTGGCTACCCTTTTATTAGCTAGCCCCACTTCACAAGCTCGTACTAAGTTAAAAAGTACACCCCTCGCCCCCCCAGCAACATAGTGTGTCCCTGGCGCATGCGCTACACTGCAAAGGATTGTGACAGATATTGACCTATGTAGCCTGCGTTATAAACCAACACTCCACCCACGCAGCACAATGAACGACGGAACCTCCTACCAGTCCACCGAGAAGAGCTTGAGGGTGTCGCCGGGGTACTGGACACAATTAAATGCTGCTACAATACAGTACAATGATCTGCAGAGCGTTTAGATAAAGGGCTTTGTGGAATTGAGGTTTATGTCAGGAGCTCACAGTGAAAAGAACATCAGAGAGGAAATTAACTGATGTGTTGGAGAGTCACAGGTTGTTGCCCATCTGGTACATAGCTGATGGCATATGTGCAGACAAATGGCAGGAGCTTTATATAAAAAAAAAAAAAAAATTTAACTTAATTTACACTTATACAAGTACTCCTGTGCACGGGTGTAACCGCAGGACTTTTGGGAATTCCCAGACATTGTCAGTATTATGGCTAGAAAGCGGTACAAGCTGCAGCCTTCCAGGTGTCCCACTGAGAATGCTATGTGACATTTGCTATTTCCCCAGTTAGGAGTTGTACACACCGTACAACTCCGCATTGAGGAAGGGCAGCAAGCTGAGCAAATGATTATTTTTTTCTTTTTTTATGCTTACATTACTCATCTACATGGTTAACTATTGCGTAATTGTATACAATAATGGTGTACGATAAGCACTGTTAGCGTATACGTCTGCCAGGCATCCTTTTGTCAATACATTACAGGCGACAATGGAGCAATGTTTGGCCATAAATATAGATTCATGTCCATTAATGGCTTTGTAAATCGAATCTAGTGAGGACTTCTGACTGAGTATAGATAATCACCCAGAGTGCTCTGGCTTTCGACCTTTAAAGAAGATCAAAGGATGCAAGGACATTGCAGGTCACTAATTAGCTCTGTGACCAAATAGAGGGACCAGGTCCAAGGCTGAGTACATTTAAGGCCGTTGTTCTTAACCTATGGTCCGGGGACCTCTGGAGGTCCGCAAAGCCTACTCGGGTGGTCTGCAACTGCTTAGAAAATTAAATAATATTAGCAGATTAATATAGTGTTTATAAAGAAGCAAAATGTAAATTTTAACGTTTTAAAACATTCTGTAAATGTGAAAAAATTTGAACTTGGAAGCCTAAAAATTAAGTTAGTATATTTGTTTGTCAATCAAATATATCATTATTTTTGTATTTGTTGGATGATTACTTGTTTCTGTATTTTTTGTGTATTGTTTTGTGGTTCAATCATCGAAAATGCTTAGACCGGGGTCCCTGACTTCCAGTTAGGACTCAGTGGGGGTTCCTGGATTTAATAATGATTCATTGGTGGTCCCTAGGATCCAATAATGATTAAGTGGGTGTCAACGGAAGTCAAAAGGTTAAGAACCACTGATTTAAGGGAACGAAAAGAACAGTTAATGTTTAATATCCTTTTCCCGTCTCAAGAGGTATTAATGCTTTCTAATGCATGATCACACCTTATCCACTCTATACGCAGTCAGATGCAAGACACCTTCCAGCTATCAATGTACAGCTTGCAATTTAATGAAAATCGTTTTTTAAGCAGAATATTGTAAGTCATGTTCAAAGATAGTTTTGACGAATTAAAATGTGCTGTGTGCACATATGGCTGGCTGCCTGCCTGACACCCTGTCCTAAGGCTGCAGCAGTTCAATAAAAAGAGGACCATAAACCTCTCCTTATCGGCTAATGACTCTGGATTCAGTGAAAGTAAGATCAGGAGAAAGGATCCTAAAAACTACCCATCACTTTACTTTAATGCTAAAATTGTTGAGATTCTCCTCAGGGTGCTGCTTTTCATATTTGCCCTGGTTGTGACATCAGAACTTGACTGTGATACATTAATACAGCAGTATATTTGTCATTGTTGGATATGACGCAACGGGACGTGCGGCATTCGTGGAAAACATTGTATTCTGCATGTTCTCTTAGGGTCTTTGGTTTGGAATCCTTCAGCCACTGGCTTCTTTGACTTAGTGTCTCAAGCCAATGGCAGAACCTTCCTGTCAGTCACATCTTACCCACTGCAGTATTTTAGTTTCACTTTCTTTTTGTTTGATATTTCGGGGTCTCCTTCCACCTCCACTGGAATGCATGAGGTACATTTGCACCTGAAAAGTGCATTGTCTTCACACATTTAGGCCCACGTGTACTAATGCTTTTACAAGTAGACTTAGAATGGGGACGAACCCTCTCATACATCAGACCCGTGCATTGTTTACACAAAGTTAACTTTTTTTTTGATAAACAATGTTATTGGTTTTTAACAAGGTATAATCACTCATGACACGACATATTACAGCATGATATGGATACAATGTACTTAAAGGGACACAGACGTAACTATTAGACCCCTCCATCCAGCGATGACCCCAACCCACGTGTGTAAAAGAACAAGCTAATCCACGGCACCCAGCCATTTGCCCCAAACCCTCCAGTATTTCCTAGGACACCCCCTTGCCTCATACATAGGCCTCTCTTGAGCCGCACACCAATCCACCCCTTTTCGCCATTTCACGGAACTGGGTGGTATGGGCTGTTTCCAGGAGGCGGCGATGTCCCGCTTGGCCACGACCATGGCTGTATTGTAAAGTGACTTCTCGCTCCTGGTCCCATCCAGCCCATCTGTGATCCCAAGAAGGGAATGACGCGGGTCGTGGGGCGCCTCCCATCCCAGGACCTCGGTCAGTTCGCTTTCGATCTCTCCCCAGAATTGAGCCAATCGGGGGCAAGCCCACACCATGTGAAAGAAATCGGCCGGATCAAGACCGCACCTCGAGCACGAGGCAGTTGGGGAAAAGCCTGCTCGGTGTAGGCGCTGCGGGGTGAGGTAGGCCATGTGTAGGTAATATAACTGAATTAGGCGGAGTTTAGCAGATGAAGTAACCGTCCTAGGCGACATTAGGGCGTCGCGCCAGTCCTCCTCGTCCAGGGGGCCCACCCACTCCTCCCAGTGGCCCCTGAGTCCGTCTAGTGAGGTCGGAGTATTGTTGACAAGCGTCTTGTAAATGCGGGAAATACCCCCCTTCCCCAAGTCGCCGAGCATGGTCTGAGCCTCAGGGGGGCTGTATTCGGGAATCCTGGTGTCGTCAGGAATGTGTACGCGGAGGGCGTGCCGCACCTGTAGATATTTGTAGTGTTGTGATGGGTGCAGAGAGTATCTGGATTGAAGATCTGCAAAGGAGCGCATGTGACTGCTTGCCCACACATCCCCGAGCTGGGAGATCCCAATGAGGTCCCACGCTCGGAACCCCTGTAACCCACTGACCTCCCGAAGCCTTGTCCCGTGCCATAGAGGCGTTTGTTGAGTGAGTTTGTTCGTCCATTTAGTATGTCGCAAAGCCGCCCGCCAGGCCAGGAGTGCAGAGCGTGTGATGTCGGGCAGAGTGGACGGGATAGATTCCCCGTACATGAGGGATTGGATTTTGGGTAGGCCGAGCCCACTCAGTTCCAGCCTGTATGCTGGGTCAGACCAGCCCCCATTGAACCAGTCATGGATGTTCAGTAAACGAGTCGCCAGGTAGTATAGATATAAGTGTGTCATCCCCATACCCCCGTCGAATGAGGGAATCTGGCAGGTTTTAAAGGCCAGTCGGGCCCTCCCTCCCCCCCAGAGGAACTTAGTGGCCATAGTGTCCAGCTCCCTAAACCACGCCCGCGAGAAACAGAATGGGGTGTTTTGGAGGATGTAGAGGAATCTGGGAAGAATCATCATTTTAAATAAAGCCACCCTCCCCAAGGGGTTCAGAGGTAGTGTTTGCCATTTGTGAAGATCTGCCTTGACCTTCTTCATGAGCGGGGTAATATTAAGGGACCAACCCAGGTCCGGGAGGAGAGCGACCCATATTCCAAGATATTTAAAGGACTGACGCCGCAGCGGTATCGTGGACTGCCAGTCGAAACACTCCCTGGAAAGATGGAGCGGAACCAGGACCTATTTCCTGGAGTTCAGTTGAAGGCCCGAGGTTTGCCCAAAAGAGCGCAGGATGTGAAGGCAACGGGGACCTGACTGTGCGGGATCGGTTAAGAAGATCAGGACATCGTCTGCATATAGGGCGATTTTATCCACTTCAGAGTTGGGCCATTCCCATCCCCGAACCAGATTCTCGGACCGGATCAAGGCCGCTAGAGGCTCCATCACCAGGGCGAAAAGGAGGGGCGAGAGGGGGCAGCCCTGTCTCGTTCCCCTTTGAATGGGGAAGGCATGAGAAAGAACCCCGTTGACCAGGACGCGCGCCCGGGGCCGAGTGTACAGGACCCCAACCAGCTGCCTGAAGCGAAGGCCGAAGCCCATCAGCGCCAGCACCTCGTCTAAGTACGTCCAATCGACGGAATCGAATGCCTTCTCAAAATCAATGAGAAGGAGCGCCAGGTAGGGGGAGAGCACGTGGCGATGGGCCAGGTGCAGCCGCCGAAGACAATGTCTGGTGCCTCGTTGGGGCATAAAACCACATTGGTCCGGGTGGACCAACGTGGCGAGATAAGGCTTCATCCTACGGGCGAGGATCGTAGCGTACAATTTAATGTCCGTGTTGATGAGGGAGATAGGACGATAGTCGGCACAATGGGGAGATGGCGGTTGTGACTTCGGGAGGACTACAATGGTGGCCATATCCGTCTCTGGTGGGAAGGAACCTTTCTCTGAAGCCTCGGCATACAGGTCGGCTAGGCGGGGCACAAGGGCTTCGCGGTACGCTGCATAGTATTCTTGGGGAAGGCCGTCCGGGCCAGGAGTCTTACCCGACGCGGTATGCACGATGGCCTCATTAATCTCCTCGAGGGAGAATAAGCGGTCTAGATCAGATCTAGCCGTGGTGTCCAGCTGGGGGAGTTGAGCACCTGCCACTTCCATTAGTTTCCGGAGCGTTCTCACCGGGGTTCGCTTAGCATAGAGTCGGCGATAGTAGGCTGCGAATGCGTCCGCTATAGCCACCGGGGATTGTTGCGTCGTCCCCTCCTGATCTAGTATCTCCGAGATAATGCGGTTCGCTCTGGGATACGTGGCGAGCCGGTGTAGAATAGCTCCATTCCTGTCACCCCAACCATAAACTCTGGCCACAGAAGATCTCCACATAAGCTTGGCGGCCTCTAGCGAGAGTTGCTTGATGTCATTGCGGATGCTCGCGAGGCGCCTCTCCTGAGCTGCGTCGTCCCCGGCGGGGGAGGAGCGCTCAAGGCGTAGGGCCTGTGCCTCCAAGGATGTGATCCGCGACAGTTGGGCCCGTCGCTGCCGTTGGACGTGGCCTTTGGCAAATCCACGGATGGTGGCCTTACCCGCCTCCCACAGGGTACCCGGGGAAGGGACCGACCCCGCATTGGTGTTAAAGTATTGCGCCAACTCCAGATCCACGCCTTCTTGAAATCCTTATCTTGAAGAAACCAGGCGTTCAACCGCCACATTGGGCGTGAATGGTGAGGAGGGGACCCTGCGCTAAGGAGCACTGGAGAGTGGTCGGAAATGCCTCTCGGGAGTATGCGAACATCTTGGAGTGTAGAGCAGTCCGTTGACGGAATAAAAATCGCGTCTATGCGCGCCTGCGTGTGGTGTGCAGCGGAGGTGTGTGTGTATTGTTTAGCGTGTGGGTGCCAAGTTCGCCACGCGTCGCAGAGGCCTAGGGATTCGGCCCAGTTTGTGAGCTGTTTTGCCTGCGTCAGTCTGGATGGAGAGGGAGGGCCCGTCGTGTCCAGGAGTGGGGCCGAGACCGCATTAAAGTCACCCCCTATAACGGTGAATCCCAGGGGGAGGGTGGGCAGTAGGGCAGTGGAGTGTTTAAGGGTCGTGGTGAGCATTGAGGGAGGAGAGTACATGGACACAAAGTTGTGTGGAGTACCCCCGATTGCCCCGCTGATAACTACGAACGTGCCCTGCGGGTCGTGGAAAACCTGTGTTAGGACAAAGGGAAGGGAGCGCTTCAGTATTATGGCCACACCCCGGGAACCTCGAGCGAAGCCCGAGTGCCATACCCTGTCGTAGCCATATCGTGCCAGGAAGGGGCAGAGGTTGCCCAACAGGTGTGTTTCTTGGAGCATAAGCACATCTATATTGAGGCGCTGCGCATAGCGCAATACGGCCGTTCGCTTGTGGCGGTCTAAGAGGCCGTTAACGTTCCAGGATAAAATCTGAAAGGTTGCGGACGAAGATATTGTATCAGTTATGGGGGCTGGAAGTCGCTATGCTGGCCCATCGGACCCCAGTGGGCCGACAGCAAATGTGGGACCTGGTTCAGGTGTGAAGATGTACCGTTTGGTCGGAGTGCGTATAGTGGGCCTCTGTCTGAATGGCTCCGCGTGTCATGAGGGTGCAACAGAACAACACTGAACAGTGTAAAACCTGTGGAGAAAACAATCTTATCTCCCAACAACCAAGAGAGAACCCAATACCGAACCCACCCCCTACCCCCTCCCTATACTTCGGAAACGGAAGCATCTGTCGACCCCCCCATTTAACTAGACCAAACTAAAACGCTCGGAATGGAAACGTGGAGGACCCCTCCAGAAGAACGGATAGACAGCGCATCGGCAGTGAGCAGAAAAGTAAACAAGTGCTTGGTAAGGTCTGAAGACCCCCTCCCCCTTCAACGGCGGACATGCCTTTGGATCTGAGTTGCATTATTGCTAAAGAGTGGGGGTGCAAGAGAGGTCCGAGTCCACCTGGGCCAGTGGCATGGCCGAGCCCGCGAGGCTCTCAGTTGAGCGATGTCTGTTGCGTGGCGGGGAGCCCGACTGGCTGGAGGAGTCTTGACGGTCAGGAGCCGCTGCGCTTAATGATCTGAGTGCTGGTGCCTGTGCCTGGCGCCCCCTGCGCGACCGCGTGCGACGCCGGCGTCAGTGCCCCGGCGACCGCTGCCCCTCAGGCTGCGATTCCATACGTTCCGGAGAGATGTCTCGTCGCTGGCGAAGGGGGCGCTCCTCCGTCAGCCATGTCCATGCCGCCTGGGGGGAGTCAAAGAATTGCGTCTGGCCTTGAAAAATGACCCGGAGACGGGCCGGGAACTGGAGCTGATATTGTACGCCCAAAGCGCGCAGCTTTTTCTTGACCTCCATGTAGGAGCCCCGGAGGTCCTGGACCTCCCTAGTGTAGTCCGGGAATACCATAATAACATGGTTCTGAAACTTGAGTGGGCCGGCCGCCCTGGCAGCCCGCAGGATGGCGTCGCGATCTTTAAAGTTGAGTACTTTTAGGATGATGGGGCGGGGTGCAGCGCCAGGAGGGGGCCTGGGCACCAAGGATCTGTGGGCTCTTTCTACTACAAACCATGTCGACAGGGCATCTCCAGGCATCCATGATTTGAACCAGTCCTCCACGAAAGTGGCAGCCTGACCTGCCTCCGCCCCCTCAGGAAACCCCACCAGGCGGAGGTTGTTGCGACGTGCCCGGTTTTCCGCGTCTTCCGCACGCCTATGGAGCTCCTTGGTATGAGTACAAAGGTGGGCGACTTGGTCCTTGAGTCGTGCAATATCGTCCTCGGCCGTGGATAAGCGGGACTCGGCTTCCGACAGCCGCGTGGTTGCATTGCGGAGGTCTTGCCTGAGGAGAGACACATCTATTTTGATTTCTCCGATCTTCCCCTCCACGGACTCCTGTGAGGCCTTAATGGCCTGAAGGATAGTGTCGAGGTCCCTGTCCGGAGGAGGGGGTGGCCCCCCCGCCGCCCCCCCCGGGAGGCTCGGAGGTGGTGAAACGGTCCATTTTTGTCTGCGTGGGGGCCGGCGTAGGCTTGGTACCTTTATCCCTCCCCATGACCCGGGCCAGCCGATAGTGACTGGCAACTTGGAACTCGGGGGAGCGGGAGGCCGACGTGGGTCACAGATCCAGAGAGACGGCAGCCTTCTGTAGGCGCGAGCTTCCGACTTCACCCGGAGGCCCAGCTGGTGGGGGTTAGTCCTCTTGCTATCTTTGTGTATGGGGCGCCCTCCGCCACCCGACAAGATGGCCGACTGTATTTACGGGGGTCAGGCCTCACTTGCCCTGCCAGTCACCGTTGGAGTCCCTAAGGAAACAGGGCCTTCCAGAACCAAGACAGTGGGCCCCCACCCCAGCCCGCAGTATGAGAAGTGAAGAAGGGGGAGGCCACCGGACCCCACCACCAGCCCAGGAGCCCAAGGCGGAAAGCGGGGGCAGCGCCCCTGGTACCTCCACCCCGCGCTCTAACAACCGGGGGCCCCCAGCTCGGGTCGCCCTCTCCGCGGGCCTGGCGCTCAGATCAAACCACACGGGCCCCGCAGTCAAACCTTCGCGCAGCCCCGCTAGGAAGCGGGAGGGCAGCGGCTCCTTCGAGCGCAAAGTCAACACTGAGTGGGGGGGGGGGAGGAAAGGGGGGACCCAGTGTCCAAGGCCCGGCCCGCTGCCCGATCTGACAGCCGACCCCCCCCCGCTCACCGTATGAGTCAGCCGCACGACCGAGGTCCGGATGGCCGCCCCGCCTCCACCACTACATCTGTTCCGGCGCCGGCCGACTCGCCAGCCGCGATCCCACAGGAGGCCTCACGATGCCACTGGGTCGACCGCCCCTCCGGGACGTGCGTCCGCCCAGGCCAGGAGCATACACTGCTTCGTCAGGCGCTATCTTCGGCCGGACCCCTACTGATCTTCAATTCTCAGAGCCACGGCCTCAGCAGTCCGGGGGCCTCTTGCTCTGGGGCAGGTCGCCACTTTCAACAGGCTCCGGACCTGAGGGCGAGGCGGGGGGGGCCAGGGACCCGGCTCCTCACTGCCGCCCGAACTGACGGCCGATCCCCCCACTCATTACAGGTTCTGACACTGGCTGCTTCCAGCGGCCTCACCCGCCGCGTGCCTCGGAGCCCTCTACACCGCCGCCGCCGCCTCTACGTCCCAGCGCCGGTCGATGTACCGGCCGAGACCAGGCCGGGCCCCGGCGGCGCAGGGCTGCCTTAGGTCCGGGTGATAGTAGCGGCCGGCGCCGCGCGGCCTCAGCAAGCACCAGCAGCCCCACAGGCCCTCTCCACGCCGCCGACAGCCGGCACCTCTGCCTCGCAGGTCGGGGGTCACTGTCCCCTGGATGCCAGGCCGCGACAGGCCGGGGGCCACGAGATCGCCCGGGCGGTCGCGGGCCGCGATCCGGCCCCCAAACGTCAGATGGGGATAGCCGCTGACGGGGAACCCACAGTCCTGCCCCTAAAGCAGTCAATGGTGAGCGGGAAGGACTGCACCGCACGGGCCCCTGCGTCCTCCCGCCGCTGTCACAACACTCACCGGGTGCTGCAAGGAGCCGTCATGCCCCACTCGGGCCGCTGCAATCAAGTCCCCGGTACTGGGGGTAGTTTAGATGGGCCGTCTCAATCTGGGTCTGGCAGGGCTGTCAGGAGGCCGCCTTCAGTGGGAGGGAGGGCGCCAGTGGTGACACGAAGGATCCTCACCTACCCTCTGCTGCCCGAAATGGCGGCCGAAGAACAGTCGTGACACAGCGCAGCCTCCTTGGCGCCCGGCCCCACAGCGAGCACAGGACTCGGCTGAGGGCAAGGGAGCTGCCCCCGGGCCGCACCAGCCAAACGCTACCCCTCAGGTCTTAGGGGGATCAAGAATGGTCCCGGGCCTCAGCCTCCGTCCTCTGAATGGCCAGTGAGCCTTCGGGCCCGTCAGGCGTTACGCTGGGCCTCTCCGGCCGGCGCCGAAGACAGCCGCAGAGATACGAGGCGGCCGCCCCACTCACTAGGTGTTGCAAGGAGCTGTTGGGCCCCGCCCGGGCTGCTGGAATTGCACCCCCGGCCTGGGGGCGTCGCAGGTGGGTCGTCTCGCTCTGGGTCTGGCGGGGCCTCCACCCTCCTTCCCTCTGCCGCCCGAGATGGCGGCCGGAGAGCAGAGATACAAGGCGGCCGCTGGCTGAATCTCACTGTGTACCGGGCCAAAGGAGGAGGTCTTTCTGCGGGCCGCTCGGTTGGATGACCCGCACCGGGTCACGGGGCTGCCCTGCGGTGCTCGGCTGTCTTCTCTCGTCAACGGGCCGGCCGCCGGCCTCAGATCGAGCAAGGATGGGCCCTGGTCCCGCAGTGACGATGCAGGTTAGGGCACTGCAGCTAGAGATCGGGTGCCGCCATTTTGGTTAGTGGCGCCGGTACTCCACAGCTAGTAGGGTCACGCTGCAATGCCAGGATATCTGATTGATTGTCCTTCGTGGATGAGTGGCGCGGGTGGCATCAAGGCGTTGGCTGCAGAATTGATCAATGAATGGCTGCCGATGCTTGGGGATCTTGGTGCGGATGACTGAGGGGTCCGGAGCACTCTTAGAGTGCGACCGCCATCTTGACGTGCCAAGCCACGCCCCAAAAAGTTAACTTTTTATAAATTGTTTTGAACTGCAGTGAGCTTTTTTGCTTTTGTCAGCGCTCGAGAATTAAGTTGAGTCTATCGGCTTTGGCAAAGTTTGTTTTTATAACAGATAAGCCATAGGAGGTGTTACTAGAATACAATAATGTATTGCAGAGTTTCACTTTTTTCTAATGTGAAAATGATCATTTCATATCATTTCTCACAAATTCAGTTGTCACTTGCTGTTTAAGTAATCGGTTAGTTTGTCTCCCAATGTATCCTAATTTATCACCCTCACAAGGACGAAAGGCTGTGTTGGCTCCAGTGGCGGCTCCTCTGCTAAGGCTGAGGAGCGTCGCCCCACTGCTCACTGAGTTGGCAATTAAAAACAGAAAAATAAAATGATAACTTAACGTTATTATCATTTTATTTAAACGCACTGGCTCAGTTGTTTTGGGGCAGGGCGGGGCTGGGCTGTTTCGAGGTTGGGGCAGGAGTGGTAGGCACTTCTTAGTGCACATGACATTTTGGCCGGCTGTCTCGGACTGGCCAAAATGTCATGCGCACTTTGCATGTTCTCCACCCAGGCTGCATTACACCCCAGAAGAGGAATGCACGGGGGGCTAGATCTGGTTAGTTTTCTGAGGGACATACCTACGCCAACTCACGAAAAGGATGCAATAGACCTCTTAGAAAGTGAGATTCAGGAGGGAGAGATATCGGAAGCATTTACCAAATTAAAGAGCTGGAAAACACCAGACCCAAATGGCTTTCCCCTGAATTTTTTTAATGCATTTGGGACCAGATAGTGAAGCCTATCAGAACCATGTTTTATGAGTCCAGGCAGCAGGGAAAGCCCCACAGGACCTCCGGCAAGCAACAATAGTCCTAATCCTTAAACAGGGAAAAATGACTACGTTGTGCTCCTCGTACCACCCGATATCCCTCCTTAATGTGGAAGTTAAAATATTAGCTACGGTCCTAGCCAGCTGCCTGATGCAGGTTATCCACAACATCATAGCGTTAGATCAATTGGGCTTCATGCCATACAGGTCCACCAGGCACAGTTTTATGAGATTATTTGGATGTCTGAGCGGGGAGGAAAATCTGAGGGATCTGGCAGCACTCCTAGCGCTGGACGCTGAGAAGGCGTTTGACTCAAAAGAGTGGCCACACCTGGAGGCACTCCTGGAATGAATGGGCTTTGGCCCCTCCTTCCGGGCATGGGTTTAATTATTATATACACGGCCCATCGTCAGAGTTCAAGTGAACGGTATACTGTCGGAGGAATTCTCGCTGGGTAGGAGTGCCCACTGGCCCCCCTCCTCTTTGCAGTAGCAATGGGGCCAGTGACCATGTGGATCCGGAAGGATGCCCTGATCCAAGGACTTAGATGGGATTATGAGTGGGAGAACACCGTCTCGTTTTATGCAGATGATGTCCTGCTGTATCTAGTAGAGCCCGAGGACTCAAAAGACAGAATATTAGAGATCTTCGCAGTGTTTGTCAAATACTCTGGTCTCTGCATTAATTGGGCAAAATCTTGCATTAACCCACTTGCAGGTTGGAGGCCCAAGCAGGGCTGGTATTGACCTGTTCCGATGGAGGAGAGGGGGATTCCAGTTCTTCGGAATCTACATCACTAGAGACCCCAACAATTCTTTGGCGAAAATCTGGGCAGGCTTCTGGAAGGTTACAGGAGGGACGTGGGCCACTGGCCCCGGCTGCTTCTCTCACTGATGGGCAGGGCAGCGGCCTAGAAAATGATATAATTGCCAAAGTTCCTTTTTTTTTTTTTTTTTTAAATCTTTTTATTTAACAAGCTCAAGATCAAACATTTACATTGATAATTGTACATGCATATCGACACCATCAACAAATCAGAAGTACATTTATCCAGTGTAAGGGCACCAATTTGCGTCTGCAACACATTCAAGTAGTAGTTCTTAGTGAAGGCTTGCGCCCACAGCCCGAAGTTCACACACATAGAAGACAGGCTGACTTTGTACATTATCTAAATAACTATGATATACACCCTTGTACGTCCCCTATCCCTCGATATTTCCGCCACATCGACCAGATCTTTTCCCACTTTTTGGTGCAGCCCCAGCTTTTATATACAGTTTCTTCTGCTCGCTGGCACCAATCCAGATCCGTCTCCCATTCGGTTACTGATGGTGGCTGAGGAGCTCCCCAGCGCCGGGCAATATTTCGCTTTGCAACGCCAGCCGCTAGTGTCAATCAAATATTGGTATAACAGGGTCTATCTGTGTCTCCTTTGATCAGCAGGAGAAGCCCCTTTGCGTCCAGGGGGACCTCCACTTGCCAAAGTTCTTGTACGCATTACAGATGTATGAGGTTCAGTAGAGGTTTTTCCAGGCAGTAGAAGCAGAGACCCGATTGTTACTGTGGGACGATGGTACTCCTTGAATAGCGACAGGGAAGCTAACCAGGAAACCCACAGATGGAGGCCTGGCACTGCTGAACCTACGCCTCAACTACTGGGCGCCCCAACTGGTAGTGCTAAATGACTGGTCATTCGCTGACCAAAAGGAACCCTCACTCCTAGCAAATAGAATGGCAATGGATTCACAGGAGTTTGTCAGGTGGGTCTATGGGCGGAGGGAGCTAAAGTGCCTTCCAGTTCAGATGGCAATGGTGATTAGGGCGTGGAGAGGGGCTTCCAAGCTGACAGAATGGCAGGGGAAACTGACGCTTGAGACCCCACTGTGGTACGCTGCAATTCTGGTACCTCTCCAGGGGGTGGAAGGACACAGGAAGTTGGACTTGTTGATCATCTCCATATTTATTTACTTATATAGCGCTTGAATCGACCCCCGAAGGGGTATCTCTGCGCTTAGGACGGACCTTGTGAATGTATTGCAGCGGCATCAGAATCAGGCGCGGAAAAGAGTGGTCTTAAGCAGCTTCCTAAATTGTAGGTGATCAATGCATTGTCTCAAAAGTATGGGAAGCTCGTTCCAATATCGAGGGCCAAGATGGGAGAGGGCTCTTCCTCCTAATCTAGCCTTTCTTACTCGAGGCACCACAAAAAGATGTCTGGCACCCGAGCGAAGAGATCTGGAAGGTACATACGGCGTGAATTTCTCCGAGAGGTAAGAGGGGCCTAAATTAAACAGTGACTTGTGGATAATGCAGCAGATTTTAAATCTTACCCGTTGGCGGATAGGAAGCCAATGCAGCTGCATAAGAAAAGGGCGGGAAGGAGTCCTAGGAGGAGCAAAGAGGACCAATCGCGCCGCCGTATTCTGGACTACCTGCAGTCTGCTGAGCGGGGCATCATTGGCGGAGATCAGCAGGCCGTTACAGTAGTCCAGACGGCTTAATACAAGTGCCTGAACTAAAGTTTTCCGGGTTGAGTCAGGGAGCAAAGGGAAGACTCGACGGAGCAGGCCTATTGTATGGAAACAGGAACCTGCAGTCTAAGCAGCATGCTCCTTCAAAGTGAGGGCTTGATCCAAACGGATACCCAAGTTTTTAACCGTCAGCTTTGGGGCCGGATGAGGGCCCAGATCTATCGGCCACCATTCTGGCGTCCATAAGGAAGGGATTCTCCGAAGAGCATAATCTCTGTTTTTCCCACATTGCACTGGAGGAAATTACTCTTCATCCAGTGGGAGATAGCTCTCATACCGTTAGAGAAGGCCAACTGCACAGAAGAAGTAAATTTGTCGAATGGAAAGAGCAACTGAGTGTCGTCAGCGTAGGATATGGGGGTAAACCCATGCGTCCTCAGAAGATTGGCCAAGGGAGCGATATAGATGTTAAACAGTGTAGAGCTCAAACATGAGCCCTGAGGAACTCCCTTGGACAGTTCTGTTGAAGCCGAACGATACGGGCCTAAGTTGACAATCTGGGAGCGAGCTGATAGAAAGCTTGTCATCCACTATAAGGCCGATTTTCTTAGTCCGATCTCATTTAGTCTTCTGAGCAATATAGGATGTGATACTGTGTCGAACGCGGCAGATGGGTCCAACAGCACCAAAATCATAGAATGGCCCTTATCTAGGGTCATCCTGATGTTATCCGTGACCACTAGTAGTGCTGATTCGGTGCTGTATTTGGGCCTAAAACTGGACTGGGAGGGGTCTAAGCAGCTCATAAGTTCGACATGATTGGAGAGAGGAGTGTTGACATGTTTCTCCATTAATTTGCTCAGAAACGGAAGGAGCGAAATAGGGCGGAGGTTGGAGAGATCCGTCCAAGGGACTTTAGTGTTCTTGCGGATCGGTCTTACCTGTGCAACTTTCCATTCTAACGGTACATGGCCTTCTCTCAGGGAGAGATTAATGAGAAATTGAATCGAGGGAGACAGATGATTGGCCAAGGGAGGGATAACTTTAGCTGGGATGAGGTCCGAAGGGGATCCTGATTTTATCTTATAAATCAATAGTTCAACCTCTGCTGATGTAAGTGTGGGGAAATGCCCTAACAACTGAGGATTTATCTGTTTTAATTGGTCAAATGCCGTTAGGATCTGCAGCTGATTTCCTGCTGAGGTGATTTTTTCATAGATAAGCTCTATTTTCTGGGAAAAGTGGAGAGCAATATCATTGCACAGCAATTGGGAAGGGGCCTCAGAGCTTTCACAGGCCTTGGGGCTGATAAAGGACTGAAGGATTTGATGCAGAATTTTAGGGGCGTTGCCAGCCTGGGCTAATTGTGATGCTATATGGGTTTTCCGTGCTGTTTTTATGTTTTTGTGATAGCTGGACAGAGTGGTATAAAACCGATCTCTGTCCTTCTCATCATGGATGGCACGCCAGCTCCTCTCATATTACCTGCAAAGTTGTTTTTGGACTCCCAACTGAGGCGAGAACCAAACTGCCTGTGGGCGTTTAGGATAACTAGGGAGAGATTTTAATGGTGCAATATGGTCAATAGCCATTGAGACAGCAGAGTTATATTTAGCTAATGCTTCCTCTATATTGTCAGATACAGAATTTTGAGGCCTTAAAAAGGAGGTTTGAAAGCTCTCCAAGGAGACTTTCTGCCACTGCCTACGAGTGTGAAATATGACCGATTTGGGTTTCTTTGGTTCTATTGGGTCCTGAATAAAAAATTCGATAGACGAATGATCGGACCAGATAAGTTGTTGAGGAGGTTCACACTGGATCCTAGGAGAATTTGAAAAAATTATGTCTAATGTGTGGCCGGCTATGTGGGTCGGGCCTTCATTAAACTTGGATATAAGCCCAAAAGGGATAGATCTGCCAGGAGGATCTGTGCATCTGTATTGGAGGGACATTCGCTGTGAGTGTTAAAATCACCTAAGAGTAGAAAATTGCTACATGCAGTCACATGAGGGGCTAATAATTCAGTCAGTTGTAAAGGAAATTCAGCTAGAGGTCCGGGAGGACGATAGACTAGTGCCCCTTTCCAGCTAGCTTGAGAGGAGACATCTATCCTGAAAACCAACATTTCCATAGTGGTATCACAACGCTGATCTAGTATAGAAACCTTAATTCTATCTTTATGCACGATGGCAATCCCACCCCCCATCTTTATTGGTCTGTCCAATCTAACCACTTTATATCCTTCCGGTATACCCAATGCTATAGAAGGCACAGAATGGGGCTTAAGCCAGGTTTCAGTCAGAAATCCCAGCTCAGGCTGAACTGAGGACAGTAGATCCCAGACCTCAGTGACATGTTTAGGCAGGGATCGGATGTTACACAACAGGCTTTTCCATCCCTTCCGTGATTTATCCACGGGAGTGTCTATGTCCTGACCAGGAAAGATGGCAGGTTCTGGGCTATGGGAGATAGCATTGCAAGGCAGCCTAGAAGATCCCTTACAGGTCAGTATCGTCTCCACATGGTTAGCCTGGAATCGGCATACTCGACAGGAGAAAGGGCCTTCAGGAACTGGCCAGATCTCTGACCGGCAAGGAGGGAGTGGGTCGGCCGGTAGATCCATTAACTCCTGTCTAGGGTAGTGTCTTTGCTGGAACGGGACATATTTAGCAATGTATTGACCAGGGTCCCTGGCTTCTGGCGACATCCAGGCGCAGACGGGCTTGCGCCTTTGGTGCGCCGCCGGCGCGTCCGCTGCGCGCTCCGCTCTGCATGGGTTTTTATGGAGGAGAATGGGGACTAGACCGCCAACCCTCAATCCGCCAGAAGTAGCCTCCCTCCACTCAATCGGGACTGAGACCCGCGGTGGACCGGGGAGAGCAACTGGATGTAATGGCCACAAAGATCAATCAGGTATTTTACTCGTTATTGTAACCTCCCGCACAATTAATCACAAGCGTAGGCACAATATTTGGTTTCAGCAGCAAAGTTAAAATATTTAGTGCACAGCAGTAACAAACGTTAAAAGTACTTTAAAATAATTGTGTCAACATCAGAAGCGTCAAGCAGCTAGCGCTGAGCAATACATCTACCTCACGCGCGCGTCCGCTGCGCGCTCCGCTCTGCATGGGTTTTTATGGAGGAGAATGGGGACTAGACCGCCAACCCTCAATCTGCCGGAAGTAGCCTCCCTCCACACAATCGGGACTGAGACCCGCCGTGGACCGGGGAGAGCAACCGGATGTAATGGCCACAAAGATCAATCCGGTATTTTACTCGTTATTGTAACCTCCCGCACAATTAATCACAAGCGTAGGCACAATATTTGGTTTCAGCAGCAAATTTAAAAGATTTAGTGCACAGCAGTAACAAACGTTAAAAGTACTTTAAAATAATTGTGTCAACATCAGAAGCGTCAAGCAGCTAGTGCTGAGCAATACATCTACCTCACGCGCGTCCAGTCCAGGGGATGGTGACATTTGAAGAGCTCCAGAAGCAGAACTAGATTTGCCGGGAGTCAGTACTTGAGATATGTCCAAATTAAATACCTACTCAGGAACTGTATTGCCAGAAGGTCGAGATAGCAGACAAAAAGTCCACTGGAATACAGAGTGCTGGGGGCCCCACTTCACAGACACGCTGTGTCTGTGATCTGCAGCTCGCTGCTAGCCAACAATCAGTCCATCCCCCCGCACCCCCCTTGCTGACGACCTTGCAGGAAAAATGGGAGGAAGACTTGGGCAAATTGGAAGATGAGGACTGGGAGGCAGTGTGCAGATAACCAGAGGAGCTGGCGATACGTGCAGGTTTGAGACTCTTCCAGCTTGAGGTCCTCCATCGGGCCTATTTTACTAGATCACACCTGTTCGCTACGGGTAAGATCGCAACTGGCCGCTGACTGAGAGGGTGCACTCAAAAGGGTATACTTATGCAGACACTATGGGACAGTCCACTGATCCATCAATTTTGGCTGGGGTTCCAACAGAGGATGTCCCAATCCTTGGAGGGACCACTGGATCTGAACCCACGGGTAGTGCTGCTTGGATATTAAACAGAAATGGGGGTGCACAGTGCCGACAGTGGGCTAATGGGAGGCCAATATAGACTGGTGTATGAGGGCGTAAGAACCGATCTATGCAGCCCAGGGATGTCCAGGTATATTCGTCAAAGTTTGGGACCCATGGAAGGAACTGGAGAAGGAGACGTTATAGGGGAGGCTGGGCGGTAGGGCAGCGAACCATAGGTCAGGATAGGTGAGATGATGCAGCCTGGAGCCAATGAACTGCACCAGACTATGAATCTCAACAGATTTAAGTAGACTGCTAACCAATGTGCCACCAGTTGGGGCTGGGAGCCCGGAGGAAAGGTTCTTGGTTTGACTCTGTTTTGTAATGCTTTAAAACTAAAATAAAACTGATTATAAAAAAGTGTTTTTTTAAAAAAAGATTAAGATCCCTTATTTATAGTTTGGATGACAAGGTACTCTGCCACAAACTATAAATGAGGCAACATAATGGCAACAGGAGGGATGGTGGTGCACGTCAACATGGGGGATCAATCCGAGGTGGTGGTGGCAAAAGGCAGCATGGATAACGGGAGGGAGGCCGTAGCGGCTGCTACCGAACTGGAGTTGGGGGGGGAGTGGGGGGGATGGAGGGGAAGGGAATTTAAAAAACAATCCCACTTGCCTGGATGCGGCCGGCTGCTGCCTTTCCTCCGTCCTCTTCCTGGCTTCTGTGGAAGCAGGAAGCACCCAGGCTCCCCTGAGCCAATCACAACGCTGCAGTGCAGCGTTGAAGTTGGTCTGAGCGCCATGGTTCGGCACTCAGACAGGGTATAGGACCACGGGCATGTTCTCCACCCAGGCTGTAATGCAGCCTGGGTGGAGAACCTGCACAGTGCGCATGACATTTTGGCTGGCCTGAGACGGCCGGCCAAAATGTCATGCGCACTAAGATGTGCCTACCACTCCTCTCCCAGCCTCTAAACAGCCCAGCCCCGCCCTGCCCCCAAACAACTGTGCCAGTATGTTTAAATAAAATTATAATAACGTGAAGTTATTATCATTTTATTTTTCCGTTTTTAATTGCTCACTCAGTGAGCAGTGGGGCGACACTCCTCTTCCTTAGTGGAGGAGCTGCCACTGGAGGGAGTGTGGGGGCATGGTAATACCGCAATCAATGGGCAGAGGTAGAGAGGGTGGCGGCAAGTGAACGTGGTCAGGGCAGGAA
This sequence comes from Calotriton arnoldi, assembly GCA_963921515.1. NCBI lineage: Eukaryota > Metazoa > Chordata > Amphibia > Caudata > Salamandridae > Calotriton > Calotriton arnoldi. The sequence goes on from CAWUFW010001904.1 coordinate 305,074, forward strand.
CACCGAAGGGGGAGTAGTACACGAGGGAGCCAGCTGAAAAAAACGCACTCTGGTAGAGTGTTTAAACACAGAAAAAAGTAGCACCTAAAAAAATTAGCAGTGGAAGGACACGAGTGATGCGTCTATGCTCATTGGAGAGGGACAGACACAGGAAGAGGAAGGAAGCCTATAGAAGCTTACGAGTAAGAAGCAAGCACATAATTGTCTATGAAGCCAGCCAGTGATTAGCAATGGCCGGTTTCCAAGCCCACTGGTGGAAAACAAAAGGTCTTGAAGAGACAGCGCATACACTGTCTAGGTGAGACGTAAACATGACCCCACATCCTGAAAGTAAACTCCCATGGTGTCAGGGTCATTGGGTTTTTTTGTTTTACAAAAAAGAAAACTCCTGCTTTCGGAGTTTGTTGTTGAAAAACAAATATGTTTTCTGAGCTGCCGCATGAAACATGGCAGACGTTCAGAAAACTTTCAGTGCCTTCAGAGGAGCTGCCATCGCGGGCATAAAGATCTCTGCCAGGCTGGCAGAGATCGCTAAATACGTCTGGCAATAGCCCACCAGGCGGCGAAGGTTATTAACCCCCCCCACCACCCCTCTCGTTAGCGGACAATGGGCTGCCTGCAAATCTCTAAATGAGGGCCTAAGCAAGTCTTTGCCAAATTTTTTATAGAATTGTCGAGTGGGTCAGAACGAATAGGACACTTTACTCTGCACGCATTTACAACGCGTGCCATTACCCTGCGTTTTTTACTCCGCAAAAACTTTTACAACGCAGGGCTTTACAGCGCAATCCATTACAACGCATTGTCCATTACAACACAATTTACTATTCAAATTCCTTCGGGGTGGGGCGTTGTAGTGGGGAATGCGTTGTAATGGTTTGCGGTGTAAAGCCCTGCGTTGTAAAAGTTTTTGCGGAGTAAAAAATGACGAGTAATGACGTGTTGTAACGCATGCATTGTAAAGGATGTTTCCCGTCAGAACTTATTACCGAATTGTTTTTTTTTTTTTTTTTTTAAATAAAGCATTTCCCATGGACTGACCGTCTGCTATAAATCATAACTACAGAGGACACATTTGCCCTCTGTAGCATGTTTGTGTGTCGAAGCTGTTCACCATCTCTCTCGTTCACCCGCTCCCTCTAATGGCTTTAAGAGAAGCACTAGTGCGGTTTGGCAGGTTGAAATGTTCTGTACTCTGGGGCACCACAAAGGTCAGGGATCTTCCTTGCCATAATCAAGGTTATTATTAGCTCTCTGGTACAAGAGAGTCATGCAAAGATAAACAGTTCAAGCCACACATGAGCGGTCAGGCATAGTTTCCAACGACATTAAGTGGAAAAGGCAAAAGTTAAGCGTGCATGTGGCACAAAGCCAAGATCTCCGGCACCATGTCCCCGGAAAACCGTATGCAGGGCGTGTGAATGAGAAGCGTGGGCCCTGGAGTTCAGCGCGGCGCGTCACGCTAAGCATTTTTCTCTAGAAATAATGTGGCCTACGGCGAAATACGGTACTTGGAATTTCTAAAATGGCGGGAAACCAGAAGCGGTCCAGAGCTTCTTAGCAGCAACGTTCAGCCTTTGAATGTACAGCAGGCTCCGATATATACGTTCCAGAGCCGTATATTTGCCATAGTTTTGTACCAGACATTTATTTATTTTTTAAAGTGGCCAATTGGTTGGTTTATTGTGCGTCATGACTTCGACTTGTGAAATAAACGGAAGGAAATGGTTTGCCTTCTTTTTTTTGTTGGTCTCCCAATATATTGCCAGTAGATATTTCAGCCTATTTCCGCACCATTTTCTTATAAGTACGCACGCAAAATCTGCTGGACCTTTTAGGTAAAAGCAGCAACATTGTTCCAAAACAGCATCTATATGTTTATTTGCCCAAACCTTATTTTTGGAAGCGGTTGGAAGGTAAGGTGGGGGAATTATTACATTTTGTTATTTCTTTTTTTTTTAAACTAACCTATTTAAAAAAAAAAAGGAATTATTAGTCGAAAGAATATATTGACCAACAGAAATGATAAACATGCTGGATCATCGAGTTAAACATTCAATGTAGATCTGTTGGCCATAAGTTCGAATCCCAACAAAGCCAACACAGCCTTCCTTCCGTTTTAGGTTGGTAAATTGCGTATTATTTAATTCAGTTCTAGTAACACATGCTGTGAACAGAATCTGGAAATGACATTAGTGTGGAATATAGTGCTTATATATAAAAAAAAAACATTACGTGGTTATTTGTGACATTGGATCTGTGTTAAATTTTAGATTATCTTTTGTTACTTAAAAATGGCCACATTGAGGCAACTGAAAGACTGCATTTGCTTGAAACATGGAGAACTGTGCCTAAAACTAGACAAGAGGTGAAAAGAGAGGCAGGTAGGTTATTTTTCTTTCACTTTGTGCAGTAGTGATTACTGTCCAATAGCTTTAGTCTTACCTGCATGCTGGGAGAGGTGTGGCGCACGGGAGAGGTGTGGCGCAGCAGCCAGGGCGGCTAACTCCGGAACGTGGGGCTCACGGTTGGATCCCTGTCGCTGGCGTCAGCTCAGCATCATGTGACTCTGGGCAGTAGCTCACTTAATCTCCCAATTGGCCCCTTGTGCCTTGAGACCCTTAGGGGTGATTAGTTCGCGCTTTACAAATACCGGATTGATTGACCTCTGACAAAGTACACTAGTTTGGATCTTTTATCTATACGAGAGTGTTATGACTGCAGATGTCTAGGCATATGCAATTCTCCTATTAGAAAAACTGGAGAGTGCTCTCTGAGTTTCTATAGTATTTCAGAGGACATTTTCCTTGGCGTTTCACCCATTTGCTATGGAGGGATGCACAATACGACAGACTGCTTTCTGCTTCCACCAGTGCTCTGAATAAAGATGGTCTATTAGAAACCATACTGTAACATATAGAGATCCCTTGTTTGCGTGCAGTGTTGCCAATGTCGTGCTTTGCCTATCTTAAGTCCTGTGATTTAAAAGTAACAAAAAATTGAAGACCAGAGAAGCCCTCTTGCAGATGCATTTTTGATGTGTGAGGTTTCAGTGAGAAGGATAATTCAGAGCAGGATGATAAGGACTAGTTTTAAAAAAAAATGTGTTCAAGTTTCTTCCATTGTGGGGGAAAGTGAGGGCCAGTCCTTGTTTTGGACTGAGCTCGAGATGGTACTTTATGATGTATTGCCCCTAAGTGTTGTTTTTTTTACCTAAAAATTTGTGTGGATGTCTTAGCGGGTTATAGAGAACTTTTCTTAATTGATTTAGATATTTGTCAAAATGAAGGGTAAAATTGAAGCCACAAGGACTGTTCAAAAACAGAAGAAAGCAAAAAACATACCATGAAAATGTAAATAATTCTAAAAAAAACTTCGAGTTCTGATTTAAAATCTAAGATGATCAGACACTTAAGTATGCAGGGGGCATTTATGACTTTTATATTTTGATCTAACGAGAATTTCCGAGTATCTACTGTACATCTGAAAGTGAAATACAAAAAATATCTTAGAAAAACAAAAATATAACATTACCCTGCATAGATCACAAAAAAATATTGTCATTTTGTGTTTCTGCAGCAAAATTCTGTAGTATCAGTTTTTTGGAAGTCTCCGCTCCACATATGCATCTTGGGGCCATATCATGTTCATGGAAAACCACCTGAAAATTGCTCACTAAATGAAATTATTCATAGGTTGGATTATTCTTTGTTGACCATTTTGAAAGCTAAATTTGGGACGGTTTTACCACAGATAAATTTTGGGGCAGGTCTATGTGGAGATATTACTAGTGTGATCCTTAATTGTATTCAGAGGAAATTGTGGCTTGAGACATTGAACTCCCGCCACATTCCAGAAGACTGCCCATAAGAGATCTTAAAGTCAAGTCCTCGTCTTGCCGTCAAACTAAAAGTTGTATTTTGTTTACAAGGTCCTTAAATAAGAAAAATAACACATTAGCAAGTTATGCATTTTTGGAGTAACAGAATGGCTTGAATAACGGCATCAAATACTATATAGGGGAATTCTTGATTGCTGTATTGTTAGAATACTGAATCCCTTTTGTTTTAAAAATGCAGCTTATCATAATAAAGTTTCATGCAAATAAAAAAATTAGGAGTCCTATGGAAAGCTTGCCATCTGTGACTCACTACCTAAGTTTGGCTTGGAAAGATGGCATTGGACTGCATCTCTTGAAATTGGGTGATAAGGAATCTAGAAAACTGAATCGTAGACTAAGGATGGCTTTGTTTTGTATTCCTTACAGAAGAGGAGTATATAAGAAAATCCTTTGTAGCAAAAAGGTTTGCATTCCTAAAGTGGCTGACTTGAGACGCTGGCTCATGTAACTTTCAACTGCTCATTGTTGAGGAAAAGAGTTTAAAAGTGTTGATGCACCAGTTCCATGATTGTAATGACAGCAGTCAGTAGACACGTTTATGTCCGCTCTATCTGGTGCCTCAAATTAGATTGTTTTTAAGTGTTCTAAATTTTTTAAACACTGATAAATTTTAAATGAGATGTATGGGATTGGGAGGTTATCAGGCCTTAAAAATTTAATGAGACATATTTTAATGGACACATGATGTTTTCTAAAGGTAAGATAACAGCACAGTAACATGTTTCCATTGTTAAGTGTAAAGGGGGAAGAAAAAAATAGTTAACACTGTTTTGGCTACCACATTTCCCAATTTTCTGTAGTGAGTCTGAGGTGTTAATTTGTAAGAACGTCTGGAGTCAGTTGTTTTCTGTTTATTCACTTAATTCAAGCAAACCTGCACAAAGCTGGCAGCACCTCTAAACCTTGTGGTAATTCTTAATATTGAAAAGAAAGGAAGGCTGTCAGGATACGCCTGCATCCCTCCATGAACACCACCCCCCCCCACCTTTAGCATCGCTTGCTTTACTCCTTTCTAAAAATCTAGCCTCCTTAATTGCGTAAAAGAAGGAGCCAAGTCTTCATGAGCGGCTCCACTGTGCCGGGGTATGTCTTTCATTCCTAGGCCCCACCAGGTGTTCTCCACTCTTTCCATTTCTGTTCAGCAGAGGGGGAAATCTGATGGGCAGTTCAGGGTCTTGCCACTTAAAACCTCCAGAGTGAAGATCACTCTCCCTTACCAATTTTTGTTTCTCCACTCCTACCTGTCTCTCTGGACCCTGTCCTAGGATTTTGCCCTGGGATAAATTTAACAGGGGTCACAAAATTGTGAGGGTCAGCAGGATGCCCATGTTAAGGGTTGTGAAACTGAAAGAACTTGAGAGTCCATCAAAAAAACCAAAAGAGCATTGGTAGTACCCTTCCTGTGCCAAGCACGACCGGTATCAAAAACACCTGATGCAATGCAGCTTTTGTGGTGTCCTCAGGTTAGTCCAGGATGGTGGGCATTTAGTTTATGAACTTTTTTGGGTTTGGCTGGTCAACTAACCAACCCTATGAATTTGGGCTAGAACACCAAAGGGCTGACATCATAGTGCCTCTGTCACCATAGTTTCTCTTCCAGATCACAGATGGATCATTAGGTTATTCTACATTGACAATGATCTTTCACCGGTTCTTGTATTTGTCTGCTCGTGATGGCCAGCTACCAATGAATCTGGCACTTTTCAGAAGCTTTATATATCTTTTCTACTAGCAATTTCAACTTGGCAGCCTGGACATTGTTGGGAATATTGGTATGTGCCATCCCCCTTCGTTTTTGGTAGGTGCAATATACTTATGCTTACCTCGGGTCTGCAGAAACATTTAAAGACGTTCAGTTTTCATCTTTTTAACATATAATGGTCCTCTGCATTCACAAAATCTGACAATGCCTGCAAAGGATAGAAAATATGCTGGAAAGAGTTTATTTTGATTACATCATTTGCTCCCATCCAGGAGGTGCAAAGATGACTCCACGTGCCACATCTGATCGTATGGACTCCAAGGGCTGTCTCTAGTTAGGTCTATCTAGCGAGTTGTATTTCATATTTATGTTTATTTCTAACTTCTTCATCCTACTATTACACTTAAAGGGCATCATCCTTATCAGCTTAGGATTTCAAACTTGGAGGCACTAACTTTGAAGAATGAAGCTGTCAGATAGTTTCTTTATTACGTAAGTAGACAAGGTGTGAGTTAAACCTGTTACATGTAGATAGTGTAATGTGATTATACTGTGCTAGATGGTATTCCTTTAACTCTCCTCTGTTGGGCTTTCCGTCTCTGATCCTTGGGCCTCTCCACCTTGTTTTATGGCTCTTAATTTCGATCTGTTCACTTGATCCTTGGTTACTATTCCCCTTGCTGTACATTTCTTCCTAGATATCTTTTTTTTTGTGTAAAACATATGTTTATTCGCATTTTTGCATGTAAACAACAATTGCCTTACATTCACAGGAGTCTCATTGTCAAACAAAACAGCACAACATAGCCTGCGAAATCAAGACTGGGGATTGTCTCCCACATTCCGCAGCTTCGAACTGTGACCGGCGGACATGCTATAGTGAATAGTACAGTTCCTGAGAGTTCAAAGGTCTAAGAAGTCCTTACCAACACTTAGTGGTTTCACAGTCCATGATGTCGTGCTAAATCGGTGCTTCACCCGACCGGGAAGGTACTCCAAAAAAGGCAATTTAAATAAGAGCGTAACAGTTAACTCAATAATCCCCCAATACCCTCCCCCTCCCACTAACAAGGTGTGTGGTGCTCAGATGGTGAAGGCTAGATATATGGTTGGGCAGCAGAGGTGGATGTTAGAACTGGAAGAGATGCATGTCTCTAATAGACGGGGCAGACCGCCAACGGTAGCCCCCGTGTAAGGAAGGCGACTAATCCTAGATATCTTTTGATGGCCATTCTTCTTGTGATTTTTTTTTGGTTTTGACTGCTCTTTCTGGATCCGATCCTCTTTCAAGTTTCTGTGTCTGATAGTGTTTGCTGCTACAGTAGTCAGTTTGTCCCTCATTGCTGTCTTCATGGCATCCAATTTCTTCCTGGGTGTGAAATGCAAAAAAAACGTATTGATAACCTCAATAACATTCGTATTATTAATAAGATCTATTCATATCGGTCATTGACCTTCAGTCTCCAAGTTTCCGTTTTGCATATGCAGGTTAATTGTCATCAAAACCAAGCATGGCGCACCATTTTATGTTCCCATTTATGTTTTCTGCTATGTGTTGGAACAGTTTGGAACTCAGTAGGATAAATCTGTTTTATCAAAAGATACTGGATACATCTGATAATACATGATTAACTAGTTGTTCTGGCAGTATTTTCCTTCAAATATCTTTTATTATGTTCTATGATTTGAGGAAGCTTTGCTGATAGATGAAAACATCTATATGGAGGACCAGTCTATTTTAGTTTCCTTTGCCAAACTGAAGTGTCCCACTACCATTGCTAATGTTTCGTTGAACGAAGCAAGCAAGCACCAATAAAATAAAAATCCCCACTGACTATGGGGTGAGAATTCTGTTAGTTGATTCTTCTCTTGACTGTTATATAAAGTTTTTCATTGTCACTCTTGGAGACTGTTGGAATAAAGGATACTTTTGATCTGGTAGAATTGCAACTCATCTCTTATTGTTAGTAGAAGCATCTAATGGCACCCCAAACCTTTGGCCTTTGCTTTTGATTGGGGTCCTCTTCAGGTGGGTGTCTTGATTGTATGCAAGGCATAGTCCAGCTCGCAGTACTCCTCAACGGTCTAGGTCTTTTGTTCGGATTTATTAGGATTAACTATTTCTATTGAGCATGAGATGGAACAATTCTCAAACATAAACATGCCACATATCTCCATGTCACTATATCACTTCTCTGTAGGACACTATATTCAAACCGGTGTTTCAAAAACAAACTCACAAATTTACAGCCAGAGCCTGCTCACTGCAGGTTCTGATGATCATCTGTGTCTCCTGCCAGACCGTACCAGGCCTTCTTCGGACTCAACTTGCATCAGAAAGGGAGCATCACTGGAGATCTAGGGAAGCACGCCTGCACGGCCTTGCAATTATTGCAGAGAACTCCAACCTCGGTTAGGATAATTTAAGCTCTAAACCTTCAAGAAACAAATTCTAATCTTGAATGGGGAAATTTGAAATATTTGCTTACAGGTCTGATGCCTGGCATTGTATTCCTTTCCTTCATTGTGTCAATCTTCATCTCATGATTAAAGTTCTGCTCAGGTAAAACCTAATCAGGCCTCTCTTGAACTATGGCTGCTCTAATTAACCCCTTCCCAAAAAAGTGTTGGTAATGCCAATAGGTCTGGCTTTAAAGAAATGTATGGTAATGTGAAGAATTACAAGTAAATAGCATGGGAGTGGATATGTATTTGTGTCTAAGCAACAAACTGTAGAACAATATTGGTGTAGGTTAAATGGTCAGGTGACAGTTGCACTGTCAAGCCAGACCCTAACATCCATGTAGGTTAATGACTGCCCTTCTCCCATTTGTGCTGCTGCTAGATTTAAACACAATAAATTATCTAGTTATCTAAGACTTTATTAGCATTGCAGGGCCATGTGTGAAAGTTGCCCCTGAAAGTTCAGTCTCAAGCAGCTGGATAAATAAACAAAATGATCACCGCTATGTGTAGGGCAAGCACTTTTTTTTGTGGAAGCACACAACGGATTCCCAATCAAAACATGTACTCCTGGCTCCCAACATGCAGACGGAGCCAATACCCCTCTCTTGTGATGCTCACATAATTGTCTGGTGAGAGCTGAGCTGTCAAGCCAGACCATAAAAAGGCCTACCCACTAATTTTCCAAGACTAGTACCAGGAATGTATCTTCTGTTTTGCCATCTTATCACTTCAAAAACAATGGCTCCTGTGGACTAATGGCAAGAAAATCTCAATAAAATAACGCACTATGGCAATGTAATGGGTTATTGTGATGTCAAAAAGAAGGAGTCGAACACACCTTAGATTAGTATTTCATTCATAATTCTTGTTTATATAGTTCTTTGAAGCAAAATTACATTCATGACATTTAACAATCAATTGATTGTAGTGAGTGGTGTCCCAGTGAAAAAAGGAACCTAAACAAATAAACCTAAATAATTTGTGACCTATTCGTGACATATATACAAGGTTTCCTATATTTCATGAAAGCGACCATTGAAAGATATATATTATATAAACCACGCTTTTATACAATGATAAGTGCTGGCTTGTAATGATTCGCTTTGAAAAAACTGTTGACGGCGTTTCGACCCTGTGTGCAATGTAGGGTCTCTTCAGGACCTAAGATAGTAGGGACACCTGAAGGAAGGGTTTGCGCAGCCTCGTGTGGAATTTGTGGCACCGTGAGTAAAGTGAAAAGGAAGGATACTCACATGGGACCCGGCCGGGCACCCATGTGAGGGTAGCTGTCGGCTGGCAAAATTCGGTTAGCACAATAGGAGGATTCCGCAGGTATGGAATAGAAGGGCACGGTGAGTGTGCAGATTAAGCACGAGCCGATAGGGTTTTTAAGTAGAAGTAGCAGGCTTCTTCCATGTGTTATGGCTCTTGATAATTATTTAAGACGTCTATGCGCCTCATGGTCATTGAACCAAGGCAGACAGACAGATGCTGTTCTGCTCCACAGATATCCTTGATGCAGGCACGAACATACTGATTCTTGAGTAAGACCCCCCATTACTTATCAACTGGCGATATAAAGAGGCGCATAGACGTCTTAAATAATTATCAAGAGCCATAACACATGGAAGAAGCCTGCTACTTCTACTTAAAAACCCTATCGGCTCGTGCTTGATCTGCACACTCACCGTGCCCTTCTATTCCATACCTGCGGAATCCTCCTATTGTGCTAACCGAATTTTGCCAGCCGACAGCTACCCTCACATGGGTGCCCGGCCGGGTCCCATGTGAGTATCCTTCCTTTCACTTTACTCACGGTGCCACAAATTCCACATGAGGCTGCGCAAACCCTGCCTTCAGGTGTCCCTACTATCTTAGGTCCTGAAGAGACCCTACATTGCACACAGGGTCGAAACGCCGTCGACAGATTTTTTCAAAGCGAATCATTACAAGCCAGCACTTATCATTGTATAAAAGCGTGGTTTATATAATATATATCTTTCAATGGTCGCTTTCATGAAATATAGGAAACCTTGTATATATATCACGAATATGTCACAAATTATTTAGAGTTTATTTGTTTAGGTTCCTTTTTCTCACTGGGACACCACTCACTACAATCAATTGATTGTTAAATGTCATGTATGTAATTTTGCTTCAAAGAACTATATAAACAAGAATTATGGATGAAATACTGATCTAAGGTGTGTTCGACTCTTCTTTTGACATCACAATAACCCATTACATTGCCATAGTGCGTTCTTTTATTGAGATTTTCTTGCCATTAGTCCACAGGAGCCATTGTTTTTGATAATCATTTCAGTACCCTGGTTCCAAGTGAGTAGGGTTCCCTTGTTGTTTTTCTCGGATCTTATCACTTCAGGCTGCCTGCTTCCACCTCCTACTTTTTGCTGCCCTCATCTCAATCAATCAATCAATCAATCATGTCACTTATAAAGCGCACTACATACCCGCGAGGGTCTCAAGGCGCTGGGGGAAGAGGGGGGTGGTGCTGCTACTGATCGAAGAGCCAGGTCTTGAGGAGTCTTCTGAAGGCCAGTAGGTCTTGGGTCTGTCGGAGGTTGGTGGGGAGGGTGTTCCAGGTCTTGGCGGCGAGATGGGAGAAGGATCTGCCGCCGGCGGTCGTTTTCCGGATGCGGGGGACTGTGGCGAGGGCGAGGCTGGTCGAGCGGAGCTGGCGGGTGGGGGTGTAGAAGCTGAGTCGTCTGAGGTAGGCTGGTCCGGAGTTGTGGAGTGCTTTGTGTGCGTGGGTGAGGAGCTTGAAGGTTATCCTCTTGTTGACAGGGAGCCAGTGCAGGTCTCTCAGGTGGGGTGTGATGTGGCTGCGTCGGGGGATGTCGGGGATAAGACGTGCAGAGGCGTTCTGGATGCGTTGCAGCCGTCTCAGGAGCTTAGCCGTCGTTCCTGCGTAGAGGGCGTTTCCGTAGTCCAGCCTGCTGGTGACGAGGGCCTGGGTGACTGTTTTTCTTGTTTCGGTGGGGATCCACTTGAGAATCCTGCGGAGCTTTCGGAGGATGTTGAAGCAGGATGAGGAAACGGCGTTGACCTGCTTAGTCATGGAGAGGGTGGGGTCGAGGATGACCCCTAGGTTGCGTACGTGGTCGGTGGGTGGCGGGGCTGTTCCCAGTGATGTTGGCCACCAGGAGTCGTCCCAGGCTGAAGGGTTGGAACCAAGGATGAGGACCTCCGTCTTGTCCGAGTTCAGCTTCAGGCGGCTGGTCCTCATCCATTCGGCGACGGCCTTCATTCCTTCGTGGAGGTGGGCTTTGGCGGTGTGAGGGTCTTTGGTGAGGGAGAGGATCAGCTGGGTGTCGTCGGCGTAGGAGATGATGTTGAGGTTGTGCTGTCGGGCGACGTGGGCGAGGGGTGCCATGTAGATGTTGAACAGCGTTGGGCTGAGGGAGGAGCCTTGGGGTACGCCGCAGATGATCTTGGTGGCCTTGGATCGGAAGGGGGCGAGGCGGACGCTTTGTGTTCTGCCGGAAAGGAAGGATGTGGTCCAGTCCAGGGCCTTCTCTTGGATCCCGGCGTCATGAAGGCGTGTTCGTAGTGTGTGGTGGCAGACCGTGTCGAAGGCGGCTGATAGGTCCAGGAGGATGAGGGCTGCTGTTTCTCCGTTGTCTAGCAGGGTCCTGATGTCATCGGTGGCGGCGATGAGGGCGGTTTCGGTGCTGTGGTTGCTGCGGAAGCCGGACTGGGAAGGGTCCAGGATGTTGTTCTCCTCGAGGTAGCGGGTCAGTTGTTTGTTGACGATTTTCTCAGTGACCTTCGCGGGGAACGGGAGCAGAGAGATGGGTCGGAAGTTCTTGAGGTCCTTGGGGTCTGCCTTGGGTTTCTTGAGTAAGGCGGTGATCTCGGCGTGCTTCCAGCTTTCCGGGAAGGTTGCTGTCTCGAAGGAGATGTTGATTATTTTCCGGAGATGGGGCGCGATGGCTGTACTGGCTTTGTTGAAGATGTGGTGAGGGCATGGGTCTAGCGGTGAACCGGAGTGGATGGTGTTCATGATCTCGCTGGTGTCCTCGTCGTTGATGTTGGTCCAGGAGAGCAGGCGGTTGGTGGTTGTGGGGGGCAGTGGTCTCGGTGGTTGCCGGGGCGGTCGTGGTGTTGAAGCTGTCGTGGATGTCGGCGATTTTGCGGTGGAAGAAGGTGGCCAGTGAGTCGCACAGGTCTCGCGACGGCTGGATGTCGTTGGTGTTGGAGCTGGGGTTGGAGAGTTCCTTCACGATGTTGAAGAGCTCTTTGCTGTTGTGTGCGTTGTTGTCTAGGCGGTCTTTGAGTGAGGCCCTTTTGGCGGATCTGATGAGGTGATGGTGACTGCGGGTGGCGCTCTTGTGGGCGGCGTAGCTGTCCGCTGTCCGTTCGTGGAGCCAGATCTTCTCCAGTTTTCGGCATGTTCGTTTGGAGGCCTGGAGGTCTTCGGTGAACCAGGTGGCTTTCTTGCTGGTGTGGCTGTTGGGCGGATTCTTGAGCGGGGCGAGGTTGTTGGTCCAGTCGTCGATCCACTGTCTGAGGTTGCGGGCGGCGGTGTCGGGGTCGGAGGGTTCGGCGGGTGGGCTCAGGGCGAGGGTTGTGGTTAGCTGGTCTTGCGTGACTCTGCTCCAGCAGCGGCGAGGCATTTGTTCGGTGCGGTGGTGCGTGGTGGGCTTCCTGTAGGTGAAGTGGATGCAGTGGTGGTCAGTCCAGTGGGGTTCGGAGGTGTGGTTGAAGGAGACGTGTGGGCTTGCGGAAAAGATGGAGTCGAGCGTGTGGCCGGCGGCGTGGGTGGGTGTAGTCATGAGCTGTCTGAGTCCGAGGGTGGCGAGGTTGTCGATCAGGGTGGTGGAGTTGGTGTCCTTGTTGTTCTCGAGGTGGAAGTTCAGGTCCCTGAGGAGGATGTAGTCCGTGGAGGCGATGGCGTGTGTGCTGACTAAGTCAGCGATGGAATCGCTGAACTGTGGTCGGGGTCCGGGGGGTCTGTAGATGAGGGTTCCTCTGAGGGTGGTGTTGGGATCGGTGTGGATCTGGAAGTGCATGTGTTCGGCGGTGCTGAGGGTGTCGTCGGTGTTGGTTGAGACTCTGAGGGTGTTCCTGTGGACGATGGCGATGCCTCCTCCGACTCCGTTGGTGCGGTCCCTGCGGGTGATCTTGTATCCGTCCGGGATGGCAATGGCGATGTCGGGGCTGAAGCGGGATTCAGCCAGGTCTCCGTCAGGAATGCGACGTCTGGGGAGGTTGAGTCGAGAAGGTCCCAGAGTTCGATGGCGTGTTTGCGGGCGGAGCGGGTGTTGAGGAGGATGCATCTGAGGTAGTTGGGTTCTTTCCTGGGCGGTGGTTTGGCGGGGGCGGGTGCTGGCGAAGCTGCAGTTCCGGCAGGTGAAGGGCCCTTGGGTGCGCTTCGGGGTGGCCTGGTAGCAGGCGTGATCTTTTCCGGGGTTGAGTGCGTGGAGGGTGCTGGCGTCGTATCGGGCGTCTGTTGATGTGGCGGGGGATGCCCGGACCAGGGGTCTGGCGCTGGGCGCGGTCACGGCGCGGACGGGCGCAGACGGGCTTGCCTTAGGCGCGCCTTTGGCGCGCCAGCGGCGCGCCCGCTGCGCACGTCCGCTGCGCGGGCCGCACAGCGGCCGCCATAAATGGGGAGGTGGGAGGGAGGAGCAGGGAATGGGGCAGCGAATGGGCAGTGAGGGGCGGGGCCGCAGGGCGCAGCGGCGGGAAACAGGCACAGAAGGGAAAACGAGCACAATCAGGGCATCAAGGGGGCACAGAAAGGGAAAAACTAGCACAATGAGGGGCAGCAAGGGGGCACAGAAAGGAAAAAACGAGCACAATCGGGGGCAGCAAGGGGGCACAGAAAGGAAAAACGAGCACAATCAGGGGCAGCAAGGGGGGCACAGAAAGGAAAAACGAGCACAATCAGGGGCAGCAAGGGGGCACAGAAAGGAAAAGCGAGCACAATCAGGGGCAGCAAGGGGGCACAGAAAGGAAAAACTAGCACAATGAGGGGCAGCAAGGGGGCACAGAAAGGAAAAACGAGCACAATCAGGGGCAGCAAGGGGGCACAGAAAGGAAAAACGAGCACAATCAGGGGCAGCAAGGGGGCACAGAAAGGAAAAACGAGCACAATCAGGGGCAGCAAGGGGGCACAGAAAGGAAAAATGAGCACAATCAGGGGCAGCAAGGGGGCACAGAAAGGAAAAAAACGAGCACAATCAGGGGCAGCAAGGGGGCACAGAAAGGAAAAAGAGCACAATCAGGGGCAGCAAGGGGGCACAGAAAGGAAAAACGAGCACAATCGGGGGCAGCAAGGGGGGCACAGAAAGGAAAAACGAGCACAATCAGGGGCAGCAAGGGGGCACAGAAAGGAAAAGCGAGCACAATCAGGGGCAGCAAGGGGGGCACAGAAAGGAAAAAACGAGCACAATCAGGGGCAGCAAGGGGGCACAGAAAGGAAAAACTAGCACAATGAGGGGCAGCAAGGGGGCACAGAAAGGAAAAACGAGCACAATCAGGGGCAGCAAGGGGGCACAGAAAGGAAAAAAACGAGCACAATCAGGGGCAGCAAGGGGGCACAGAAAGGAAAAACGAGCACAATCAGGGGCAGCAAGGGGGGCACAGAAAGGAAAAAACGAGCACAATCAGGGGCAGCAAGGGGGGGCACAGAAAGGAAAAAACGAGCACAATCAGGGGCAGCAGCAGGGCACACAGACGGAGCTGTGTGGTGGGGAGCGACCTACCAGTCAAGGTCAGGGGTCGCTCTCTTCACCACGCAGCGACCGCCATAAATGGGGAGGTGGGAGGGAGGAGCAGGGAATGGGGCAGCGAATGGGCAGTGAGGGGGCGGGGCCGCAGGGCGCAGCGGCGGGAAACAGGCACAGAAGGGAAAACGAGCACAATCAGGGCATCAAGGGGGCACAGAAAGGGGAAAAAAAACGAGCACAATCAGGGGCAGCAAGGGGACACAGAAAGAAAGGAAAAAACTAGCACAATGAGGGGCAGCAAGGGGGCACAAAGGAAAAAACAAGCACAATCAGGGGCAGCAAGGGGGCACAGAAAGGAAAAACGAGCACAATGAGGGGCAGCAAGGGGGGCACAGAAAGGAAAAAACGAGCACAATCAGGGGCAGCAAGGGGGCACAGAAAGGAAAAAACGAGCACAATCAGGGGCAGCAAGGGGGCACAGAAAGGAAAAACTAGCACAATCAGGGGCAGCAAAGGGGTCACAGAAAGGAAAAAACGAGCACAATCAGGGGCAGAAAGGGGGCACAGAAAGGAAAAACGAGCACAATCAGGGGCAGCAAGGGGGGCACAGAAAGGAAAAAACGAGCACAATCAGGGGCAGAAAGGGGGCACAGAAAGGAAAAAAACGAGCACAATCAGGGGCAGCAAGGGGGCACAGAAAGGAAAAAACGAGCACAATCAGGGGCAGCAAGGGGGCACAGAAAGGAAAAAACGAGCACAATCAGGGGCAGCAAGGGGGGCACAGAAAGGAAAAAACGAGCACAATCAGGGGCAGCAAGGAGGTACAGAAAGGAAAAACGAGCACAATCAGGGGCAGCAAGGGGGGCACAGAAAGGAAAAAACGAGCACAATCAGGGGCAGCAAGGGGGCACAGAAAGGAAAAACGAGCACAATCAGGGCAGCAAGGGGGCACAGAAAGGAAAAACTAGCACAATCAGGGGCAGCAAGGGGGCACAGAAAGGAAAAACGAGCACAATCAGGGGCAGCAAGGGGGCACAGAAAGGAAAAAAAACGAGCACAATCAGGGGCAGCAAGGGGGCACAGAAAGGAAAAACGAGCACAATCAGGGGCAGCAAGGGGGCACATAAAGGAAAAACGAGCACAATCAGGGGCAGCAAGGGGGCACAGAAAGGAAAAAACGAGCACAATCAGGGGCAGCAAGGGGGCACAGAAAGGAAAAACGAGCACAATCAGGGGCAGCAAGGGGGGCACAGAAAGGAAAACGAGCACAATCAGGGGCAGCAAGGGGGCACAGAAAGGAAGAAAAACGAGCACAATCAGGGGCAGCAAGGGGGCACAGAAAGGAAAAAACTAGCACAATCAGGGGCAGCAAGGGGGCACAGAAAGGAAAAACGAGCACAATCAGGGGCAGCAAGGGGGCACAGAAAGGAAAAAAATGAGCACAATCAGGGGCAGCAAGGGGGCACAGAAAGGAAAAACGAGCACAATCAGGGGCAGCAAGGGGGCACAGAAAGGAAAAACGAGCACAATCAGGGGCAGCAAGGGGGCACAGAAAGTAAAAAACGAGCACAATCAGGGGCAGCAAGGGGGCACAGAAAGGAAAAACGAGCACAATCAGGGGCAGCAGCAGGGCACACAGACGGAGCTGTGTGGTGGGGGAGCGACCTACCAGTCATCTCAAACTTTGTGAGACATGTAACTCCGTAAACAGCACAGGTAATTTCAAGGTTTAACCTGGAACCCTTCTACTGCCCTGCAATTACTGATAAAAAGCATGGATGATTTCAATACAAGGAAACTTCTTATCATAAAGTCCCCTTCAGGTTTCTTCATCCACTTCTGCACCTACCGACTCTTTGAGATCTATTTATCTGTCTGCTATAATTGTTTGAGCTGGACATTGTGGGCCTGATTTACAAAAGGCGTCCACGCTCGTGGTAGAGGCCCTGCAGTCGTAGGGGATTCTCTGCACTCGGGCGGAATATCCACAATGAGAATTCGCATTGTGGGGATTCTGCCCCAAGTGCAGAGACTCCCCCACGACTGCGGGGCCTCCGCCACGAGTGCGGAGGCCCTTTGTGAATCAGGCCCCGTGTGTTTCATACTTGTACGGCACTACTTGGACGATTCCCATCAATGCAAGATTTTTCAAGGAAGGGATCTCTTTTTCAGCCCTTTAGAATTGATATTATTGAACTGAAGTTTGATGCCGAAAGGGAGAGTCAACCTGTACTATATCTTACTCTTATTTCTATAACTTGTTTCATCTCACTTTGCCTGTTTAGTTTTTTAGTTGCATAGATGTTAAGTTTTGCAGCGTGAATCTTTCTGGATTCACTATGCTGTGCATTATTCCGCCATCTCGTGGTTGGGTCCGGATTCGTAGTCTTTTCTTTCTTTCTTTTTCTTTTTTTTTGTTTGTTGTTGGCCCAGGTGGGCGGCGACGCCCCCACCATTTGGTGTCCTCGCTGACGTCGTCGCGCTTCCTGCGGAAGCTCCCACCTTTGGTCGCCATCTTCAGATTCTTTTTTCCGCCGTGGGGTCTGGATCGTCGACGAGAAGTTCCAGAAAGTTGGACGAAGAATCTCGATAATTCAATAGAAAACCACAGAAGATCGTTTCCTGAGACACCGGACGAGGAGACGAGTACCGGAGGCTACGAGAAGGACGACGAGGTAGAAGGTCCACGACCAAAATCTCGACGCCTACAAAGAATGCGCTCACAGGGGGCCCCCTGAGCGCGGTTATGGACAAGACACCGTTTAAGTTTTGCCAAAACTGTCACCACAAGTACGCCCAGAAGGACCAGCACCCAGTCTGCAATCTCTGCTTGCCGCTCGACCACATCAGCGAAGACTGCAACACGTGTTCGGCGTTCACCCCGAAAACCCTCCGGGTGAGAGAGAGGCAAAGAAGGGCAAACCACAACATGCAGGGCCAGGGACCAGCTCCATCGCTTCGAGACCTGGGCCTCTCGAGTGGAGAGGAAGACAACATCGCAGAGGGACCGGAGGACTGCTCAGTCGTCGAGGTCCACAAGAAAACTTCGAAGGAGGTAAGGGAGACGTCGACCCCGAAGCACCCAAGCGACGCTCGAAAGAGTGAAGCCAAAGCCCCGAGCGACACTCTCAGAAGTGAAGCCAAGTCCTCGAAGGGAGCGTTGCCTCCGAAACACTCGACGAAAGCAACAGCAACCAAGGACAAACAACCGAGCGGATCCTTCGTGAAGGACTCCCAATCGGCAAAAGCCTCCGAAAAACCAAGGGCGTCGAAGGTAACCTCCGAAAAGGAAGCCTTGACGCCCAGAAAAGAAGGCCCGGCGTCATCCTCGACGTCCGAGACCGCAAAGAGGGGCGCTTCAGCCATCGACGCCGAAAGGGTCCACGAGATGGAGAAGAAGAAGAGAAGGCTCGAAGCAGAGATGGCGAGCATCCTGCAACGGAAAAAAGACTTCGATGAAAAAATGAAGCAATACGCCATTCCGTCGAAGCCATCACGCGAAACACTCGGGGAGGGCGACAACTAAGACATCGAGCCCCCAAAAACCCCCGAACCGCTCGACGAACAGGGCGAAGAGGACTACTACGCCGAAGGCGAAGAAGAGTTCCAGTCTTACCGGGACTCGGCGCCCTCGGAAGAACAAGACCTAGACTGGCAAGACCTCGACGCAGAATCACCAGAAGAAGGGGTAGACTCTTATCCCTCGAGGCCTTCGCCGCCAGACGACATTGGAGCCTACAATGTGGTCGTCCAAAGGGCTGCAGCAACGTATGGCGTCGAAATGCAAGAGGAGAAGGCAAAGGCATGTTTCCTTTTGGAAACCCTACTTCCTCAACAAACAAGGTCCCAGTTCCTACCCATGCTCCCTAGCGTCCTGGACCAGGGAAGGGAGGCCTTCAAAGAACCGGCAGTCTGCAAGGCTGTTACACCAAGGAGCGAAAAGAAGTACAAGCACTCCTCTAAAGACCCTGCGTACATACAAGGGTCAGTGCCAGCAGACTCCATTATCACTGCAACGGCCAGGAAAAGGGCAAATGTGCCCACTAACACAGGTCCACCTCCAGACAAAGAGAGCAAACGAATGGACCTCACAGGACGAAAGGTGGAGAGGAACGCAGCCATACACTGGCGCATCGCCAACTCCAACGCCCTCATCAGCAGGCATGCATACCAGCATTGGGATGAAATGAGCCAGCTCATAACACACCTACCACAACAACACCAACAAAGGGCAAATCACCTAGTTGAAGAGGGCAAGGCTATCGCAAACACTTGCCTAAAATCAGCCTTGGACGCAGCAGAGAACTCCAGCAGGCAGATGATGATAGGGGTGACTGAAAGGAGACACGCATGGCTCAGGATCTCAGGTTTCAAACCTGAGGTACAAAGCAACATCCTGAACACGCCATTCGACGGCCAGAAACTGTTTGGAGCCCCAGTGGACGAGAAGTTAACGCAGCTCAAAAAGACAATGAAACTGCGAGGTCCATGGGAGCACTGCAATTCAGGGGGATGAGAAGAGGAACCCCCTCAAGGCGGCCCAATGGTAGACGGGGCAATGCGCCCGCCACTTCCCACCAATCTCCCCAACAAGGATACCAGGGGAACAACCAGGGC
Source organism: Calotriton arnoldi (assembly GCA_963921515.1). Classification (NCBI taxonomy): domain Eukaryota; kingdom Metazoa; phylum Chordata; class Amphibia; order Caudata; family Salamandridae; genus Calotriton; species Calotriton arnoldi. Next base: position 324,455 of record CAWUFW010001904.1, read on the forward strand.
CAAAGCCAACAGGGACAACAGCAGCAAAATTGGCAGTATCAACCCAGAGGACGGTCCTTTCGAGGACGCGGGTACGGACGGGGACAGTCCCGAAGAGGGGTCAGCAGCCCACCTCAAAGTGACTCCACAAACAAACCAAACCCTCCCCTATTAACACCAAGGGAGAGGAGAAGTCAACAGAAGGACAAAATAAGAAACGCACACAGCAAACAAATAACCACCGAGCATACAACCCCGGTGGGAGGCAGAATAGGAAACTTCCTCACACAATGGAGGGAGATTACCACGGACAAGTGGATACTGAACATCATACAGCACGGGTACTGCATAGAACTCCAAAAACACCCCGGGCAAAAAACCAAGACACCGGGCAATTCCCGCAAGGGAGCTCGCCCTCCTACGTCTAGAAGCAGAGGAGCTGCTACAAAAAGAGCAATAGAACCAGTTCCAATCAACGAAAGGAACAAGGGAGTCTACTCAACGTACTTCCTAGTGCCAAAGGTAGACGAAACACTAAGGCCAATACTGGACCTCCAATTCCTCAACAAGTTCGTAAAAACTCAAAAATTCAAAATGACGTCACTTCAGGAAGTAATACCCAAATCCAAGAAGGGGATTACATGGCGACCATAGACATGAAAGACGCATATCTGCACATACCCGTCAACCACAAACACAAACGTCTACTAAGATTTGTGATAGGCCACAATCACTACCAGTTCACAGTGCTAGCCTTCGGGCTCAAGTCCGCACCAAGGGTGTTCACAAAATGCCTTGCAGCAGCAGCAGCGCACCTACGGAGAAAGGGCATACATGTATACCCCTACCTCGACGACTGGCTTGTGAAAGCAGGATCATACAGACACTGCAAGGATCACATCAAACAAGTCATACAAACACTGTCCAGACTAGGTTTCTCAATACATTGGGAGAAATCGTCAACAAAACTGCAGCAGATCAAAATATTCTTAGGGGCACAAATCGACAGCACACAGTCCAAGGTATTCCCCAGCGACAAGAGAACTATAGCGCTCCTGAGGGAAACACGTCATTACCGCAAGGGGCAAGTTCTGACAGTGAGGACGGTGAGCAGACTAATGGGGATGATGGCATCATGCATCCACCTAGTCCCACATATCAGGCTGCACATGAGACCGTTCCAAGAATGGATACAGCAGCAGTGGTCACAAGCGACAGGGAGTTGGGAAGATCTAGTGGTTGTCACACACGCAGTGCAGCAAGAAATAGCGGGGTGGAAGGAAGAGAACATATTACAGGGGAAGCCATTCACACAGCCAACTCCAACAGTGACCATCACAACAGACGCCTCACAGCAGGGCTGGGGCGCGCACATGGACAGACTCCGCGTCAGGGGGCTGTGGTCACAACAAGATGCAGTGAAACACATCAACTACCTAGAACTAAAAACTGTGTTCCTAGCCTTAAAAGCCTTTCAGAAGCAGCTTTACGGACAGAGAGTGCTGATACAAACAGACAACACAACCACCATGTTCTACATCAACAAACAAGGTGGAACACAGTCAGCACCGCTATCAAGCCTGGCACAAGAGATTTGGAGATGGGCCATCCCTCTAAGGATAGACCTACTGGCAATACACCTTCCAGGAATAGACAATGTAGAAGCAGACCGACTCAGCAGGCAGACGTCGGCATCCCACGAATGGGAGCTCAACCAACAGGAGGTGCAGCGGCTGTTCCAAAAGTGGGGTACACCACGGATAGACCTGTTTGCAACACTCCAGAATGCAAAATGCCAACATTACGCATCCAGACAACCGGACCAAAGGTCCCTAGGGAATGCGCTATGGATAAGTTGGTCGAACAAATTTGCATACGCTTTTCCCCCGATACCACTGTTACACAAGGTACTCAGCAAATGCAGGAGCAGCAGCATGACACTCATACTGGTGGCACCTCAGTGGGCTAGACAATCATGGTTCTCACAAATAATGGAAATGGTGCAGGAACCAGAGCACAGGTTCAGCAGAAGGAAAGACCTCCTGACAATGCAAGACGGAAAAGTGCTCCACCCAGAACCAGAGAGCCTCAGCCTAGCAGCATTGCTCCTGAGGACCTAGAATTTGCACACCTCAAGCTATCACCAAGCACCATGGCAGTACTCAGAGAAGCGAGGAGACACACTACAAGAAAATGCTACATTGCAAAGTGGAAAAGGTTCTCGCAATGGTGCATTAAAGAGGGACTGCAACGAAAGGTCACAAAAGAATCAACGGTACTACAATACTCAACGCACCTACTACACAGCGGGCTAAGCTACTCGTCACTAAGGGTTCACTTAGCAGCCATAGTGGCCTACACCAGGGAGAAGCGGGGAAAAGTTTCTTCACCTCCCAGGTGGTCAAAAGATTCCTGGAGGGAGCTAAAAGAATAGCCCCCCCAAAAAGGATGCCAGCCCCAAGCTGGAACCTCAACACTGTGCTAACACAGTTGATGAAATCACCATTTGAGCCCATACACAAGATCACACTGAACATGCTCACACTAAAGACGGCATTCTTGGTGGCTATCACGTCACTGCGAAGGGTCAGTGAACTGCAAGCTCTTACACTACAAGAGCCCTACTTGCAAATACACAAGGACAGAATTGTCATGAGAACGGACCCACACTTCCTGCCAAAGGTGGTGTCGCGGTTCCATATTAACCAGACAATACAAATACCAAGTTTCTTCCAGAAACCATCAACGCCCACAGAAAAGGCGCTACACACGCTGGACGCCAGAAGGGCAGTGATGCACTACATAGAAAGGACGAAGGAATGCAGGAAAACAAAACAACTCTTCGTTTCCTTCGCAAGCAGTTTCTTGGGACGACCAGTAACAAAAAATACCATAGCACGATGGATTGCACATGCAATACAACTCTGCCACAAGCAGGCAGGACAAGAATTACAGGAGCCGCCCAGGCTCACTCAACAAGGAAGAAGGGAGCAACGGTTGCGTTCCTAGCGAACACACCTATACAAGACATTTGCCAAGCGGCAACATGGTCTTCCGTGCACACGTTCACCAAACACTACTGTGTGGATATCCAGATGAACAAAGAGGCACAAGTAGGACAGAAGGTCTTACAGCACATTTTCAGCAACCAATGCTCATCTTCCACCCAACCACCGCAATAACAAAACCGCTACAAAGTCTATGCACAGCATAGTGAATCCAGAAAGATTCACGCTGCAAAACGAATAGTTTCTTACCTGTCGGTGTAGTTTTGCAGCTTGAAGACTTTCTGGATTCACTAGCGATCCCACCCGCCTCCGCCAGGAAGATAACATAGGAGGTTAAGGGTAAAACTAGACTACATACAGAGTTTAGAGGGATCAAAATAAAAATAAAAGGATAAAGGATAAAAGAGAAAGACATAGACGACAAAACAATAACAGGAAAAGAAAAAAGAATCCGAAGATGGCGACCAAAGGTGGGAGCTTCCGCAGGAAGCGCGACGACGTCACCGAGGACACCAAATGGTGGGGGCGTCGCCGCCCACCTGGGCCAACAACAACAACAAAAAAACAAAAAGAAAGAAAGAAAAGACTACGAATCCGGACCCAACCACGAGATGGCGGAATAATGCACAGCATAGTGAATCCAGAAAGTCTTCAAGCTGCAAAACTACACCGACAGGTAAGAAACTATTCGATCTGAATTTTGGCTTCTTGCCAAATTATCCATGAGCGCTTCTTAACTTTACTGGATGTATTAGTTATGAAGCTTTACTAAGCGTCTCTACTTCCTTGTGATTGTCCCCTTGTTTGTGTGATTCCTCCTCTTTATCTGGACACTCCAAGTTTTTCCACTCTGTCTTTTTGTTCTGTTTTGGTGAGTCATCCTTACTTTTTGTGACTTGGTCATTTCAAAATGACCTTCTTTGCTTGTAGCACTGTGGCTCTTTCCGGACTGGGTGTGTCCCCTAATTAAATATGGAGAATTTGGAGGCTCACTTGCCGATGTCTCACTCACTTTATTACTTGACTGTCAGCAGTGGAAGTGTCAGGGCCTTGTGAGCCTCCCAAGCCTGTTGAGTGGGCTTTTTCTGCTGCCTCACTGTGTGCACCTCAGTCTTTGCTGTATGCCCAGGCATCACAAGGGCAGAGTCTTTGCATGAATCCCCACCCAGATTCTACAGAGCCAGGCTATCCTCCCAGTGTGTGATGCTCATTCATCAGGAAAGGGTAGGCGCCATGCTATTCCCTGCAGATTCTGATCAGGGCTTGATGCAGGTAGGGGACATCCTGGTCGGCAGTGTTTCCAGGGGAGAGTGTTCAGGCCCTGATGAATACACCATCTGGCTATTCCAGGGAGATAGGGGATGAGGAGACAAGTTGTTTAACTGGGTTCCTCCTATGAGGAGCTCAGCTGGAAGGCCTCTGATCACTTGGCCATCTTGCTAGGCCCCAGTTGGTAATACTTCTTATGTATAAGGAAACTCTGCATGCTTTCATGGCTTTCTGCTCTACTGTACAATCCCTAGAAATTTCTAACATTGAAGTGGTATATGCCTCCTCTGCCTCCCCAACACTACATTGCCTCTCTGAATCCTTTCTGACGTGCCTGCTCACCTGATATTAGGCGCAAAACATCCTTCCACATCATCTATCTGCTCCAAGCCATGCATTGACGACTACTGGGAGTCTACATGACGCATTGAATAGGCTGCATCATTTTCAAGACGAACCACCTCCAACAACGCTCATAGCTATCGAAGAAAGTCAAACTTGAATTTCAGGAAGTTAAAAAGAAACCAAAGAAGTAATGATGCACAAAAACAGAATTTTCTAAATGCCAAGAAAGCCAGAACTCTGATACTAGCATACTTGTTCACTATTGCTGTCAGAAAACCGAAACTGCCTCCCCTTCATTACAGCTTGCATTCTACTGACTTTCTGGGAGAAAATTACCAAAATCTATTTTTAGAGCACACCATAGCTGCCAGATTGTCTTGTTCAATACGCGAAACCTTCCTTCACCCAAGCGTGTCTTTTCAAGATTAAATCTGTTTAGTACTTGACTCAATCCTGCTCAGGCCAACTTTTACGTGAACCGGCTTTCTGACATTACGGAGATTTTTTTCAAAATTTCTTGTTATACTGGCAATAAATGCATGTCATTGCAGAAATTAATGCAGTATTTTAACGCAGGCTAAGTTTCCAAACAGTATTGTATGGAATGGTTCTGCACAAGACGTCATTCGAGTGATGGTGGACTACCAGTTTCAGTTCCATTGTGTTAGTAATCCTCGTGTGGAAAAACACTGATTATCTAGCAGCAGCCCCATCTTTAAAAAGTATAAGGACATTTTTCCCGCAAAAGCACCAATTTCCACCCAAAAGGGATTCTCCATATGTATCCTCTTAACAGTATCTCCCCCCCCCACCCCCCAAAAAAGAAAATGTGCATCTTCTCCTTAAGCATATAACTTGTCATGAACCAGTGGACCATTTCCTAGTAAAATACCCATCCATGGGATGGGCCTTTTTCCTTTCAAGAGATCTCTGCACCCTTCGAACGCTCATGGTTGAATGCCCTCTGTGGTAGGTTATCTTTCTCTGCTGGGTTCCTGGAGCCGCTTTAGGGCATCTCTGTGACCTTGACTGCCGTTTGGCCTCCCCTAATGGAATATCATTGCTTTTGGGAGTGGTTTATTCTCTTATCAAGGCATCACCATCTAATGAGGTTTTCCTGGTGAATGTCCTGGAAGGCTTTCTTCGCTTCCATGAGTTATCTTTGCCATGGAGCCGTTCTTAGTGGAGTTACTTTTCTCTGCTGCAGTGTGGGTTTTTGCCACCTGAGTATATTAACTTGGAAGATCACTCAGTGGAATATCTTTTTACTGTGGCAGGAGCACCTTGGCCTCATCAGCGACACAGGCCGGCCCAGTCAGACCTACCCTCATCTAATATATCTTTTGTTGCCTCTCTGACCTTCCTAAATTCTTTATTTCTTCTCATCTCAGCCTACAAAGGTCCCTCCTCTTAGGCAGAATGTGATTTTCATAAATTGTCTTTTTTACCCGTAAGACTTTGAACACAAGCTATGGAACGTCAGGCCCATTATCTTTGCCCATTCTACTAAGGGGCTCATTTTCCTTCGATCTGTATTTAATGAGGATTAAGAACCGCATTCAGTGAATACTGACGCCACGAGGTGCAGTGTTTACCAGGTGTAGTTTAACTATCACATCCTGAGCCCTATCTCTTAGAATGGGGGATAACGGAGTAATATTGCATGTTTTTGAGATTGAAAATTTGTAATCTGCAGCATATTTCCTGCACAAATTCGACCACATTTTACCTTGTGAAATTTGTGAGCCAAATGAGAACTTTAGCATTCCTTTCTGTCACATTGCTACGCCGCTACCACATCTCCTCCATGTCGGTCTCAAGCCTGTTTGAATTCAGCTACTTAGTTCCTCCTTTTGCGCTTGTGGTAAGCAATGTTGATGCAGCTCTAAGAAGCTGCGATATCTTTTCATTGGTGCGTAGCAGATCATAAAAGACACGTATTTTGTGGTAAGGAATCATCCCGACAAAGGTGGGTTTCATGCAAAATTACCATCCAGTTTTGTTTTGCTTGCATCAGAAACAAATACTGATAACTAATTGGATGTTTAGATATGATTCTTTTAGTGGAACGGCTGTTTTTTGTTTGTGCGCCACAGTTCATCTACGAATGAGATTACTTATGTTGTGCTTACCAAAAACAAAACAAAGCGGTTGGGTATGTAGTACAGTTCCAACAAATTTTGTTTTGTGGGTTCCTGAGTTTGCAGGTGTGATGTGTTTGTAACTTGCAAGTAACTGTTTCGATAGGACTAACGCAGTTTTTCAATCTTCTGAGGTCTGTAAAATGACTACATTCTGTTGGGTACAATTACACTTACACTTCCCAAGACTGGAAATGATAGTTGTGTACAAAACACATTTAATTATCCTTTTGTGTCTGGAGGAACATTGTATCAGCAGTCACACCAGCCTTATCGTCTTCAGCACGTACTGGTAGATCGTGGTGTATAACCCCAACATGACTATCACAATGAATCATGGAGTACTTTGTGTGTTATCATCAACCCACATTGTGTAGTAGATTCTGCCACTTATTTCTTTGTATGAATTTTGTCAGGTGGCATACAGTGTATTTGGTGAAGTGCACTATAGCGTCAGGGGTGTAACGAAAAATAATGGGGCCCCCTGCAGAATGTGAAAAGGGGTCCTTAGGTCTTGCATATCTTACAGTTATTTATTGGCTTTGGGCTGAATGGAGGCCTACTTCAAGGGTTGAGGGGTCCCTGAAGGTTGTAGGGCCCCCGCTGCACTGCAGGGGTTGTATTCTTTGTAAGGATGATGCTATTTGCTTCTTGGGGTGTTTACTAGACTACGCTGCGGATTTTCTGACTTAATGTAGACCACATTAGGCCCGTTCTGTTAATTATATTTAGTAACAGTCCTGGGACATCGCACCACCTTGATCTGTACATGGATGTTTGGTGGTTCAGTACAGTAGATCAAATTGCATTCTGTTTAGGTCTGGGTTTTGACAGTGCAGCTATCAAACAGACATATTGCTTACAATATACATAGAGTGAGTAGGCTTTGAGCCCACCTCTCTCAATCATTGGCTTTCTCTGACCAGCCTCCTTCAGCTATTCGCTGGAAACTGTTTCAGTCACGTCTTGGCCCAGCCCAGTGAGGCATTCATATTTTACCTAATGTTATTGGCTGATTGGTGTAGCCTTCCACCTCTAATCCTGTGCTTGCAGTGAACTGCATGTGGGGCTATTTTACATCTACGGCCTCCTCAGTCCTCTCCTACTGGCTCCCTTTCGAATGCTTCACTCTAATGGGCTGACACTGCAAGCGTTAAAACGTTAAACCCAGACCTATTGTTTTTGCCAGTACTTGTTTTTTTGTTTGGATATTGTTGGACGGGATGTGTATGGTAGATTACACAATGCCATTCTAGGCGTAAATGTTAGAGGGCTTGCATTGTGTATGGTCTAGTGCACCATCCAGTTGCATGTATACTGTGGAGTTTCTTTGGTATATTGCATTGCCCTTCTTTATGTGTCGATTGTTCGAAAAACGTTGGGGTTTTGTTAAAAATCACTGCACTTTTTGGTTGTCACTGAAGTAGTGTGAACCACTCTCCTTAGGTGTTAGAAAAGTCGAGCGACACTCCGCTTGGCAAGTAAACCATGATGTTGCGTACTTTGAGGTGATGTTGTCAGGTGAGGTACGGTGTTTGTATAATAAATTGCACAAAGTGCATCTTTGTGTTGATGTTGTTGGGCAGATTGCAGTTTGTATGAGCTAAAATATGTTTTGTTGTTGTTTAGAAGGCACGTTAATCCCTTTGCCCAGAGTTCACTTCTGTCGGGCGGTAAACTTCCTTATTCTGCCCACTTCATGCAAATGTTGCCTTCTTGAACAGCATTGCAGGGCTTGAAAAACCAGCACAGTATCCCTCCATCTAATGAAGTTACTTGACTAACACTGTCTCCACCAGACCTTGTTTTCTTAAATTTGTAGTAAAGTATGTATTTCAAGTACAGATCTTTTAAATTTGTCAATATTATTGCATATTTACTTTTCATCATGTAATGCAGTATTCCTAGGGCGGACTAACTCAGATGTATGAGGGTGCTCTGGATGCAACTAACTCCTTCAAATCTGTCGGCCTCTCAGATGTATGTTTGGTAGAGTGACTGATTCTGTCCCAACAAAGCCAGCCTTTGGGCGGTGATGCTGACATGTGGTCCATTATGGCCAGCTGTACTAATCTAGGTGATTGAGTGTACACCAACCCTTCTAGCGTTTCATTGACAATTCTGTCTTGGAACTAACCCATACACTATTCCTCAGTCCTTCTAACCTTTCAGGAGTTAACCTGACATTCGATTGACTTTGCTCCAAGTCTGATCATCTTTCAGAGATGATCCGGACATGTGACTGGGGAAACAGCGTTTACAACGCTGTTATATCAACGCAGTGCTTTTACAACGCAGTCGTTACAACAACCGCGCTGTTACTACTCAATACCTTTACATTGCAAGTCATTAGAACGACTTGCTGTAGGGGGCACTAAGGTATTGGATATGAAATCCAACACCTTCCCTGCTGTTGCGCAAACTGGAGTAGGAATAGTAAATAATACTATTCCTAAGTCAAGCACGCCCCCTACAGCAAGTCGTTGTAATGACTCGCGATGTAAAGGTATTGCGTACTAACAATGCGGTCGTTGTAACGACCGCGTTGTAATAATACGCAATGTAATAGCATGCGTTGTAACATGCTATATTCCCAGACTGTAGTGCTGCCAAGGTGCCCAGTATAATGTTTGGCTCCCACCACCCGTCAGACATGTATTGCCTAAGAAAATACACGTGTTACTAAAATGATACACACCCGACAACTCTGAGCATTAAATTTCCATATTTTCATCCATGGACTGATGCAGTTCTTTATGAACATGTCCTGCAACAATAATTAAGAGATCATAACCATACCACTGGTAGCTGGCTGTCAGAGGTCACAGGCCAGCAAAATGTGTAGAGGTCCAAATGGAGACCGGCGAAATAATTAGCACACCACTTGGGTCAAGTGAAGAGGTCAAACAACACAACCTTTAATTCAGTGTAGTCAACATTGGAAGCATTCCTTGGCAGTTCTCGAGATCAGTATTAGGTATGTAGGAGAGGTCTGTAGGCTCAGGCTTCATGCGTCGTTTTGTGGCAGAAGTGGTAGACACTATTGATGGTGCAGCATCCTTCTCCCATGGGGAAATTGCTGAGAAAGCATAATTTAGGTTGGGTGACAAGCCGCTTGATTGATATGGCACCCAAGGCTGTGGTTGTAAGTTTGAGAAGCCCACAGGAAAGTTTTGTGATCTCCCAATAGATATGCTCTTCAGAAAGACCGCTGGTCTAGTATTGAGTTTGTTGCATTTGTCTAAAGGCCTGTCATGTGCTGACAGAACCTCTGACGCACAGGCATTTCAGAAGCACTTGCCTTTTGGGGAATCTCCAGATCTGATATAAATTTGCAGACCTAGAACAAAGATAAACACAAAAATATTCAATAGTGAATGTAAGAGCCCAAATTTCCTGCTTAGTTTGTCATGCTATTATTTAAAGTACCAAAATATGTGGGTTTATGTTTGTTAATTGCTGTATTGTGCGTGATTCGGGCTAATCTCGGTATTGCGTAATAGTGTGTGATCACAATTAGGAGCATAATTGTTTCTTGTGTTCTTAGAATTTTTATATTCTTTGAGCCACACATATTTACTTATATTTATTACAAAAGTACAGCAATTACTTATTTTAAATCAAGTTTATGAAATGGCTTTTTCATGACACAAATGCAAACCAATCCACCCTGGGATACCAATGAGAGTTGACAAAAAACAATTTGAATTGCAGTCTCCATTATAAATAACCTATACACTTTAATAGAAAACTTGCAATGCAGTTCAAAGATTAGATAATTGGTATGCATTATTTTCCCACTGACCAGTCTCTTTATATTTGTCTGTATCTTCTGGGTTATGCCTTTTAACTTATTCCAGAAATAGCTGCATTTTGGTAGATAGAAAAACAGCACATCACGTTTTTGGTCTAACTTTGAGAGAGCTATAGGTGGTCTAGCCTCATGTTGTTTCAAAAATCCTACATAAATTGAGGTGCTGTCAGTCAGCGCTCTTCATCCATTGGTCTGACCAGGTGTCATTCGCATTTTGCTTCCGTCCACCAGAGCATACAGCATGAAGCAGTGTGTCGGTCCCGTCGATCCACTGGTTGCCTTTCACTCGAAATTGTGAAATTGTGCCAGATCACATGTGCACAGCCACCTGAAAAGGAGAGCACTTCTGTGCCAGGACTCGTGTGCTTGACTGCTGAATCGTGCCGTTATTTTTACTTTTTTTTCTATGTTTGCAAAAATAAATGCATAAAAACATTGCACACGTGCCATACCCAAACCTATTGGCTGTACCAATCCTTGTTGATACGTCGCTCAGCTCTAATATTGCAAAGTTTGTTCTGAGGGCGTGTGTTTCTCAGAAATTATTTGGATGTGGGTTGGCTGTTCCTTTCAATTTGAAGTCTGCTTCTAGAACGTTATGTGAAGGTGTTAGGTGTCAGTGTTTTTTTATTGGCATTTTATAATGATTAATAATGATGACAAGTACTCCCTCTTTGTTAGTCGCCAGACACAAAAGATAAATAAGCCCTTTTTCCACCCTCTCCTTATATGGCTCTGTCACATCTCTCCGAAAGGGTATGCTATTGTCTTAAGTTACATTCGATAGATCAAAGGTCAGAGTTCCCAAACCTGCACTGATGGGAAGTCCTTTGAATCTCATCAATATCCAGCAAACACAGATCTCTGAGTCACCCTGGGCACATTACACTGATCTAGTCTTCAGACATCACTTTTTTTGTATACTTAAGTGTGTCCCCCTAAGTGGGACGGGTATACCCAGACGTAGGTCCCATGCGCACTATGTCACTGGAACCAAGCTATACCTGGCTGGTGAGACCTAACTTGAACGAAAGTGATCTGGGTTGCTTGTGTTCTGGTCAAGGGAGGACCTGGCCTGACAGTTCGGGCTGGACTGTTTCCATTGGAGGCGGGTCAAGACTGATTTGCATATAGCGGGGTCCAAACTGAGGTGGCATGGTGTACAAATAATGATGGACTGGTATGTGGCCCCGAGTAGTTGCGAGTGGCTGAGATGAATTCAAGCATCTCATCCATCAGTTTTTTTTTGTATGCTTTTATGTTGGCTTCTGGTATTTTATAAGCTGAGTGCGTATTTGTAGCCGAGATAGGTTCACTGCATCCTCTTCTTTGAATTATTGATTAGGACGCCATGCTATGCTTTGTTCGAGGTCAAACCTATCATCTGTAGAGCAGGTGTTGTTGTTCTGAACTTTTCCAGCGAGACACCAGCTGATCTTCATTGGTGCAATTGTTTTTATGCTATAATATTGATATATGGTGACAGGGAGTAGAGCTCAGAGAATGTCCGCCTATGAAACGAGCTATCTATGAGGCTGCACCGGTGGTCTTAGTGTAGTCCTGTGTAAGTGGGTCCTCTGCTAGAATTGATCTTTCCACCATTCTACGTCGAGCGTCCTTGGGTGAGTGATGCAACAGACTTCCCACAAAGGGTGAGGTGTCACTCGGATGAGCAAGGTGGGTGTCATGCATGCAAGGTCTGTAATTGATGCCTCTTCCAAGCATTGCTGTCCTCTCGATAATGTGTCCTCTTACAACTCTGGGCTTTAGCAAATTAATGCTGTGCCATCTTACAGGTGAGATCTAAGGATTTTTAACTTTGTTAGCAATGCGGTGCTCTTGTAGTTGGAAGGCCTGGGATTGTTGTCATATCCGAGTATGTGCTGTTCGTATGGTGGCAAGGAAAGACTAGAGTGGGTAACTTCTCTCGGTAGATAGTCAATTCACAGAAAGGGTACGCAGATGGGCCAACTCAATAGCCTTATCTGGTGAATCATGTACTGTGCACACCTGCCCGACTGTGAGCCAGATGAGAACAGATGGTAAAGGGTTTGGGCTGGCATCTGACTTGCGACTGACTCTACCAGCCCTACTATCCTTTCAGAGGCTGTAGCCTTTGGGAACTGGCATAGTCTCCCAAATGACCAGTGTGTATCTTGCACCAAGAGTTCCTCGAGCTGTGCAATTTTCAGGAAGGATACAGGCAGGGCCAGGAAAATGCAGAGGGGAGCGACACCATTTGTGGCTTGGAGAAAGCGGCAGGCGGGACAGATGTGACTGTGTCTTTCAAAGTATTCTGATGGAATAGGAGTGCTGGAGCGTTGTTTTTTTTTATTCAGGCAGGAAACAAAAACAGTGTTTGACCGGCCTTTGAGTTCAGTCTGGCCCTGCCCAGAAAGCTCAGCTTGAGACAGTCAAGATAGCCCATCTCGAAACAGTTAGTGTGGGCTTTTTATTGGGGGGGGGGGGGAGCTGAAACTTGTTATAGCGAATATTCTACGTGTTAAATAAATAAAAGTCCAACTGAATCCATTGGGCACCAGTAAAAGGTTCTAAGGTGCATCTTGTATCAAAAGGAGTTTTCTCCACAATAGTTCAGCTGATGTCCAAAAACGCACATTTAAGCAACTGGGTTCAAGTTGAAACGTTTTTTCCCCCAATGTGCCAGCTGGTATGTTCACCCGAGGGTTGCCGTTTTGCAACTTCCTGTCTCGAGTAGCTGGAATATCCACATTGCAAGAATGTTTCAGGCTGATTTTGACCTCTTAGTTGACCTCTGGGGATTGTGCTCATAGCTGCTCTCGCGGGCGCACGTCCTTGCTCCCATTGGGCAGGGTAGCCATGGCGTTGGCAGTAAGATGGGAGAGCCCCCTGAGGCCCCTGATGCCAGTGGCGCAGTAAGGAACACACTTATGTACTGTTAATTAATTTCACTTTTTTCACAGCCTTGCAGAGAGGCCCAGCTATTATTAGTACAGATCACGTGCGGTGGCACGAGTTGTGAAGGGCCTACTACGCCTATTTTATGACTGCTCAAACTGTATCCCATTTTCCTCACTTGTCTTAAATGCCATGGCAACCTTGACAAGCCGGTGCACACTTAGACTGTGCGGGTGTCTTCGACTACCTGTGTGTTATTCAAGAAAAATGACAGGGTGCACCAGGGTAGTGGCGTTGCGGTCAAGCTCGTAACTTTTTATTCAAAGGGTGTGCTAGACACCCAAAATCGTATAACGTTTTTTTTTATAATGAATGCACCACCCGTCACCAGCCTTGGTTTGAATGTGCAAGTGTGATTGACCGATATCTATGATTTGATCCTGTAACTCAGTGTGCCTTGGAAACGGTCCTTGCCGTCTTCCCAGCACCTCCACTACGTGAGAAGTCCCGAGACAATTCCTTGTCACGCTTGCCTGAACAAGCGAAAAAGCTGCGCCCAGTGAACCCCCCCGCGCGCAGAAAGTGACTTTGGCATGGAGTGTGATCAGCTGTGGCTCCCCTCCCCACTCAGCAGGGAGCAGCGCGTCGGTGCGGCATGGCACTTACTTTATATACATTATTCATTGCTGAAGTTCTTGCGAAGTCCCTTCATGGATGTCCGCATTCTGAGGCGAGGGCGTGGCCCAGATGACAAAGGTTTTCCCGCCCACCGATCAACCTACTCATCTTCAGTGTGTTATCTGTAAATTACTCAATCCGTTTAGGTAAAGGCCTCCGCTTCACAGTGGCGCTAGCCGTGGCCGCATTCAATAAACTTTAACGCGTTTGTTGGAAGCAAAATGTACGGAGGCTAGAATTGCTCTAAATTTTTGATGGGAGTAAGCCACCTGTCTTGCCGTGCAAACAAACGTGATTACTTAATTTTTTGTGTGGAGACAGTGCGACCTCAGAGCCGGCCTTTGCTAAAATAGCGCCCTGGGCGTGGGCGGAGAGAGATTTGGCGCCCTTGCTGATGGTAGTAAATTACATAAGGCAGAGGGGGTAAATTACATGAGGCAGCAGGGGCCCCCATTGGTGTTCACTGGTCACTACCTGGATGAGCATGGACTGGCCCCTGAACACAAACATCCTCCCCCACCTCCCCAGCTCACCTAAATCACCAATACCTTAGCTGCCACACGCAGATGATGGTTTTGTTGATGTGTGTCAACAGGGGTCAGAGGGGGAAGGGAAGGGGGCTAAAGGGGTGTTAAAAATATCGTCTGTCATATGATAATGAAGGCCGAAAAATACCTTAAACTGGCAAATCAGACAGCAGGGTACAGGGGACAAGGCTGGAGCAAGATGAGAAGGGTGCTGTTGTTGGCATGCGCCCCTCAGAATAATGGCGCCTCGGGCCTGGGCCCAGCTCGCCCATGCTAAAGACCTTCCCTGAGTGGAGTGACCCACCTCCGTCTGACCGGCTGCACCTCTGGGCAGTTTTAAATAAAAATAATTTTCCTGTAATTATTGCTGCACCTATTGTGTTGAAACTAAGATAATGCAAGATGGACGACAGGACACCTAGGGTAGGAAGCCGTCTTTTCCCAGATGGTCCCCTTTATGGCTATGTGCCACCAAGGTGGTATCTGTAGGTACTACCTAGAAGGGCTCGAGGCAGCTGTTGGGTCGGAGGAAATCAAACTCCCTAACAGCCCCCCTGTTCTCTACAGAATAACCAGTGACAGCTCCTCCGTTAAGGCAGAGAAGCCTCGCCCCACTGCTCTTTGAGCAGTGCAAAAATAAAAATAAAATGATAACGAGACGTTATTATCATTTTATTTTTCCTTGCGGGACTCTGAGTCGGGTCGGAGCTGAGCACGCCAGAGTGAGGAGTGGTTTGCACTCCCTAAATGCGCATGCCTGCTTGGCCGGCCCTCTTGGGCCGGCCAAACAGTCATGCGCACTTAGTGTGTGCTCCACCTGGCTGTATTGCACAGCCCGGTGAGGAACATGCCCAGCCTCCACAGGCACTGCCTGAGCGGCCAAAGAGGCTGGTCAGACCAATCATGACGCTGTTCATGCTGCATCGTGATTGGCTGGGAGAGTCCGGGAGCCTGGATGCTTCTGTTCCTGCTGCAGTGCGGAGTGAGGACGGAGGAGAGGTGGCGGCGGCCGAAGGTAAGTTTATTTAATTTATTTTAATTCCCCCGCCTCACCACCCCCATTCTGAGGCAGCCGCCACTGAGAATAACATAAGTTAACTACATGTTGGCTTGACTCCATATACTAAACTAATGTTCCCAACGAACATAAATGGGGAGTAATATGAAAATGGAGAGTAACTGATACCCCAAGCCCCTGCTACCTCCTGTCCATCAGCATTGCTCCACTGACTCAAGATCTTTCTTTGTCACGTGATCCGAAAAATGACTGAAGACCTTAAACCCCTTTCAATAAAAACATATGGCAATTAATTATCAGCTGTAGGTAAAGCATACATTGCCAGAAATTAAAATTCAACATACATTTTTACTTGCCTAAAAAGCATACACGTGGATTGAGTATAGTTCTTACCTCAGGCTTCCAAAAGTGGTCGGTAGAACAATTCTCACTGGCGACTATGATCTGGAGCCCTGCTCCTTTGAAAACGCCCAAGCACGTGACTGATGGTGACACCATTTTTTATACCATACTTTGTTAAAATGGCGTGTGGCAATGATTCAGTTTCACAAAGTATGACATAGCAGGACAGTGGCACCTGGGGGTGGGGGCAAGGTAAATCCGATGTGCTTGGTGATGTTTTCTGTGTGTCATTTCTGTTTTAAGACCTGGTATTTCTTGTACTCTGAAATTGAGGGCCTGAAATCGGCTCTGTGCGTACTCGTGTTTATCACCACTCAAAGTTCCTTGGGGGTTTGGTTGTGGGAGTTGGCACATAGCCAGGGCCACTGGAATTATGCGATTGTGCGGCTGCAGCAATAATTATAGATTTGCCGCATTTGCCACATAATCCATCATCTGCTGCATAATCTGAAGATTTTAACAAAAAAAAAAAATGTTTCTAGCTCCAACGGTTCAAAAGTTACTAAAAATGCAGCAGCATGTATTGCCACGCACTGGAAGGCCTTTTGCAAAGGTTTACTGGTCTCCTTTCTGATGCTTATTGCTATATTTGGGAATTAAACTGGTACTAATGAGGTCCACCCAATGCCTAGACAGTGTTAACAAGTGTAAAATGTACAAAATAATGAAGTAATACTATTAAAAGATTTGCAGCAATATGCAGTGTAATTTGCCTTTTCTAGCTGCATAATTTGCTCAACCCTGTCACATAATTTTCCCTTCTCCTGCCGCATAATTCTAGTGGCCCTGCACATAGCTCATGGCCGGCTCTTTCTATGCTATAAACATCTTACAGTGGGCTTGCATTTAATGATTTCCTTGAAAAGGTGTGAAATTCAGAAATCGCTTTCTCTAATGGCACTCGTAAGTTGTGGTAGGCTGGGGTAGTAGACAAAATACACTGGTGAAGTTGCCTGATCCAGAGTTGCGGATCCTAACTTCTCCAGTAGTCCACTTGTATGATCTTAGGCACATGATCTTTTATCCTTGTGCTCCAGATTCTGTGTAAAGTGTCTCGAAAGAGTGGAAAGTAAATTACACTCAAAAGGGAAGAAGCTGGGGCAATAAGGCGATAAAACATAATGAGGAATCACTTTTCTCAAATGGAAGCAGCCCCTACCAACTGTTGCTGTATCCTCATTTGCAATATTCAGGGAGAGGTGGAATACGTGGATTAAAAATTAGGAATTGTTAGACTATCCATTTTAAAAGCAAAGGTTCTATCTGATTCCCAAAAATTAAAATGCATAAATTGGTGGCCCAGTTATGTTCGACTCGCATCGTTCCACTTCTAGGGTAGATCTATCAGGAAACCCCTGAAGACAAAGGTTATCATAAAGACAGTCACACCTAACACGTAATGACGTAACAAACTTTTAAATTAGATGTCATAGCTTTATTTTCTAATGCCTACATCTTGAAAACAGATCCCTCACCTCGGTCTCCTCTTGTGACGCAACAGGATTCTTTCACACCCACGTCCACGCAGTTTTCGTATGAACACTGCTCGAGGTTGACACCCAATCAAGCCTGCAAACAAAATGGTGGTTAAGAAATGTTTTCAGTATATATCCAGCCTCTCTAGGATTGAAGAGGCGCTGAAAGTTGAAAAATGTACAGACCCACCTGTAATAGATTCCTGCTATCACTGGTTTGGGCTGGAAAGCACAGTAGGGTAAAACTGGAGATTCTGAAACTAGATACTGAACAGGGGGGGCTGGGCCTCCGGACCTTCGTCTTTATTACTTTGCCGCCAATACGCAATGCCTGGTGTGCAGAGGACCCTAATGTGGAGAAGGACCTCCTGGCGGAGTGGGGACAGGAGAATAGTTTACCGAGATATCTCATGATGGGATCTCGGACACCCCCGGAATGGCCGTTTGTGGTACGTCAGGTTGCGGGAGCATGGGAACGGGCGGTCACACTGGTGCTGCGTAGGGTGCCATATGCATGAGCACTGCTGTTGCAATGGCTGCGTAAATTTTGCCATATACAAACTGTAATGGATTTGACAATGTGGTTCAAGGGGTGGTGCCTTACTGTGGGCGACCTATATTGTAATGGGTCTTTCCTCTCATTTGCTGAAGCGCAGGAGTGCTTCGGGATCCCAGGAGGGCATTTTTTACAATATGCAAAACTCTCACGCACTACGCGTGAGATATGGACTTCCTTCCCCAAGGAACCAATGGTGTCCCACACCTTGCTGACTCTTTTAGACCCAGGTACCCACAGGGGATTGATTTCCCTTTTATACCAAACACTTAAGGCCGACTGCAGTGTCGACGCCTCTCGCATTCGAGATAGATGGTTGATAGACCTACCGATAGCCCTCACAGACAGTGAATGGAGGCTAGCGTTTGTGCAGGTACGGGAAGTGGCCAGCAACGCTCGCTTTAAACTTATACAATTTCATTATCTGCACTGCACATACATGACCCCTCTCAGATTAGCGCGTATCAATGCAGCACACTCCTCTGAATGTCTCCGCTGTGGAACCGAGCCAACCACGTTCGTTCCCATGATGTGGGATTGCCCTCGGCATTATTGGTCAGGGGTATTCAAGACGCTTCGAGAGGCGACAGGCCTTCCGATCGAGGAAACAATTAAGCATTGCCATCTAGGGGTCTTACCGACCCCCAAAGGCAAGGAACATAAATGTAATACATTTGCAAACTTGAGACTGGTACTCGCTAGGCACCACATAGCAATACACTGGACACAACCTGTACCCCCAAGACTGCCCGGATGGATAGCAGATATGTGTGAATGGGGGGTGGCTGAAGAGCGACGTCTACGTATAGTCCGTATGGACAAAAATGCTGAACGGGATCTAGAGACTTTGGGATTATTGCTGAATAAATTACTGACCCCTGGGCAGGTGGCTGTGGGACCTGATACCCATTCACAGACTGGGACCCCTGGCCCACAGACGGGGAGTTTTGGAGGTTCCCCTAATAGTCCAGATAATACCAATCAACACAGAAATCTTTTGGCTATTCAGGCGATAAGGGAATTAGACCGGTCACTGCAGGGGGAAGAGACCTTAGATCTTATTTTAAGAGGGTGCAGGCTACGCCCTACGGCCTGGGATGCCACTTCACTACATATTATGGGGGATACGCAGGGGAAGGGCCCGGTACCTCGTTAACCAGTATACCAAAGGTTCATTTGAGGAGGCGGAGGGATGGATATACATATAACTGTAAAATTACATCGGTCCTTGATGTCGGGGGATATTAAGGAATGCTGCTCTGCCAACTGCTGCCCAGTTTTTGATTCTTTTAATAGTTATGTGTTTATTGATAACTGTATTGCTGTTATTCACATATCTAAAAAATAGGTATGTGCAGCTTTTTTTCAATATTTTGCCTGTAATACATGTTATGGCATAAAACTGTCACATGTTCAAAAAGAAAACAAAGACAAACAATTATATACTGTATATGTGAGATATATGCTTGTACTGTATATTGCTGCTATGTGTATCCCGAAATAAAAACAAGTTAAAAAAAAAAAATGTACAGACCCCACCTCTATACCGTAGAAGTAATTGAGTGGACCTTCTAATAACGAACAAGAAGTTTTATTTATAAAAGTGAAATGACGAGTTTAATCCTGATGTGCATACATTTGTGTGTGTGTATGTGTGAAAGCATGTGTTTGTTTATATATGTATTTGCTTTAAACAGGGCTATTTTGCCCTTGAGGCCGTTGTTTATGTAAATGGTACTTTTCTCAAAGTATTTGCAGATATGTCTCTGACACAAAGCCTTTCTTTTCAGCCTCAGCAAGAGTGTGGAAAGGACCGTGTTTGGACACGTTCCGGTCAGTTTATTCAAGATCCACGCAATAATATCTGACGACTACTGCACAAACACCCTGTGCATTGATCGGGCGGGAGGCAGTTTATTAGCTAGCACGTTGTGGATAGCCTCTTTAAACCAGACAGCAAATTTACAGCCTCCTTTCTTGAATAATTGTTAGCATCGGATTTAAACAGTTTTTCTTTCAGTAAGGCTGCCTGTTTTCTGTTTGTTGTTGTGCAATGGCAGCTGTTCAGGTTTCGTTTTTAGATTACACCTGCCCAGTGCTTGCCCTGTGCTTGTGAAATCTATTGTTTTAATATATCTTAAAAGAAACCTACATCCTTCCTTCACTTTCTATTGGTCCGCATGCTTGCCAGTTTTTTTTCCTCCGTTTCTATTGGTTGTAACATGTTCTGCCTTCTGTGTCTCTCTTATCAGGTTCAGTTTCCCATGGCAGAACTACTCATTCCTATCCGCACTGGTGGTTCGAACTTTTTTGCTTTTGGTTAACACTGCATACCGTTTACTGTTTGCATTTTATATTTCTCTCCAAGCATCTAATATTGCTATATTTTACTACTAAACAGGCAGTCACAATTGTAGTTACTTTGCAGTTTAAAATGGCTTGATTTAAATGCTTCAGCAGGTGCAGTGGCACCGGGGCCAAAAGCTCTAGGGACCCCACTAAGCTCAGATTATTGCAAAATTTTACTACTGTACAGACAGTCACAAGTGCAGTTATCTAGCAGGCACTAGGGTCATGATTACAATGGTGCAGCAAGTGCAGTGACACCGGGACCAAAAGCTCTAGGCACACCACTAAACACCCAATATTGCTATATTTTTACTACTAAACAGGCAGTCAGAAGTGCAGTTACCTTGGAGACAACAGGGCCATGATTGAAATGGTGCAGCAGGTGCAGTGGCACTGTAGCCAAAAGTTGTCATAACTCCGCAAAACACCAAATATTGCTATATTTAACTATTAACAGGCAGTCGCAAGTGCAGTTACCTTGCAGGTACTAGGGTCATGATTTGAGTGGTGCAGGAGGTGCAGTGGCACCAGGCCCAAAAGTTGTCAGAACTCCTCTAAACACTTAGTATTGCTATATTTTATTACTAAACAGGCAGTCACAATTGCAGTTACCTCACATTTAAAAGGGCATGATTTGAATGGTGCAGCAGGTGCAGTGTCACCCTGGTGAAAAGCTCTAGGGACCCCACCAAACACAGATTATTGCTAAATTGTACTACTAAACAGACAGTCACAAGTGCAGTTATCTAGGGGCCACTAGGTTCATGATTACAATGGTGCAGCAGGTGCAGTGGCACCTGGACCAAAAGCGATAGGGAGTCCACTAAACACAGATTATTGCTAAAGGTTGCTACTAAACAGTCATAAGTGAAGTTATCTAGCAGGCACTAGGGTCATGATTTCAATGGTGCAGCAGGTGCAGTGGCACCGGGGCCAAAAGTTGTCAGAACTCCTCTAAACACCATATATTGCTATATTTAACTACTAAACAGGCAGTCAGAAGTTCATTTACCTTGCAGGCGCAAGGGTCATGATTTCAATGGTGCAGCAGGTGCTGTGGCACCGGCACCAAAAGCACTGGGCACCCTACTAAACACTGATTATTGCTATATTTTACAACTTAACAGACATTTACAAGTGCAGGTATCTTGCAGGCACCAGGGTCACGATTTGAATGGTGCAGGAGGTGCAGTGGCTCTAGGCCCACAAGTTGTGGAACATTTTTTCTTATGTTAAGGCTGCACAGCGTTAACTGTTTACCGATACTTATCTTTCCCTGGTTGCATGCATTTAAAACATGCTTTTTAAACTCTGCTTTAGTGGGTGTAACTTGTAACTAATTTTCACATTCTTTATGATGTTGTTCCACTAATAAAATTGTATTTTTTCCTATGCCATGTGTTTGTAGTTGGTGCATTATGTAGCCTAAACCCGAACAAAGTTATTGCAGTGCTTTACATGAGCATGCTCCGTGGTGCTCTGAAGGGATGTTTTAACCTCCTTTATCCGTTGGGACAGTTTCTGTATAACATTACCGCGCCAGACAACTGCCTCAGAGTCTTGGATTGTAAAAAAGGTCATGTGCTTGTTTTAAAAGTGTTCCTCGAGTTTTGTGATTACAGCCTGTTCTTTCTACTGGCCGGATAGGGAGGCTGTATAGTTTCAAGAGCAATGAATTTGAAAATTCCAGCTGCTGCAGCACTCTAAGAGGAACACGGTCAAGCCAGCTGTTGGTCCTTCGTGGGATACTCTATTGACTGAAGCATTTGAGTCACAATTTGAAGTATTTTAGTAGATGAAGAGAGCCATACGGAAAGGCTTAGAGGGTGATGCATACCCCCTTCATCCCAAGTGAACCTCGGCTGGGGTCCATGGTGCTACGAAACACAATTTGATGTTGATGTTTGGCAGGACACAAGTGGGGTGTGTGTCTGACTACATCTCTTGAAGGCTGGTTGTTACCATTTTAGTCCTGAGGAAGACCACTTTACGATGCGTAGTAACTAACACATGATCATAGGGTCGAAACGTCGACGGCATTGTTTTATGTCTATTGGCACCTATCCGATAATACAAAACGAGGATATAAGGATATTCTGAACATTATCTTTTGGACATTGGACATTATGTATATTTTTCATTGTTTCATGTTTTGTGTGTGAACAATAGGATTATTTCACTTTCATCATGTATATGTTTTTGTGATTTATCGTATGTGCTTTGTGTGTTCTGGACAGCTGATTATAAAAAAAAACCAAAAAAGTGAACAATATGTATCATGTGGAAGAAATCTTGGATATATGACAATGAACATATCTATTTAGAAACTGTCTTTTGTGTTGTGATAAAGGTTTTCTTTTTTAATGTTCGTTTGATTAATTTCTCAAAAAAGTTGACATTCTTCTGTAAAGGGATCATTTTGTGACTCTTTGGCGTTAATGTTGAATGTTCAACATTTTTCACAATTCTTGTGCTAGAATTGTGTTACCTGACAGAACTCTTTGTAGTTTATATCTGGGCATTGTCGTAGCATTGCGTCAAAGCTTGTCTTTGTGAGCAAGCGTGTTTGGTGACTGCATGGGATTTGTGCTGCTGTTCTTTTTTCAGACTGTATCTATTATTTTGGAATACTTTTAAATAAAAAAAAAACAGTTTTTTTTCTACTTTGGTGTGAGTTCTCCACTTTTTTTAACATCAAGGGACCGATTTCGATGTCTGGCGCAATTGCTTCCGTCCTACACGACTCGGTCCTGGGACCAACCGACCTCTGGTCGGTGGTCCCGACCACCTCATTAGGATGCGACCGATTCTGTTCGGTCGCATTGCTGCATTTCCCTATGGGAGTATGCATTACGGCCGTAAACCGGCTGTAATACATGCTCCCATAGGGAAATTGGAGGTGCAGTTCATCCCTGCAACCTGTGGCAGGCACCTTAAGGTACCTGCCACGGGGTGCAGGCATCACGCCCCCTCATCCTCCAACTGGAGGCTGCAAGCACAAGGGGGGCCCCCCCAAGCATGCTTTCTGACATGGTTTCCATGTCGGACAAGCCGGCATGGAAACCATGCCGGAAACCGTGCATCGTAATCTCAAGGGCGAAAAGGCCCGCCCTTGAGATTACTGGCCGGCTTCCGATTGGCCGACGGGCTCCTGGAGCCCGTCAGAAGCCAGCCGGAATGACTGGCCGGTTTACATTCCGACCGCCTAGATCATAATTAGGCGTGCCGCATCGTAATCGGCCCCCAAGTGTTTAGCTTAGTAAGCAGGTAGGTGGTAAGGCTGGCTTTTTTTTGGACTGGCCTTTACTGTGCGGATTGTATTATTCTAGCATCAAAACATGTTATATTGTTTGCTGCATTTTCCGTTGTCATATAAATAAGCAATGTGTTAATTGAGCGATACTCTGTAAACTGAAGCAGGAGTTATTTCTTAATGGTGAGAATTTTGTTAATCTTTCCGTGGATGTAAAATGTATTCATATTTATTTGCATACTTTTAATGCATGATATTTGAGCTTAATAATTGCTAAAAAGGGTTTGAGTTCTCCAAAGTAATTTAAACAGCCTCCTGTATTTTCATTGTTATATAATGTAAAGAACATCAACTGCACATTCTTGAAACAGGCAAACGCTTTGTCTAATTTAGCTCGCTTTATGCCTGGTATTTCACCTTAATAACTTCTAAAAAGGATTTGAGTTCTCCAAAGTAATTTAAACAGCCTCCTGTATTTTCGTTGTTATATAATATAAAGAACACCAACTGCACATTCTTAAAACAGGCAAAGCTCCGTTATCTAGCAGGTACTAGGGTCATGATTTCAGTGGTGCAGCAGGTGCAGTGGCACTGTGACTTATTACAACAAATGCCTTGGAAAAAATACAGTATTTGTTACAACATGCAATCTTCAAAGTATATAGCGCAATAATTGAAAATGTCGCGGTGTACTGTTTAAATAAAGAAAACTTGTAAACCATAGGCAACACAATACCCATTACTATGCAAGTGCGAATATTTATTTATTTAAAAGTTTTTATAGAGCGCAGACATTCACCCCACAGGGATATCGGGGCTCTGTTTACTTTATGCTCATTATTGTTTCAGAGTTTATGTTCATTTTTGTTTTTTCGCATTAATAATAAAAACAAATGTGCAGTGCAAAGTAAAAAAAAACAAACAAAAAAAAACTTTGCAAGAGACCTCTGTAATAAAAATAAAAACTTGCCCATTTCAATAAAACAATCTCACATTCAGTGTGTTTCTTTCACTTATATTGTACAACTGCTCAAATGCTCATTTGAAAAATGTAAAGTTAATTTTAATTTGTTTATCTTAACAATGGACAATAACCAAATAACATAATTTCATCTAGTTTTCGTAATCTTGTTTTTTTGGATTTGCAAAAGCAACGCTTACGCTGTACTTGTATGGTTTTTCATCCACTCTTTACCTATTCTCCCCAGAGCTGCACCACTTTCAAGCCTACTTATCAAGTACATGTTTTTTTATCTTTGTTCTATTTACCTAATCTCCCCACTTTACAATACCACTAGTAACGGCACAATATATTGCCTTTTTGTACATAAACAAGTCGTAACACTTTAACAGACTTTCTGTAACTTATATTGTACAACTACTCAGCAAGCTACAACTTACAACAGAAAAAAGCTTAACATTAATCATGTAGGCGAAACCTAATGCATTTACTAATGCTTGTTCTTTATCCTTTCTTGGGCCTGTCCTTTGAGACTGCTTTAGCTGTCTCCCCAGATTATTGTCTTTAAAAAAAAAAAGAAAAAAAAGTACATAAAATGCATACAGCAAGGGTCAGTGAGCTTCATTCATTGATCTGTTAATTTGTCATCCATATTTTGCTTCCGCCCACCACAGCATATTGTTTGGGGCCAGAGATCAGCCCTTTTACCTTTCTTCACTCAGTCTCTACACAAAGCCTGAGCACATTGTTTACATCCCCCAAAAAATAGTTTCTTTCTCTTCACTGACAAAGCTGGTTCAAATTGTGCTTTATTTTATCTACTTTTTGTATAAACAACTATGTAATTTCCCCGTTCCTCGGGTGCCCAGCTCGATTGTGATTTATTTCCAGTCTCCTTTTCAAAGTTGATGTAATAAAGTTTTTAAGTGACACTGTAGCGTTGTAGTTGCCTGCAATTGGAGTGATAGGTTTTGTGGAGATTTATTCTTTGCCCATTGACAAATAATATTAATAATAAAGTGCACGGCACAGCTGAAAAGCTTGTTATATTTAAAAAAACACCACTAGTAAAGTTGTCACCTCAGTGAATGTTTTTTATTTTTATTTGTTTTACAAGCATATGGCAGCCACGTTTGGGTATAATGAAGGAATGAATGAATAGTTAATTGACTGATGTCCATATTTGCAAATTACAAAGGTTAAATGCGAGATACTTTGTGGCAGACTGTTGCTTCATACAGTTTATTGCGCAGTGGCAAGGGCTGAAGAGGGACGGATATCCGTGTTTTTTTTTTCCTTTAACACAAAGCGGGCATAAGATATGAATTTCCCAAATTTGGCTTATCGGACACAGATTCCAGGGAATATAAGAGGCGGACTGCGTCTTTAGCTGTACGGGTGCCCTGTTGTAAAAAGATGGCCTCAGTAGGGTTCGGCGAGCGTGTTGGGATTGCCAGACATCAGAATAATATATGTGCCAGGGATTCCCTTTTATAATTGCATAATCTACATTGTATGATGTTATCTAGGGATCTCCAAACAGGCTCAGTTCTTTAATTGGGAGTGCCACTAATCTTGCTGATAAGATTTGATTTAGAGCTCATTTCTCCACCGCCTGTTGTAGACGGACCTTGGCTTTGTGGTTTGTGTGAGGCATTTTTAGAGTGTCATGTAGGGCCTTTACGTGAAGAGAACCCATATCCAACTCACGTGAGCGTTCATGCAATTAATTGCTTTTTTATTGCTGATTTAATGCCTGGGTAGTTTATAAAATATGCTTTCTGTAATTTTATTTTGTGGCATATTCTTGCATAAAAAAAATCCACTGCAGCAGTAAAGGCGAGACCTATTGGCATTGGAAATGTTTTTTATTTTATTTTATGAGAACGGCAACATGTGCCGCAGTCATAGCAGCAGGAGGAGGGGATGAAACAAGAGAAAACTGCATAACACTATTAACGCCAAATATCTCTTTTAGCAGTTAACAGTGCTCTTGCCTCCAATTAGAAGAAATCATCAGAGCAGGATTAACACCTCGCGGATAGTACAAATCAGAAGGTGGCAACCATGGAGTCCTCACTTGATTTTGGTTGGACAAAACCACCCCCTTTTGAATTTCCACATTCCCTCGCTACTTCAGGGTTGGTGAACACAAATGCCTTTCCATTATCACACTTGTGCAGGCATGCAGGGAACCAGAGTGTCGCCTTCAAGTCTCAATATTTCGGCTCCTTGTTGATAGCTTGCGGGTTCTGCCTGTGCCGCAGAGTTGCAGGGCTAAGGGTCGGAAACACGCACTCTGCTTCTGTGCACCATTATTTTACCTTTCTTTAACACTGCCTTCAAGACCTGTTTATGCTGTCCAGAATCAGCAAAAACTGTGCCGGTGCCATCTTTTTTTCCCTGCTGGACCCCTGGAGGGCCAC
Organism: Calotriton arnoldi; assembly: GCA_963921515.1. NCBI lineage: Eukaryota > Metazoa > Chordata > Amphibia > Caudata > Salamandridae > Calotriton > Calotriton arnoldi. The sequence goes on from CAWUFW010001904.1 coordinate 351,536, forward strand.
CTAGAGGCTTTCATCACTATCCAGGATTTTATTAGATTTGCTCTCATTTTCTTAAAACACTCCAATATGTGATACCTCTGGATTATCTCTGAATGTAGCTGAACCGTCTCAGTAGTTGCTTCGATGTGCTGGTTTTGTGCTCTCACAGCTATCTCTTCAATTTGACTTTGCATCTCCTTCATGGTGCCTTCCAAGGAAGCCACCCTTCAATCTATGTGGTAGCCATTTGTTGGAGATCCTTTGGTGCCGCCATTATCATTGCTTCTCCTTGTGTGAGGGTAATTTCTGAATGTCAAGAGAACCTGGCTTCTTCTCCTCGGGATGTCATTCAGATTCTGATTTAGGTTGAAGAAACCCTCTTTACTTTGTGTCGTCCGGCTTTTATTTTCTAATGGAGACATTGTCCTAAATTGGGAACATCCTCATTTTATTGGCACCTCAGGCCACTTGGCCCAGTTGTCACTCTATGAAGGTGGATCCAGTTGCCTTCTCTTAGGTGACCCCCTCTGCTCATCTCACACTGTCCTCTCCCTTCCTCACTACACCGCCATACCTTGGTCTCTTGCCAAAGCACACCTCTAGCATCCGGTTTCTTGTGGGGAGAGGAGGTGTGCACATTCTGTTTTTTGGGCTCTCCGTTTGTCCCCGCTGTTCCTTTGCATCTGTGGGTTAGGATGTCACCATTGTCTTAGCAGCCAAAAAGTACATGTGCTAGGCATTGCAGCAGAGCTACGCTGGCAGTCGGACTCTGGATGCCCCTATCTTCGAGTCCCCAGGTGATGCACTTCCCATTTCGCGGACAGATACCCCACCTCCTCATCAGGGTTGATTTCCATAGTGTAGGAGTTACAGCTGCGTCGGAGCCTCCAAATATGCAGGCATCTTGGAGCCTGCCAAGGTCCCGGCATCCCCCAACATCCCCACCCTCGCCCGGGGGGCCCTCACCCCACTTAGGGTTTTTGTTTCGACCGTCATGCTGGGGTTGACCATACAATGGTGGCAGAATGGCTCATAAGGGCTCAGGAGGTTACAGATACTTGTGGAAAACATTAAAGATGGGAGAACCAGGTCTATCAGAATGCTTTGTTGTTAACCTGGTAACTTACAATATTTGGTGTTGGGTGAGGTGGGGTGTGGCTGCAAGGCTGCTTTGAGTAGAAGGCATATAAGCTTTTGTGTTATTTATAGTATCATTTTTTATAGCTCAGGCTTTGCTCCCTGAGTTGTGATGAGTGTGAACCAGAGTCTACAGAGGTTTGGAGGTGGCAGAGGTGTCATTGTAGAATCTGAATTAAATAAACAAAGACAACAGTTAAATTTCATAGGCAGCTTTATACGTGAATCACAAAGGCACTCAAAAAAATTAGCAGCATGGCCAAAGTACAGAGTTTTACCTGGTTTTTTATGCCTTTTAACCACAAAAGGCAGGTTAAACACACATCCAATCAGAATACAGTAACAAGGTGATTTCTTCATTGTCATGAACAAATTCATCCTGCGTTATCGCTCATACAGGACAGAATTACACAATGTTCAAGCATATAACCAACAGAGTAGAAAGATGATACATGCCACCGGCATGATACAACATGGCAGAGTGTGTGATGTCCACATGCCCAGTGATTGGGACAGTGGGGACTTTCCAGAACTTAACAGCAACATAGTTTGCTAAATACTTGGTCCATTTAGGGACAGACACTTAGTCCTATCTATATATGGTATTCTAAGGATGGCTGTTGCTGGGCTAGTGAGCTTATGCATGTTGCAAGTAGTGTCCTTAAGCTAGCCTTGCATTACAAGCTGTTTAGTTTACCAGGGTTTAGCAGGGTACATTAGTTTATATGAGATCATTCTACTTCTGCACATATTATTCAGGCCATGTCGTCATTAAATATCACAAAACGTGACCAATACAAGATGGATTCCACATAAAAATCAAACACGCTTTCAGCTTTGTCGATGCATACAGTTCTATTGATAATACCTGCAGTTCTATTCCACATGTGTATCTGACTCAAACGCCTGGTTATGAATCAACCTTGAAACCAACCACTGCAGTAGACCCACTTTAAGGAATACAGAAAAATGCAACCGAACACTGCAAATTAGAAATTAAACTATAGCTTTGCAACTCTTGAGATAATAATTCAAGTAGACAATTTTAAATCCAGCTGTGCCATCCAAAACAACCAATGTTGACCACCAGTGTAATTTTAGAGATATCACCGGTCCACCAACCTCTCTACCTACCTATTCCAGACAACCCAGCTCGATCCAACTATACTAAAAGAGCAAAGAAGACTCGCCAAAGCATTCAATTAATAAACAAAAAAAGTAAAAACTGTGAAAATAACTAAAAGTCATCACCAAACCACTAACCCAACCAGAACCCTTATAAGATTTTATTGTAGGAGAATTGTACATACTATCTTTGGAGCTTGGGATCTGCGATGTTTTTAAGAAATGACATGCCATTTCTGTTATCATTATATAAAATACTTTTGTTGTAGCATAAACTTTGTGGCAAATCATCAACCAAACAAGCATTGACAAATGCAATAGCTTTAGACGCATGGTTACGTTTAATTTTTTATTTTAATATATGCATAAGCCATAAAAAGAAAAAGAAAACATGCTTCTCCCTAAGCGTGGTGGCCAAATGCTTGCAGTAAAAATGTTTCTAAAAAATTAACCATCACATGTAATTTTAATACAACAAAATGTATAATTCATTGTAGTTAGATGTACGTAGATGTATAGAAAGCCTTATTAGTTTAAGTGATTCTTATCGGCACCATAAGCTACTACTAGCTTTGAATTACTGTAACGTGAAGCCCTATTTTAAACAGAAAAGGATGACTACAAAAATTAATAATAAAGTTAAATAATGGAATGGAAAAAAGAACTAGCAAAGTAATGTACTGGCCCATGACCCCCGGCACTAAATTGCACTTCTTTGTAGGTGAATATACAGGTGATCAGGTTAAATGCCATCTCTCGTAGTGCAGGAGAGCCACTGGCTGAAGTTCTCTGATCCATTGCCCCACTGTGTATGCAATGGTGCGCAGAATCAGAATTTGAACTATTGGATGGAGAGGGGTGGTTTGAAGCCCTTGTATGTGTGTATGTATGGGTGTATATGTGTGTATTGGTATATATATGTGTGTGTGTGTGTGTGTGTGTGTATATATATATATATAATAGTTCATGGTATGTATTCATGCACTGTGAGTTGCACACAGCAATTTTGTTGGTGCCTGCCAAAAGGGTGATCCGAATCTCAACACTATCATTAATTCAAAAGAAGATAGCTGCACTCAATAGCAATTATGTGCCTTTTTGTTATTGATGAGACATGGTTTAAAACATATTGGCTCGTTTTGCCCTTGCTGGCTTGGTCACAATTTCCTTCTTTGTCCTTATTCACTTTCATTATTTGTAGGGAATCCCAACTAAATTTACTGGGATTTTAGTTTATTAAAACCAAATTGTGTTCCTTTTTACAATACAAGCTATTTAAAATAATTTATTTATGTATCACACAGGTTAACAATTTTGGGGCGTATTGATTGCACTTCATCAATTTTAAGTATCAGATCTACTTTTTTTATGGGGGAGTACTCATTTGTTTGCCAAATGAGTTTTACGCATTAGTTTATTTTATATTATAATCGTTCCCTCCTGTGTGTGTATTTACAATTCCCTATTTTCCTATATGCCAATAGTTTTGGTTTCTCTGCTTTCTCTTAGTACAATCAATTTGTATATAAAATGATAAAAGATTATGTTTATGTGGGTCTTTGTTCATTTTTATTTTTGTTTACTGACATCATTTTTTTCAGGTTTCTATGTTCCTATACATCTTTAATCCAAATGCACTTGTATATCTTCATCTTCACTGAGTCCATTTGGATGCAGAGTTCTCAATTCTAATATATCTAGATTTTAGTTGTATGAGAGATCTTTTCCAATCTCTACCTCTTTTGAATTGCTCTGATGGAAAAGACTAAAAGTATTTCAGTGCCTTCCAATCACTTTCAAGGTGTAGCTCAAAATATTTTGTTACTTCAAAGCATGTGTCCTTGTTTGACACAGCACTTATACATTCTAATACTCCAAATATATTTCAGTCCACATGGCCATTCAGTTATGTGTACCTCACATTTGCTGTTGCATCCTATTTTCTTATTTATGTTATTCTCTTCCTTCATTCGTTTGATATTGTTTTGTATTAGTATCACTCTTACAGACATTGCAATGATCACATTTTTTAAACCCATCTCTTTCTCTGTTAGAGATGATTTTTGATTGGTTTTGTCCCTAGACTGCCTTCTTACCGGCATATATGGTAGGGATGGCGCTCTCTGATTTGTAATTACTGGATGATTCCCATTAATATTTTCCAAATGTGGAACACTTTAAAAAAAAAGTCCCAGTGTGTCACGTTATCCTGCGAATGTTTATAGACTCAGTTGAGTATGTAGTTTGCATTCAGATTTACCTTGAATATTTTTGATTTTATTATAAAAAATATTTGCGATATATATCACTGCAAGGTCTTTTTGCTTTTGAAAAACATGTCGCACTTATTTTTGTTGGATATTTTGTCTCTCTGAATTTTACTTTCATCTCCTCTCTTAATTTCGTGAATTGCATTTACCCTAAACAATTACTTTTAACTCAAAGAAATTCTCCATAAAGAATACTCCATTTGAAATTAACTAGATGGAAACTATTGTCATGTAGCAGGCTAATGGTGGTTGTTTTTCTATGTAGTGTGGGTTGTATTGGATTAATAAATGCATCTTTTTGTGTCCATGTATATCACTTACTTTTCACTAAGCCTATATATGAACTGTAGCTTATAGTTGTTCTACTTTAATTTATTTTTTAATTCATCCTTTATTCAATCCTATATCAAACAGAGATCATCAGTAAACCTCAGCTATAGTCTCACTTTCTTTAAGTATCTATCATTTTTTATCTCCATGCTACCCTCTTCTCCCTCCAGCTGATCGTTAGATTTGCATAACTTGGGAAAAAGGAGGTTGCCATGTCTACCACATTTTTGCCTGTATAGGTAATGGTGTAAGAGAAAAAGATAGTTCTTTAGACAGATTCTCATCATTTATAATAACATTTTTCTGTGCTCAGTGAGGTGTTTTTCCAATGTCATGTTATATATGTATATAAAGAGATTACATATGTTGTAATGAACTTGCATCCATCCTCCAAAAGTATGTTCTGTAGGTGGGTCAGTAGATTGGTAGTTTCCCTCAGATTTCAGCTTGTACTATTGAAGTTAGGTAATAGCCGGTGTAACCTGGTATTCTCTCAGATAGTGATTCCTTTGAGGACACAATTGGTCGTTCATCTGGTTTCTTCAAGACATTTTGTCCTTTTGACAGAATGTAAATTGTAGGGATTACAGGGTATCCAACCATAAAGAATTTAAACTCGACCTCTGCAATCCATCCCTGTTATTTCCAAGTGTCAGATTTTTTTACCCCAGATTGCCTTTTTAACTTAATGCTTTTTTAGCTTAAATTTTTTTTTTATTGGTATTTGTATTTTCCATGGTACATCATTGTATTCCGTTGATTATACATAATAACATGTGAACTCAGGCAGTGCGGATCAAACATTTAATTGTACATGGATTACATCTTCAGAGGTCTAATGTGAACTTGGGTAGGTTGATTAGTGTCAAGCGTCTGTATATGTGAGTTCCCGCAAGGGTGCGGATTGATGTGTAGTCCCCCATTCCATCCCTGTCTACCTCCTTGGTTGATGACCATGTTTTCGTTCCCAATATATAGAAGCTAACTTTACGCTGTCATAAGATAAACATGAAACAGTAAACTGTGGGGGGGTGAGGAGGGGAGGGGTCTGGGGTGTCCACAAATAAAAATAACCCTTGTAGTGAGTATCTGTCTTGTGGTCGGTGCCAGTTTTTCTACAGGATGTCCGTAGCATCGGAATCGGGGAATCAAGGATGCCTAGGGTAGATTATGTCTCCTGTCACAGGTCGGGTTGTCAGTTTGGCGGGGCCCAACTATGTGGGCGATCCTTCTTCTAATATGACTATTAGGAGTTCGTATTTGCTCGTACCATCGGGGACAGGGGTGGAGTCTGGGATTGGGATGGCGTTGCCCCAGGTGGTTCTTCTTGTGTTGTCTCTTGCGTGAACTGAAACAGGAGTTGCGCGCATTCCATGGAGATGTGGTGTTTGCGAGTCCCTTTCACCTCCTCCTCCCGCAATAGCGTTTCCTCCGCTGCCCCCCATTTTTTAACCGCCCCTATCCAGGCTGCCTCAGGGGGTCCTGCTGGTGCCCTCCAGTGCATGGCTATTCCCCGCTTCGCCAGGAGTATGGCTAAGGATGCAAACCTGCCCTGCACTTTTTCTGCCTTCCGCCTGCGGAAGACTCCCAGGGCGCATGTCTCCCATGTGGTAATGTGCGTGAGGTGTACGGTCGCCCTCAGTACCTGATGTATCCTACCCCAATATGGTTGGAGTGTGGGACAGTCCCAGAACATGTGTTTGAAATTGGCCTCGGGTGTTTGGCATCTGGGGCATGCGAATTGTGTGTCGGGGTAAAAGCGATGTAGTTGGTGCGGTGTTAGGTACCCGCGATGTAAAACATTGAATTGGATGTTTTTGAATCGGGCGTTCCTTGAGACTTTCTTTGGGTATTCTAGAGCTTTTTCCCATTCCTGGTCGTGAAGAACTCGTCCTATTTCATCCTCCCATTTTTGGCGTAGGGCCTGCAAAGGGGCCGTGGTCAATTCCCTAATTGCCTTGTAGTGCCAAGTGACTAAGTGTCTGCCCCCGCCCATACGTAGGATTGTATGTAGTACCGGATGTGTCGGTGGTTCCCCTTCAGTGAGATCCCAGCATTGGCGGGCGCTGTCTACCAATCGCCCGTGCACTAGAAATTGTCCTGGAGGGAGATCGTAGCTATCCCTCATTTGGGCGTATGTTTTCAGCTGCCCATCTTCAAACAGCGTTTCAATCTCCGTCACTCCGTGTTCCGTCCATATCCGGAGGGCACCGGATGTGTAGTAGTTCTCTCTCTGTGGGAATCCCACTAGTGGGAGCAGTGGGGAGTAGAGGGGTATGTCCCGTGACATGCAGTGTATACGCATCATGCATTTGCGGGCTATCGACACCTGTAGGGAGTGTGTACACATAGGCTTGGTGCCCGGCATCAGCAATCTCCGGATAGCCGGGAGGGGCATCCGACCCACATCAGTAAATGTCTCCTCTATGTGGCGTTCCGCTGTCCAATGTGACAGCCATTGGAGCTGCGCCGCTAGGAAATAAGCTTCGAAGGAGGGGGCCCCAAACCCCCTTGTGTGGTAGGTAAGTAGAGGGTGCGTAAGGCTACTCTGTGTCTGCCGCCTCCCATATCAACGTCGTGAGTAGTGTGTCTAGCTCTTGAAAAAGGAGCGTGGCGGTATCACCGGGAGATTGGTGAAGGAGTAGAGCAATCTGGGCACCATGATCATCTTTGCTAAGGCTACACGCCCTATAGGGGCCAAGGGCAGGGTCTTCCAGAAGGCGACTGCCGCCGCAGCCCCGCTAAAGTTTTGCAGTGGTTCCCCTCGTAGAGATCTTCGGGTGAATGGTACAGCCTCACTCCCAAGTATCGGGGTGCCGCTGCACTCCAACCAAGGGTCTGGGGTCCTATCATGATCTCCGAGGGAGCTAGGTGGGGGCTAAGGGGAAAGATCGTCGATTTTCCCCAATTGACGTTAAGTCCGGAGACCTCTGCGAAGGTCTGTAATATTTCCCAGATCGGTGTAAGATCACTTGTGATATCCCGCACATAGATCAGGAGGGCGTCGGCATATAGTGACACACAATGAACCGTGTCTGCGATCGGGATACCCCAGGCTTCGCCCTCATGCCGTAGACGGATGGCTAGAGGTTCTACTGCCAAGGCGAAAAGGAGGGGGGACAAGGGGCACCCCTGCCTCGTGCCTCGCTCCATTTTAACTTAATGCTTATTGTCATTACAACAATATTTCCTCCTTTGTCTGCACTCTTATTTTCTGTATCTTGATTTTTTTGGAGAACCTATAATTATGTATTTTCCTCTTTCATTAGATCATTATTTGAATGATTCTTAATGTGCACTGTTTCATTCTTTGAAGTTATTGTCATCTCATGATGAAGGTAATTTTTTTTCCTGACAAAACAGACTACTGATATCTCGATTTTTCTTTTATATTACTGGCACCAGTCACAGATGTTTCTATATTGTATTCTTTTCTCAGAACCTCCTCACTAATGTTTCTTATGTTTTCCTCTGATACTAGTGCTTCTAGTATTTGTAGAACATTTGTAATCTCAATTAGCTGAATGTGCCTTTATATTCACATATATTTTTACTTACTTTAATTTATGTGTATACTTGTATCTGTGTAGTTTGAATGAGTTGTTGAACATAAATGTATTTCCCTTTTCCAAAATGGCCATTTCGCTTTTTGGTAGTACTGATTATACATATTTTATTTATGATTTTTTTAGGTCGAGCCTCGAGTAGCGCGCAAGCGCTGCTAGGCGAAACTTTATGTTAGGGGGTTTGGAAAGCTGACCAGACGCTCGTGCGTCATGGCCTTTTTCCTGCGGTTACGCGCGCAGGGCCGACATCTGTTTTGCATTATCGTGCCCGATAATGCAAAACAGATGTCTCGCTGTGGCGCGCGCAGACCGCTCGCTGTGGCACGCGCACAACACTCGCGTCGCCCCCACCTCCTCCCCACTCGTGCCTTCAAATGCTTGTTTTTTAAAACTGACAGTGCTGAACACAGGACCCGGCACTCTCAAAGCCCTGCCAACCTCGCTTTCTCCTGCTGCACTGCTCTAATCCGCTCTCGCTCTGTACCTAACCCAGTCCCTTCTTTCTAATTCCTTAGCCCCTCCTCCTCGCCTGCCTGTCATCTCTGCTGGGCCGCTGACTTCCTCTGCGCCTGACAGAAGACAGGAAGCAGTACTGTTCTGTCGCTACCGCTTCCGGGGGGAATTTGTTGTCCTTAGCTGCCCGTGTTTACAGGCAGGGGGATCCAGCCCAGCGCGAGTGCTGCCGGCCTCGGAGATGCGGGTACTCTCCGGCCCACGGGCTCTGCTGCTGGCCCGCAGCCCAGGCCTCCTTCTGCTTCTCTGGTACCACCTCTGCCTGGGCTCTGGCAACACCACCACTATGCCGCCCGCATCACAGCGTAAGGACAGGGGTGGCCAGGGCACCGGGTATACAAAGGACTGGGCACCGCGGTAGTTAATTGAAGTAGGGCATGTGGGTTATTAAGGCACTTGTCGTCTTATTCCCGCACACCGTCAGTGTTAGAGCGGCATTCATTGTGGTGCGTGTAAGACTGTAGAAAGTGGCATGCGGGCAGTGCACTGCTCCCAGTGACATCATCACTGTATAATTCATGTACTCCTTCTGTCGAAGCCACGAAGCGCTCCTTTGCATGGTTGATAGCAAGTATGCAGTTAACTTCCTGTGACCGTAGCCGGGGATAGCATTGATGAGCAGGCTGGCTGTATGAGTTCGTTACAAAACCTCTGATCTAAACTGCATAATTCAGTGACTTTCAATGGGGACAGGCGACGTCTGCTACTTTTAGGAGGTAATCAGTCGCTAACAATGCTGTGGGTCTGTACTCTCATAGCTAAGAGGTCAAACCGGCATACTTAGTTGTTAGACTGCTATTGACATGACATTTGACATTAAACCTCAATGATGGAATGATTAATGAAGCACAAAGGTTACTGTTTAGCAAGGAATACCAAGCCTGCTTCACAGTCCTTCTAAATTGTCAGCAATGCATCCCCTTGTCCAAGTTATACAAACATATTATAAAACCGTCCTCCTCCAGGTACTTTGTGTAAATATGTCCTCAGTTGGATGCAAATATTTATATACTCCCCCTTGTCCATTGATTTCACAGTGTGGCGGACACCTCCCCTTTATTTATTCTTCATGCATGCGCACATAGTATAATACATTTCATCCTCCCCTTTAACAGGTGCTGCTAACATCTTTTTTTTTTTTTTTTTAAACTAAACTACAAATCTTTCTGGCTTAAATCTGACTTTCACCCACTCCATTAGCTCTTCCTATTGTGAGTTTCTGGATGTGGCCATTCAGATAGAAGAGGGCAAAATAATAACTAGCCTCTTTCGAAAGGACACCGCAGGAAATACGTTGCTGCACGCAAACAGTAATCATCCTGCTCCCTTGCGCAATAGCATCCCCTTTGGCGAATTCCTTCGGGCGCGAAGGAATTGCAGCACTGAGAGTAGCTTTGTCAAAGAGCAACAAATTATGACAAAAAGATTCAGAGAACAAGGCTACAAACATACGATCATTACAGCTACCAGTAAAAAGCCAAAAACATTACACGGAATGAAGCACTTTTCTCCACAAGAAAGAAAACTCAGAGTGGTAGTGAGGCCCCAAGATTGATTGCAACCTTTAACACAAGGTCGAACAAATTTAGAAACATCATGAGACGACATTGGGGGCTGCTGGAATCTGACCCTATAATTGGGTCATGTGTAGGGAAAACACCATCTATAACCTACCGTAAGTCCAAGTCGCTAAAAGATCATCTAGTTCATAGTTACCACAACATGCCAAATACCACAACATGGCTAGGAACTGCCAAGGGATTCAGGAAATGCAATTCCTGTAAAGCTTGCAGACACAGCAGCAGTCGGGATAGTTACTCTGTAGGACAGGACAAAGAAGACAAGCATTGGCATAGCTAATAGGTCTCGCTTTGGGACCTTATAAGTATTTAGATATGCAACACAATATCCTTGGTGCAACAACATCAACTGTTGCATAACTAAACACTTATAAGGTCCCAAAGGCGAGACCTATTGGCTATGCCAATGCTTGTTTTTAATTGCGTGCCGTTCTTGAGACTGCTAAAGCTACCTCTAGGCCAGACCCAAAATACCATTGACCTAAAGCTACACTTTGGATCAGGCAGCAAGAAAAGTAGAGTGCCACCTTGTGGCATTGTGATGTTGTTACCATCACCCTTAACAAATAAATCCATGCAGACGTGCAGGAGGACTCGAGGAACAGATTCCATCTTTTCGATTGCTCTCTATTTTTAGATCATTATGCCTAATTTCTTATTGGGAACGTGAATCTAATTTTCAATATTCAAATGGTTTGTACATCGTGAACACAATTTTGCATTAACAAGGCACAAGACAAAAAGCCATCAATAGCCCACCCAGCAGCAAAAGCTAACCTTGCTAGGCAATCAGAATGAGCTCCTTATAAATCATCAGTGCTTTGAAACTCGTTAAAGCCCCTACAGTCTTATTCCAACCAGGAAGGCAATACCTGCGGGTTGCACCTGTAAGAGAAACAAGCATTGGCTATGCCAATAGGTCTTGCATTTGAGAGAGTTAGAGCTATTTGTGTTGTAAGTAACAATGTCTTTTACAGATGACACTTAAATCGCAGTGCCCTACGCATCTACGAGGTCATCTACTTGACCCAATTTTTGCTAATTGGGATGCTCTAGAAATGGAGCAGCCGCTTCCAGTTCCCTGGTCGGATCATTTTGTGATCCCTTTTAAGGTGCGGATGTCGGTTCAAAAGACTCCAGCGAAAGTTGAACTTAAGCTGAAATACAGGAGGTGGGCGAGTTTCTCGCAAGACAATTTTAGCAAGCTCCTCTTACAGGGGGCCCCCGGGTGGTCGGGAGATTGACTCGGCATGTGAGGCCTTAGATAGGCGCATTTTGGAAGCACTTGACAGCTGTGCACCCTGGGCCACAAAGGCACCCAAAAGGCAAGCAAAATCTGCCCCCTGGTTCGGAGACGAACTGAGACTGGCAAGAGCGGCCTGCAAGCAAAATCTGCCCCCTGGTTCGGAGATGAACTGAGACTGGCAAGAGCGGCCTGCAAACGTCTTGAAAGACGATGGAGAAGGGATTTCTTGGCCCAGTTGAAGACGGAATATAAAGTTAGTCTTAAGCTCTATCATACCCTTATCAGAAAAACGCGGGCGTCCTATTATAAGGAAAGAATTGTGAGAGCGGAAAATTCAATCAAAGAGCTGTTCACCGTCTACAAAGAGATCTCATCCCTGGATAAGGTCGCAGCACCGAGTATGAGTTCAGTGGAATCCTGTAACCGGATAGCAGAGTTTTTTGTAGAGAAGGTAGAGAAAATCTATTCCACCTTCCCGGTCTCTGCAAGGGAGGGGCGCACTGAGGCTGCTGCTCCTACTAACAGAAAGGGAGAGGACTATCTGGATACATTTAGTACCCCTAATCATGAGACCCTAATGAAGATAGCTAGTAGCATCAAGTCCGGCTCTCCCAGTGACCCTGCAAGGCCAAGGGTGCTGAGAGGGAGTATGGAATGCCTTGAACCGTACATTAGACATCTGTTAGAGCTCTCTTTAGCTCAGGCATTGTGCCAAAAAATGGAAGGAGGCTGTGGTCTTACCGCTGAGGAAGAAGCCGAATGTCAGCATGGACCAGCTAGACAATCTGTGTCCCATCTCGCTACTCCCTTACTTTGCAAAAATTGCAGAGAAGGTTGTGAATATCCAACTGATGGCCCATGTCAACACACATAGTCTGCTCCATCCTACTCAATCCGGTTTTCGAGCGTCGTACTCGACTGAATCTGCTCTGCTCCTCTCCACTGAGACCATTCGGAAGTACGTTGATGAGGGTCAGACGGCGGCCTTAATTTTATTAGATCTGAGTGCCGCCTTTGACACTGTTTCTCATCATACGTTGCTTCAGTGTCTCAGAAGGGGTGGGGTGGGGGGCGAAAGGCATTGGAATGGATGGAATCTTTTCTGCAGGACCGCAGTTTTCAGGTAGCGCAGGGACCTTATTTATCCAAGAGTATTAGGCTTAAACAGGGGTGCCACAGGGGTCCACCCTTAGCCCGACCCTGTTTAACCTATATGTTGCCCCAGTGGCAGACATCACTGGAAGGTTTGGGGTCAAAGTTGTGTCCTACGCCGACGACACACAATTGGTGGTGTCCCTAACACAGTCGGACGAGAAGGCAGCCACTAATTTTAATTCCTGCCTGCAAGAACTAGCGGTATGGATGGCTAGCAACTGCCTTAAACTGAACGGGAGTAAGACAGAAGTGCTGGTTATTGGTAAGGCACCTTCTGTGTGGACGTCGGCGTGGTGGCCACAGACCCTGGGTCCTATCCCTGGTCCTAGTGAACAGGTTAAGAACCTAGGGGTGTGGCTTGACCCTAAGCTCTCGTTTGAGCATCATACAAGGCGGGTGGCAGGAACCTGATTTGGAATCTTGCGTGGACTCCGCAAGACCCTGGTCCTCTTGCCTACCATAGCTAGGAAGACTATGGTCCATGCTTTGGTAACATCGAGGCTGGACTATGGAAATGTGCTTTACCTGGGGGCTAATGTCAATTGTGTACAGAGGCTTCAATGTATCCAGAACGCAGCAGCTCGCCTGGTTCTGATGCTACCTAGGCGAGCCTCTTCCAGAAAGGCTCTGGTTGCCCTTCATTGGCTTCCGATCAAGGAGCGAATCCTGTTCAAAGCTCTTTGTGTGAGCCATCGGATTCTACAAAGGAAGGGGCCCTCATACCTTCATCACCTTCTGACTTCGTATGTCCCCTCCCGCCAATTAAGGTCTAGCGGGACGGGACAGGTTATTATTCCCAGAGTCAGGAGGGCAAGGATGGGTGGGCGCTCCTTTAGTTTCATGGCAGCTCAGCAATGGAATAAACTCCTGTGGGGGCTTCGGATGGAGGCCTCGGAGCTGACTTTTCGCAAAAAGCTGAAAACTTTTCTTTTTCCCCACTGAGTAGCTTCCTGGTTGCTAGACCGTTTATGGGGGGGGGCCTGGAAGCAAAGTCTTTTTAGTCTGTACCATAGCGCGGGACACACTAGCCTAGTGTAACCATGCGCTCTATAAATGTCATTATTATTATTTTTTACCTATGTTTTTGGTTTGGAGTCTAGTAGATGTATGTGGTGTATAGGAGCACTATGTGTGTTGGATCGGAATTGTTAGTTGTGGAATTGTGTGTGGTGGAATTGTGTGGTGTGGAGTAGATTTATGTAATGGAATTATACGGGATGTTTGATAGATAGGGGTGGTAGCTGCAGAGAATAGATAGATTGGAAGATAGTGATAGGTAGTTTGTGTACGAATTGGTGAATGAATTTGAGATAGAGGAGCAGAAAGAGGGTGTGTGAAAGGGAGAAAAATGGTAGAGTATGCAATAGATGTATAAATAGGGAGTGCTTGTGTACCTGACACCCTGAGAAGAGTAGTAGAGAATGCTTTTGAGGGATGGAAAGTTTAAAAAAGGAACATGAATGAAACTGTGCTTGAAGGTTTGAATGTAATTATTTGAGAATGATGGGAAGAGTGTGTGAGGGAGAGTGGGGTGAGCGAGAGTATGAGCGAGTGAGAGAGAGACTGATTGCTTTTCTTAATGAACATCTATTAACCTTAAAATTAGGCAGTGTTGGCTGTAGGCAACTTTTTCCTGCTTGTTTTTAATTAAGAGCGAGAGAAAAAGTAATACATGTTGTGTGTGTGTATGTGGTTGATTGTGAGACAATCAAACTGTTCTGAAGCCTGCATCCGGTGGCGTAATGTAAGAATAGGTTGCCACGCCTTCCCTCTCGGACGTCCCCCCTCCCCCCCAAATTAAACAGAGGCCCCTGATACTACAGATACTCCCAGATATTCCTAGTCCTGCTTATTTTATCAGGTTGTTTTTATGCGCTTAGAAACAGGTGGGCACCAGTAAATCGATAGGTGTAACTGAAAAGTGACATTTCAGGGCAAAAAACACTTCTAAGACAACATGATACATCTGTCTTAAAATGACACGTACAATGTGTAGAGCATCATTTACGGGTGGGGCATAGGCCGGGTCTGCCTACATCTTAGAACAGGACGTTTGGGTCAAAGTGCGCGAACCAGGGCTGTTATCTAGAAAATGAAACCTGTTTTATAATGTGGTGTTTCATGCCCCTGACGAGGCGCTGAAGCGCTTTCAGTTAAGTGTCAACATCCCTCAGATGCTTGTAACACATATACTTCAGCTGATAAGCTAGCATTTAGAGGACGCACCATTTTAGGCCACTGAGGGCAACGGAGCTCAGCTACACAAGTTGCTTGCAAGGGTAGCTCAGCATGTTGAGAGGCTGCTGCAGCGAATTCCGTGAAATAGGCATGGCACCGAGTTGGATCACCAGAGCGCCAGCCAGCATCTCACCACTTACATAAACAGTAAGGAAAGCTCTGGCAGTTAACACTAAATGAAATATACAGCTATATATGTCTAGTGCCAGAGCACTCTTTTTAGGGCATCAGGCCACTGTACAAGTAACATCCATTCATACATAAAACCACACGTGGAAATACATAGTTAAGCAAACAATGGTGCATTAAAATCCTGCACTGGAATAGAAATCTCTGTGTCTAACAAAGGGAGGGACTTGGAGCGCGTCAAGGTCCAGCATACGTGTTCCAAATAATCTAATAAATGTATGTGGGGTATGCAGTTCCTAAAGAAGAATGAGTGTCTGTGGGTCAACGACTAATCTGTAGGGTACACAGTGGGCGTGTCCCTGAAAGAATCAAATGCCCTCACACACCTGGATAGGTGTCATGCTTCATCATAGGGCGTGTGCCCTCGTCGGGCCGGCGCTGCAATGCCCGACGGGCACCCTCAATGGGGGCTCTTTGCCGGAGATCTTCTTGTCCGCCGTTTGGTGAAGTGCGGGTGTGGGGGCTTAAGGAGTAGATTGGTGTTGAGGTGTGAAGGTGTGAGGTTAAAAATAAGGAAAGAGGTACTTCTCAAGAAAAACTTATGAACAAGTTCTCTTTTAAAAATGTGTGGTGCTATCTATTAGACTTTAGTTATCTTAGATAGCTATAGGTCAACATGTTTCTAGCTTCCGTGTAGTCATAACAATGATCTAGTAGCTATTCATCAGGACCAATATCAACCTAATCTACTTAGTGATTGGAGTTTTAATGTATGGGAGAAAATCAATCACACATATCTTGGTTTCGGTATTGATTTGTGATTTATTTAGCGATGACCCAAATGGGGTAAAAATTGGTGCCTCCTCGAGTTGTGCACAATAGCATGCTGTTTGCGTGAGTTTGGTCAGGACCGGCTCTCTGGACGACCTACCCTCGTGTGCCGACTCAGACACTTCCAGAGAGCCATACCCCACAAAGAAATCTCAGTACCTGAGCTCTGGTGGCCCCTACCTGCAGCTGCTCTGCACACTAGAGTGAGACTGCATCCCAGATGTAGCCAGCCCCCACTGTCTGGTGCATGCTTATCGCCCATACACTAAAGTTCTTGTTCTCATTCATCGATGGTTGAAAGAGTGCTACCTTCAGCACTTGTTTAAGCACTGTCATGTTGGGAAGTCCAGTGCAAAACCATCCTACATTCACCATGACAATTTTCCCTTCAACTGCCAAGTGCTTGACTATGGCAAAATGCCTTTCTAAAATCAAATTGACTGCACCTGAATAATATCAGCAAGTACTAAATTGAGCCTCTGGCCCTTTAAATTATAATTGCTTCCTTCTGGTAACATGACTACATCTTCTTGGCCACTGACTGGTAAGACATGTAAACAACTGTAAACAATTTGAATGTATTACAATTACACACTAGATCCTTATCAATCACAAACGATTATACTTTTCCAACTGATGTTCAGTGATTATGATGCATCAATTTCAGTTTACAGAGCACTGCTGCATTAAAACAACCTCTCTCAACAGAGTAGTCCTCCACGTCGCTGAGACTGACGATGCGTCCTACGTGTTAGTTGCGTAGAGCCTTTCGTGAGACTATACTGTGCACATATGCATAATAATAACATAGTTGCGTGTACACAGCAGAGAAGCGACGGCAAGCAGCAACACGGAGAAGTGGTAGGTTGAATGGGAAAGAAGAAATGCAGGCAACATTTTGTAGTAGCGACTGAAAACACGAGCAAAACAGTTAAAGTTAATTTAAAATATCCTAAATCACAGCACAAACATATAAATAACAAATAGAATGACGATTGGGAGTTGGTGGGGGAATGGCGGCGCACAGGCAGATTAACTGAATTGCGATCAGCGATGGGCGGTGTGAAAAGCAGCGAGTCTCCTGGGATCCCCAATGCTGCCCGGCGCAAAGTCACCTTTAATCCACTTTGGATTCACTATCTAAAATAACGAGGCAGGCGCTGGAAGCTGGAAGGCAAGAAAAAGGTTTATTACTCTTAGAGGAGACCACGTCAACTGCTGACACCAGGATGTCTTCAGGGAGGTGTTCTACTGGCAATGCTTCTGACTCTTCCTTTTATACAGTTTTACACAATGTATTTGTTTCTTTTATCATGGTTACAAGCTTGGAGTCTCCGCCCCGGGCAGGTTGTCACACAAGCCTGACATTGTTTTATCAACATGGTTAAACAAGCCCAACATTAACTCTCCTCCCACCCAGGTCAAAAACAGACAATTTAATTGCAGCTGGACCTTGCTTCAGGGTCTAAAAACGAGTGAGACCGGCCAGATCTAAGAGTCCGTTCTGTTGATAAGAACAGGTCCCATTGTTGGCAAAAACCAGTCTTGCTGTGTGTAGTGCAATAAACCATGTTTGCAAGAGTCTGTTTGGTATTTGTAACCCGTTTGTGCAGGGATGAGAGGAAAGACGAGTTTGAGGCAGCAGGTGATGTTGATGTTTGTCGTGGAAATAGTTTATAGCCCCCAGCACACATATCAGGTTTGGTCAGAGAGTCAGAAGGCTGCTAGAGGACAGGGTGAAATGAAGGTGACCAACAGAGTACAAAATGGCTGTGGTAAATCAGAATGACTGTAGTTTATGTGCACGTAGGAACTTTCATCAGACAAGATGGCGCAGAATGTTCATGATTGTGTTTTGTTCTTAACAGTCGCCCCTTTGAACATAACTAGCCATCTTGTCAGTCTATTTCGATCTCCATAATGTCCTGTATTTCTTGTTCATACATTACTCTCATTTTTGTTAACTGAGTGTCCATAGTCTTAGGGCGCAAGGCACTTATGCAAAGAGAACACAAAGGTGGTATACAGTGTACACCCAAACAGCAACCACATATTGCCAATACTGGGACCAAGAGAAACATTGATATTTTCCAACCCCAGTCCTTTAAGATGCCCCAAAGCCAACTTCCAATTGTCCAAGTCTCTGATCCTTGATGAATTTCTGAAGACAGTCTGTGGAGATGTTCGATTGCTTCATAGACAGAGGGTGAATTATCAGGGATGTATATGCAGCAACTGGCACCAATGATGCGACATGCTCCTCCACGATCCGCTAGTACCACGTCCAGGACCATGCGGTTTTGTAGGGCCACCAGACGGACCGCTTGAAGCTCGGCAGTGTTGTTGGTGAGGATGCCAGCTGTGACGTTCAGGGCGGTTTCTACCGCTTGAGACAGATGTCTGATGGCTCGGCTGTTTGCCATCGGACCCCATAGCGGGACGAGCCCTTTTGCTGCGTCAACGAACTGTGATGCGGCAGAGTCTGCTTGATCAGTGTCTTTAGAACGCTTTTCTCGATGATGCTCTGCAGGGGCTGTGTAGGTCGGTGGCAAAACAAAGGCGATGTAGCACGTGCCCCCCCAGTTTCTTGGGAGCCAGGTGTAGGCTTTGGTTCCACAGACAAAGTACATATTGGGTGATGCAACAAATGCTGGAGGATTGGCAGTGTTCAAAGTCCTTACAATGTTACAAGTGCTGTGACCCACATTCTTAGTCCCACGGCCTTCAATGCATACAAGGCCAGAGACGTTCACCACAGATAGGGCCACAGTCAGTGTTGCAGCAGTTCTTTTCTTCAGGTAGGAAAATGTGGCTCTGACAGGATTATTGAACACTTGTATTTCCACTCGTTCTTTGGAGGGGACATTCATTGGGAATGTCGTATTGGAGGTGTGAGGGCAAAGGGAGCTGCTGTTCTTCCTGTTTGGTTTAGCCAGAACTCGTTGTAGAACTGAGCGATTGTCCCATCGGAAGTGGCATTGTCTTTGTAACTTTCTTGTAGGAGCATCATCCAGGCAAGGCAAGATCCATGAACAGAAAAGGGTGAAGGGATGAAAGGGATGGAATGTTCAGTGGCATGTGGTAGCAGCCCACAGACCCAACAGTTAGTGGCATTGGTGGCAAGATTGTGCTGGTGCAGCATCTGTACGAAAGAATTATTCCAGAATTCTTTGCGTCGTTCTCGGAGATGTGGCGGTAGTGATACCAGGTAGTGTTCTTTCTTTGTGATTGGTTGCATGGTTGGTGACAATGTTCTGTATGCAGGTGCATTCTCTTCAATGATCCAGAGTGTGACCATTAGCAGGAGGCAGGTGAGAAATGCAGCTATAAGTGCAATTGTCTTTGTACTGTGCAGTTCAAAAGTCTTGGTGTCTTTGCGGTGGCTTTGCAGGTGTTCCGTTTCTTCCATCATCTTCGAGGAGCTCACCAACTGTTAGGACCACAGACTTTTGTCTGGTGTT
Organism: Calotriton arnoldi; assembly: GCA_963921515.1. Lineage (NCBI taxonomy): Eukaryota > Metazoa > Chordata > Amphibia > Caudata > Salamandridae > Calotriton > Calotriton arnoldi. Next base: position 371,096 of record CAWUFW010001904.1, read on the forward strand.
TTTCCTGGTAGCGTCGTTTGGCTGTGCTACCGATCTGAGACTCTGACTCAGTTAGTGGCCTGGTTGTTGGAGCTCCCCTTTCGTCGATCTTAGGTTGTACCCTTCCTTGGATGGCACCGTGGGGTCGGGAAATTCAGACAGTTGGAGGGTGTCTTCTTGTGGGTAGCAACTCAGAGCTGGTCGGTCTTTTGCGAGTACTTCCTCTTGCACCTCCACCTCTTCACAGGTTGCCAGCGTTGGAGGGACCTTCTTGCAGTGGTGGGCGTGCAGCCAATTTTTTTTTCCTTCCACTCGGAGGGCAGTTCGAGTGGTGATCAAGACTTGCCAGGGGCCCGTCCACCTGGGCTCCAGATTCTTCGTTCTTTGGAAGTTGCGAACTAGGATGAAGTCCCCAGGCTTTATCACATGTCCTGGGCCCCTGGATATGTCAGGCAAGGCTTGCTGCACCTTTTGGTGGATAATTGTTAGCTCGTTTGTCAATTTATGCAGATAGTCTGACATTAATATGTTCGGGACATCGTTAATGGAGGTGGGTCTTGGTGCCGCCCAAATGTTCATAGGCCTGCCGAAGACCACTTCATACGGGGTCAGTCTGTGTTTGGTCGGGGTGGAGCGCATTGATAGCAATGCCAATGGAAGGGCGTCGGGCCATTTCAACCCGGTTGTGGCAACTATTTTGGCTAGCTTTAGTTTCAATGTTGCATTGTGTCTCTCTACCAGGCCCGCTGATTGGGGGTGGAAGACGGCATGGAATTTTTGTTTTACCCCCAACCCTTTCAGTATGTTCTGTATCACTTCGGCTACGAAGTGTGGGCCGTTGTCGCTCCATAAAATTCTGCAAAGGCCGTACCGGGGGAAGAATTCTTTCAACAATACTTTTGCAGTGGCTATGGCAGTATTGTCGCGGGTGGGAAATGCCTCCACCCATTTGCTAAAAGCGCACACAACCACCAGGACATATTTTAGACCATGGCATCTCTCTAGTTGGATGTAATCCATTTGAAGGACTTCAAAGGGGTGATCAGGGACTCCAAACCCTCCCCGTGGTACTACTGTCCCTTTCCCTGGGTTGTGTTGTAGGCATACTATACATTGTTGTACTAGGCGCTTTGCAGATTCTGTTATCTTGACATTATGCCATACTCTTGTGATTAGTTCAATCATGGGGGTGGAGCCTATGTGTGCTGGTAAATGTGCCATGGTCAATATGGGGATGAGGTAGGCATTGGGTAACAGCCATTTATTTCCGTCTTTAGTTCTCCAGCAATTTTCCTCGTCTTTTAGTCCCACCTTTTCCCACTCGGTCAATTCGTCTTGTGTGCCTGTAGTCTGTATGTCCCTTACAGTGGTCCTAGCATCAGTCCATTGTTCAGCTTGTGACCTGGTCACATACATTCGTGTCATGGTTCTGTCTTCTGCTGTGGCTCGGGCAGTAACGTCTGCTAGCGCATTTCCCTGTCCAATGAGATCTGTCACTTTCCTATGTGCTTGGCATTTTATCACTGCTAGCTTTTTGGGGAGGAGGACTGCTTCCGTCAAGGTGGAGACTAAATCTCCATGCAGGATGGGTGTACCGTGTGAAGTCAGGAACCCTCTTTCTTTCCATAGAATCCCGAAATGGTGAACCACCCCGAAGGTGTATTGGCTGTCGGTGTATATGTTAACTGTCGTGCCAGCTGCTAAAATACATGCTCGTGTGAGGGCAATGAGTTCTGCTGCCTGGGCGGAACGTTGGGCAATACGGGCTGTTTCTAGAATGGTTCGGGCTGTGGTGACAGCGTATGCAGCTGAGGTGGTGCCGTCGGGGAGTTTGATGCACGAACCATCCACCCATAGTTCTCCATCTGGCTCTAGAAAGGCGGTGTCTCTGAGGTCTACTCTACTTTTTGTTTGTTCATCGGTTAGTGTCACACAGTCGTGTAGTGGAGCCACGTTAGAATCGTTCTCGGGTAGGGGTAACAGTGTGGCTGGATTGAGGGTGGTGCATCGCTTTAGGGTAATGTGCGGTGCTAGCAGGGTCAACTCATATCCTGTCAGTCGGGCGCTAGTCAAGTGTTGGGTTTTGGTCTGGTTCAGTAGTGTGTCGACTGCATGGGGTACTAAAACAGTGACTGGATTGGAAAGCACTATTCCTTCGCTCTGGCGTATTGATACCGCTGCAGCTGCCACAGCGCGCAGGCACGCTGGCAGTGCTCTGGCTACTGGATCGAGGGTGGCAGAAAAATATGCACAAGGGCGTTGTTTGTGACCAATTGATTGTGTTAGGACAGACAATGCACATCCCTCCCTTTCGTGTGTGTAGAGGAAGAATGGTTTGGAGTAATCTGGGGTTCCTAGGACTGGTGCTGAGCAAAGGGTATTGCGTAGTTCTTTAAAGGCTGTCTGGCATTCGGGGGTCCAGGGGAGAGGTGAGGGGATGTCCTTAGCTAGGAGGGAGAGAAGGGGTTTGACAATGAGGCTAAAGTTCGGTAACCACTGTCTGCAAAACGAGGTGAGGCCTATCAAAGAGCGGACTTGCTTCTGATTTTTGGGGACAGGGGTGTCTAGAATTGTCTGGATCCTGTCCTAGGTCTTGGCGTCCTACATATGATGTAGATGGATTGTTCCTAGGTGGCTGTACTCTAGGGGTATTCTGCTGGTTTCCTCCCCTATATTGCTCCCTCCTGTATTCGCCCCCTGGAGTTGTGCTATCATTACCCTTTCCTTCAAGTCCTTCTTTTTCCTTTCTGTAGCCCTGTCATTTTCGTTTCTCTGATGCTCGTAATACTGGGCCATTTGGAGAATGGCCGTCGGTTTAGATGCTGCCCAACTACTTTCGCTGGCTTGTAGTTTCTGGGATACATCTGGCAGTAATCCTTTGACGTAGTTCTGCACAAATAAGTGGTGTCCGGTTGCGGTGGACATGTCTTGTCCACTGTAATCAGAGAACACCGTTTCAAATCTGGAGAAGTACTCTGAGACGTCCTCTTGTGGTTTCTGGCGGCATGCGGTTACTATGGACCAGTCTATCTTTTTCTCTGGGATCAGCGTTTTCACTTTCTGCACTATTTTGTCAGGGAGGTCTAATATTGCTTTAACTGGTTTTTGACCAGGGTTCCGCTGTTTATTTAGTGTGTCGAGTTGTTCCCAGGTATGACCAAACAGTTCGGTATGGTTTAATTTCTTAACCTGTTTCCACACATCTGCTGGCAAACATAACCCGAAGAACAAGTCTATGTCGGCAAGTGTCATTATTGTTGATCCCAGAGCGGTACCTAGCTCGGCGTAAAAGGCGGTGGGGTTCTTTCGTAAATCCGGCAAAGATTTACGGAAGGTCAGGATGTCCTGTCTGTCCCATGGCTGATACACCCAATTGTAGACCACCGTTCCTCTAGCGTCTTGATGGTTTATATCGTCATTAGTCCCTTGTCCTCTAGGAGGTACCCAGTAAGGGGCAGCTTCTTTTATTGGCATCATGCTATCTGTTTTTTCCACTGGGGGTCCTGCTACCTTAGTTGTCCTGTCCCTATCTATCTGTCCTTGTTCTATGAGGTGACGCAATACTTCTAGTGTGGATGAAAATAGTTCTGCAACATCGTTGTCGCCTTCATCTCCGATGTCTACCTTCCTGTAGAGAGCCACTAATCGCTCGGGCCCTACGTTTTGGTACTTCTCTTCATATGCAGTAAGGGTGTGGTAACAGAGACGTACAATAAAGTATCGTTTGCGGTTTTCAACATAGGAGTCGCATATGTCTGTTACGTGTTCTTCTGTTTCTTTCCTATCTATGAGGGTTTTAACTATTTTATCAATGCCTGCTCGCTCATTTTTACTTAATCGCGGGACCCTGGGCGCTCCTATTTCCTTGGTTCCTACCTCTACTACTGCCTCCTTTGATGAGGCATTTGGTGTGGGTGGCTCGGTGGGAGCAGAGGTGGTGGAGACTGAGGCGATCGTGCCATCTCCAGCTATACTTTGGGGGTCCTGGCGTTGTACTACGGGATGAGTAGGGGCATAAGGGGGTGGCATGTATATCATTGGGGGACCTAACAATAAATCATCATCTACCCCCTGTTTTGCTGGTAACTCGGGGTAAAGAGTTAAGGGCGTTCTAACAGGGCATTGACCTGATATTTTTGATTCCTGTTCCTTTTTATCGATTTCCTTTTCTTTTAGTTCTTCTTCTAACTTTTTACAGGCTTGGTAAGCTGATTTTCGCGTTTCTTTATCTTGTCTAGCTTCGTCTCTTTTCTTTCGTTGAGCTGCTTCTTTTCGCCATAAACCAAAACTATCAAACATGGCTGGTCTAGCTTTCTTTTGTGGAGAGCTAATTCTAACGTTTCTATTTTAGCGGGATCGAAAGATCCCGTCAGTGGCCACTGATTTACCCGGTCCTTCCTAGTGTACTTATGCCATAGTTTGCTATAAGCTACGGTGGCTAATCCATATTTTACGTACATGTCCTTGTTAGGGGTGCCTTCCGGCGGTGCCGGATGACTGACCTCTAACAAACGGTCCGGTCCAAAACAATCAAACAATCTAGAGAAAACAGGCATGACGTATTTAGCGGTCAAAATGAATATCTCAATTAATGTTAGACAAAAGTCTGCACTACCTGTCCTTCGCTGTCTGCAAAGAGAGAATATTCCTATTCTACGTTGTTTGCAAGCAGGGAATGTCTCAAATAACTCAAAAAGGAATACTAGTATTTCTATCAATCAATTTAAGTCATGTTTTCTCACGACCTTACCCGGACCGTATGGACAGTTCTTCGTATTCCCCTTCCAGCGCTTGGTTGTCCTCTCACTCCAACAATCAATGCGGCGTTCCTGTAAGGCCCCAGTCAGGACCGCAGGTCACTCGAGAGAGGTCCGTTCGGAACCGGTGAAGTTCAGTCAATTGGCAGCCAGACGAGGGTCTCTTTCAGGCAGGTGCACTCCAATCATTTAGTCGTTCACTCCGTCGTTAGGACCTCTCTACTGGACCCACGTGTCTCTGATGGGCCCCCCGTTGGGTCCCCAATTTGTGAAAAGCAGCGAGTCTCCTGGGATCCCCAATGCTGCCCGGCGCAAAGTCACCTTTAATCCACTTTGGATTCACTATCTAAAATAACGAGGCAGGCGCTGGAAGCTGGAAGGCAAGAAAAAGGTTTATTACTCTTAGAGGAGACCACGTCAACTGCTGACACCAGGATGTCTTCAGGGAGGTGTTCTACTGGCAATGCTTCTGACTCTTCCTTTTATACAGTTTTACACAATGTATTTGTTTCTTTTATCATGGTTACAAGCTTGGAGTCTCCGCCCCGGGCAGGTTGTCACACAAGCCTGACATTGTTTTATCAACATGGTTAAACAAGCCCAACATTAACTCTCCTCCCACCCAGGTCAAAAACAGACAATTTAATTGCAGCTGGACCTTGCTTCAGGGTCTAAAAACGAGTGAGACCGGCCAGATCTAAGAGTCCGTTCTGTTGATAAGAACAGGTCCCATTGTTGGCAAAAAACCAGTCTTGCTGTGTGTAGTGCAATAAACCATGTTTGCAAGAGTCTGTTTGGAATTTGTAACCCGTTTGTGCAGGGATGAGAGGAAAGACGAGTTTGAGGCAGCAGGTGATGTTGATGTTTGTCGTGGAAATAGTTTATAGCCCCCAGCACACATATCAGGTTTGGTCAGAGAGTCAGAAGGCTGCTAGAGGACAGGGTGAAATGAAGGTGACCAACAGAGTACAAAATGGCTGTGGTAAATCAGAATGACTGTAGTTTATGTGCACGTAGGAACTTTCATCAGACAAGATGGCGCAGAATGTTCATGATTGTGTTTTGTTCTTAACAGCGGGAGGCGGTGAGGCAACGGCACTGTGAGCCGAGGCAAAAGAAAAAGTAGTATGCCGAAACTAACTAAATGGCCAGAAATGAACTGATCCATGTAACCGGGTCAGTCTCCAGGGCGGAAACAAAAAAGCCAATAGGCGGGACAAATGCAAAGTATTTACCAAAGAAACCAAGGGAATTTTGAAAGGCAGACCAAGGAACGAATTAAAGTAATGGGCATGGTGAAAGTCTACAGAGGTAGATATAGCATGTCGACAGACAGCGCATGTGCTGCCTGGGATCGACCTAAAAATATTGCTGCAGGTGGTCTATCCTGCCTTTGCAGAAATCTAGGAGCGCAGTGACACATCTGTTGTTGTGCTAATACATTTTTAACTCCAACTAATTAATGTCATTCACTGTTTACAATCCCTGTTTGTTTATTTTGCTTTCTGGTTGCACACAATAAAAATACAATTGCTCATAAGCATTGACAGCAGATGGAAATGTGCACGTCAACAAAAACACGTCAAATTAGCATGGACTGAATTTACAGATGAAGACTCCAAAAACAGTGTTAATAAGTGGTAATAAGAAAAATGTCACATAAAATCGTATAAAAATAATAAAAGCTATTAAATTTTCAAAAAATGGAAACCAAGCATAGAAATTTCCAAACCTGTAAGTGCAGCTGAGAATAAAAATTAAGTAAAACATCTTGTTGCTAAAATATAAGCACCTACTAAGGTTGACAGTATTAATTCATATCTACAATGCATTAAAAGCTTAGCCTTTTATGAAAGCTCTAAGTAGGAGCCTTTCTCAGTCCTAATGGAAGCGATCTTTTGGTGAGAGGCAGAAACACTTGGCCACTTGTGGCCACAAATTTGGATCTCGGAATATTCAAAAGGTCTTGACCCAAAGAACAAAACTGCTTTGTAGGTGCATATCGCATTATCATAAATTTCAAGTGTTTTGGGACCGGTCTGTTGTAAGTCTTTTATACCAGACATAACATTATAAAGTATGTGTGTTCTGAAAGAAGTGTAATAGTACTTGGAGCAAGAAGGCTGACCTCTGCCCTGTCACAGAAGTAGAGGAAGAAGGGTACAGGACCAGATACCTTTTTAAAAACACGATCCCTTGCTCCACAGAGATGCCAGATGACTCTGCGGATGAAGGGGAGCTATCCAAATGGGAATAAATATTTATAAGGTTGCTTGATTCCATTTGCTCTGATCTACATTCTGCGATTGGAGAAGATAAAACTGTGATTTGCTTGGATTTAAACTGGAGCCCCAATGGTTTGAGTCCTTATGATGAAGCAATTTTCTCATAAAGCAGAGAAACATGCGGAAGCCCTAAAGCGTGGTCTATGTTGGGAAGCATTAATGATTTTTGAGACTGGGCTCTTATAAATATGGAAGCTGAGGTTAGAACATTGGGGAATGCACATTATGGGTCAAAGTTCGTCACTGTGAAGATTCCTCCAAAGCAGAGTAAACAGGAATTTAGTAACATGGTTTCTACCCTTATGAAAGATTCATTGGGAAGTGAAACCATAATGCTGGCTCTGAGTTTGGCAGGGACAGGCTCTTCAAAGTGTCTGCATAATGGAGGGACTTAACATTTGATAATCTCAGGATTTACCTGTTCCCTTACTTCTGCAAGGCGACCTTGAAGAGAAAGCATGCCTCGCTTCCGATCAGAAAGGAAATGTTGATGATGAAGGTGCCAGCATGCTTGTTTCCGGTCCAGGAAGGACCTGGCCTGGCAGTTAGGCTGGACTGTTCCCATGAGGAACAGGGTCAAGACTGATTTGCATATGGCTGAGTCTAAACTGGGGTGACATGGTGAGCAAAAGAACAATAGATTAAACCAAGATCTGTGACTGGGGGTGAGTGGTTGAAAAGTTTCAGCACTCTGTCCATCATATTGTTGAGTTTGCTAGAGTCACCCAGCCCGCCTGAGGCTTCAGCTTGGAGTTGGGATAGCTTTGCAGTGTTTTATGGAAAGGGTTCATATTTTAGTCACTGTGCTATCTCATCTTTTGCCTTTTATCTCTCCATGGGAGGTTCCTCTTTACTTCTGTTTCCTGTTTACTTCAGTGAGCCTTGTCTTTAGCAGAACTGTATGGGGATTTTAACCCCCATAAGGTTCCTCAATAGGTGTCGTATTTCATCAGTGAAAACATTTTAATCCCAAAGAATGAATGTCTCCTAACAGGAAATTAGTGGAGTGACCTCAAAAGTTCAGAAACAGGTTGCTGCTTCACAGGCTGAAGACTGTTTTCTGCCATTCTGTATTTTGGATAATCCATTTTTCAGGTATAGTCCTAAGTAAACCTTCTTATTATGTGCAAATTCTATTCGAATATTGACTTCACCACAAGGCCCTAACAACTGTGTGATCCTTATCCTTGGGTGTAAGGGTAACAGCTTTTAGTTTTTCATGGGGATCAGTGCTTAATTCTGCACTTATAAATGTAGTGTTGTGTGAATTTGTAATGACAGAACCTTTGGGACTCCTGATGGACTCCGTAGAACTGTGACACAAGCATTAGAGAGTAGTGAAATCAGTGCAGGTTTAGAATGTTGAGTTCGCGGTTACACTCAGAAGAATAAATACCTGTGTGGTGTAGACATTGGTGAGTACCTGGGCTGGGGAGGATGCTAACCTAAGGATGCCTTAATTTAGGACTCTGTTCTTAATAGGGGTAATAGAGCTCGAAAAGCTGGTTGATCTATCGTGGGTTGTTTAGGTTTTTTTTAAAAACTAAATCCAGCACCTCAGTTTAACCTCCATTTTATTGCCACCTCTTCCGTAGCACCTAAGTTGCAAATGCATTCAGACCCATTGACCGACATAGAGCTAGTCCTTCGTTCTGAGACATACAGATGTACCTGCTGGTTATCAGAATAAGAGTGGAACTGGATGCCAGATTCATGGTGCAGAGTCTGGAGCGGTCACATGCAGATGTTCTAGAGGAGAAACACAGCGGAACTCTACTTTACTCCGTAAGTAACAAACTTCGTGTCCTTCATCCTCACCCTCTGTTGCCCACTCTGACTCTTCAGCCACACTCACAAGTCACGTCAGAAGAACAAGATGATCTATAGTGCCAGAGGCACTGAATGTGTGAGCAAAATCTTCATCCTCAAGGAATCCTTCTTTTTCAAGCCATGGTCCCAACTATTTAAACGATTTACCTGTCGCATACTTGTTTTCAAGCCTGAAAGAAAGCCATCCAGAAGTTGGGTTTATACTCATGCCTCCAAGAAGGCAAAGAAACCCACAATGATGAGAACAGGGTTGATGGGGAGGCCAAAGTATGCAGTAGCCAAAGTCACTGGACAAATGTTGTGCCCTTTGATCAACATTAAAGCTTCGATTATCAGAATAATCTCCTCCTTGAGCACAGTCAAAGAAATACTTGCTGCTGATTTCCACAAACCTTTTCATTCATAGCATAGCTTTTTTAACAGTGTATTGAAATTAGTCCACGCTAAAAAAAGTTTAGAGATTTAAAAAAAATGCACTATTTAATCCCTCTCGAGTAAGCATGAAAGAGGCTCATTCAGTTTTAGCAATCTCTTGAAGAACTTGAAAGATTTTCATCGGCTTCTTGGCAACTCCATCAATGACCTGCCCAACCTGCTAGTGAAACGTGCTTGTGTTAATAACGTTGGGAGGCTCTAGGCCCACAGCCAGTAACAGATGCCTGTGAACCATGCTATCAGCACCCCACTTTTTCCCATTTGATTAATTTTTTTTCCAATTTGGTTCTTATCCCTGATTTTGGCGTCCCACATAACTTGGTGCCTTCTTTTGCCTTTGTAACTGACTAGTTTTCTTAAATGGATGCGCCTTTCTGGTTAATAATCGAGCATTTATGTTTTTGATGCGATTTTTGATAGTTTAGTAAATAGAAGCAGAAGTGTGGGTCTTATAAATGGCCTTGGTTATTGAGAATTTAAGTCTGAGGAATCCATACAAATCTCGATTCAGGAGTTTAATTTATTTTTGCATGACTGCTACTCTAAGTGGTAATTCAAATGGATTCTTATCACAGATGCTATTGATGTCGTATTCTGCTCAGAAGAGAGGATGAACCCCCACTTTGATTGATCGGTTATGCCATACCAACATATTTGTAGAACTCTTCATCTTCGCATCTAAATTCCTGTCTAAGATGGAGACGGCATTTTTGTCTTATAAAATGGCAATAGAGTGACTAGCTTTTTTGTACATGATAACGTGAAGATATGGAAGGGGTTTATTACTTCGTTTTTGAGTGCCAGCCAAGTTGGAGAATCTGGTGCTACTTCAAAGACGCCCCAGGAAAGTAGTCTGGTGCGAGTACAAATTTGGAATACCCAATCCTCCATTCGACTTTTGCCAGTCAACATTTCTTAAGAAGGATTATGGCTCTGATGTGGTGCTGCAAAAAGTCTGACCCAATTCGATCTACTGACCTAATAAAATCTAGAAAGATACTCAGTGGGAACAAACTCAGATAGAAGTTGATAACGGGAGGTATCATAATCGTCGATGTTCCCATACTACCTCACTAAGTGATATATATAGTTTGGGAACTAATCGTATTTTCTAAAGTCTGACTACTGTTTTTGTTTTGTTATGTCTTGCCGAAGTAACCAAGTTGTCCGAGAACTAGATCCCCAGGTGATTAATATAGTTAGAAAACCCATCATTTCAGTAATTTGTGGATAGCATACTTGAGTAAGTGGGAGATACTCCGCATTTTTTTCTTTTGTTAACGAGTAATTCAAAACTGCATGGTGTTCAGCAGAGCAGGAATGGAGTTATCAGCTTTCACTGTTAAAACAAGTATGTTGTCCAAATAGGCCACAGTTTTGTGTGCCGGAAGTAAACGAGGTCCCATTAATTCCTGGGTTGCCCCTTTTGCACATAGCAGTGGTTCAGTAATGAATAAGAATACCAGTGAGTACAAGAGACACCACTGCTGTTTACCTTGTGCCAATTTAATGGAGTTGGAAAATGTTCCGTTGACCCTAAACTTGGCTATAAAGTTTCATATAGTGCCATGGCTATATGGCTAAATTGGTCACCTAGCCCAAATCTATGTGGCGCTGAACGTAAAAAAGTCCAGGAGACATTATCATAGGCCCTTTGTGTGTCCAGCGCCACTCCTGCGACAGGTGTTAATCAGCGTTACCTTATAAATTATTTGATAGAGACATGTATTATCTGCATCTAGCCTGCCCTTCAAAAAACGATTGGTTCAGGATGGGTTAAGGAGAGAAGGACTCATTCAAGGTGAATTACTAATATCATTGTGGATATCTTACAATCTGCGTTATTAAAGAGATGGGCCTATAATTTTTCGAAATGGGGTCCTTGCCCTCTTTCTGTATTTTGCCACGGGTAGCTTCGGTTGCGGTCCAACAAACTTTTCCAGTGGTTGTGAAATGTTAGAATAGAGCTCCTAAAGGTTGAATAAGAGATGCATAGCACTTCTCATAGAACTCGACTGGATATCTGTTGGGACCTAGAGCTTTCCTGGATGGTATACTCTAAATGGTATTATAAATGTCGTCTCTCACGGATGCATTCAGTCCTTATTCAGCATTGGGAGGTCATGATCATTCAGATAAATCCTGGATGATGCTGGGGAAATAGTTGAATTTTGGCGCTTAATATATAAGAATAAAAGCCATGAAGAACTAAACCTGTACCAGTACCTTATGGTATAGAATGGTTTTGTCAGTTTTTATTGCTCTATCCAGGATTTGTTCTGTTTACCCTTTGAGAATGAAGCTGTGTCTTACCTGCTTTGTTAAGCTCACTCATTTTCTCCTATTTAGGTCTCGCGCCTTGCGTTGCAGTGCGCAGCGCGAGACCTCTTGTATGAGGTTTTGAAACTGACCTAGGAATCGCACACGCTCGTGCGTGTGCGATTCGTTTTTCCCCCAGCTATTGGGCTTTGCTTGCGTCTTTATAAGAAAGACAGCACGCAATTGGGCAAAGACGGGCGCATGTCCCGCCTTTGCCGAGCCCATTCCCACCGGTGTCTAGCACGCGCAGCAGCGCGCGTTCGCCTCGCTGCCGCGCTCCCTCCCCCCCGCTCCTCTGTGGTGCGCGCGCACCACTGGTTGTTTTTTGGGTGAAAAGTGTAGCGGCGCACTGTGCGGACCCTGAGCGCTGCCGTCTCCCCCATTTTGCAGCAAGGTGCCCACGAAATCCGGCCTCTACACTCCTTGCAGCTGGAAAGGGCAGATATTTTGCTCAATCACAGCAGTATAGCCGGACTTTCGACCTGAGCCACAGCACAGTGCGGGTAAGGGTTCCCGGGAGAGGACTGATGTATGATGACTGCGTTGGCTAAGGGCATCTAAGGCTACCGTACACCAGAAGTTGAGCATTAAAAGATGGGTGATCCTAAATGCATGAGGGCACCTTTGTATGTGGGTGATGCGAGAGCCGGTCGCTGGCTAGAGCGCGTTACAGGTTTTTTTTCTACCACATTCTATTCACTCTCGAACACCGATGGGCTTTAAGCTATTTAATGAATAACGTTTCTTTATGTTTATTTAAACTTGGCAGGATAATGTGGAGCGTGCTCATTATCTTGACCTCTGACCTGCCGGCTCACAGGGCATTTCAATGCCTAATTAATTAAGAGCTGCTAGGTTTGTGGTAGGGAGTCATCCTCCGGACGGTGGTAGCCAACTGCCCTGGGCAGATTCTTCAGCTGTCCTGGGCTGTGATCTGTTTTATTAGACTGACGGTGCTTGGCCTGAGGTTTTTACAACACCATCACCGACCGAGGGCTGTATATTATCGGAGTCTCAGCCTCTTAACTGAATACGTTTTTTTCTTATTGTTAAAGGATGTTTTTCAATAATTTTCAAGCACAAAAATCTGCCTGCGGTTATTTATTCGTGCAAAAGATCTTCATGTAGAACCCCAGGCAGTAAGCAGACCCATTTTAAAAACACAGACAGATGAAACCTAGAGTCGGCGCTGCAGTGAATCAAATCTACGGCCTTTGGCTGACATGAAAACTCCAGGCTCTGCCTGTTCACAGAAGTCTATTGGAAGCACTGTGTCAGCTGAGCTATCTCACGAAATAAAGACTCTCTGCCCAGTCATCACCTGGGTGACGGTGACGGACACCTCTTACTTGAGGGTTGGGCTAAGTTTCATTAAGTACATTCACACTTTTAATATAAACCTACAGATTGTTCTATCGATATATCTTCTGGTCGTGTTTCATAAGGCATGTGCTGGAACAACATGCACACCTTCTCTCCCATCAATATTACTGCCTGTCTTAGCTTTTCAGCTTTAAACTCATACTTTAAGCTTCAGTTTCGGAAGTGAGTGGAAAATATTCCATTTTAGCTGAAATAACCAACAATTTGGTTAAATGCAAGCTGTGTTCACGCCCCCACCACTATGTCCCCAAACTTGAAATAGGGCATTAGAGGAGAAAGTAACATTGTTATTTCTCCCCGGAAGAGGAACTTTACCATATAGCCCTACGACATAGTTATGAGGTGACTCTGAGACCTAGCAGAAATCTTCTGGTCCAATGTTCCTCTTTCAAAACAGTTCATTTCTTTTAGGTCGAGCCTGGGCAGCGCATGTGCTGCTCTGCGAGGCATGCTGTATTGAGGTAGGGACTTGAAGCTCTGATCACTCTCCGCCCACATTTTTCATTGACTTGTGTCACTGTCCACTGTAAACTGTGGCTGTTCATTGGTCAAAAGGCTTAGTAGTCCCTCCTTAGTCCTGCCTTATTTCATTTTGTAACCTCCCATGGCGAGACACCCTGCTACGTGTGTTGTTTTTTGGTAGGCTGTAATCACAGCCTCCGAGCACTATTTTCTCAAATAGCTTTGTCCTGCCTGCTGTTGCAGGCAGGACACGCTCTCTCCTAACACTTTAAAAAAAAATTTATAGCACGCATTTGCAATGCAGTAGGTCTCGCATTTGCGAGAGTTAAAGCTATTGGCATTGTAAATGACAGTGCCTTTTATTTATCTGTTTTAAAAACAACACATAAATAAAAGGCATTGCCATTTACAATGCCAATAGCTCAAACTCTCATAAATGCGAGACCTATTGCATTGAAAATGCTTGTTTTAATTAGTGATCCAAATAGTAGCTTTCTTACTTGGGATCCATTCAGTTTCTTGAGGTCCTCCAACTTTTTCAGTCCCTTACTAGGGATAGGTAAGCTTTCAAGGTGTTTGATTGTTTTAGTGAAGATAACTTAGCGTAGTGGTCTTAGCTTTCATTGCCCGTACACTAATAATTATTTCAATTAAAGTAGTCTTGACAGTGTCTCTTATGATCTGTGGTACTGATTTTTCATCGAGGTATAACTTGATTGTGTTAATAATAAGGGAAAGAGTATTTTTTGTCATATAAGAGTTCAGTTATCATTGTCCATAGGAGCTAGTCCCGGAAGAAATAGAACAATGATATATATACATGCATGGTCCAAAACAAAAATGAGTTCACTTTTTAGATTAGATATGTTGGCCAGCTGTGTTTTCCAATCATTAAATAGTCAATATGTGAAAGTATTTCAATAAAGTAATGCCCTTCATGTACAAAAAGATCATCAATAACTTTCCAGACGAACTAAGAAAACTAAAAAAGAAAAAGGACACGAATTTAGGGGAGCTGAGGGACACAGACTATGAAGAGGTCCTTCAGACCTGGAGAGAGGTAGCCATTACATCAGCCTTTAGACCGGCTATATCAATATACTATATATAATTACTATACAAGGACACACATGGTAAACATTGGTAGGGCCAGTTTTGATCGCTGCCTTAGAGTATGTGGCTGGACTGAAACCTTCTTTTAGACCCTCTGGCCCTATCCGTACTTACAGCCCTTCTGGAAAGGAGTCAGATGCTGTTTGACACTGGTGATGAAAATTCCCAAGGGTATGGATGATAAAATCCTCTTGGTAAGCATGTGGAGTGAGGAAACTCCTCTCAGGCACAAAAAATGCTGTGTAACTTGCCACTTATGATAACGAGTCGCGTTATTGCCCGACCGTGGCTGGCTGAAGTGGAAAAGGGACATAGACTGGTGTATGGCTATGGAAAAAATGTCTATAAGGGGCAGGGCTGTCCAAGAAAATAAGACACAGTATGTGGCCCATGGGAAATACCCTGGTTTACTTAATCCAAGAAGGTGGACCTCATGATAATGAAGTCTCATTTCATGAAATGAGAATAAGTTTGGCAAAGTAATGATATAATATTCCTAATAATTTGTCCTGGCAGACTGCATGATCAGTTGACATTTTGATTACCTTATCTAACTAAAGTAAGGTAACGATCTTTATTCTGCACAATAACTTCCAGGCCAATTCTTCATTTGTGAAGATAGCAACGTGTATTGTTACAAGAAACTGAAAAGTAATAAACATAATCAAAACAATATATATGTGAGTCATTTTGATGAAGCGGAGCGGAGAATGTATAATTTCTTGCATCAGGATTAAATACCCTTCATAAATCAGGTGGGCGCTAGGGTATGCACAGATGAAGCATCTCTCTGCGACCTGGAAGGCCGAAACTTTCATGATGCTTGCTGCTCTGAAATCCCATCAATGGGGAAAAAGGAAATCCATGTCTACCTTAATGACGGAGTCTGGTAAGAGTTCTGATACTTGAGTGCACACGAGAAGTCAGGGGTCTCTGGGTCTTGGGTATAAATGTTAACTGGGAATAGTTCAGGTTATTACAGGGCTCGCTACGATTTGACTGTGGTACAGCCTTGCCACAAAGCTTTTAAGGTGACTAACTCATGATGAAGGTGCTACGATGCAAGCTTGCCACCAAGCATTGAAGTTAAATAAAAATCACTCTTGTGAGTCACCAGGCGCTTGTATACGAAGCAGTCTTGGAAGTACAACCTTGGCACCATCAAACATTGGGGTTGGGCTGGCAGCGCTCTGCGGAGCTGCAGATGGAGGCCGCCTGGTGTTGGGTAAACACTTTAAAGGTTAGAATCTAGTATTTGCGTTTACTTGTTTATAGGCGTTCTGATCCACTCTATATTACAAACTAGTCGTGGCCACGTGGTCTCTCTGGCTCACTTGTATGCTGAACTTTGGTCTTTACATATTAATGCTGTGGAAGAAAGAGTCTGTTGCGGGCTTTTGAAGCCAGTGTGTATCCTAACAAAGCTGTGGCGCAGGGATATTCAGTGGAATGGAGGACTGATAAAAACAAGAAATCTTGGCGAGTGCGTCTCTCAGGATGACCAATGACGTAATGCAAAACGACGCAAGTACATTTTAATCATATAGGTGTAGAACTTGTGAGTGGAATTTGGCACACTCCCTTGTGCTGGATTTATGACCCTCAACTTTTCCTCAAATCGTTTTTGTAAGGCAGTAAACTGTGCAGTGCACAAGACCCATTGTCTCTACTCAAGATCACCAGGACTGTGTTTTTTCAGATACTTGTGATTGGAAAAAAAGTAGTTTATAGTAGTTTATTTTCTTGTTATTACTGCATTGTCAACTATACAGGCAAAGTAGTAGCGAGCCCAATCTCTCCCCAAGCTGTATGGGCGGGTTGATGAAGTAAAAAATGGCCACATGGTAATTGGCTTTGGGTCCCCAGGGCGTGGGCGGCTCAGCTGGTGGGTTATGAAGTTTTGAAGAAGGCAATTGTCGGGGAGGTCATTTTTTCCAGCCAAGGCTTTGGGGCACGTTGGTCTGCTTGATTGATATCTAGGAGCAAGGAGTTCCTTTGTGTATATATATTTTCGCTCATGCTAATTTGATGTTTCAGACGGAAGAGTCGCCTAGGAATTTTTGTAGGAAGCAGAAAGATAAAGGGGCTTGTTATTGAGTTTGTTGTTAAAGGTGAGATTCACTGTGGGGTTTGCTGGTGTGACTGAACAACACATTCTACTCGGGGGAGGGGGGTGTTGGAGTGTAGGAAGAGGAGGCTCAGCAGTTGAGAAATTCCCCTCTGTCCCTGTCTTTTTCCCTTTCAAATTGATTCTTCTGAGACGTTGATTTAGGGCTAGAGGTGAAGCTAGCACTTGTTGGGTATATCTGCAGTGTGACTAGCTCTCCACCAACCCATCTGTCCTCAAGAAGTACCAGCCTTTCTGGATGTCTTTTGAGTCCCTTGTATCCCTATCTGCCTATGCACTGGGGTAGTGCCACTGAAGATCTTGTACCTGCAATCATGGATTCTGTCTCTATAAATCTGTTTTTGTGGTGTTTGCGGATCGCTGTCTTCAAATAAGGATGACTTTGCAAAGCAGCTTGTGACGATCAAAGGGTTTGCATTGCTTTTAACACAGAGTGTACTGGTGCTGCTAGATGATCCAAGTCAGTTTTCCAACAGGTCGCCAATTGAAGATGAAAATGTGCTCATAAGGCAGTAATGAGTGGGATGGTGGGTGTGGAAGAAACAGCCTGGGTTGTTTGTAAGAGGAAGAGAGATGGTGGATCTCGGGCATCCCAGACATGTGTTCGCACATGTTGGGGGATGAGCCGTAAATCATGCGGGTTGAGTGTTTGTAGATGGGTGGGATATGGTCAGAGGGTGAGAGCTCACAGACGGTAACGTGTGTTGTGGTGTATTAGAGAGTGGCTCAATATCCTTTTTGAATCAACTCAACTCTACCATACATTGGTCAACGCAGCACATGCGCATCAGTATATTTTGCCATCTTTCCCATCGCAGAGTTTAGCCTTGGACGGACGGGATCCGAGTGCTGTTCTAGCAGAGCACCACATTAGTACTGATAGAGTATTCCCAAAAGTCAAAAGAATTTAGCTTTGTATCTAAAAACAGATTGCAAGGGGCCTCCTTTGTCTAGTGGTAGCAATATAACCTTCAGCAGCAGAACGGCAACCTAAGGCCTTCTGTCTACTTTAATTATGGGCATGTTGCTGATAAGCTCTTGGCTGTGCTTGGACTTGTGGTGTAGCTTCATATGAGAAGAGTATCTATCCTACTGACTATATCCCCGACTCATGTCTCTGCCTAATATCAATGCACACAACACAGTCTATTGAGTACTCGGAATCTGGTAAAAGTGCTTCCTGGGTCAATAAACCTGGTGCACTTATTTGTGGGTAACAATTGGGTCACAAGATAAACACAGCCTTTTCTGAGGTCTGCTATGAGTGTCTACTGTGATGGGCAGTAGTAGCTGCTTTGGAAGCTTAGTATAGCCCCTTTGCTCTGTAGGAGGTATAGTGCACTGTGTAACTACAGCTGTTAATGTTACTGTTGCAAGGTGAAAGTATGTGGTATGGCAGGGGAGCCTTACCATGTAATACTAGCATAATACACAAAGATGGACCCCGGGTACTCTATCAGTACACCTTCTCTCAGTCCTGGTATTGTGGCAAAGAGCCTACAGGCTGCTTAGAGGAACATGTTTTAAGCATTTCACATCACAAACATGGACGATAAGCAATTGACACGACTCGAGAGAAATTCGTCACAATTTATAAAGAGAGCTCAGATTTTTATATATTTTTTGACACCAAAACGAAATCAATACATACAGTATTACCGGAGTTATCAATTTTAAAGCGTTAAATAAATCAGTCCTTTGGAATGTGAAAACAATGGTCAACCCATATATGCAATCGGTTACTTAGAGAGTGGGTTCCACGGAACCCACTTGGAGTTAAGGTCTTGCGAGTCCCTAGACCAGTTCACAACAGCTTGCACAATTTTACCTGGTTCATGGGAGTGGGGTGCAGAGGTGCACTTTAGCTGTAAAATGGAGCTATCAATCAGGCTGGCGGTGTTGAAATGGTTACCTTAGCAAAAAGGTACTTGCATGGCGAGTTGAGCAAACCCCTTGGAACTTTAGCAAGGAGCTGGATCTGGACCAGGAGTCTCCAAGCAGATCAGATATACCTGGCTCGGGGGGCTCGGTGCAGAGGTGCTCTTGGCTATCTGTGGTGCTGAGCAGGATCTGCGGCCAGAGGAGCTAGCAGACATGCCAGGAGAGAGTAAAAACAAATGCAAGATCTTTACGATGGCGGTGGTTGGTCGTTCGTGCAGGTGAATCTCTTCCCTTGAAGTGTCGAGTAAAGCAGGTTGTAGTCGGACTGGCCACCAACAAGCCTTAGCACCTGCAAGCACGCCGGTTGAGTAAATCTTTATCCAGAGGAGACTAGAGGAACGTTGTAGAAAGCTGAGCTTCGCTGACGGTTGGAACTACAGTTCCCAGAAGCCACCTGCCCAAGGTCTTTGAACGGCCACGCCGGACAGCTCGGGAAAGAGGACTTCAAGGTCGTGGACTTGGTGGTTTGTGCCTGCCAACTGCAGGGAACTAGTCCCTCCAGCCCAAGGAAATTCTTGTGAAGTCTGTAGTTTACAAAGGGGTTCACCTTCCTTTAAGGACTGGCCTCTCGCCTTGATCGAGTCGAGATCCTTCTGGTGCAGGGTGGCTGTCACAGGTGCAGAGCTTAGCGCCTAACTTTGTGGAGTCCTGCCTTGTCATGGAAACAGTCTCTTCTTGTTATCACACTTAATCTAAGGTTCTGGTGTCTGAGGTGCCCCTTAAATCCTGGCTGGATTTAGCGGGTGTTAGGGAGTGTGAGGACAAGCAGTCAATGAGCATGTAGTCCTGCTAATTCTCCCCAGTAGTGACTACATTCTGTGGGTGTATGCCCCTAAAACTAGTTAGAACCTGATTTCTAGACTAAATTCAAGATGGCCAATACCATTCTCGACTGTACACCTCAGCTGCAACACCCTAGAGGTGTGGTCAGCCTTGTGAAGGTGGATGCCTACTGCATAGCTAATTTCCCTCCTTCCTGCGAAAAACAGTGCCTGGGGCAGGGGGAGGCTTTGTCATCAAGTGGGGGACAAGTTCCTTTGTCTAGTGGCACAAGTGAAGCCTTTGAGGCTCACTGCAGCACCGGTCTAATCACTAGCCATCCTGTGTGGGTGGAGGTGTCACCTCCTGCTCACACAGGTCTTTGTCTCTAGCCTCTGGGAGTGGCACACACTCTCCAGCATGAGGTCAGTTTTGTAAAGACGAGTCTTACAGAGATTTGTGTAGAGAAGATTTATTGAAGATAACGGCCCTTGATGGTCTGCTCTCTGCTCCCGGTGTAACTGCTCTCCTACATTCCAGAATACTACTACAGAAGGAGCAAATGCAGTTGCCTAGGAGCGAGAAGCATTCCAATATTTATAAGAACACAAAAGTACAAGAATAGTATGAATATAACATATCTCCCCTCTAACAATAAAAACATACAGTAAATATTATTTCCCTAAACATCTCCTTTCTAACAAAAAGAAAAGCAAAAACAAAAAAAGTAAACATTCTCCATAGTCAACCAAAAGAGTACAACCAATTCAAAAGATTAATAGCAATATATCAATCACATGTATAATCATCAAGAAATTTTGGTCTGACAGTGGTGCGGGAAGAGTGACGAGTAGTGACCGGATCAACCATAAGTTTTCTTTCTGACACACTCACATTGGAGGTGGGATTAGAACTCCTAATGCATTTAAATTTAGGAGATTGACATTTCAACCATTCATTCTGTTCAGTGGCATTGCATATGGATACTTTTCTAGTGTTCCACCAATTTCCATCTGCAAGTTTTACACAATTACCTTTAACATATACAATCTCCTTGGGACATGACCATTTAGAAGCACCCTTTTTAGATCTGTCACCAATGTAAACTCTTACTAACATGCCCGTCTTAAAAAATCGACGAGGTTTATGAATGCGCGTGTTGTGTCTTTGACCATAAGAGTTCTGATATGCTTTAACACGGACTCTTATTTCTTCATGATTAGCCTCCCTTTTGCGTGCTCTATCCATCCAGGCAGGCACAGCTACAGTACAAGGTACCCTTCCCTTAAGAAGACTAAAAGGAGTTTCTTTAGTGACCGAATGTGGAGTGGTTCTATAACACCATAACATCTCTTTCACCTGTTGTTTATGATTCAAACCACTCTTACCTGTATGTTCTCAACTAGCACTCTGTTGAACCTCTCAACTAAACCATTTCCCCTTGGATGGTATACTGGAGTCTTGGTATGTTTGATGCCCCATGCTGCTAAAAATTTCTCAAATTCCGCAGAAATAAATTGAGAACCGTTGTCCGAAACAATTTCAGCAGGACAACCCTCCCTTCTAAAAATGTCCTCACAAAAAGCAATTACAACACTAGATTTTACCTCCTTTACAAACGTTACCTCAGGCCATTTTGAAAAATAATCCATCATAACAATGGCAAATTTATCATTTGTGCCGAGAGTTTCAAATGGACCACAAATATCAATGGCCAGTTTTTCCCAAGGTGATTTTGGTAAGGGTAATGGATCAATAGTGGTCTCTTGGGTGGTATGTGATTTATCACTAACAGCACAAGCAATACAATCACGTACGAATCTTTCAATTTGAGTGTCCATACCTGGCCACCAGAAATCTTCCCTAATGCGCCTCTTCATGGCAGACATGCCGCAGTGACCCTCATGCATCAGTTTTAATAACTTTTCTCTTAGACTTTGGGGAACCACAAGACGACACCCCTCCTTACAAAGTTGTTCACTATAGCAAATTCAGACCATATAAGCTTGAAAGGCTCTAAAGATTCAGGATGTAATTTCCACCCTTGAATATTTGTAAGAGCTTCTATGAGATTTTTTATGGTGATGTCGTCATTAGCAGCAGACGTCCATTCCTTTTCAGAAATTGCACTACACATATCATTAATATCAGCAATCATCCATTCATCATCATCATTAACATGTGTGCTTTCAATAGGTAATCTGGACAAACAGTCAGCATTTACATTTTTTACACCAGGCACATATTTGACATCAAACGAATATTCTTGTAGCCGGTAAAGCCATTTGGCTATTCTGGGAGTGGCTTTGGCTGCTCCCTCGTAGAAAATAAATCTACTAGTGGTTTATGGTCTGTTCGTAATGTAAATCTAATACCCCACACAAATATACGAAAGTGTTGAACACCCCACCAGCAAGCGAGCGCTTCTTTTTCAACAGTGGAATAAGTATGTTCTGCACCCTTTAATGTGCGAGAAGCAAATGCTACAACTCTCTCTTTACCATCGTGTACCTGAATCAGAACAGCACCAAGACCATGGTTGCTAGCATCAGTCGAAATTATGGTCGTGTCGTCAGGATTGAATGGTTTTAAACAAACAGCTTTTGCTATGGCTTTTTTATACCCTCAAAAGTTATTTGACACTCATCAGACCATACAAATGTTGTCCCTTTCTTCATGAGATTTCTTAAACTTTGAATTTTATCAGAGAAATGACTAACAAATTTGGAGTAGTACTCCACAAGACCGAGGAAGGATCTTAGCTGGTCTTTATCTGTTGGAGAAGGTGCTTTTTCTATGGCATCGATTAAACTGATCTTAGGTTTGACTCCTCCTTGGTTAGTGTATGACCTAAGTATTCCACCTCAGACACACAAAATTTACACTTTTCAAGACCAATAGTGAGCCCCGCATCAGCTAATTTACTCAAAACAGATTCTAAAATGATGTCATGTTGTGCAACATCACGTCCCCAAATTAATACATCGTCTTGAAATACCAATGTGTTCTCTACACCAGACAAAACTTTTTGCATCACTCTTTGAAAAACGGCGGATGCCGAAGCAAGACCAAATGGCATACGAATAAATTGGTATGCTCCCTCAGGCGTAATGAAAGAAGTGAGATGTCTGCTTCCCTCGTGTAGAAGAACCTGATGGTATGCACTGGATAAGTCTAGTGTGGTAAAATATGCACCTCCTTCCACACTGGCCAGCATTTTATTGATTCTGGGGAGAGGATGACGATCGATCCATATACACTCATTTAAGTCTCTCAAATCTATGCACATCCTGATCTTGCCGTTGGGTTTTTTAGCCAAAACCACTGGACTTAACCATTCTGATGCCTCTATGGGTTCGATCACTCCATCATTGCATAGTCTCTGTAGTTCTTCTCTCAACTTTTGTCTTAAAACCAGTGGTACGTTTCTTACCTTGTGTACTTTGGGCACAACATTGTCTTTTAAAATAATGCGGTGTTTAAATCTTTTGAGACATCCTAGAGAATTTTTGAAAAGATCAGGAAATTTGGTGACCCATTTGTTGTTAGAAGAAACTATATTCAAAACTTGATCGGGATGATTAGGATTTAAAATGATGTCTAAAGCACGTTGTTCCTTCCATCCTAGAAGTGACTTTCCCTTTTCCACTATGTAAAGTTTGGCCAACGTTTTCCTGTCTTTGAAATAAATCTCGGTTAAGACATAACCTATAACAGGAAGTTTATTGCCACAATAACCTTCTGGTGTGACATCAGTAGGTTGTAGTTCTTTTGTAGACAAACCTACGTTTTCCCAAATGGATTTATCAATTATAGAGAATGGAGAACATGAATCTGCCCACATATGAACATCTGAACCATTAATCTTCACAAGACATTTGGGAGGACGATAACTATTTTTGGGCCCATCACAATTGCAAACCTGTGAGGAATCAATCATTAATAATTCTATATAATCATTTTCACTTTCACATGAAAAGTCATCTTCTTTTACCAAATTAATGGTTTTCTTGTCAAACTGAAAATTAGGAGTGCCCTTACATAGTCTAGAATAATGCCCAATTTTCTTGCACCTATAACATCTGCTTCTGATTGCAGGACAATGACTTGCATCAGCGGTGTGTTTGGGACTTCCACATCTAAAACAATATTTGGATTTAGATTTAGATTGATCTAATTTTTTCTCATCAGATTTATAATGAAAAGATTTAATATATTGCTTGTTAGGATTGTTGATGCTATGAACAGATTCATCATGAACTTCTTTGTTGGTGGAATTACCACTTAATTCTTTTACATATCTGGAGGTGTTTTCCATTCTTTTGGCTATTGCAATTGTTTTTTCTAATGAAGGATCCTTCATGCCAAGAAGTTTTTCTTGAATCTTGAGATTATACATTCTATTAATCATTTGATCTCTGATGAGTTCATCTCTTAAATCTTTAAATTTACAATTGACAGCAAGCTTTCGTATATTAGCTACATATTGTTCAATGGATTCACTCTGAAGTTGAGCTCGAGAAAATAATTTGTGTCTTTCCACTACTACGCTGGTTTTTTTTCCAAAGTTTTCTTCAAGTGCTTTTAACACTATCTCATAAACATCAATGTCATTACTATCCCCACTTTCATTGGTTTGTTCTGAAATATTAGTAATTTGATCAACTTCTGGTAGAGTTTTTAATACATTCCTTCCTTCTTGACCTAAAGAATGTTTAAGTATGGCTAATTTTCTTTTAGACACATAAACATCTCCACCAATAGCTTCTAAGTAGGTTTCAAAAGCCTCTTTCCAGTCCTCCCATTGTATGCTTGGTTGCCCTGGATTTTGTAAAAATGATGGAGGTGCAGAGATTGACTGGGAAGTCATGTTGAAATGATGACCAAATGTACAGACTAAAAAATTATGGTGTAGTGACAAGAAAATTCCAATAGATGGCGTGTGTGTTACAGTAAATGAAATTAGACACACGAATAAGTAGGATTTAATTCTCCTTGTCGAGGAAAGAAAACTTAGTGGACATTAGTAATTCCTTTAAAAAAAATCAGTTGAAAGAAGCTGGTTTAAAGTATGAAGCGTATTCACGTTGCAAGCGTATACACGCTTGATTGCAGTAAATGAATGTTTTCCCAACTCAAAATGGTGGCACGTATGCGTGGTACGTGGATACGTAGGCTTCGCGCAGAGATAGGTGACGTATGGAGGCTTCTCACAGGAGTCACGGGAAACACAGACGTCAGGAGGAAGCTCGAGCGTGAGAAACACAGCGCGCATGCAGCGCGAGGATAGTAACAAACGGCGAATGAAGGTACTTTCATTAAAAATGTTTCAAAATAAATGCGACACACCTTTTTATGCAGACTTCGGAATATCCAGTTGTGTAGACGTCCGTCAGCCGTGATATGGATTCAAGGGCCGTTTGGATTCGATCCGATGTACGATGCGTAGATGCAGGAAAGTTATATTTCCATAAAACGAAGTAAAGTCCTTAGGATAGTTGAGTATCCCACGCTCGTCGCCAGTTTTGTAAAGACGAGTCTTACAGAGATTTGTGTAGAGAAGATTTATTGAAGATAACGGCCCTTGATGGTCTGCTCTCTGCTCCCGGTGTAACTGCTCTCCTACATTCCAGAATACTACTACAGAAGGAGCAGATGCAGTTGCCTAGGAGCGAGAAGCATTCCAATATTTATAAGAACACAAAAGTACAAGAATAGTATGAATATAACAGTCAGACTCCTGTCTTGGTGGCAAACCTTCAAAAAAGCCTGCCAAGGCACGAGAACACTCGCCTAACTTGTTGGACACTGTCTAAAGTGCCACCTAAGTACGCTCTTGTTAAACCTCAACACCACCATCGTTTTAGGGGTTAAAAACATGGTGTTTGACTCCAAACACTGACGGAATCGGCTGGGCCGTCACGGTGCTGAACATAAAGGTAATGCCCATATGCCAGCCCATGTTATCTTGAAGGACCACTGGTCACTTGCAGCAGAATTACGTTTAGAATGATACTACAGGGCAATATATGCTTGCACATACATTTCCACACATATAATATAATGCACCCTGCCTCCTGGGCTGTAGGAGGCCTCCCTTAGGGGTGACTGGCATATATTAGGTGCAGTTAGGTGACCCTGTCACACATGGTGTGTGCAGGGTCGAACTCAAGCAGGCAAGCTACTTGTGCAGGGCTGACATGGCAGATCTGCAGACTTCAGTTTTACTGGGGTCACTCAGGGTGGCACAATATGTGCTGCAGCCCTAGTACCCCCTTTCCATCCCTGCCCACCGTACCACTGGTACCATATGTTAAGGCCTTACAGGGGTTCAAAAGTACTTGCCAATTAGGTGTACCAATTCACATTTACAGTTTAATGGAAAGAGCACTGGAGCTGGGCCTGGTTGCCAGGGCCCAGCACACTTTCAGATCAATGATCACAGCATCTAGCAGCAAAAGGTGTGTGGAAGACCATCCAAAAAGGGCACTTTAGAACAGTTACCGTCATGTATAGTACAACTGAGATTTTTAACACAGTTTACACTGAACCAGGCGCGCAACGCCCATTGGGCTCAAAGGGCTTCAGCCCCCCCCCCCCCGTCGTGTGTGGCAGCCTGGGCTGAGACAGCTTCCCGGGGACACACACAGCCGCACCTGAGTACTTCGTATTCGTGAAAATCAGAGAATGAGGTTGGTGTGCACTGCCTGCTGGTGCAGTGATGCTTCCCACCAGCTGATACCCGGGTGCCACAGCAACACTTGTTGGCTACTCATGCATGTTATGTGTTGAGAGGTGGTGGCTTGCTTCCTGGTCACAAAAGTTACTTTTCCTGTTGCCAAACATAGGAAGAACTTTGATTTGACCCCAAACCACCATGGTTAAACACTACTGTCGCAATGATTACCAGGGGACTACCTTCAACACCTCCTATTTTGTGGTTCTCGCTTCTTCAATTGACATTTTCTGGCAGAAGGATAATCGTAGGCTGCCCTACATGTCTCCCCTTATGTGGGTTTTCTCAGTCCCTTTCACTTATTTAGAAGCGTATGTGAAGTGGCTGTGGGTTGAGGGCGTGGGATGGAAGCTTTTTGGTTTAACACAGAATTACGAAACGGCCTCTTCCTGTAGCCTGATGGTCTGCTTGCAGAGCCAAGATGTTTGGAGGGAGGGTATTGTACGAAGTCCTCAAGAAGAGAAACATTTGGCCGGAGCAGCTGTGTTGTGTAAGAGGAACACTCCATTTCAGTGTAAGCGCGCGTGCAGCGAGGCCCGCCTGGAATGTGTGACTTGGCACGCGGCCCGCGGGTTGTAGGACGTGCACGCCTTCTCTACATCTTCTCCACAAATCACAGGCCCGCCTTGCCGGGTTTATTCCATTCACGTTTTTTTCTCTCGGGGCCGAGAAGTGGTTTGTTCTGATCTGTGTACATACGTCTATCTTTGACGACGTATTAACCTGCAGTTCACCACCTCCCCCCCCACCCCGTCCCCCCCTACACTCACAGTGACTTGTTGGGGGTTCGCGAAGAATTGGTTCACTTTAGGTGTCCCGAGGGCTTTTTGCCGAGTTTTGAAATAGAAGCTGCACATCTCTTTTTGATTACTCCAGCTCACGCTCTTATCACCAGAGCGCGATCAGGGCACGCATTTCAGGCAGAGAACAGGTTTACAATTACAAAAGCCCCGCTTACGCACGACCAGGGACAGGAAACAACACGGCCTGTCCCTGGCACGAGACAAGAAGGGATGTGTAAAAGCATGACCTCAATAGGGAGTGAATCGGGGAGGGAGGAAACGTGCAGGAGGAAAAGTGAAGGTAGCGAACCGAGGAGGGAGTGAAAGCAAAAGGATGGCGAAGACGGTGGGAGAAGAAAAGTGAAAATGTTAAGAAGCGAATGGAAGGAGGGTTGATGAAAGGATGAGTAAAGATAGAGGAAACGCATAAAATTGGAGAATAAGGAAGGAACGTGAAAAAACAAATGAAGTGAGTGGCATAAATTGAGAGAAAAGAAGAGCTGAAGATGAGAACGATTTTGTGAGGAAATAAAGCACAGGGTGAGTAAAAGAACAAGAAGAAAGAAATCAAGACTGAGAATGGAACGATGGAGAAGAACTGAGAAGGAACAAAATGAACAATTGGGAACTGCAAGGTAGAAAGGAGAAGGAAGTAAAAGTAATTCAGAGGAATGATTGGGAAACGGAAGGGTGTAGGTAGGTTTAGCTAGGAAAAGGTGGAAATTAGGAAGGGGAATGAAGCAATTGACCGAAAGGAGGAACCATTGAGTAAAAAATGCGATGTAAGATGAAGGAAGAGCTAATTGAGATGCAGGACAGACTAATGGAAAAAATGCAAGCAGGAACAAAATAATAATGAGGGACAAGCCAAATGGGTAGAGAAAAACCAGAGCAGCTGGAGGAGAGGAAAGTGAGAGGCTTAATGGTGGAAAAAAGCAGAAATTAGAGAAAGAAAGATGAGATGGATAAACAATAATGGTATACCAGGGATAAGACAGTGGCAAGAGGAAAAAGAAACAGAGAGAAATAAAGGCCACAAAAGAAATTAATGAGGAGAAAGGTAATGTTAACGATGTGGAGTGACTTTTGGAGAGGGATGAAGAGGGATGGGAAGCAAATCACGAACAATGTGTTTATTTATTTTTTCGTATGCACTCGTATTTGAATTGTTGGGTCTTCGGATGTTTCCTTTTACCCTCTGCCGCCTTCTGCTTTTCGAGATTGTGACAAGGACACGGCACACTGAGAGGGGGCTTCATGGTGAACACCAGCATATAAATACATTAGATAAGCAGCCTTTTACTTGGATTTGGTATAGCCAAAAAAATCAAAATAAGCTGCATATGAAGTTTACAAAAAGTGCCATCATTCACCAGTCTGAACACAGTGGCTTCAAGATTATGATTGTTCCCAGTCAAAGGTTTAGGATCCTGCCTGACCTGGGGAGGAGGTGAAGAATGGGAGGATGAAGAAGGAAACTTAGCAGGTAGTTGACACCCACGAGCAAGACTTTAGTTTGGAGTTGTGTATCTGTCATCCACTCAACCCCGACCAGGTCTCCAGTGCCCTTGTTTCCTTGGATGCTTCTAAAAAAGTGTCCTGTAAACCAGCTAGATAAATGTAGATTTGTATCATAAGCCTAGCGGTGGAAGTGGTGATTATGTTCCTAATACAACCTATTCATGCCCTTTAAAAACGTGGAAAACAAGGACAGAGGCTCCCTTGGTGGACACAAAAGGGCACTGTGATGGTATCGGAGAGATTTTTATCCACGTTGTTTCCTGCTGCAGAGGAATAAATTGATCCTCCTACTACACAGATACTAAGGCTTTTCCATTCAACACAGAGGCTGTGGTCGGTGGATGGGGCTTCCTTTAGTAGAGTAGAGTATTCCTTTCTGTGTGGTCTCTCAGATACCTGTGTCCCAGGCCCTCAAGACTCCTGTCATTCTCCCTCGCTCACAAGGCCAAGCTTTGTGCCTGAAATGACTCTTTCTGAGGCGTCCTTGGCTTCCCCTATTAATCCGATACCCAGCTTCTTACAAGTAGCCCTTGCTGGTTTATTTAGTGGTAACGTGTGGCTGAGGGCCTGCAGGACACATCTTGAGCTCAGTTATGTGGCCCCGGACAGCAGCCACTGTTCTCAGAGATCCTGTTCTACCTGTAAAAGTAAAATGGCAGTTGTGGATGTTAGGGGTGGGCGAATGTATTTGTCTCTGAGTCCCAATTTTGGAGTCTCTCCAACCATAATTTTTGTCTCCCTGTCCTAGTGTCAGAATGGTAAACAGCGTTTACTTCGCATGCGATACTTCGCATGCCATTACAACGCGGTCGTTACAACGACCGCGTTGTTAGTTCGCATACATTTACTACGAAAGTCGGAACAACGACTTGCGTTAGGGGGGAGAAGGTGTTGGATTTAAAATCCAACACCTTCCCTAGTGTCCGCAAAGACTGGAGTTGGAATAGTAAATTATACTATTCCAACATCCAGCGCCCCCTACTGCAATTCGTCGTTCCGAATTGCGTAGTAAAGGTATGCGAACTAAGAACGCGGTCGTTCTAACGACCGCGTTGTAATGGCATGCGTACTAAACGCATGCTAAGTAACGAGTGCTATTCGTCAGAATCCCTACTGTAACTATGCATTAGTCTGTCTGTACCAGCGTCTGCCTCAGTGTGGGTGTATTTGTTGTCTCCCAGTGTCCTGGTCTTGTTTGTGTCTGTTTCGCCCGGCCCCCATGTTGTAACCCACTTAATTGGTGCAACTCTGGTGTCCGCTCCCTCATTGGTCTTTTTTCTTAAACTTTTTTGCTATTAATTGTTATAATATGTTGTTTTGATACTTTATAAAAAAAAAGAAAGAAAGAAAAAATATGTTTTGATGACAATCACAACTCTGCAAAAAAAAAAATGACTGACAAATAACATGTAAACATTATGTATGTCTTTGGCTCTATCATAAATCTGACAGCATATACAAAATATTTAAGGGAGTATTTTAGAGATTGTTTTTCCTTTCTTAATTGTGCTTCCCCTGGTTCCTCGCTCCCTATTTGCTTACAGGGGCCCTCTCAGTGGTGGCTGGTGACATTTGAAAGTGGTGAGCCGTAAAATTTTGAGATGGGTGACATGTGGCGAGCGAGCGTAGCGAGCAAGCCCGTCTGTTAAAGGGAGGGTTCAGGGGGTTCTCCCCCCAAAATTTGTTGAAAAAAGAGTGGGCAAATGGTGCTTTTTCAAGCAAATTTACTCACTTGTACTCAGTCAGATATGCTCACTCTCATATTCAAACTCCGTCATTTTGTCTAATATCTTGTTGTTTGCACTTTTGCTGTAGCCCCTTGTTAAACACTCACTCACTGTTTAGCTTAGTTATTGGTGCACTCGCACCCTCACCTAGTTTCTTGAAACCCTCTTACTGGATTTGGCAGTTACTTAGTTTTTGTATCACTAATGATTGACCTGATAAACTCAATGGAAGCCCCAAGTCGCTCACTCCCTCGCTTGGTCACTCAATCACTCTCACACACTCTCCAATTCATTCACTCACTTGCTTATTTACTTGTTTATCTGTCATCCTGTTAATTAATCAGTAAGTAATTCATTCAAAGAAAGTTTGTGTGTTCATGACCCATAAGTCATTTAAAAACAAACATTAAAAAAAGAAAAGGTGTGTTAAAATCATTATCGATATTAAAAACTACACATCACAAATTAAAACAGTGATAATACTTTCACTTAAACGGCTGACTAATTATTAATCTTGCCTATATATCCAGGAAAATACAAGACTTAAACTCAATTGAAAATATTTTTAAAATGACAATTTTCTCAGTTTTTCTCGAATACTAGGGTGAAAGCAATTATCTGGAGTTGGTGGCTACCGAGGGCCACTGGAAATATGCGGAAGGGAGAGACAATTATGTGGCAAGTAAATGCAAATTAGGCAGCATAATGCAGAAGATTTTGTGATAGCATTACTTCATTATTT
The DNA here is from genome assembly GCA_963921515.1 of Calotriton arnoldi. Taxonomy (NCBI): domain Eukaryota; kingdom Metazoa; phylum Chordata; class Amphibia; order Caudata; family Salamandridae; genus Calotriton; species Calotriton arnoldi. The sequence goes on from CAWUFW010001904.1 coordinate 401,995, forward strand.
GTCATTTTATGCACTTGTTAACACTGGCTGGGCTTTGGTTACACCTCAATAATAGCAGTTTAACAACCAAATGTAGCAACCAGCAACAGAAAGATGACCAGTCAACCTTTGCAAAGGACCTTCCACTGCACTGCAGCACGTTGCAGCATTTTTAGTAACTTTTGAACCGTGTGAGCTAAAAACAAATTTATTTTTGTTAAAATCTACAGATTATGTGGCAGACGATGGATTATGTGGCAAATGCTGCAAATCTATAATTATGCGAAAACCGACGCAATCACATAATTCCAGTGCCTTGCAAATACCATAGGAGGTGAGTTTGTTAAAGGAATCACTTGTCCAGGTTTTTGAAAATGAGTGTTAAAAAAGGTCTGTCACAAAGACGCAGACCGATCATCGCCCAGTTTCTTAGGTCTAGAAAAGTAAGGCAGGTACCCCAGCTGCCAACACATGCGGGCATTTTACTTTCAAGGTGCTCCTCCTTATCCCGCCACAACCCCAGCCCTTACCCACACTATACTTGATTTTTAAACTATGTCCACCCACTATCACCGGCTAGAAGACACCAGACTAAAGGCTTGCTCTGAATTGATGTTGGATTAAAGAGTACTGAACACTTAGAAGTGGGAGTCGGGAGCGAGCGCGGGGGTGGGGGCGTAGGGAATGTGTCTTAAGAGAAGCCCCTCCATAGATTCTCTCAAACATTGGCATGCAATAGTATATCCAGTTAAAGTGAAAAGCGCCTATCTTAAAGTGACTGGGCATTCACTTGGACATGTTGATAGGGGAACGTGGCAGAAGTTCGCGAGGTAGAACAATAAAAAATGCAAACCCTCCCTAAACGCCTTGGATTAGATTCACCTGCACCAAAGAACAATGCAAAATATTAACCCAGATTGGAGAATAACTGAAGAAAGAAAACAATGATGCCCTAACTGACGTCAGAAACCTCACTTTGAGAGACTCTTTATACATACCCTTTGAAAACCTCACCAAGTGTTCGTTGAACACTATTAACAAACTATTAGCTAAGTGTGCGCACATATTTAGTCACTGAGACTGACACAGTTCGACCCATTCGTACACCCTTTCTCAATCTGTCTCCCTTAAAATCAGACGGGTGCAGATAAACCAATAATTGCTGACATGTTGGGGCATAAACAGATTTGTAAAAAGCAAATATACACAAATAGGCATGCCACACACAAATACATATACATGCATCCATATTTTGTAGCTGATAGGCACGTGCCCAGAAGTACATACTTTACTGCTGGACTCACGAGGAGGGGCAAGGATACCAAGGGAACAAAGTCTGTCAGAGGATAGCCCTCGCCACAATCCCCCGCATCCGAAGAGCGACCTCCGGCGGCAGATCCTTCTCCCACCTCGCCGCCAAAACCCGGAACACCCTCCCCATCCACCTACGGCAGACCCAAGACCTGCTGACCTTCAGAAGACTCCTCAAGACCTGGCTCTTCGAGCAGTAGCAGCACTCCCCCCCCAGTGCCTTGAGACCCTCACGGGTATGTAGTGCGCTCTACAAATGCTATGATTGATTGATTGATTGGCAGTAACACCCCACATAAACATACTTTCTTGCTATCATGCATGCTCAAACACATTCACAACTTCACACACAGAAGCACACACTGCTCAAATACCTTCATAATAAATCTGCAATGCTTTCCTCTCGCTTACTCACACATTCAGTGATAAATGCAGGCAAACATTAGTATCAGCCTCACAGACACATAGACACACGTGTGCATATTTGAACTGTGTTGCATTTGTTATTTACACGCGTGTGGACTCGTTTTCTTTTCTGCTTCCCACGGCTATGAAGAAAATGTTGTGACAGCCACTTCACACTTTTGCCCATTAATACAGTAGATGTGCACACTTATGACTAAAAAGCAGTACTGTACAGACCATCACATTAGAGGTTCTGTACCCAGTAATTGCTTCTGTGCCCGAATGAAAGAAAAGGATAGAAGGCTTAGAATGACAGCTAGGCATTCTGAATGCTGTAGGCTTCAAGCTTGTGTTCGGGGCAGGCACCAGGCTCTCAGTTTAACCAAGTAATTTGGAAAGAACCCAAAAGGCTGTAAATCAGCAGTTGGTTTTATTAGAAGGAAACACATTTTTGCCATCTGTGAGCGAATGGGAAACCTTGTAATACACAAACTGAAAATAGTTAGAGTTCCTTTCAAATCATGGCTTCCAGCAGAGAGGGCTGGGGTAGAGTTGGTCATCTGAAAGGCAGCAAGGGCTTGGACGGAGCTAGTGACATGTCTGTTGGGGGTTGGGGTAGAGTCGGCTATCCGCCAGTCAGCAGGGGCCCGGACAGAGTTAGTCACGGTTATGTCTGAAGAGAGAACATTCTAGAACTAGGTGTTTAGTGATATTTGTTCACCTCCATTGATCCCAGCCCCCCCCCTGTGAGATGTGAGCAGGGTTTCAAATGGTATAAATCGGATTCTGATCCCGATGTCCGTAAAGGTATTTGTTTCAGCCTGCATGAATTTCACCCGAGTTACACATATCTAGAAGCAAGGCGTTTTCACAGTAGAGCTCTGTGCCTCGGTTTAGACTCTTGCAGTCTGCAGCTGCTCTCTTTCAGTCTGATGACTCGACACTCCGAATCCTTTAAATAGTAAGCCAAGCCAACACACTGGGAGCTATATACCAAATAAAAGTAAATGCTTAAGCAGGCAAACTCGCCATCTGGCACCAGAACCCTTGTGACTTTGCCTCCATTGGAGTTCACCGACGGTCCTACAGCCCCACCCCTCTCCTCAGGACTCCTGAGCCAATCTTCACGCTGCTCCCTTCATGAGAGCGCGCGAGGATTGGCTGGGTTAGGGGCTGCCGACGCTCTTTTGGAGACTTGGGAGCTGTGGATGCAATCCGCCCTGGGCTCCTATCATTGAAGATAGGCGAGGGTTCAAGTGCGCATGCCGGGCTGGACAAAACAAGGCACCTGTCCAACCCTACATGCGCACTTCACCCCAAGGAAGCCCTGCTGTGTGAGTGTCCCTCTCAACACAGCTCCACCCTCTACCCATGTCTGACTCAGCCCACACCTGCCTATTGAAAATAGCAAACTTTGCCATGATGCAGTGCAATGCTGCGGCTAATAAAAACGTTTAAAATGAGGCACGGGGAAGGGGGGCAACGCCCCCCCACCCCAATGAAGAAACCGCCGCTGGCCCTCTGTTTATTGATATTCCGCTCCCTCAGTGGCCTAAGCAGGCAGTGCCAGACTCCAGGTGAAGTATGATTACCAGTCATGCCTTGCAACCTAAAGCCTATGTTTCAAAGGTGTCTTGAATGTTATTTTTTTGCTTTCCTTCTCATCAATGAATATCTGAGCTGCATCTCCTGAGGCCTATACATTTATCTTCTCATCGCGAGACACTTATAAATTTGCAGAATGCCAAACTGAGTACCTGGTATTAATGCCTTTACAGAGTCTTTTAATAGTCTCAGTAGAGCTTTCCTACTTAGTATTATCTCTAGGCTCAGAAATGGAAAGACCAATTTTCTCTGCTTTCTATAGCACTATTGTGAGTGTAGCCTGACACAACGATTGGTGTGTAATAACATGAGGTAAGGCAGCTTCTTTACACAGCCACCAGCTGGGATCAAAGCACACCATACTACAAATTGAGCTGCTGCTACGTCCTTTATGCTGGGCGGAGCCTCAATCAAAAATGCAATTTTTCATGTGGTGGCAATAACTTTTCATTTGCCCAGTGCTGTGCACCTCTATTTTTTTGTCACTACCTACTATGACACCTTCTTTGAGACTTCCTCTAAACATCCATAGATGACAGACTGAAAGCTTTTTAAGTTTGACTGGGGGTTCCCCCTTCTATCCTTATTATTGCGTTTTCAGTTGTCACCTTGCGAGGTGCTGCTTTTCTAGACGTCTCTACTTTGCTGCTCTAGCCCAGCATACAAAAACACTGGGAAAGGGAGAGCGCTTCTGTGGAAGGAACCAAATTGTGTGAGGCATGGTCATAGTTTATGGCACTAGTATGTACTGTTTTTAGGCCTCGCCTACCAGAAAGATTTTGTCTGTCTGTAGCTGAAAGCTTCCTGTGGACCATACCAAAACTGACCGTGTGCTTAGAGCTTCTTATTGCTTACCACTAGTTTACTTTATTATGACTGTTCTTTGCTTGCTTCTTATTTGATCGCTTGCTTTCCCCTCCTGGTGTTTGTCCCACACTTGGAGCATATCCTCTTTACCATCCTTTTGATAGGCCTACTCGTATCCTTCCACTGCTCACAATTACGGAACTACTTTTTTAATTTAACACTCTTGAGAGTGCATATGTTTTCTTGTTGTTTGTTGCGTGATGCTTTTTCTCGTCAAATATCCACCCCGTGCTCTGTGTTGTTCCCCACATCCCCAAGCTTGTCTGTAAAAGCTTAGAAACAGGTATCTTTTTTCCAGGGTATGACTTAAGAGCAGACTTTTTATGGGTTGTTTTTGTTGTATACCCTGCATGGCATATCTTGTACAAAAGCTCAGCCCTTAGCACACAAAGGCTTTTATGATCCTGGGGTAAAGGACAGACTCTGCTGGTGTTTGAAGCAGAAGGTATAATTAGCATGACTGAAAAGCTGATGCATCTTTTCTTTGAGGTCCATAAATCTGCCACCTGGGTTGCTGCAGAGGACCAAATGGTTGGAGTATGTTTCAGTTTCGAGGCCTGCGAAAGTGTATTAGACCTTGGCAAGCGTTTTCCTTTAAACTTCCATATTCTTTTTAGATTCTGAGTTTCCGGAGTGAAAGGTATTTGAAGCATAATCCATGCCATTTATAAAGACGAAGAATATTGAATTCATTGTACAGTTTTGAGATACCTTAAGATATGTTTGTTTTTCCTTCAGTTTTTTGAAATTTTTTCCATTTACTTTTTTTAAACAATGCTTATCAAACAACCATTAGCAACGCTAATCTTTTGACATGCTCATTATAAAAGCGAGATTTATTGGCTTTTTTTCCAATGCTTTTTCTTCCATTCGTGCTTTCTACATGTCTTGTTCTGTTAGTTTGTTCCACAGATGTGTATTGTACCGCACATTGTCTCATCCTTTAGGTGTCTGCTGATTCATTTGGCCACAGCTATTGCATCTCTCTTGAAGGACATTATCTTTGGCAGTAAAGTATTTTCCTCCTAACACACCCTACATCATGGTAGGCAACCCTATAAAAAAGTCCTCAGGAGGTGCTGTGCTCTTTTTGATATTTTTCTGTGACTCCTCACTGGGCCCAAGCTATCCATAAGAGAATGCAGCAGTAGAAGATTCCTGTTTGCTCCCTTTTCCCCAGAAACCTGCATACCCCAGTTACGGCTTTGTGACTGAGGTTAGGACATGATAAAAATGTCTGGTGCACCACGATTCGCTGAGTATTTATTTGGAGATTTTTTTAAATTATTTTATTTATTTTGGCCAATCCTTGAGGATCTGTTCTGGCGTCACATTTCAGATGCTGAAATCTGGCAGGCCAGCAGTTCTAAGCTGGCACAGGCCTAGTGTACAAGCCTATGGCAGGCACAGGCATGCTAAACATAAAGAGGTGCTGTTGGGCATAGCTCAGTGAGGTTCTGCTGCACGTGGCTTGAGCAGGCCCATTTTGGCTTAGCTAGGGCTAGCATAATTGTACTATGGAGTACAAGAGGTATACTTACTGGGCTAAGTCAGATACAGTTAAGACGCTTCGTTGAACGGAGTTGATCCACTCTAGCGTTGCTCCACTAGGATATGGCAGGCTTGGTGACCCTACACAGTATTGTGACTGCCCACGGTGCATGCAGTGTGCCCTCCTAAGAGGGCCGCCCCTTAGTGTCGCATTCTGGCACTCTCACCCTCATTCCACTTGTTGGGACCCCCTGTTGTAGTCCCTCCCTTTCAGCGCTCTCTCGCGTCATTTCCGGCGCCTGGGAGAGCTGGAGCCAGGTACTTATACCTGCCCAACCCAGGTGCCGGCCTCCTTGTTCCCCTGTTAGTCCTTCTGGCGGTTTCAAGTCTGAGCAACCGGGGGCATGTCTGGTTGATTCTCCACCTCTAAAAAGGTGTGAGTAATAATCTTGGACAGGTGGTCACAGATTTAAGGGAGAAAACTCCCCAAATAAAAAATGGTAGCACTGAATGGGTTGGCCCTTTGTGTTGTTTCGCTCATCAGCGGGCGGGCAGCTTAGGTTACTCATCGCCGTCTGCCCTTGGAACGCCCGTAAGTTAACCCACCACGTTGGCATATTTCACTTATGAAATAAACCTGCAGCAAACTGTTTTTCCACCAAACCATGTGTTGCTGATTTATTTTATTCCTTGTGTGCTACGTAGCTATTTACCATGTTTGCGGGGGAGGGTTGACAATATCAGCACTTTGTTGCACGAGGCTAGGGTTGGCATATAGCAGCAAAATGTGACAGGGATAGGGAGGTCGTAGTTGTACTGGACTATTGAAGGGACAGTGGCACTAAGCTGAGTAGGTACAGTGGTGCTAGGCAAGTAGAGACACAGTTGTTTCAAACCAGGGCATACACAGTTGCAGCAGGCCACAGCAGGCACTGTTGAATCAGGATAGAGTAGTCAGTTTTGCCAGACATCAGTACGTGCTGCTGTACAAGACCTTTGCAGGCACCAGTATCCAATGGCAGGCAGACGAAGACACAGTTGTATGAGGCTACAGCGGGACAAGGTATGTTCAGGGAGGAAGAGTTGTGCAAAGATAGGCAGTTGTAGAAGGCTACATTAGACAAAGGTGTGCAAAGCAAAGGACACAGTAGAAAGCAACACGGCAGCATGCGGTCTGACCCAGATGCTCACTTGATTGAATGGTCTAAACTCTGTGTGATCTGCACTCCGACAGAGGAGCAAATGAGGGTTTGTTGTGGCAGGATGGGTGTTTTGAATGCACTTATCCTTTAAAGACCACCATTCACTTCCTTCAGCACTCACACACTCATGATGAGCCCATGCAGCTCACACACACTGTCAGGCATCCTCCTCTAGTCTCATCTTCTCGATTTGTGTGTCTCTGTTTTTGCGTCTGTGCTTCTGTGTGTCAGGATCTCTTCTGCAGGTCTTTTTTGTTGGTCTTTTTATTTCTGAGTTAATGTCTCTTGTCTCTGTTTTGCTATTACAATCATCTAATGAACTACACTTCCCCATTTGAAATAGTCTCCAATCGCTTTGTTTCATCTTTTTTATCTGGCTGCCGTGTTCTTATCTCCTTTTCTGTACCCTTGAGTCAGGGCCACTGGAACTATGCTATTTTGCGGCCGCTGCGTTTTTGCATTATTAGGGATCTGCCGTATTTACCACATAATCCAGCATCTACTGCATTACCTGCATATTTTGAGCCCATAAAATGTTGTTTCTAGCTCAAACGGTTCCAAAGTTACTAAAACAGCAGTGACGCATGTTGCCGGGCAGTGGCAGGCCCTTTACAAAGTATGACTGGTCACATTTCTCTTGCTTATTGCTATGTTTGGTTGTTGAAACTGGTAATAATGAGGCGCAACCCATGCCCAGACATGGCTAACAAGTGTAACAAGCATTGGCATAGCCAATAGGTCTCTCGCCTTTGGGACCTTATAAGTATTTAGCCATGCAGCACATTATCCTGGGTGCTAAAGTGATGGTGTGGCACTGAATATATGTTTGCTTGCGTACCCTGGAGTGCAACTGGATTTCATCTGCGTTTATATGGTACCTAGGTTGTAGCTGTCGGTGTTGCTCACAAGGTTGATATTAACAAGGATCTTCGACAGGAAACCAAGTGATTATGTAATTGGGGCCAACTAGACAGAACAATGTATAGCTGTTTTACGAATATTTGCATTAGACATTATTTACAACTTGAGGCAGGAGGAGATAAAGTCACTTGCCCCAAATCACAAGATATTTTTGATTGATGACTAAAACCAGTACTAGACTATTAGTGAAATACTAAAAAATGGGTGATAATTTTACAGACTCCCTATTGGAGTGGTTTCTTTCCAGGACAAAACAATTATGTAGATTAGCAGCACTAAAAAGAAGCAATGCCTCCTTAAGCGCACCATAAGCAACTAAGCTGGGTAAATCAGAGCTCTGGAGAAAGATTTGTGATCTGATCTTACTACAAATTGTTGGTAACTTATGACGTTTTCACAGGAACAGTAGTTCATTTATAACAGTCAGGAACCCATAACCACTGTTGGGAAGGAAGATACAAGCTAGAAACAAACCCAAGAAGCAAACACAGAATAGACAGAGCACACAGCATAGGATACACAATCTAGAATCATGCTCAGCGTGGACAGACAACGAAAATGCAAATTAGCTTTGCAAGAGTTAGGAGAGTGCTATAAAAAGCACAACGAATACAAATAGACAACCCCAAAACAAACCGGAAATATATACACATCCATAATCAGAACAGAAAGAGACACAAACTCTACGCGACCACAATAGAAAAGTTTGCAAGGTCCAGAGCCACTTTGAAACGAGCATTGGCATAGCCAATAGGTCTCGCCTTTGGGACCTTATAAGTTTTTAGCCATGCAACACTTGATGTTGTTGCACCAAGGATATTGTGCTGGATAACTAAACACTTATAAGGTCCTAAAGGCGAGACCTATTGGCTATGCCAATGCTTGTTTCCTTAGTTGCAACTTTTCAGGCAGAGCTTAGCCACCTATCGTTCTTCAGAAGACATGAAATGGAACTGTTTCAATATCTACCCATTTAAAGCTTGAGACCAAGTAATGCTTAATATGAGATAATGCTTTTTCTTATAAACTCTGACCGCCCTCAAACCCATCTTTTAGAGACTGTAATTGCTTTCTCACAAACTAGTGATATCCATTTCTCCAACAAACGAACCAAGTGCTTGCATCGTATATGTGACACTGCAGCCAGTTCTGTGTTTTGTAAGGAACCATATTGCATGCTGAACAATCTACTCATATACTAATAATGCGGATTTATCAGTCGTGTAGCAAGGATATCATGGGCCCCAACACAAGCATGTGTAGTGAGCCACAGTGCCACCCAGATGGGTAGCAAAAACATTCATAATTGGAGTGGAGGGCACCCCTACGACCCCTTGGCCCCTGTGCCATTGTACCTGCTGCACTAATTATGCCACAGCACTGAAATTGATGAGGTTCAACTCCCACAATACAGGGTTGTTGGTTAAGAAATCCAGGGCTGGGTGTGCTGTACAACACATCTGACCCCTAACTAGGTATGCTTCTAAAACAATTGACGAAGTGGACACAGACTTAGTGCACTGCCACCTCAACCAAGGACCAATGTAGATGATTCCCTGTGTCCTGAGCAACTACGTCTTGACCTTGCCTCGAGGCGAGGGAGGGTACAAACTTTGCTAGAAACATATCAACATGTCATTAGCTCACTAAATTTTCCACCCTGGCCTTTCATTTGACACCAGTGCCTTCTAGGAGATGCAGTTTTGTTTGTTTGATTTGAAGCAATTGTCACAACATACTTCATAATTGTAATTGAAATGATAGGAGTGATAGATATTAGAAAGTGATTGATGACGTAGCCGTAGAAAACGCGGGCGTTGTTTGCAAATTCTGAAATGAAACAATTTTAAAGGCATCCTCCGATCCAGCGGACTGCTCGTAAGCTAAAAGTTCCAAATGTCTAAATTGTGATAGAACAGGGAGTTACTATAGTTAAAACGTTTTATCTAATTGTAGTTGTAATGCAGTTTAATTAAGTTTGATTAAATTAACACACCTGATAACAAACAAAAAAAATCAGTGACTTGAAAGACAGGGTTTTGACACGTTTACGCTTGCGTATTTTGGCACCTTCATTCACCTCGCTGGGGAGGCTTCGGTTGAGTGGGGAGTCTGTGGAGGGTGAGGGGCCTAACGCCCTGTGAGAAGCTCACACGCACAGAGCACTTTAACATGACAATGGCGGCCGCTGAAAGGCTCCCCTGGAGGTTCTGGGACACAACGTCATCACCACCTTCAGTGAGGCGACGGTCCGTGCCGGTCAGAGCCGTCTCTCATCGCCCCTGACTGGGTGCGCAGACAGAGGGAGAGCTCGGAGGCCATCTGGCAGGAAGGGGCGACAGGCTGCGACTGGGCTAACGACGGGAAGAGCTCACTCACCTAGGAGCTGGGGCATAAGGGTATATTGAAAGACGGTCCGTTCACATTATCGAGGCCTTCTGAGAGCCTGAATGCTATGATGAGTAACGCGGGCTTGGAAGGATTCAAATTACCTCAGATGTATTTACTTTAGGGGGAGTACATTGCAACATGAGGAGGGGTGGAAGGAAAGCAAACAGCAGAACGCACAGAATGGACAATTTGGATGTAATCGAACAATGTCAGGTGAAAACAATATATGTTTGCATTTTGTGGAGTGTTTCTACTTTAAAAAAAATCTACCAATATCACTTTTGTGATCGCTATTTATACTGGGAGATTATGTGGTCTAGCGGCTAGAGCTGCAGACATGCAACTGGGTAACTAGGTTCAACAAACCCTCTTACACTGAATCAGTAAGACCACACATTTGAACGGGCGGGCACGCGCAAGAAAAACAAGCAGCAGCTAAACACGCGAGTGGTGCGCGCCGCGTGCGCTGCACTAATTAACAAGCAGCAGCTGTTTTCGGGAGTGTTGCGTGCGTGCGCAGTCGTCACTTTTCAAGATCTGCACTCGTGCTTGTGGCGCGCCCCTGCTCACTCCCGCAAGGTGGATGCCGCCACAAGCACGAGTGCAGTGCTTGAAAATGAGCAGAGCGACGGCTAAAGGCCCTCCTATGCAGCGCATTCGCGCTGCGTAGGCGAGACCTAAAAACAGGCGAGAAGCAGTGCAAGTTCCTTTGCGCAAAAAAGAGAAACAACACAGATATCAGTCCAACCTTCCATCACACACACAAATATGCACTTACATCAGAAGCATAACAGTGAAAGCTTCCCTCACGAACAAAGAGGGGATACAACAGTGCACTCTTTCTTCACACATACAAATCAGGTACAGCAATAGTCACACTTATACAAAACAGACATAGCCTGGGATGCAGCTGTATCCATTTTCCTGGCAAACATGCTGGGTGCAACACAGGCACTGGGAGTACAAACTTCACTCACACACAGACACAAGTGCAACCTACAGAGCTCCAGAGCATTCGCGACGAAGGGGTACCTACCCAGTGTCTAGCGAGCCATGCTGGTGAGGGAGCCGCGCGGGAGGGCACGCGCGTGTCCCGAAGGTTGAGAGGTGCAGGGACTGGCGCCGCATCAGAGGGTGACGGCTGGTGCAGGCCTTGCTTTGCCGCAGAAACGGGCCAGATGTATCCTCAGCAACATTTATTATTTTGAGAAGACCAGTATTCTTTTATTTTAACAGAACCACTCTTTAATTCTCACAACTTTCTCTTTAAAAAATCCCCTAAAATATTCACACTCTTGAAGAACCGGGCCTTTGGGCCTGGCGGCACAGGGCACGCCTGAAATCTTCGGGTTCACCTGCCTTGTTGCACAGAGACACGGAATACTCTGTTGGCGTAGAAAACCAAGTTTATTAGCTGCAGCTAAGCACAGTTGTCCAAGAAGTACATCAAGTAGGTTCTCAGGAGACTGCCACTTGACTCCGTGGCTCACAAGCTTTTATCGTTGAAATACATCTGTACAAACATACACCCATCGCACAACTTTTTAGCCAATCAGGAGAGTTTGAAAACAAGATATTGTGTCACCAAAATGCTCTCTGCTTACATGTTGTGTGTTATCCAGCCCCCAAAGTTAATCAATACTGGTACCCATAGTTCGGTGTTTGCAATGGCAGGACATATCTGTATGCTTCAAGAGGAAGGTTACAAAGTAGGAAAACACAGGGAGAGAATAGCGAAGGCCAGAAGATAAGTTATGGCGAGAGGAGAATACTAAAGGCTAACAGATAGTTGATACTGGGATTAGGTAGTCCAGACAAGGATTAGTTAGGCCGGCTGGTGTTTGAGATTGCTTTAAGGACAAGGACGGAGGGGGTTTTTGACACGTTGCAGTCCAAAAGGGCAGAGACACTTCGCTCATCGAGCAGCCTGTGTAAAGGCAACACAAAAATGGCGGTGACTGTAAGATGGGGTCAAAATTAAAAACCTCAGACCCTCCTTTTGCCATTACGCAGGCAATACACAAAGACTCACGCTAATCTGAATCAATGTCGATGGTCATAAAGTCGTCAAGTTGTTGCTGCAACATCATCTTCATCTTCATATTCTCCGTTTTCTGTGGCATGGGTCTTGGGACACACATAATAGCACAAAGACCACATATTGCGGGGCCACATTGTAAACAAAGGCAACACGAGAAGATGATGGCCAAAACTACTCCAACAAAGGTCAATACCTTCCATCCCCATGTGGACAGTAGTTCCCAAAACCATCCCATCAGAGACCAATTTCCTTCGTCCTGGTGGATGGACTCAGCAATGTGGTGCAATTTAGAGATGGCCTGGTATACTGTAGGGGCGTTATCAGGTATATAAATGCAACAACTCGATCCAATCAATGTACAGACTCCACCACGATCTGCGAGAATGATGTCTAACACCATTCTGTTCTGTAATGTCATAAGGCGATCCGCCTGAAGCTCAGCAGTGACATTACTCAGTGCTCCGACAGTTTCATTTATTGTTGCCTCAACTACTCGAATGAGATGTCTGATATTTCTACTATTGGCCATAGGGCCCCAAAATGGGAGGAATCCTTTAAGGAAGTCACCTCCTTCCTGTCCTGCTGTGTCCTCCAAAGCAATAACCCCTCTGCCGTACCTTGTCTTGTGATGTCCCGAAGGAGCTGTATATGTTGGAGGGAGGAGAAAAGCCATATAACAAGTCCCTGAGAAATCGGCTGGTAACCATGTATAGGCTCTGTCATGGCAGACGAAATATGTTCCTTGAGATGCTACCAATGGTGGAGACGTTCGGGATGTATAGATGTATGTAATATTACAAGTGCTCTTTCCCAATTGAGCCTTAGGATTTTGACCATTGGCTTGGAGACATAGGTGACCTTGGTGGGGTACAGTATATATAGGTGGGGATCCTTTCCTTTTGGCTCTGTCTGTAAGGCTAGTGACATAATGTGTCACATTCCAGTCAATGTATGCTTGTCGCTCGTCGGTGGGGAATTCACTAAATGTTTTATAATGTTTTGACATAGCCACTATTCCCTTTATTAGTGAATTATGACTAACGTCAATTCCATCCCTATACGGACCAACAGGATGTAGATGTTGGTTCTCATAGGCATTGGCAAACATAGAGGTGTAAGCCCAAGCAGATCCTTTTAGGGAGAAGGGTAGAACTAAATATGGCATTCCTTTATCTGTATTATGGGGTAAAAGTCCACAAACCCAACAATCGGTGGTATTGATTACTAATTGATGCTGGTGTAATAGCTGGATGAATGAATTGTTGAGATATTCCATTCTCCTAATTTGTTCATGCCCTGGTAGCGTATAGAATTGGTGTGGGGAAATAGTAGTGCGAAAAGGTATGGGCTGAGAGGTAGATATAGGTACAGATGCTGGCTGCAAAGTGTGAATAACCCAACCCACACAAGCTAATAAAACACATAACATAGTTAAAACACATAATACTACGCCACATCTATTAAATAGTAATTTACAATATTTTTCCTTCATTTTGTTTTTTTTATCAATTTCTGATTCACCGGAAGTCATCCCCTAAAGTGTTGCTCGTGGCAATCTTCCTATCTCGCTCAGTTGTGATTATTGGCCGTCCTATGACACTGCAAGTCCTGCAGACCTAGTGCCACTACTCAGGTCACAAACCAAGTCTCCTACCACGACCCTGCAAAAATGGGATGAGTCCAGTATCACATAAGGAAGAAAATATATACAATTCAAAAATTCAAAAATGCAATCTAAGAAATAAAAAAATTGCAGTTTAGGAACGAAGGGGAGAAAAAATAAAAATAAATTTCAAATGTCTTTGGCCACTCTAGGCCTCAGATTGTATCTATCCTTGTTTGGCACAGTCTGGTCTTGAAAAAGTGTCTCTGGATCAGTTGTATCTATTCTGAGATGCGATGGTACAGCTTCTTGCAAAACATCATCGTCCTCTTTCTCAGTCCGAGTCCATTCTAGGTGTGCATCGCCAAAAGGTACAAACCGGGGAACTCTCTCTCCTTCACAATCACCTATACCTTCGCGGACCCACTGATCAAAAGGCAAAGGCAAGGGTACCCTTTTGCAGTGCACACCATGGATCCAGTTCTTTTTCCCAACGACTTTTACGGCTGTACGTGTCGTCAGCAGGACCTGTCTTGGCTTCCGCCAGCGAGGCTCCAAATTCCTCTTCCTCTGAAAATTCTTAAGGCACACCCAGTCGCCAGGTTGGAGGGTGTGCCCAGGATCCGAGGAAGCCTGTGGCAAGGTGTCTTGTACCTGCTGATGGAGAACACGCAATTTAGTGGTGAGGTCATGCAAATAGTCAATTAACATTGGGTATTCTATGTCAGAGTACTTCTTGGGTCTAGGGACACCCCAGACATTAGCCGGGCGTCCGAACACAATCTCATATGGGCTAAGTCCCACACGAGTATGAACAGTTGTTCGAGTTGACAAGAGGGCTAGAGGTAAGGCGTCGGGCCAGGCAAGACCTGTGCTGGCTTGTATCTTTGCAAGTTTAAGCTTGAGAGTGCCATTATAGCACTCTACCAAACCCGCTGACTGAGGGTGGTTTGCCGCGTGGAATTTTTGCTTAATCCCAAGACCTGCACATACTTTCTGCATGATTTGACCCACGAATTCACTTCCATTGTCACTCCAGACAATTCGAGGTAAACCAAACCTCGGGAAGTATTCTTTCAGAAGGACCTTAGCTGTAGACAAGGCAGTATTATCCTTTAGGGGTAGGCCTCTATCCATCTGGAAAAGGCACATACCACCACAAGGACATACTTTAGGTTTCTGCATCTCTCCATATGAATGTAGTCTATCTGCACTACCTCAAAAGGATACGTTGGGGGAGCAAAATGGCCTGCTGGGGTTGGTGTCCCTCTTCCTGGGTTGTGCATCAAACAAACAATGCAATGCTTAACAAGATTGTCTGCACATTTAGGAATCCCTGTATTCTGCCATACCGGAGCCAAAAGCTTGCATATTCCTTTCGCACTGATGTGGGCTGGACCATGCGCCATAGTCACTACTGGAAGTACATAGGCGTCTGGTAACAGCCAACGTTGGTGTTCTGACAATTCTATCCAACATCCTGTCGCATCCAACATTCCCGTACTATCTCTCCACTTACTCAATTCTTTCTCTGTAGCCTCTTCCTGAATCATTTTCACACTTTCTATTGTGTCCTCACACATTCCTCCTTGACTGACCCATCTAGCAGGTCCAGCAACATACATATGACTCGTCACATCTCTCGCTGTCTCTTTCGCTATCTGATCCGCAAAAGCGTTTCCTTCACCCACATCATCAGTGACCCTTTTATGCGCACTACACTTCACAATTGCTATCTGAGTGGGTAAAGCAAGTGATTCCAAAAGGTCATTCACTAACTGACCATGCTGTATTTTAGTACCATGTGAGGTAAAGAATCCTCTTTCCCTCCAAAGGCGGCCAAAACTGTGGGCCACCCCAAATGCATATTGGCTGTCGGTGAACACATTCACTCTCTTCCCTTCGGCCAATACACAAGCTCTAGTCAGAGCTATCAATTCAGCTGCTTGGGCTGAATTCTGCCTAATGCGTGCTGTCTCCACAATCGTATGCAAAGTGGTAACAGCATAGGCTGCAGTCGTTTCACCATTGGGGAGCTTAAAACACGAACCATCCACCCATAGGATCCCATCCGGGTCCAGGAGCGGCGTATCTTTTAAATCAATCCTACCTTTTGTCTCCTCCTCTGTACGGAGAAAACAATCATGTTGCTCTTGAATGTCTTTCTCTACTGGGATTGGTAACAATGTAGCTGGATTTAGGGTATTACATCGCTTGATGTGCACGTGACTAGCCAAGAGCGTCAGCTCATACCCTGATAAACGGGCGCTCGTAAGATGCTGGGTTTTTGTCCTGTTTAAAAGTGTATCCACTGCATGTGGCACCATGACAATAAGCGTATTGTCTAGCACCAATCCAGCAGATTGGCGAATAGAAACTGCTGCTGTAGCTTTCAGACAACTAGGTAATGCTTTAGCTACAGGGTCTAACGTAGCCGAAAAATAAGCACACGGGCGTTGTTTGTCACCAAATTGTTGTGTCAAAACTGACAACGCGCAACCTTCTCTCTCGTGCACATAAAGTGTGAAAGGTTTGCTGTAATCCGGAGTACCCAACACAGGAGCAGAACACAAGGAAGTACGCAAATCAGTAAAACTTTTCTGGCATTCCTCTGTCCAAGGAAGAGGTTGGGGGTATCTTTAAGGGTAAGTGCTAACAAAGGTTTCGCTAACAAAGAAAAATTCGGAATCCATTGTCTGCAGTAAGAGGTAATACCTAAAAAGGCACGCACCTCTCTCTGTGTGCATGGTACAGACATTTGTGCAATTGATTGGATTCTTTCTGGGGTCAACCGCCGTCCCTCCTTCGACAAGAGATGACCTAAGTAGGTAACCTCTTGGCGACAATATTGTAATTTAGAGGGTGAAACCTTATGATGAAGGTCAGACAAGTGATGCAACAGTGAAACAGTAACTCGTTTACAAATTTCCTCAGAATCAGCAGCAACTAGCAGATCATCTACGTACTGAATAAGGGTGGCACCTGGAGGCAAAGTGAAAGCATTGAGCTGAGTTTTCAAAGCCTGACTATAAATGGAGGTACTTTCACAATAGCCTTGAGGTGCGCGCTTGAACCGGAAGCTTCGGCCTCCCAAAGAGAAGCCAAAAATATCCCTACTTTCCTCAGCAATGGGAATGCTAAAGAAAGCATTCTTAAGGTCAATGACCGAAAACCAGGCAGCTGAGGCAGGTATCATTGTCAATAAAGCAGTGATATCTGGGACGACAGGAAACTGGGGTACAACGATCTTGTTGACCTCCCGGAGATCGATTACAAAACGATAAACCGGTGGCTGGGAAGAGTCAGTACGTTTAAGGACAGGCAGAACAGGACTATTGCACACATTTCCTCTAGTCTCTTCAACCACACCTTTCTCAACCAAATCATAAATGATAGCCATCAGCGCTCTCTCACCATCACTCGAAATTCTATACTGAGGAATGCGAGGTAACCTAACATTGGACTTGAGGGTGACAACATAGGGTGGAATCTGCAAGAGACCAACATCATTGGGGCCTGTAGCCCAAAGAGTAGTAGGCAGGGAACGTAATTCAGAAGGGAGTTGGTCTCTAGACAAATATGTCGGGAAATTAATCTCTTGCCTAAAGTAAGATGTACACCAGAAGGAGAACAATGCAGTGTCGCATACAATCTCTTTAACAAGTCCAACCCCAACAAATTCTCACCACAACCAGTTGTCAAAATAAGAGGAGCCTCCAAATCATAAGGGCCAATGGAGATAGGTAAAAGACAAGAAACTGGGTTACGAACCGGGGCGCCAGAAAATCCTACAGAAACATTTGTTGAGCCAGACAAAGGTGCCCCAGGGAGTTTAGAGTGGATGATAGAACTCTTCGTTGCACCAGTATCCAAGAGAAATGGTTCTGATACACCAAGCGCAACGACATCAACATAAGGCCCATTTTGGTCCACTGGAACTGAAATGACTCCCTCACTTTGTCCACGGCTGTCCTAGCTAGAGAAACCCTGATTCTCATCTTCCATATAATAATCGTCATTATAATAATGGGAAGACTGAGTATTTTGCTGATCAAAATAATTCATGGAATGTTGCGGCGGAAAGGAACGTTGATCCTGGGACATGGTACTTCGCCCCCTCCCCTAGGTGTTGACTGGAAGCCACCTCGGCCTCGCGGCCCAGGCGTACCACCAGCACGCTGCAATAATATCGGGCAATTATTCTTGAAGTGACCTTCTTCCTTACAATAGGCACATTGATTAGGACCCAGTGGAGGCCGTGGAACAAAAGGCTCAGGTTTCTGAAACACCTTCTGAAACTGGGGAGTCGGCTGAAACTGGCGCTGAGCAGGACGAGGAGGATAAGCCTGTTGTAAAAGAGCCTTCGTCTTCAAATCTTTAGTCTTTTTATCCAATTTGTCCTTCTCCTCCTTATCCCTATTTTCGTAATATTGGGCAGTAGCCAATATCTGGGCTGAAGAAGAAACAGCCCATGAACTTTCGGAATCCTTTAATTTATTAGAGAGCTCGGGAAGCAAATTAAATACAAATTTATCTACGAACAATCGCTGTCCCCCCTCTGTACTCATATCCTGACCACTGTGATCAAGAAACGTTTCTTCAAAACGAGTGAAGAAGTCAGAGACACTCTCATCCTTCTTCTGCTTACAGGCAGCTAACTTATCCCAATTAATCTCGCAGAGCGGGCATCATAGTTTTCATTAAGGTAATTATTCTACCAGGAAGTTCTGCAATTAAATTATCGGGTTTAGCACCATCCACTTGGAGCCCATCAGCAGCTAGTATAGCATTCCAATCACCTCCTAATTCTTGGGCGTGGTCCTCCTTCCGAATCCTAGCCCACAATTGTTGTGGGACAACATTTCCCATTAACATATCTATGTCAGCCAAATTCATAATACAAGCGTTAACAGTCTGAGATAATTCCTTGTAGTAACCAGCAGGGTTTTTACGGGGGTCAGGTAAAGACTGTTTAAGGGCCAGCACCTCAGATCTCTTCCAAGGTACATGTACCCATATACGTTGGAAGTGAGCCGGTATAAGCGGATTATTACCCTGGGCTGCAACCTCTTCTCTCCATACTGGGGGAACCTCTCGCATAGGGTAGTGTTTCAGTTTGCGCCTAACAGAAGGATCAGGTTCAGACAAAGACCGGGAAAAGCACATTGATCTAAAAGTAATAAGTGTCCGTATAGCATTCTCAACCTCAGGACCCACAATAATTCCTTTATCAAAATCAGTCCTAATATCCAGCAAACCCTTGGGAGCTAAACCCAATCCCGTGGCCTCCCATTCCTGACCTAGGATTTCACACATGGCATTGAAAACGAATCTTTGTACAGGGGCATCCCACTGTTCAAAAGTATCCATGATATCTTGAACAGTATATTCAAGATCACTCAGGATCCACCTGCGAGCAAGACCCATGAACGTATCTCGTTCTTGGGAGTCAGGAAGTAAACTACGGGTCTGCCTACGGGGAAGAACAGGAGTCAGACTTACTGACCCAAAGAGAGGAGAAAAGAGACCAGAAACAGTCTCAACCATCCGCTGACGGATAGAAGGGGAAGTTGACAGAAAAACAGGAGATAATGTATGAGATGTAGCAGGAGAAGAGGCAACAGGTAGAGCGGAGGTCGAAGGCAAAGGAGACTGAGGCAAAGAAGTCGGAGGCAGAGGAGCTGGAAACAAGGGAGCTGAAGGCAAAGAAAATGGCGGGAGTGGCAGTGCCACAAAGGGCTGTGTTGGAGGTGCAGGAGCTGGAGCTGGTGGGAGAATAACAGGTTGTTGGATGGGTAACAAAAGCGGGGGTGCATTAGCGCCTTGTACATAGGGCGGGGGCGATCGTAATAAGTGAGACATTAAAGGATCCTTCTCAGGATCAGCATCGCGATTTGGGGAAGAAGTTGGCAGCACTGGGTAACATTTGTCAATCGCCATGTGATGTTGTCTATCTAAGATCTCTATCGCATGATCTATTTCATTATTTTTAAACTGTTGGGCAGCCTGTATGACAGTGATATCTTTTTCTTTCTTATCTCTTTTTGCCTGTTTAATTTCTTTCTGTTTGGCTTCCTTGCGCCAAAGGCGAAAAGAGTCAAACATAGCCGGCCGGGCTTTTCTTTTAAACAAAGTAGCTTCTAAATTGTCTAAAATATCAGGCTCAAAACTACCATTATGTGGCCACTGTAAAACACCATCTTTCTTCGTATAGCGGACCCATATGTCATTAAAGGTGATGGGGCCCATACCATGTTTAGAGTAAAGCTCATAAGTAGGAGTTCCAGCCGGAGGAATTGGACAAGAGTCCTCCAGTCGGGAGTCCATATCGCAACAAAAACAACACCATTTTTTAAATTTACTGAAACCAGGCATCGTTATTTCACTGGCTTCCTACAAACAACAAGGGGCTAATCAAAACAGCACAAACGTACTCACCCCTTGGCTTCGACAATTGCAATTTTCGAATCTAAGAACCCAAAAACAAACAAAAAGGAGTGGGAGCTACCCACCAGTACTTAACAAATGTCTTCTTCACGCCAACAGAGGTCCGTCTAACGTCTCGCAATACCAGTCATCACCAAAAGAGGGACCAAGGCAGGGCAGCAGTCACCAGCAGCCATTGGAAAGGAGAAGCCACACTTCAAAAGACCATCGGCCCACTCTTCGACATACAGGGGTCGCTGGTGTGGGGGCGCCTCCTCTGGAATTTTCCTGCGGGGCTCCTCACGATCCTTGGGCTCAACCGCTACCTCTGAAGCCGCCCCACGCTCGGGCGCCAATTGAAGAACCGGGCCTTTGGGCCTGGCGGCGCAGGGCACGCCTGAAATCTTCGGGTTCACCTGCCTTGTTGCACAGAGACACGGAATACTCTGTTGGCGTAGAAAACCAAGTTTATTAGCTGCAGCTAAGCACAGTTGTCCAAGAAGTACATCAAGTAGGTTCTCAGGAGACTGCCACTTGACTCCGTGGCTCACAAGCTTTTATCGTTGAAATACATCTGTACAAACATACACCCATCGCACAACTTTTTAGCCAATCAGGAGAGTTTGAAAACAAGATATTGTGTCACCAAAATGCTCTCTGCTTACATGTTGTGTGTTATCCAGCCCCCAAAGTTAATCAATACTGGTACCCATAGTTCGGTGTTTGCAATGGCAGGACATATCTGTATGCTTCAAGAGGAAGGTTACAAAGTAGGAAAACACAGGGAGAGAATAGCGAAGGCCAGAAGATAAGATATGGCGAGAGGAGAATACTAAAGGCTAACAGATAGTTGATACTGGGATTAGGTAGTCCAGACAAGGATTAGTTAGGCCGGCTGGTGTTTGAGATTGCTTTAAGGACAAGGACGGAGGGGTTTTTTGACACGTTGCAGTCCAAAAGGGCAGAGACACTTCGCTCATCGAGCAGCCTGTGTAAAGGCAACACAAAAATGGCGGTGACTGTAAGATGGGGTAAAAATTAAAGAACCTCACTCTGAGCCTGCCCCTTTTTTTTTTATACGAAAATATCCCTTAGGGTTGTTGCCTTCTAGTTAAAGCCTTCATCCCTGTACACAACTCAATATTTTTTACTTAGTTCTACATAGGAATAACCTTATCCGTTGTTCGAGTCTAAAGTTGCTATTGTTTATTTGAATTCATCAGTGGCTTTGAGACATGCTGCGCTGCCCTCTTCAGTTAGGTCCACTATAATAGCAAAATTAATAAATAAATCCATTATCACCATGCTCACTGAAAACCAGCAAAAATGGCACTCCAAGAAGCTGCGTGTAGGTCAAATTCGCTCTTAAAAAACACCGATAGAGCCAACAAGTCTGGTTTGCATTGTGTGATTTGTAAGTCACACCCACTGGCTTTGCAAATGTTTGTGTGCATCTAGAGCAGTGGTTATCAAACTTTTTATGACGAGTCACCCTTCATTAAAATAATTAATGGGGCCCCTTAGAATAAAAACATATTTTTAATAATTATTCTGTGAAATTGGCAGCTCTAAACTAATTTAACAATTTAAACATTGCAATTCTGTGCAGTTATCAATTATAAAAAATGCAATCAAATACAGGATTGTCAACATGCTAGGGGCATGGCTTTCCTAAAATGTAAAAGTATCCAAAGCACACTGTAAGAATAATTTGGAGCCCCTCCACCCTTGACACCTACTCCCAGCCAGGATATGAGTGACACAGCTATTGATGGCGAACTGACAGTCTCTATACCTAAGTATATTATGCATGTAATTTTAGAAAAATCAAAAGATCTTTGCTAATGCCAGACCTAAAGAGAGGACTGGAAATACTGCAGATAACTGAAATACCGATCCCAGGCCAGGTGGCGAGACTGAAGCTGCCGCAGCTCAGCTTAGCAGCAGGAGCACAGATACTGCAACTTAGCAACAGGTGTCACTAACAGGAACCACGCCAGCGAGCCTCCGTTAAGGGAGAAAGAGTAAGGACTTGCGGACCAGTAACCGAGACGGAATTTTTGCCATGACAACTTTCCAAAACAGTTGATTTTAAAATACTCAGTGCATGAAAAAGAGTTTGGACAGGATGTCGGGGAAAGATCGACTTTTCGGTTCTCGCAACGTCATTTAACAATACATTTAAACTAGCGTTTAATTTGTTCCTGTGGTTTCAGGTGGGCACCGGCATTCAATTTTTGGGACCAAGGCTTTTTATCTCCGACTTTGACCAATAACAAGGGACAGGCAGGAAAGGGAGGACAGATGAACAAAAGAAAGATAAGACAACAGTGATAAAGAGGGAAAGCAGAGAGGAAAAAGAACCTGCAAGGCAGACATACCAAGAAATATGATGTGTGGGATGGTGGAAAAAAACAGACGCAAGGCGAAGTCAAATCTAGCCATTTTTTCTTTTTTTTGCCCAAATTGGGCACCAATTTAAACGAAGAAAAACAGCTAGAAAAGCGCACACGGTCCTTCCTGTTAGAACATTGAGTTAAAAAAAAAGAAAATAAAACAGTTTCGACTAGCGCATTTTGCTTGGTAAAACACAGTTATTTTGTGTGCAGTAATTGGAAAGGAATGTGCGCCCGGTTCAAGAGCTGAGCGGCAGCATGGAGTAGAGCTGGAGGCCCGGTCGAAAGAAAAGGGGCGTGGCCACAGGCCCAGCAAGGGTGACGGTGAGCATGACGAGGCCGCGTGTGAAAGGCTGCCAATTGGAAACGGATGGCACCCTGCGCGCTCTCGAAGCAGGCAAATGCACACAGCTCTTTTCAAGCACTCGTGCTTGTGCTGGCATCCACCTTGCGGGAGCGAGCAGCGGCGCGCGGGCCATCTGTTTTCAATTAGCGCGCACGCCGCTGCTCGCTCCCGCAAGGTGGATGCCAGCACAAGCACGAGTGCTTGAAAAGAGCTGACCAATTTCTAAAGGTCATCTCCTAGAGCAGTGCATGCGCGCTGCCTAGGCGAGACCTAAAAATGACAAAATAATGAAGCAATACTATCAGAAAATGTGCCTCATTATGCTGCATAGTTTGCTTTTTCTTGCCATATAATTTAGTCAACCCATATGCATCAATTAGCCCTCCGGTGCCGCATAATTCCAGTGGCTCTGCTGTGTGTGTTGCTGTGCGTTCTCTGTGCCTTTGTTTCTTTCCCTCCATTCTGATCCATGTTTGTGGCCCTCGAAGTCTGCAGATACATTCACTTTGGTGTCCTGGGAAGGGTGGGAGAGGAATTGAAGGACTATGGTGAAAGGAGAATTTTATTTGATTTTGCACGTCTGTGTAAGTAAGGGAAGAAACGTTTGCTTTCCTGTTTTGGTTTTTTTGTTCCGTGGGGGTGGGTGGGGGTCTTGGTTTCTTTGAGCAAAAAAATGAATTTGCTCTTCATTTAGCCCGTTCCCGCCACCACCCCTGCCCCCGGGACCCCTCCCCCTTGACCGCCCCCGCCTCCCAGCTGCTCGTCCCTCCCCCTCCCCTACTTAATGGCGGCCGCTGCGCTGTCGCGCCGCTGGCATGCCGAAGGCACGCCTAAGGCAAGCCCGTCTGCGCCCGTCCGCGCCCGTCCGCGACCCGACCGTGACCAGTGCCAGAAACCCTGGATCCACGGTCTTCCATCGCTACGACTCCGCTGCCCTCCTCGCACTCAACCCCGGAAGACTCAGAGGCTGCCAACAGGCCGCGCCCAACACGACCCACGGGCAGTTTTCCTGCCTCCACTGCCGTCAGACCCTCACCACTACCCCTACCTCCAGCACCGCCGACACCTGCACCGACAACACCCTAAATGCATCCTCCTCAATGTGCGCTCCGTGCACAAACACGCCATGGAAATCTGGAACCTACTCGACGCCCTCTCGCCCGACATCGCCTTCTTCACGGAGACCTGGACCAACGCCTCCTCCGCCCCCGACATCAACACCGCCATCCCGGACAGATACAAGATCCAGAGGAAGGACCGCCCCAGCCACCCGGGAGGGGGCCTCACCATCGCCCACAAGAGCACCCTCCGCCTCACCACCTCCAGCAACACCTTCCCCTCCGCTGAACACTTGCACTTCCAGATCCAGATTAGCCCCAAAGCCACACTCCGAGGAACCCTCGTCTACAGACCCCCCGGCCCCCGGACACCCTTCGCCAACACCATCACCGACTTCATCGCACCCCACGCCATCGCCTCAATGAACTACATACTGATCGGAGACCTGAACTTCCACCTCGAGAACCCCAGCGACCCCAACTCCACCACCCTCCGTGACAACCTCGCCAACATCGGACTCAGACAACTCGTCACCACACCGACCCACAGAGCAGCACACACCCTCGACCCCGTCTTCGCGGCAGGGAACAGCGTTCACTTCAGCCACACAACGCAACCACCATGGACTGACCACCACTGCGTACACTTCACCGTCAACAAACCCAAGGCACCCAAACCAGTCCCACGCCCACCACGAAGGAACTGGAACAAGGTTACCGACGATCAACTCCACTCCACCCTCATCCGAGACCACCTCACCTGGTCACCCGACTCAAACATCACAGCCAGAGGACTCCACACCTGGATCTCCAAATGCGCAGACGAGCTCGCTCCACCACACAACCCCGACAAACCACGCACCAGGAAAGCCGCCTGGTTCACCACCGAACTCCAAGAAGCCAGGCGCACCTGCAGACGCCTGGAGAAGGACTGGAGAAACACCAAGACTACGGAAAACTACTCCACCTACAAGGACGCCATGACGAACTACCACAACCAAATCGGAGCCACCAAGAGGAATTTCATCCACAACAAAATCCTCGCCAACTCCACCAACTCCAAGGAACTCTTCAGTCATCCGGGAATTCACCAACCCATGCAGCGAAGCCACAGATGTCACCCCGTCCCAAGACCTCTGCGACAAGCTTGGAACCTACTTCCACCAGAAGATCAAAAACCTCTACGACAACTTCATCGACCACCGCCAGACACCACAGCCGGCCCCCAGAGACACCAGCCAGCCAACCATCCCAAACTGGACACCGATCACGACAGAAGACACCGCCTCAACCATGAAAGGCATCCACTCGGGGGCCCCCACCGACCCCCCCCCACATCTATCACAGAGCCGCGGCCACCATTGCACCCGAACTACAACGCACCATCAACACCACCTTCACAACAGGCACCTTCCCAGACGACTGGAAGCGCGCAGAAGTCAGGCCCCTGCTCAAGAAGCCCACAGCTGACCCCACCGACCTCAAGAACTACCGACCCATCTCGCTCCTCCCCTTCGCAGCCAAAGTTGCAGAGAAAACGGTCAACAGGGAACTGACACGATTCATCAAAGAGAACGCCATCCTCGACCCATCCCAATCCGGGTTCAGAAGCAACCACAGCACCGAGACCGCCCTACTCGCCGCCACAGACGACATCCGCACCCTCCTGGACCAAGGCCACACCGCAGCCCTCATCCTACTCGACCTCTCAGCGGCCTTCGACATCGTCTCCCACCGCACACTAGTCGCCAGACTACACGACGCCAGCATACAAGGAACAGCCCTGGACTGGCTCCGATCATTCCTCACCGGAAGAAGCCAAAGGATCAGAATACCTCCCTTCCTCTCCGATCCCACGGAAATCACCTGCGGAGTCCCACAGGGGTCATCACTGAGCCCGACCCTTTTCAACATCTACATGGCACACCTCGCAACCATCGTCCGACAATACGGCCTCAACATTGTATCCTACGCGGACGACACCCAGCTCATACTCTCCCTCACCCCACCACCGCCAAACTCAACTTCCAGAAAGGAATGCAAGACGTCGCGGTCTGGATGACCAACAGCTGCCTGAAGCTCAACGCCGAAAAAACAGAAGTCCTCGGAACAACCCCGTCAGCATGGGACAACACCTGGTGGCCGACCGTCCTCGGAAGCCCACCAACCCCCTCGGACCATGCCAAAAACCTCGGCATCGTACTCGACTCATCACTCACCATGAACCGACAGGTCAACGCCGTCACCTCCAGCTGTTTCAACACCCTCCGCATCCTCCGCAAGACCTTCAAATGGATCCCCCCTGAGTCTAGAAAGACAGTCACCCATGCACTCATCCCCAGCAGACTTGACTACGGAAACACGTTCTACGCCGGCATCAACAAGCCCCTACTCCGCAAACGATACAGAACACAGACGCCAGACTCGTCCTGGGCATCCCCCGGCACGAACACATCAGCCAACACCTACGAAGACTCCACTGGCTCCCCGTGGAAAAAAGAATCACCTTCAAAATACTCACCCATGCCTACAAATGCCTACACAACAACGGACCCAAATACCTCAACGTCAGAATCAACTTCCACGTACCCAAAAGAAACCTCCGATCCTCCAACCTCGCACTGGCCGAAACCCTGCGCATCCGCAGAGCAAGAGCAGGCGGAAGATCCTTCTCTCACATTGCAACTAAGATCTGGAACGAGCTACCAGCAGACATCAGACGCGCCCCCTCCCTGAACATCTTCAGGAAGGCCCTCAAGACCTGGCTCTTCGGCTAAACACACCTGCGGACCCCCCCCTCAGCGCCTTGAGACCCTTATGGGTGAGTAGCACGCTTACAATTCCCCTGATTGATTGATTGATTGATTGCTCTTGTGCGCAGAACGAGTGGGTGGTACTATAGACTTGGCTTTTGTGCCAGTGGAACGTTGGCTTTTGGTCCTCTGGGGAACTCTGGCTTTTGTATCAGAGGGGGGCACTGACTTCTTCTCTAGTGAGATAGCCACTTACGTACTTTAAGGGGATCTTCTCTTTGTAACCGAACGGGACCTTGGTGTTCCTGTCCCAAGAAGACAAAGGCTTTCCAGCCCCAAAGAGGAGCTATCTTTTTTGCTCAAAGTACACCATCTGTTTTTATTTCACATCTCAACAAAACTGGAGATTCCAAAAATGGCCTCTGTGCCCATCCGTTGCTCATTTCAGCTTGTGCTGGACACCGGCTTGTGTGCGACTCCTACAGCTCCACATGAAGCCTACATTGTGAGGTGGTGGGGCATTGGAATGGACTTTTTACATGTCAAGCAACACTATTGACACCTGGGGCTATCCATTGCCTCTGCTGGGAGATCTGTCATGTGTGCAGCACGTTGTGTTCAGAATGTGTGGTTTCTGCAGAAATTTCTTCCATAATGAAGAGAACTTTTCCCCCAGAAACGACTCCAGAACTTCAGGTTCTCCTGACAACTGTACTTCTCGAACTTCCATTCCATCATGTGCCCCTTAAAATGTGTGAAGAACAAATCTGTGGTTTTGCCATCATTTTTGGAGTGATGGGTGAAAGACAGGATGTCTACATTCTTTTGAGGTGAAAGGTACTGCAGAAAAATGTCTTTCAAGACGTGGAAGTTGTCGTTTACAGTCTCCGAGAGCTCAAAGATGTTGTTTTTGATGTCTGGACCGAAGCAATGTACTGGGGGCCCCTCAGCATCCTTAATGCTCATGAAGATTAATACGCTGTAGCAAGCTTAGCGCCATGTCTTCTGCGGAGAACTCAGTGCTCGCAGTGCTGCCACTCAGAGAAACTATTTATTTTTTGGTCGAACCACAATATGACTGCTAAAAGGAAGATACCATCGAGGAATGGTCAAGCAATGGACGTTCTGCTGTGGCGCCACTGCACAGCAGAAGGAGGTAAGGAAATCATGTACAGCGTCTGAATCCGCCTTTATGGTATTGTCTCAATGGGTAAGGACAGAGATTGGTTTCACTAAAGACACATTTACTGTGCATCAGTACAGTAACCGCGTTAGTGACCGGTGAGTCACTGTTGCTGGAAGAGCAAGTAATGACAATGGGCAAGGCACACTTGTTTTTGTACCATGGGGCACTTTGACTTCCATCTCTCTAACTTCTTTTGGTTTCTAGCTCAGGCGACATTCCCTTCCCTTTCATTTCTTTAAGCAACAGTAAGTTTCGTTTCCATGCTCTGAGCGGTAGACCACTCTATTTTAACCATCCCCAATGTTCATCTGGATCTAACAACTTTCCACCTCCACTCCTCCCTGGCTGTCTTATTGTGGCTGCTTTCCTCCCAGTGTAAACGATCACTACGTCATTAATGCCATCGCACCAGATTCATGTGGGAAACTCGCTATTTTTGAAGCC
Source organism: Calotriton arnoldi (assembly GCA_963921515.1). Classification (NCBI taxonomy): domain Eukaryota; kingdom Metazoa; phylum Chordata; class Amphibia; order Caudata; family Salamandridae; genus Calotriton; species Calotriton arnoldi. Next base: position 430,420 of record CAWUFW010001904.1, read on the forward strand.
AAAAACGGATTCATTCAGCTGCTTCCCGCCTAAAATTGTCTCCGCTTCACTGTAGGTTAGTGGGAAAAATAAATTCGCTCCGATTTTCTTTTTCTCGAAATCTCCCACTTTCTTACTTCTAAATGTTGGCATGTAGGCTACATTAGAGAGACCCAGCTGCCTTTGATCGTCCATGTGTGGTGGATCGAAAAATTGCAGACGCTCATATTTCGGCCATGAAGTAATGCCACGAGAGGCGTTGGCATCAAGGGCCACCCTTTCCCGTGCCCGGCCGGCTCTTGGCGCTGTGCGCCAGGCCTCCTTCCGTGCAGCTGCGGCCGCAGGTCCAGCTTCACCATCGAGAGGCCTCTGGGGGCACGGGGGGTGCGGCGGCCGCCGTTGGCATCACCTGCGTCACCCAGCGTAGGAGAGGCTTTCATTTAGTTTCCCTTCAGCGTTTTTCTCCAGAACCATTGAAAGCGTCGGGAGTGACTGGAGAGGGGTTTCCTGTTGGGCGCCCTCCCATCCGCCCTCATGAATAGCCTGGACGTCACAGGAGTGGCGGGGGCAGCCCCGGTCCGTGGAAGCCCTGACTGTGCGTTGGCACCGCCGAGGCCTTCCCTCAGCCCAGCTGTCTCCCTTGACAGGCCTAAAGGTATGTGCCAGAGGCACGCTAAAGAGGCCTCTTGCTGTTAGGCGCCATATTATAAATCTAGTTCGAAGAAAAAAAGTGGTGAACCTGGGCAGCCTCATTTTAGTGGCGTCGACACATGCAACCTCTTTAGGGAGGACGTGATGCCACGCGCACCCAGGAGCCGAGTGAGGTAACGCCACTGCCTTTGGCCTACAAATACTGCAATGGTGTACAGCATTTTGGGTTTGAGTTTTGCTAAGGTCTGACACCACGGTGAAACATGTGGGGTACTAAACATAAAGACGGGGACAGAGGGTATATCACGGCCTCTTTACTTGAAACCTATTCACATAAATTGCCCACACCATTTTAGTTTTTTGTGACTGTGCTTTCTTACTTTGAAAGTCAATCCGACCAGCCAGATTAACAAGAAACTTGAGCACGTTTTGAGGAACGATGGGTCGTTGTTACCCGGTTCTTCACTAACTCTAGTCAACCACCCTTCCTGTATCTATGTATGTTTTAGTATTTATGTAGTGTAAATTTAGCTGTGTAGGAACTTTTCAGTGCAATAGGCCATCTGCTCTACCAATCTCTTTACACGCTCCTAAAATGCAGTAGGCTGGCTTTCCTTGCTGTAGGCACCGTTTGTTTCAGGTGTCATTGCTGTAGTAGGCCTGCCGCCATCTTGCTGGTATTTTGTAATGAGGCGGATGTTACTGCAGTGGACTGGCTGCTTTTGGTGTAGAGTGCATTTGCTGCCGTAGGTTGGTACCAGTCACTGTTAGGTTTGTTGAATGACGGAGACTGGTCACATTGGTTGTAGGGTGGATTCTTCTGGATATTAAGTGGGGACCTTTGAGAGTCTGGAAGCAGTGTGGTACCGATGCGTGCCCCAGTACCTTCTGGTGAAAATAAAATGGTTCAGTCAACACCCGGGAACAAGAAGCCTTTCTCTATGCAAAACCAACTTAAAATTTTTTTTTTAACTAGAAAGCAGGGCTTTGTTATTACTTAATTAGTGAGCTCTCAGTCATAATGGCGCTTCGAATGTTCTCAGGGGGACGGATTAGTTGACTGCTACAAAACGTTTGTGGAGCTGCTATTGGAGGCCTGCCTGGGTGGGATGTGATTGAAGTGCTTTGGTTCCTAGCCATCACAGCCAGACAGCTGGTGAGTTAGCTTTGCAGGCCAATGTACCTGCTGTTAACAGGTGCACATGCTCCATATGCCCAATATGATCTTGAGTCTACTTGCTCAGTCTTTACAGGTGGACGCAACATGTGCATTCTGAAGGTGTACAAATGGTACTTTCCTTCTTTTCTGAGCTTGCAGCCAGTGTACTATTTGTGATTTTCTTTTTAAGTGAAAGTCTGTCCTTGTTTCTCTTCCTTCATGCTCTTCATCCTCCCCCCAGTGACCCCCAGCATTGACTGTAATATATCTACTGTGCCAAACCAGGCAACCTTTATATTATGCAAAAGCTGACAATATTGGCTTTGCCAATGCTTGCTTTTATATAAAATGATTTAAAAAATGGAAAGGTACTCTGCCAGCCTATGGAAGGAAATCATTTAAGAAAAATTGTACTGCACAGTGATGCCAAGTATAGTGCATCGAACTGATCATTAAATAGTAGCGCCTGGGCCAAATGGGGCAGTGAGATTAAATCTCAGCGCACAAACAGTGTGTAGGCTCAGCTGAAGGATGGAATTGTGTCTGTGCCATGAAGAAACAGTACGCGTGGCTTCCGTACTTAGCTGAAGTGTCATCACAGACCTGTCTGTACATCTTTCTCTGGTGGGTGGTGAGGAGGTAGCTCAGAAACAACTTAGAACATACTTTTCACTGATAGATTAGTGGATGAGCATCAAGGACATCAGATAAAGTATGGCTGAGAGTAAATCTGTTCCGGGTCAGGCACAGTTCTTCCTGTTTTCTGACACGGGGTCCCGCGGACATTGCAGCTCGTGCTTCTACTCCAGTTTCCTTGTATGCTCTGCCCATGTGTTCAAAGTTATTTCCGTGGAAGCATAATCTCTACACAATTTCTCTTCGTGTGCTCCGGACCCCTTGTGTAGCCCCCATCAGACCCCTGGTACTCACACTTTCTGTTCATATGCCCTTGGAATCTCTTATGTCTGCCCCGAACCCCGTGCAGTGTGTGCCCTGGAGCCCTGTGCCCCCTTAAATTGGTTAAATATGCTGTGTTGAAAACCAAGCAATGAGAGTGCGAGAAGGACCCCAACGGTCCAACTTTCCTGATCTGGCACACACCTTCCCATCTTCCTAATCCAAGCGATTGCTTTGCAGCTGTTTTCCTTTGCTTGCTTTATGTAGACTAGTGGGGTGTTTTACGCCCTCCCCTGGTCCATTTAATACGTTTTGTATGAAAGTGACTTCATATGTCCCTTTTAGTGTGCCCAGTCGTAGTTACGTAACCACGTCGACCAGTGTACAGGAGCACGTGCTCCAGACGTGTAGCTGGGCAGATTCAGCCACGTGCCAGACTATCACGCGACTGACCGACCCAGCAGTACAGGCATTTCAAAGGCACTGTCCAACCGTTTACGAATGCTCCGGTTTCCACATAAATCTGCCAGATTTATTCTGGCCAACGGAACAGCTGTCGAGTGGCACAGTGTCATGCCTCATACTTTAAAATATACCTGTATTTTTTTTTTAAGCCAACAGCACTTTGTATTCATTTGTATAAAATGAATATAATTGGATTAAAATCTTGGAATCCCGAATGCTGCCGTTTTAAAAGCCAGGGCTCGTTGGAGGCGTCTCACCTGCACGGGGACACTCAGCTCAGGGGCCTAGCCAGTGTGACCCTGGCCCTTGTGCAACAAAGGAAATGGCTGCTGTTTGAATGATAAAATTCTGCATTATGGGTTCTTTGGGCCTCTTAGACCTCTGGATACCGGTACCACTGCACCTGCTGCACCAATGGAAGCTATGCGGGTTCCGGAGCGCCGTTTGCTTTGCATGTCTGCTGCCGTGGGTCGAGGGTGCCCGCTTTGCCTGTGAAATCCCTTCTGCGCGCTATTTGACTACGCAGACAGCTCGACCGTCGCCGTCGCTTCCTTTTGCAAATGACGGAGCGAAGCCCGGTGGTGTTCCTCAGCCCGTTAATCCGCGCCCGGGTTTGTCCACACACACGAATGCGCCCGCGCTTGTTTGGTAAACAGGCTTTGAGCGCTCTTACAAATTCCGCAGGGTCACCCGAGTTATTTTTAATATGGGCAAACAGACTTTGCATCGGAGTGACGTCTTGGCCAGGTCTCCCCGTCACGCTGTGCGCCAGAAATGCACTGTTTATTGACGTTCGTTGAAGTGCCCCTGTCCTTGCAACCATGCCGCTCACCGATGGCTTTGTTATTCACCGTCGTAATATAATGGGGTCTTCATGCAAAATACATTGAGGTGGTCCTCTCTCAGCATAGGTGCCATGTAGCTGGCCTTTTATTGATAGCAGTTTGTACGCCTGGATATTTGAGTCCCTAATTAAAATGGTAAATGCAAAACTGCAAGTCCCAGAAAGCAACTTCATGGATTAGGTGAAGGTATCGCTTGATTATGGGGTAGGGGTGACTAAACTATATGGCAAGAAAAAGCAAATTATGCAGCGTAACGCAGCACATTATTTGATATAATTCCTTCATTATTTTGTAATTTTTACATTTGGTAATATTTTCTGGCTCAATATTTCAATTCATTAGTACCAGTTTAACAACTAAGGGGCCGATTCCGATTCGGGGCGGAAATCTCTCCGACCGAGCCGGACCCGGAGAGATTTCCGACCGAATCGGACCCGGAGAGATTTCCGACCGAATCGGACTCTAGCAGTCCGACCGAACGAGTACGATGCGCACGTATGCTATCGGACTCGATTCGGTCGGACTCCCATTGAAGTCAATGGGAGCCAGTCGTACGACGCGTACACGGGCTCCCATTGACTCAATGGGCACGACGCGAACAAGGGCGCCCCCTACAGCGTGTTCGCGTCGATGCGGGTCGCACCATACACGCACGTGTAGGGGGGACCCATGGCTTCCCCCTGTGTGCGACTCGCGTGCCTACGCTTCCAGGGGGGTCCGACACGGACCCCCAAAGTGTGGCTCCGACAGCTCCTTGGAGCCGGACTGCGCGAGTCGGTCGGAGCGGTTGCGATGCGCATCGTACTTACCCGGCCGGGGAACGTCTCCATTGCGCGGTGCGAGTCGTCCCCGTGCGAGTCGGTCGGAGCGGTCGGGTCCTGCGAACAAGTCGGTCGGAGATTTCGCGCACGCATCGTACTCGCTCGCCCGGACGCACGTACGATTCGGTCGGGAAATAGGGCTCCGAATCGGATCCGGTAATGCCGAATCCGATTCGGAGCCCTACCGGCCGAGATCGGAATCGGCCCCATTGTACAGAAAAAAAGCACCTGAAAGATGACCAGTTAACCTTTGCTTAGGGCCTTCCACTGCACGCTACCTCACGTTGCCACGTTTTTAGTAACTTTTGATCTTTTTGAGCTAGAAATTTTTGGGGGGTAAAAATCTGCAGATTATGCAGCAAATAATGGATTATGTGGCAAATGCAGAAAATCCAGAATTATGCCAAAAAAGCAGCAGAATTGCCTAATTTCAGTGGCTTTGGCTATGCCTTAGTTTCCTGCCTCTTGCGGCATATCTCCTCAATGATAACCCCACAAATCCCTCAAATTTATTGATGAAAGAGTGCAGTGCTGCCGTTTGGTTAGTGCTACTAAGGCAGGGACGGCAAGCAGTCCTGCGAATGTTTTTCAAAGTCCACGCTTGACTATGTGCTGGTCCAGGTATTTTCTTTGTATTCTAGGACTTGTCTTATTTAGTCTTTGAAAAACAACGACTACAAGTCCCAGAATGCAAAGGAAAACCTTGTGCTGCTGTAGCTGGTCACATATGGACGTGTGATACTTAGCAGCTTTGACCAAGTGGAACACAGGGACGCAGCTAGCGTTGGTGCAGCGGGTGCAGTTGCACCAGGGCGCAGAGCCCATTTGATCGCTGATAATTGTATTTGCTACCCCAAAGGCAGTCAACAGTGAATTTTTCCTTGCTTTCACCAGGGTCTATGGCATCCTTGCTGTGCTACTTGTGGAACACTATTCAACAACACAAGGGCTGCACTGTGTAGATACCAGACATTCAATTCTCTATATTCGTGAGTTTGAGCTGAGTGTGTCATTCTGTGTTGTTGTCAGTCTTTCTGTATCCAAAAGTTACCGCTTTATTTTTTCCTTCTCTGCAAAGGCCAGCAGGCCGAATATGTAATGTAATAAAAAAATATATATATATTAAAAAAATAGGGTTATAGGAAAATTCAGAAAGTGGGCAGAGAGTGGTCTCCGTGGCAGCTAAGATACAAAGCAGAGGAGTGAACGGTCAGGAAGAGACGTTTTAAGGCATGGGCAAAGTGGGCTCTGGCCCCAGCTATTCAGAGCACTCCCAGATAGAGCCAGCTCTGTTCTACAAAGTCTTTCCCAGATGACCTTGAATAATTCTTAAACAGATTGTTTTAAATGCTGTTTTCCTCTAATTTACTTTTAATGTGGGTGATGTGTGAGAGTCTATTACAGACATTTTGCAGAGAAATGTTGTGTTTGTTTCATGCAGCAGCCATAAAGTTTATTTTAGATCAAAACAGGCCCTCGCATATGAGAAATGGGGGGGGGGGGGTGTCACAGAGATCATTCCCAGTAATATTAGGGAGCTGCTGCTGTGTTACAATATTGAAAACACACATCAGTATCCCTGAATACTAGATGTAAACACGTTTAGAATTTGGAGGAGTGTCTCCGTGCACTGTGAGTGAGTGACCTGGACAAAGAGGGCATGAAAGAGCTGAAATTGGATCATAAATTCAAAATTGTCCCAAACAGAGGCCCCCAAAATACGTTTGGCCCAGAGCCCCTAAAATCCTTAAGATGTCTCTGTGGTCAGGCGTTTTGGGTGAACACTGGAGGAGTAGCAGCAGGTATTAGAGGAGAGGTGCTGGCGCTCACCACACAGAAAGGGATCTTGGTGCTGTATTGCCCCACAGCAGGTGGCCAAGGGTTTAACACAAGTCGAGATGGGCCGCTGCGGTTTCTACATTCAGTTACACTCCACGGATGAGTAGCCAAACTGGGGATCCCCTGAACCATTACCAGTTACTTAAATATTTCAAATCGATTTGACTAAAGAGCGTGGAGAGCTTGGGAAATGGTGGGCACACAGTGAGTGCTATAATTTGCAGGAAAGATGTGGGAAGCCGTTTCGTAATGTGCGTCTTACAGCTGTATAAACCATTAAGGTAGGTGCTTGACTTGTTTGACACCTTCAAGTAGTCCTGTTTTTTTTTTTTTTTAGTTAAGTGTTGCATTCTGGGACTTGCAGTTTAAGTGCTGATGCCGTACAAATGGGCTTAAAAATTGCAGTAGCAAAAGAGATTTTATCTTAGAAGCCAGGACAGGCTGAAAGTGTCAAACAGTACATGAGGACCCTTGGCAGCTCTACTTGTACCGTGTCCTGCTAAAGATAGTTTATTCAAAACACACAAATATTTAATACCACCATACTACAAGAGCAGCACCAGTTATTTTATGAAGATACTGGTACTTGTGCCTAACATGCAGTCTATTGTCGCATTTATATAGCCCTTCAAACCCCTAAGTGGGGCTTTGAAGCATATTTTCAGACGTTTAGCATTTTACAGCTTGGGGGGGGGGATCATGTAGTTGGCTTAGTGTTTTGTTGGTTGTGATCCTATATACAGAGTTTTTCGGTGCCATGCATGATTGACCAGAGAGGTGCTCCTAGCTTGTTTTAAGGCACAGCGCTCAGCAGTGTGATGGGGGGGCGGGGGGGAGGACGATGCGAGGGATATGAGCGCTAATTATCATTATATTTACGACTGAAACGTAAAGGCGGCTACACAGTGCCAACCTAGCCAGAGGGGCAGTGGGTGCTGTGTGCCAAAAAAAAAGGTGAAGGCCCAGTGATCCTTAGGGCAACCTGCTCGATGCAGAGATGCTCTCAGATGAGTAAAATGATGCCAGATGAGCAGGGATGGGAGTTGGCCACACAAGCAGGAGCCATGTACCCTTTTTAAAGGCAGGGGTGCTGTTTACTGCTGAACAAATGCACCTGATGGGCAAGGGGAGGAGGAATCGCCGTTGGCAACATGAGTAGAAACTACACAATCTTTAAAAGGCCACATTTCACCTACTCCAAACTAGGTCGAATGCGGATGACACTTTGAACAAGGGTTCTCTCCCCAGACCCTTCTCATGCTCCCAAAGGTGAATGAATGAACACTGGTCGGCTCCGACACTAGCCAGGGTGCTGGAGCTGGAGGCCATAAAAGAAGGTGACAGCACAGTTAATCTAACTCAAGGAGTGGTCTGCCCCCACTTTGCCAAATGATCTTGAAGTCAGCCGAGACTCACAGCCAAGTTCTCTCGGCGCCTTCAGGACAGTTCCACACTTGTGACTGATTCGTCCCCAGCCCTAGAATCATTTCAGTGACACTGAGCAGTTAGGAAATCAGGACCAGCGCACTATTGTACACCCATCTGGTGATGCCCACCCTACTCCTTGAGCTGGAGAGAAGCCCACGCCACCTCAGTACTTGTGTTGTCTGTATAGTAACCAGCACAAGGTAACTAATAATACCGCTGTGATGGAAACATTGGCTTTCCTGGAGAATGGCTGCGTAAACCGGCTGTAAAGCAGCCTCTGCACTTGCTTTTTGAACCACAAAGGAGAGAATATGAACAGTGGGGAAACAGATTCCAGCACTGACACTTGCTGTGATCTTGTACAGATTGTATTGTATTGTAATTGCATTTGTATAGCGCTTACTACCCCTGACGAGGCGTCGAAGCGCTTTTACGGCGAGTAGCACGCTACTCTGGGACCCATAGAGGATTAGTGTTGAATTAGTATAGTGAAACATGTGGTGGATATGTTAGTCAGTTATTTGGATTCGGAAGGATAGCAGAAGGATAGAAGAGGAAAAAAGGTTTGTATTTATATAGCGCTTGTTACCCCTGGTGGGGTGTTGAAGCGCGCTACTCCGGAAACCCATAAAGGATTAGTGGTGAATTAGTATGGTGAAATATGAAAGTACTTTGAGTGGTGGATATTAGTCAGTTATTTGGAGTGAGAAGGATAGCGGAGGGATAGAAGGGGAAGAAAGGTTTGCATTCATATAGCACCTGTTACCCCTGATGGGTGTTGAAGCGTTTTTCTGGCGAGTAGCACGCTACTCCGGAACCCATAAAGGATTAGTATTGAAAATTAGTATAGTGAAATATGAAGTAATTTGAGTGGTGGATATGTTATTCAGTTATTTGGATAGAGAAGGGTAGGTGGAGGGATAGAAGAGGGAAAGAGGTTTGTATTTATATAGCGCTTCCTACCCTGATGAGGTTTTGAAGCGCTTTTTTGGCGAGTAGCACGCTACTCTGGAACCCATAAGGATTAGTGTTGAATTAGTATGGTGAAACATGAAATTAATTTGAGTGGTGGATATGTTAGTCAGTTATTTGGATTGAGAAGGGTTGGGGAGGGGTAGAAAAGGGAAAAAGGTTTGCATTTATAGAGCGCTTGTAACCCTGATGGGATGTTAAAACGCTTTATTGGCGAGTAGCACACTACTCTGGAACCCATAAAGGATTAGTGGTGCATTAGTATAGTGGAATATGGAATTTGAGAAGTGAACATGTTAGTCTGTTATTTTGATTGAAAAGGATAGTGATGGGATTTTTTTTTTTTTTTTTAGGTCATAGGAGTAGGAGGAGGCTTTTGGATGAGTAAAAAGGGTTTTTGGAGGGGAAGAGTCAGAGGGAAGAGTTTAGAAAGGTTTGTTTTGGGGGATCGGTATAGTAAAAGAGGTGTCAGATGATGCAAGGAGAGGTAGAGTAGGAGAAAGTCTAGAAAGGGTTATTTTGGGGATCATAGTAGTGGTATGGGGTTTGGGATAAATGAGAGAGTGGATGTAGAGGATATATTGATAGATGTATAGGGTGAGAGATAGGGTAGTGCATTGGAAAGAGTAGTAGAAAGAAGTTTGAGATGAGTCAGAAAGTTGGGCTAGAAGATATATTGAGAGAAGTATAGGCTGAGAAATAGGGTAGTGCATTTGAAATGCTAAATTAGAAGAAAGTGATAAATATATAGATCCATAAGTACATTGAAAGTATATAGATGCATAAAGGAGGTAAGTATATGTAGATTAAAGATATTGATAGAGGTACAGGATGAGAAATAGGGTAGTACATTGGATATGCTTTTTCAGGAGAAAAGTAACAGACTCACAGATCCAAGTACATGGAGGTACATAGATGCACAATGAAAGCAAGTACATGTAGACCAAAGATGATTTTTTTAAATTTTTTTTTTTATTTGTTTTAAAAAAAATGTATTTATTTATTTTTACAACATAATTATTCTACATGTTTATACAAAGCAATACACAAAGATAGGTACATATCTATAGTGAAAATAAATGCTTATATACAGAGGGATATGCTGTAAATGTCTGTTTGCGTATGGTGCTTATGTGGGGAAGAGCCAATTCTTGAGTAGTTTTCTGAAGATAAGGTGGTTGTCAGTGGATCTTATGTTGGGGGGTAAAGAGTTCCATAGTTTGGCTGCTTGAACAGAGAAGGATGTGCCACCCATGTTTTTTTTCTTGTATCTTGGGATTTTGAGGCGAGATGCCCCTGTAGAGCGGAGGTTCCTTTGTTGAATGTGTTTGGTGATTTTATTCCTGATGAAGATCGGTCCCATTCCATGTATTGCTTTGTGGGTGATACAAAGTAGCTTGAACGTGAATCTTCTGGCAGCCGTTAACCAATGCAGGGCTTTCAAGGCAGGTGAGATGGGGTCTCGCGGTTTGATATGCAAGAGTAGTCTGGCAGCCGAGTTTTGAATCCGTTGTAGTCTATTCATGGCCGTTAAAGGTGATCCGTGGTAGAGGCTATTGGTGTAATTGAGTTTGGACAGAACAAGGGAGATGGTAGTTTGGACTTTGTGTGGAAATCCCAAATGAGGGAAAATTCATCGCAGAGTTTTTATAGTGACAAAGCTTGATCTTGCTAGTTTGTCCACTTGGGCATTCATCGACAGCTTGGAGTCCATGGTCATTCCGAGGTTTCTTACTTCCTTCAATACTTTAGGCGGTGATCCCAGTTAATCAGGCCAGGCGGCAAGCGGGTCATAATGTTTCCAATCGCCACACGTGAGTATTTCCGTTTTGGAAGCATTCAATTTGAGATGGCTCCAAGTCATCCACTGATCCACGGCTCTGAGACAACTGAAAATTGGGGATTTTCCAATGTCTTTGGGCCATTCCAGTTGAAGGAGTATTTACGTGTCATCTGCATAGTTATAGCACGTGAGGTGAAATTGATTGATCAGTTCCAGTAATGACTTCATGTAGATGTTGAAAAGCATGGGCGAGATGATAGAGCCTTGAGGGACCCCTGCTTTTGTGGAGTATGGTTTGGACGAGAAAGGTGGGGTATGGATGACATTAGTTCTGTTTCGAAGGTAGGACGCGATCCAGTCTAGAGCAGTTCCCTCTATGCCGGCTTCATAGAGTATTTGTTTCTGAGTGTCATGGCCAACCGTGTCAAAGGCAGCCGAGAGGTCCAAGAGGAGTAGCGCAGCAACCCCGTTGCGGTCTACTGTATTCTTCAGGTCATCCCAGATGGCAAGGAGGGCAGATTCAGTGCCTCTTCCCGGACGGAATCCTGTTTGGAAGTCTGAAAGTATGTCATTCTCTTCAATGAATTGTGACATCTGGGCGAACGCTGCTCTTTCTATCAGTTTGCCCAGGAAAGGTCCATTTGTAATGGGTCTGTAGTTGTCAGGGTTCAGCGGGTCCAAGTTTGTTTTCTTCAGTAAAGGGCGTATGTGTGACTTTTTGAGTTCTTCTGGAAATATTCCGGTAGTTAAGGAATCGTTGAGGATTCTTCTTACTGGAGTGGCAGCAGAGGTTGTTAAAAGAATTGTCTTGAAAGTTTGTGGTGGACAGGGGTCAGAAGGGCTGCCGGCAGGCCTGCATGCTTTGACCAGGTCCATAAATTCATCGTGTGAGATGTGTTGGAAGGAACGGAGAGGCTGGGTTAGAGTATTCTTGGATTGTTGTTTTGTACAAGGGTTGGTGCTGGTGCTTTGTTTCTGTTTTAAGTATGAGTCCAATGTGTCTGCTTTGTCCATGTAATGATTTGCCAGTTTGTATGTGAAATCTTGAGTAACAGGATGAGTTCCTTCTAGACAATTTGGTTTGCGAAATTCATTGAGTATTTTATAGAATTCTTTATTTGGACATTTAGCATTTTGAATTCTGTCTGAATAGTACCTTTTCTTAGCTTTTTTGATAGCTGACTTGTATAATCTGTTAATTTTCTGTAGGTGAAGTTTGTCTTGTTTGGCGTTTGTTTTGAGCCAGGTATGTTGCAGCGTTCTAATTTGTTGTTTTATGTCTTTTATTTCTATGTTTCTCCAAGGCACTTTTTTTCTTTTATTCTGTTGTGTGGTTTTGAGTGGTATCAGGATGTCAAAAGCTTCCTGTAGCCACTCATATAGTTTTCGAACAGAATTTATTGTTTCCAGATTTGTACTGGCTGTTAGTTGTGTTTCTAAGTGTTCCAAATTGAGTTTGTTCCACGCCTTTTTGGAACCTGGGTCAGCTGTTGGCGAACATTGGAATTATTAAGTGTCTGAGTTTATCAGCCTTGCGTTCTTCTATTGCCAAATGAGTTGTGTCTCTAGAGTTCTGCGTCATACATTGAACCCGAGCAAAGGTCAATGCATTCTTCGCCATTCCAGACAGAGGGGCAGAGGTGCCCCGCCTCCTCTGCCAGGCCAAGGGTGGCAGAGCGGCTCATTGCTGCATGTCTTGATTGCACCTCTGTGATTATAAGGGCAGGGGGTCATCGCGCTTTATCTTTTGGGCTGCTGACGCATTCTTCAGGGAAGAGAAACAAAGCGCTGATTCAATGGCGCGCATCCAAGACCGGAAGTGATGCAGCGCCAGGCAATGTTTTGCCTTTTTTTTTTCTTAAAACGGGCACCAGGAATATTGAAAGTAATCCGTCACATGGGTGGGTTCGATTTTTCTTACAGAAGCAGAGTTTTGCCAATTGCTCAGTTATTTACTTTCACCTAGTATCTAGAAATTCACTAGTTTTTCCTACAGTGAACGTTTTCCTCCCACACTTACCTGTATGGTGAAGTATTTTCTCGCAGCTCGCTAGAGTTGCTCTGAAACCGGATGTGCTGTTTTCTCTTCATTTTTTTGTTAAACCGTACATGCGCTTTGCTTCCTATATTTTTCCTGCCACTTTGAAACTGAGGGTCGGTCATTCCGATGCGCTTGAGCGTAAGGTATGACAAATGAGTGTACTCGCGCACAAAAAAACGCATGTTTGCGACACCCAAAAAAGTCTCCTGCAAAATTTGTACTATGCAGGGAAGTGTTTTTATGGGATAAAAAAGGCTTAGGCAATATTAATAGTTTCGGGAAAGTACACGTTTTCACTCGAAAGCTTAAGCACAGAACTTTGCACCTTTTGCCTATTTAAGACTTTTTGCCAAACACGTACAAAGGTCGCGACAAGCTTCCCAAAATACCACACCCTAGTCCGTTGCAGCCGTTGAGGCAGAGAGTGAAATCGCAACTTGTGTTTTTGATGAGGTGTAAACTGGCTTGTTTACAGTGTGCTGTGTATGCAACATGTATGAACACAATGTAGAAAACAACAATTGGCAATCCAAATTCTATATCGCAATAAATGTTACATATATCTAGACAGAACGGCCAAGCTACACAGGTTATTGATAAGAAAAATCACAGTTTAATAATGAAATTGGATACAAAGAGTGATAAATACAATAAATATAAAAAGCAATCCTATCCTATGTTCAATCTAAAAAAATATATATATGTTTCATAAGTTAATCATCAAGACATAACTGAATTCAAAAAGGAAGAGAAAAATAGGGGGGGGGTTAAAGGAAAGCATATTTTCCATATGTATACATAACACTTCATGAATTTTCTTATAAGATCTCAGAATGAGTGGCTTAAATCATAATGAATTTCGATGAAATCGAGTCTCAGTTTGGAATTTGGATTGCCAATTGTTGTTTTCTACATTGTATATTTTGCCTGCAATTGGAGTCATGATTATTAGCAGGGGGTCCTGATTTTTTTTGCATTGCAAAATGTATGAAGTCATCTGCATATGCCGCGTGTTTGGAATGACGTGTTCGTAGTTTGAGTAGTGTGTACATGCAGTGTGAGTGAGTTGGTCTGTTTATGTGGCAAGTGTGGGAAGCCGCATGTCAAAAAATCGTTAGAAAACATATTGTGTGACAGAATAATTGTAAATATTATATACTTCAATATTGCCCAACTGAGTGTAACATTTCTGTTATTGACTTCAATGGAGTGATGTTTTTGTAAATTATATTTAGGGCTTAACATTTCTTCCACTCCATATTTTGATTACGATATTCTGGTCCCACACAGTGTATGTAGGACAGTCAATAATTGTCGGTGAGGTGGTCTGTACATGGAATTTTTGCGAGATGATCCGCAGACAAGGTCTATGTGAACTGATTTGTAACCCTTGTGTTATATGTTTACCCAAATAAATTATTGGTAGAGGCCCTACGTCGTTGTTTTTAAAACCTATATTTTTTTTTAGATATAATACATTTTCTGTCAGAGATTTAATCAAGCTTTTAAGACCCCCCACCCAATGAATTTGTTTGTCATAACTTGTATACATTTTTTTTAACTTTTCTAAAATCATTTAAAAAGATGTAAATGGGTCATAGTATGAACGTTAATGCATTGAATTTGTATTAAGTCTCATTATTTTGTAGATCTTTGTAAAGGTCTAAATCAAAAATAAAATTTGATTTGATTTGAACTGGTTTGTACAAAGGGTGTATTTGATCGGGGTCTGTAAATGGACGAGATTCGGAAGCCAAAATCAGCTCTGTTCGAAATTATATTATATTCCCCCTCCCACATTTCACTGTGCAAATAAGCTCGACCTTTACCAGGAGTTTTTTCCAGGGTACCCCCCTCCCCGAAAGTCTTATTAAAAAAATAACGCGCCCAATTTTTTAAAAGTTGGACACAAAGCTTGTATTTTATTATTTTACCGTGCTATGTTTCAAATATATGGCCTAAAAAATTTAGAAACAGTTTATCAATGTTACTAATAAAATGTTCCAATACTTTGGGTACTGCTAAAGTACATGAATAATATTTCTCCAAAGAAAATCGTGTATGAGTCTATGAAAAAATGGAGTGCCTGATACAAAGACAATGCTAAGCAGACAAATATTCATGCTGCGGGTAATACAGTGCTCATCTGATACACTATGCCCCATTGAATAAATTCCTCCACAAAATCTTATGCAGGAGGAATGATTCCAGTTTTAAATTGTGTTTCACAACATAAAGCCAGTCACTGTTCCCATAGTAGTTAATAGTTTATCAAAATTCTTTATCCTGATGTCACATACTATTCAGGCTGAGGCCTCAGACATGGAAGTCATTCTTAGGTCACACATGCTGCTGTTTTGCCATTCTCCATTTTGTACCAGTCACAAAAGCACACATTGCAATGGGAGTTTCTACATTGCTGCAGTATAAAAACACAACTGACATGCCAGGAACTCACATTGTTGCAATTTGTAAAACAACACTGTCATTCCAGTGTGCATATCAAATTCGTTGTCACAGCACAATTTCCATATTCAGCTATCACCTGTACTACTTTAATGGAAGAACCCACATTGCCTTATTTTGAACAGCCCCTTTGGCAACCATGCCAGAATTCATATTGCCTAAGTATTTACAACATCTTTGCTGCAGTCCACATTGCACATGTTTGTATAACACAATTGTCATTCAGGTGCCTGTGTTGGCCTGGAGCGTGAAGCTCCATTTCTACGCCAGTACCATGGCCAATCTGGAACCCACCACAAGCCCAACTCCATCGTAGAAATGCATGTGCTGCAGTGAGTACCAGGGTCTGGTGGGTTGAGACTTCACCCTCCTGTAGCTTGGTTGTTTACCCTTGATTCGTTCTTGTGCCAGAATCTCAGTACTTTGCTAAACAGATAGAAGTGTGTGCTTTGTTGTTCCTCCACCGTGTTTCCATAGTTTCTCACCTGGGGCTGCAGAGTTGACCTCCAGCTCCCACTCCCGTCTCACATGGATGAAATCTTGCAATCCCATGTACTTGTATGTATCATGTAGCACCTTTTTACAGGTTGCTTGCTTTTACGACCCAGAAGAACAACCTACCTGTGAAAGGCTGCTGCTTTGAGTTAGGGAAGCAAGCTGACCTGTCACCTGGGTGCAGGCACTGGCAGGGGCCTGCTACTCGCAGTGAGTGTTGTGTACTTTCCGAGCTGTGTCCTGGCAGCCAACCATCTTGAAGCAAAGGCGTTTATCCTGCATCCCACTCGGGAAATGCCAGACAGCCACAAGACCCTCCACATATGGTGTATTTGGAGTGATCGTCACATGGGCATGTTTGATTATTAATGCCTGGTGAAGAAATGTGGTGGGGATTAACAGCCACCCCAAATTGGGCTGAGTTACCGGGGTCAGGCTCTCTAAGAAGAGTTAAGGGAGGTTCTCCCCTAAACACAATTTTCAAAAACTACACCTAAATGGGGTAAGTGATAGTATTTTTCCCAAACAATTGGCTACAAGGCCACATGTTTTTCAGGCACTTCTGAAGCGGCACTTATGAAGCAATACAATACTTTCATGGTGTGTCAGACAAGCCCTATCCTGCAAATGGGTTTTGGGGATCGTGAATTCACCATTCCCCCATTAAAAACAAAACGTTGCCCGGAAAAATGCAGGTTTGCTTCCATCTTTTCAGTTTCCATAATAAATAGTTAAAAAGCGATAGGTCTTTTAGGCGTTCGATTTATCTTGGTATTACATTTGACTTGGCCTTCCTCAATTTTTCAAGATGCATATAGCCTCTTTTTTCAGTTCATTTAATTTCTCCACCCTGTCCTATCTCTGTAGATTCTTGGGTGTGACTTATGTTATGGTCCAAAAATATTCTCGTAGGACTATATTCTCGGTGCATTCCTGGTTTCCAAAGAAAAGAATGACTGTAGTGAAGAATAAAAAACAATTTCTATGGAAATGTCAAACTTTATTATGCATCCGGCAGATATCAGATCTGCGACATCGCAGTGGTATACCAGCAGGTTGACCAAAGCGCTCCATTCCTTCACTCTAGAAATTGACTTACACAAAGGGTATTAGATCATTAGTTTAGATCATAGCCCATAAAAAGATTAAATCACTTAAGAACTGAAAAAGAGAATTTAAGTGATGGCCAAAAATTATCAGCATTTCATTGTCTAGCGAAATTTTATATGGGGGTGCCAGTATGACGCACCCAGGTAGCACAACCTCCAAAAATCAAAGGTGGAGGACTATCACAACTTCAACAACGTGAGATCAACTTAGGCAGTGTGGATGAAAGAGATGGGTCACTTATTTCATGCAGCAGTATGGAGAGAAAGATGTTTTGTATGTTTCAAGTTTCCAAATCTGCTAACGTCACTACATCATTATCCATTTCCTTTAGCTGAATTTCGCGGACTGCTGCCCATATGCGTAAGAGTAATCTTAGAGCCTCTGTTTTTGCTGCCATTGTTTTGTAAGGTTCTGGAGCAAAAAGACATGTTTGTTTTTGATCAAACATATGTATTCTTACTTTGGAGTTGGATCTCGAAATCATTAGGAGTGGTGGACGTCTCTTCTCTTATAACGCCACTAAACTCTGGAACTCTCTTCCACTTTATCTCCGCATAGTTTCAAACCATGCTGCCTTCCGTAAACAATTGAAGACCTTTGTTTCCTTAGCTTTGCGTAGTCCTCTCCGCCTCCTCCCGTGTTCAGTCCTAGCGCTGGGATGCTTCCGGGTAGCCATGCGCTCTATAAATGTGTCTTTCATTTCATTAGTTAAATTGTAAACATTTATGTAGCACTAACTATGTTGCAGGTTAGAAGCCATGCTCAAAATACACCTGCAGTTTTCCAAAAGTTTCAACTTGAAATTAGGATAATTATCAATATCTTTTCTAAGAAAAATGGTAGAATTCTCTAATACTCCCAGGTAAAAAAGTAGTATGTTCAATTAATTGGAAGATTGCCGCAAATTTTATTGGATCTGGAAACTTTACGTGAATTCTTGTCACATACGAAAACGAAATTTGGTGTGTGGAAGCCTCCGTGGGCAGTTCTAGAGGTTTGATGATTATGTGGGGCCACCTCCTCCAGTATATCTGGATAATGTGACCCTGTTAATTATTATTGGGTGGCGTATACACCATAGTCTCTTTACACCTTCCTCTTGTATTCTTCCATTTGGCTTCTGCTTGGTACATAATTCTGATCTTTCTTTGCTTGAATGCTTTAGTAACTGACCCTATTTGAGTACGACCGATATAAAGTTGCTATACCTATTATGATGAATAGAAGGTAGCTTGGACTATGCCTAGTCTTAAATGTGTTACTCATGTGATGATGATGGCTTTTTAGCCTCTTTCTTCGCTGCAAAAAAATAGAAATAATTGCTAAAAAATCTGATTTTGAATCTACTTGGGAGAAAAATGTGGAAAACTGAAAGGTTATACAGATCTCACAGTATTAGCACGTAGGCAGCAGACCTGTTCTTCTGGTTGGAAAAATCTTGCAAGCCCAGACAGTTATGCCACCCCTCAGGTTACCTGCGCCTTCTATACTCAGTCTGACACATCCCTTAGTTTACACCTAGCCAAGCCTAAGGCTCAGGCCTCAGACAGTACTAGTGATTATGCTATCATAGAAAGCCCTATAAATAAAGGGTGACTCATGAAATAATAGCCATAGCAACAAGTGCTGTGCGGCGCAATGGACATTTGATTACATTAGGAATATGTGTTCCCAATGCAGCTTGACATATCAACTTTAATGTATTATGGAAGTGAAATCCCTTTCTCTCCAAATATCAATTTGCCATTTTCTTAAATTCACATATTTTGGCCTCGAATACATGTTTGTTTGTTAAATAAGCTGTTCTTCCTCAAACACTAGCTTGCCGTTTTTGAAAAAACAAACATTTTGCTCCCAGTTACTTACTGCCTTTTAATTTTAGGCAAATGAACTAGATTCCGTCAAACAAAACTGATTGAGTCTCTCCACACATGCCATCATTCAATTTTTTAAATACACAAGCATGGTGCACAAAAATCGTAACGTCACGTTCATCAAGTTCTCACAGACCCAGCTGATGAGCCCATAACTAGGGCGAAACCGGTCCTCGGTTGCTTGGTTCCGGTTCAGGGAGGACCTGGCCTGACATTTTGGGCTGGACTGTTCTATTGGAGCAGGGTCAAGACTGATTTGCATATAGCTGGATCCAAACTGAGGTGGCAGGGTGTGCAAAATAATGATGGACTGGGATGTGGCCCGAGTAACTACCAGTGGCTGAGATTAATTCAAGCATTCCATCCATCACTTTTTTTTTATATACTTCAGTTTTTGTATACTTGTTACCTTGCACAGCAGTTGTCACGAAACCCGTGTTTCCTCACCATATCTTTGCATACCTATTTGCCGGGAAGCTGTGTCTTCCAGTCTAAACATTGCCTTGGTGGCAAGCGAAAACGTAGGGGAAGGGCTCATTTACTTAAGGCAAACAGTGACCGAACCTGAAGGCATAAATAAACAGAGCTCATATGAAAACAAGGTGGAACAATGGACAAGGTGCCAACGCGGAGGTTGGCACTCATCTGGGGTTTCCCTTGTTCATCCTATGAACAAATAAAATCATTCTGTGCAGAGCATACGGTGCTTTGTACAGTAATACTACTTTTAGCAGAATATTAGTTACCGGTTAATTTTCAAACAAAGGTTTTCTGCAGCTTGTACAGTACTTCAGTGATGGGCAATTTCATGGTCTTAGTTTTAACAAACTTTTTGTGCAAGGTTTCTGTGCTCTCCTTAAATATCTTTTGCTTTTTTACAATAATTCTACATACTTTTAAGAAATAATTTCAAAGCCTTAGCCAGGAATCTTTGCAGTTTACCCACTTCATCCAAAATGTTGCTTTGACGTATGTATACGGTTTGTGCACTTTTTTTTAAATATAAAGATATTCACCTTTTTATTGTCTTTACTCTACTTTTCCTTGGTTTCAACGCTCCCCTCGTTTCCTTCAGTCCTGCTGTCTTCCAAGACCCTCTATCGGTTGCAGGACCCTTGCTCACTTCCAGGACCCATGCCCTACTCTCTTCCAGGACCCTTGCACAACTCTCTTCCAGGAGACTGACTTTACTCTTTCTTGACTCCTGCCATTTGCTCCTCCAAGATCCCTTCAGTGCTTTGTGTCCTAAACCTTGCTTGCTGTCTATTCCGAGAACCTTGTGCGCCATCTTGCAGGATCCCTTGCTCTGTGTTTGTTTAGAACCCCTGCTCCTCCCACTCCTGAACCTCTGCTGTGCCATCGTTTATATCTTTATACAACAGGGCAACCCGTTTTTCCTCAGGGGAACTGGGCAATACAGAGAGAAAATAAACGTGTTCCTGGAGGAATTATTTATATTCTAATCAACAAAAACTGTATATTGGTCAATATAATGATCCAAAAGCAAACCATCCGAGAATTATTCAAATAATCAATCAGCAGCGTATTGTTAGTAGCAAAAATATGTATTTTTCTCTAGAAAATAAATCGATACTATATCACAAGACAAGGCAGTATAGAGAGCAATATATTAACAACACTGGCGCCACCCTGCAATCGCTGTACGTTTCACAGTGTATATTAAATCCGAGGAGGTGCAAAATCCTCTCAACGACACAGGTTTACAAATCCACAGTCCTATATAATTTTCATCCTTGGATTTCAAATGTTGAGAGAGGACTGAAGCACCATATGTCATAATACATGCTGTTAAGCAGCACACACTGTCAACGTTTCGGTCTCAATTGGCCAAAAATGTCCGTGAGACCATCATCAGGAGCCAGTGTTGAAAAGGAACAAAACCTAAAAAAGCCTTGCAGAATAATCAATCTTGCACAAGTTTCCAAGATACCATGTGCACAAATGTTATTTTACATAGAAGACTTTCAAATGGGCCGAAGAACTTTTGCTCCGATCTGCAAGACCGCATGAGTGTATCAGCGTGTATATGGAACTGACTCCACAATGACCACCCAATGGGGCTGTAATTTAACCAATAACTATCTCACTTTGTATGCCTCTTTCTGGACCATTTCTCTTTTTAATTCTGGGAGAATATTTCTGCCTATAAGAAATACATTTTGCAATGCCAACTTGTGTATTGGGCTATTCTAGCCTGCAAAGGGCACAAACTCTGCGTTATCATTGGTACCAATTGACTCCAAGAAGTTGTTTGACAAGATCTGGTGGGAGTATTTAAGGGCAGTGCTGACATGCTGTGCATTACCTCTCAGTTTCATTAATACGGTTAGCGCCCTGTGTAAGCAATATAGGGCCTTGGTGTGTTTTCAGAGAGCCGTGTCGTCCATGAAGGTATTTGACAATATCAGTCAGGAGTACATTTGGCAGGGTTGACAGCCTTTAGATCACCTCTAAGTTTCATCAGTGCTGCTAGTGCCTTGTATAAGCAACCTATGGCTGTGGTGTATCTTCACAATAGACCAAGCTCCTTATGTGCTCTTTATCTAGGGCTATTTCCTGATATGATTCACAAAGATATCTCAGTTGCTCCACATAGAACTGGGCTTTGCACATACGCCTTTAGAGCCTTGCTGATTATACTATTTTGAGCAGAGACAAAAGGACTTCTGCAGTCATGTTTTTTCTTGGCCAGGAAATAGGAGAAGCAGTCAGGCGATCTAGTAAACGATGATAAATTAAAGCCCTGTTAGATACACAAACTACAGAAAATCTGTAGTCACTTTACAAGAAAAAATGCCTATACTATTGCATAGCACCACAGTTATATTGTACAGTATCGGTGTGTTGTTACACAGCATCCATCTGGCACTATACTGCATTCCACTGAGTTAGCACAGCATAGGTCTGAGATGCCACAGCATCCCCCTGCACAAAAACGCCTATACTATTGTATAGCACCACAGTCAGATTGTACAGTACCGGCCTGCTGTTGCAGACCTATCACTGATCAAACTGAGACATGCTCAGAATCACAACAATTCTCTGAGGCTGTCAAGCACTGATCTGGATGTGACATAGCAGCACCTCTCAGAGGGTAACACAGCTTCGCTGTTCCATAAATCAGGCTTCGTCCACCCCAGTTAGTTTTTTGAAATCTGGTAATAATCATAAATTTAGCTCCAGTAGAGCGTAGAAGTCTACTGGGTTGGTACCAGTTAAAAAGGTTTCTGAGAAAGTCAGGGGCTGAGTTATTTAAGGCTTTATAAGCCAGGCATAAAGCCTTGAACTTGATACGGCTCCCCACTGGAAGCCAATGCAATTACCGACCGAAATTTGGGCAGACCTAGCAAAACTCTAGCGGCTGCATTTTTTGTCATCTGCAACTTTTTTAAATGTTGACTTTGAATGCTCAAATATAAACCATTACAATAATCTAATTTGGATAGCACTAATGCCGTCATAACAGTCTTCCTAGTATTGGCTGGCAAATAAGGGAGAATTTTCTTTATTTTCTTAACTATAAAAAAGAAGAGGAGACCGTTGCATTTATTTGATTTACCTATGTCAATTTATTATCAATTAGCACACCCAAATTCATAGCCTTAGTTACTGGTTTAGGAAGATCACCCAGCTCAACCGGCCACCAGGAGGCATCCCAAGTTGACGAAAGGCTGCCGAATATTATTACCTCCGTTTGATCAGAGTTGAGCTTTCGGCAATGCTCACTCATCCAGGTACTTATTTCCCGCATACAGTCTTGAAAACGTAGCGAGGTAGATGGTTGATTTTTATTCACTGAGACCACAATTTGTGTGCTAATCTTATTGCACATACTCAGGACATTCTGAGAGTCTTGGCAATGAAATGGAGCAATGACTTTGCTATGGCTGATAACATCTCAGAATCACTTGATCAGATACATTGGTAAATTCCAGCTACCCTATGCAACCTGCATTGTTTTGGTATTTGTAAGTTTTATCATACATCCATAAAAATACTTTTGCAAGCCTAGATCGTCAACCCTACACAATGAATGCCTTCTTGAGGCAATGCTTACGTCATATGATGGTGACTTGTCAATCCCTTTGTTCAAATATCCGAGATATGCCATCTGACATTTCATGTTATTTTGGTACAAACCCAAAAATGCCACTGAAATTAAACAGTTTGGATTTAATCGAATATCCATTGGCCAGTTATGACTTCAGTAATATTAGTATGAATCTCAAACATTAGACGTGGAACAGTGAGGCAACCGTGGGGTTGATGAATATATATTGAACAATACTTCCATCTAGCAAGTGGCAATACCAATACATTTGATGGGAAACTGCTGGTTTTTCTTCTGAGGTAAACAAAGGAATCTGTATTGTATGAAATGCAGTAACTCTTCACCTGTGCCTATTATTGTTTTCCTCTTTTTACAGTAGCAGTACCACTGGCGTAGCAAGGGGGGGGCGGAGGGGGCGGTACGCCCCGGGCGGCACGAGATTTGGGGGCGGCGGGTAAATTTATCGCCAGCACCCCCCCCCCTCACCCCCCCCCCCCCTCTCTTAGGCGCTCGGCGGCGGCAAAGGCAGGGACCGCCACGGGCGGCAGAGTGCCTAGCTACGCCACTGAGCAGTACATGAATTCTTTTACATCATGACATATGTCACTGAAAGAAACTTTGCATAAAAGGCCTTATTATTGAGTACTGAGAAGAAAATAATTTCTCTTAAAATACTTTGGTTGAAGGGGCACTGAATATGTTTTTTTTTTTTTTTTAAACTACTGAAATTTGCCGTTAATGGTTAGCAACTCGGGCATAACTCATCCCCAGCTCACCAACTGCATAAATCACGAACTTTACACTTAGCTAAGGGTGCCACACGGCTCTTGTTTGAGCCCCACTCTCTTTAACATTTATGTAGCTAAAATTGCCAGAGCCTTTGGCTTTGAACCTTTATCGTATGCTGATGACACACAGTTAATTTTCACACTTAGTAAAGACTTGATCAATGCAAAAGTGCGCTTTTCTGCTCGTATTACAGCCATTGCTACTTGGATGACAGAAAACGGTCTACAGCTGAACGCCAGTAAGACCGAGATTATGCTCTTTGGTAAGACCCAACGCTCTGGACACCAGACTGGTGGCCCCCGGATTTGGGCGCTGCACCTAATCCGAAATTGGTTGTAAAATACCTAGGAGTTCGACTTGATCCAGCACAAACTATGAAGTAGCAGGTTGGCAACACCAAAAGGGACTTGTTTTCATATGTTGGGCTTGTTATGGAGAATTTTCACTCTCCTTCCACACTTTACGAGGAAGACATTAGTTCAAGCATTGTTTATCAGCTGCTTAGATTATTGTAATACCTTTTTAGCTTCCATGTCTAAGAATCAATGTCTTGTTGATGACATTGATAAATAAACTGCAGTTGGTTCAGAACACCGAAGTCTTATTACCAATCTTCCACCCAGGTCAGCTTCTTCTTCTCTTTGGCACTCTCTTCCTTGGATGCCAATCCACAACAGAAGTATATTTAAAATCTGCTGTCTGACACATAAGTCCGTAAGTGGCAAATGCCCAAGCTATCTGTCTTCAAAACTTTTTCTTTATCTGCCAAGTAGACCGTTAAGATCCAGTGACAAACCCTTGCTTACAGTCCCCCGGTTAGAAAGTCTTGCTCAGGTGGAAGGTCCTTTTCCTACTTAGCCAATTTTTATTGGATTAAGCTCCCACTTCACTTATGTCAATGTACTGATCATTTTAAATTCAGCAAATTTCTCAAGACTGAGCTGTTTGCGGCCTAAGAGTCCGGCCTACCTGTTTATGTTCTGAGCTGCGCCAAGATAACCCTTCCGTAGTGATTTGTGCGCGTTATAAATTAAATTTACATAACATGACAATGCACTGCTCATAACCTAACACATGATGTCACATAGGAAATCACAATCACATGTCACTTCATCATTTACATCATCGAATATATCACTATGGATGTGCAATATTTTTCATAAGTTCTGTTATTGATTGCGGTCACGTGTCATTTCACCTTCACCCTTGTTACGACCACCCCACTGTACATGATTTCGCCGTGGCAGGGTGGATTGAACAAAGGACCTGGCTAAAAATAGGCCCTGTGCCCAACCACTGGGTGGAGAAACGCAATGTGCATGGTCTTCGACCATTCACAGTTGGAGTTTACTGCCTTCAACTGAACTTTGTATTGTGCGCTGCAGCCAATGCAGAAAGCAGACCTGCCCAGATTTAGTCTGCAAACAGTTTGTAAAGGGCATTCGCCAAGTGCACGCCCAAACATAATGACCTCACTTCCCAACAATCCCTGGCGACTAATCACAACATGCAAGATCTGAACTGGAAGTTTAAATATCTGCTGTCCAACCATACTGTTATTGCCACAAGCAATGGTGGGCCCCACTCAGTTGTGTGTATTAACCTTTTCAGGTTCAGAGGGTACTAAAGCACTATGAAAAGGCTTTATGTTGACAAGCTGACTACTAGAGAAAACACCCAAAAATAAATTGGGAAATTAATTAACATTATTTTTAATGCAATGGGATTCAATTATGATTTGTTAAATGAAGAGCGGCAATGATGACAGCTAGTTAATCTATGCTTAGTTTTATTTGAATTACTAAAGCATGCAAAAAGTGATGAATGCTGGATTGAATCTCAGCCACTGTTAATTACTCTGGACTGCATCCCAATCCATCATTATTTTATACCCCATGCCGCCTCAGTTTGGACTCAGCTATATGCAAATCAGCCTTGACACTGCTCCAATGGGAACAGTCCAGCCCGAACTGCCAAGCCAGGTCCTCCCTGAAACGGAACACAAGCAAACCCGGGCCTGGTTTCATTCTTGTTATGGGCTCATCAGCCGGGTATTGAGTTAAGAACGATCGCTGCATCCCAACTGGTGAGTGCAATTCCTTACTGTTCCAGCCCTGCAACATAGGTCCATCCACACTGAAATCTTGACATAAGTGCTCAACATAACTGCCAGCATTCCAATTTCCCCATGGCAACAGTGCTTACATGACATCACAAAGTGGTTGGTGAACTCTGTTCCATGTCATGAGGGAGGGCATAGTAAGGCTATTCCAGGTGTTGGGAAGCAGGACTGTTTGTCTGTGTGCTTATGGCTGTGGTGACTGAGTGGGCTGGGGATACTGCTTAATGAGCTAGTGGTGCTGCTGTGTCTCATGGGTGCTGCATAATGTGCCAAGGCACCTCCACTGCCAATTTGGTTGATGTTCTCTGTAATCGTAGATATTAAGCGTGTGTTGCCAAGTTATCTCCCTGATGCTTTTTTAAGTCTTGCCCACAGACATCTAAGCTGTCTGTTTTTGAAAGACGTATTCTGTACAATACCAATACATACAGAGGGCTTTGGGTCAGTCAATTGTTTATTATTGGTTGGCTATTGTTTTAATCGTATTTGCTTGCTTCTTATTCATTGTATTGTATTGTTTTTTTATTGCAGCATTGATATATTGCCCTTTCTTGTGTTTGTCCTACCCTGAAGCATAGCTCCTTTACCATCCTTTTGATTTGATGACCTGCATACTTCCAAGTGCTTAAATTTAGGGAACTACTTTTTAAAACAAAATGCCAACTCCGTTTTCTTGTGGAAGCATTCTCTTGCTCTCTCCTCATAAACTGATTCCTCTCTAACATCCACGCCCCCTCACTGCACTCTGTGTTGTTGCTTTCCCACCCCCAGCTAGTTTGATTCCTCACTCCTAGGTTGTCCGTTTCCCCCACCCCATTCCACTCTACTTTCTTTATTTGATTAACCCCACCCCCGCCAAGTCCCATTTGATAACCGCTAGCCCGTCCCTGCTCACCAATACTTGTTGGCAGCATCAGATTGCTCTCCTGCTCCTCTGTTGCTCCCCTCAACTACACATTCATTTTTTTAATTATAATTTTTTTTGTTTTACTTTTTAGGAGAGCCAGTCACCTGTAATGTGCTTCTGGGCTGGTCCTTTCTCTGAATGCGCTATTGGGACCTTTTATTTAGTTCCTTTTTTGGTTTTACTGCTCCAGTATGGGCGCCGAGGCCGTTCACCATGATGTATATTTGTGTATGTGTGGTGAAATATACACACCAATATGCGGTGAAGCATGTGCGCCATGTGGTGATGCATGTGCGCCATGTGACGTTTGTGCGCCATTTCAGCACAATGTGTGGTGATGCATTCACACACATGATATCTTAAGGGTGTTTTTCTTCTTGTTTTTGTTGATGCTGAACAGCATTGGCAAAAATCACTGGCAAAGCAAGAAGACAAGACCCGTTAGCCTTGCCAATGCTTGCAACGTTGAGTAGTGACCAGTGCATCTGTAAGTTTAATTGGTTAAACCAGGCTGTTCTGTTACAATTTTGAAGATGGCTTTTGTTGAGATAACAAGTTCAGTCACCCAGGGTTGTCGAAGTCCTCCAAATAAAATGTTCGGTAAGGGTCGAAATTACGACAAGCAACTTTGAAGTTTTGCAAAGCAGTACAAAATGTTGCCTTCTCAAAACTTGACTTGCAAATGAAATTTCCAACTAAAATGGTTTTGCGAGAGATTGTCAGCAAAAAAATGCTTTCTAAAAATATTTTGGTGAGGGCTTTTTCTCACCTAAAGTATGTTATGCCGCTTTTTCTTCTCCCACAAAATAGACCATTTGTGGGACTTTTTGAAGCTGCTTTTGATTCTTTATTTTTATTATTGTCAATTTTTTTTATGTTACACTACAGTCTTAACAAGTACTTCTTGAAGTTGGATGTGTATTTTTAGATCTGTGTGTTAGCCAAGACCTTATGATTTTACTAAAATTATGTAAATAATATAGTTGTAGGGGCTTTCAGCCATCCATACTCATTGGCGTGATGTTTGATTCATATATATTTGCCCCTCCCACCCACAACATACACTTTACAGCATGGGGCAGTAGGACAGCCCACTTGATCTGTTGGCTAACTTCACTGTGAGTGATGGTACTCTTTTCACAATGAGCATAACCACACACAAAGTAGTTCCCTGTAGTGCCAGTGCAATGTGCGTTTTTAAGACACATTTTTTTTTTCTTTTAGCCATTGTCAAGGAGGACCCGGCAACCCCCTAGCAATAAAGTTTTATTTAAACCTGGACAAAACCAAGCAAACATTTACAAAGCCAGAGGGCTGGTAATCTCCATCAGACCCACTGGCTTTGTCAATGCTTGTTTTATTATGGAGTAAAATTAAGTCTGGCAGGAGAAGTTGGCTCACATTTGTACATATAAGGTATGCGTGTAGGAGTAGAAAACAAGTCTGTTAGTGAAAACTGAGGTTCTTCTGGAAGAATTCCAACAAGTGTCTCCAGATATAGGTTTGAGTTAGGTAAGAGTGTGTAGTTGAACACTGTGCTAGCACTTAACATGCATGGTTTTTAATGGTTATATCAAGGTCTTTTAGGTGTTTTCTCCATTCAGGTCAGTGTAATTTGGTAGTATACGTCACTGTTTTTATTATGTTGTTTGTTTATTTTGAGAACACCCCTTTTAAACAGTGATGCATTGCTGATCTTCTTACATAATTCTTTTTTTTTTTTTAAATGGATAAGACATGTTAATAGGATTGGTGAGTAATAAAAGACGCTGATATATAATTCCCTGGAACTATATTGGGGATGAATGAGTAAGCATTGTCGATAACACCTAGTGTAAATTAACCATACATTGGGCGGGCTTTGGGTCAGCCCACTACTTATCTTCCATTGGCTTTATTGTCAATCTCATTTGCTTAGTTCCTTCTTATTCAATAGATTTCTTTCCTCTTTGTGTGTTTTATCCCTCCCTGGGAGCATAGCTACTTTACCATCCTTTTGTTTGCATGACTTGCATCGTTCCAGAGCTCACATGAGGGAACTACTTTGCTCTTTTTTTTTTAGTACTCCATGAGTGTCATTTTCTTGCTCTCTCCCCAATGTGCTGCTTCCGTCTCACATTTCATACTCCCACAATCTCCTTGTTGCTCTCCAACCCTGTCAACTCATCTGTAAAAGCACAATATATTTTTACTGTGGTTTGGTTGAACAGCAGACATTTTCAGGTTGTTTTTCTTTTCTCTCTTTATTCCACATGTTCAATGAAAGCCTAAGTCTTGGAACACCAAGGCATTATTTATAGTGCTGGGGTGGAGCTTGAAGATGCACTTAATGGGCAGCATTTGAGGCAGAAGGTGTTCTTAGCATGCCTGAAAAGGAGATGTTTCTTCACCCAGAGGCCTGTAAATCTAGTCCCTGTGTTGCTGCAGAGCACCAACTAACAGAACATTTCTTCTAGTTCTCTAGACCTTGCCAAGCGTTTTCTTTACAATTCGTACACTTCCTTATTCAAGGACCCAGACTGATGTCATGTTCTTTTAATTAACTGCAATGAGTAGTTTGGTTATTTTTGAGCTGGATCACATGCAGCAGGCTTTTAAAATGTTGTTCACTTTATCCTGAGAAAAGTGTTTGAAAAATAAACTTTTGGAGAGATTGAAGATATTTTACACTGTTCAGTATCAAGACCACTTAAAAAGTGTTTTCTTTTCCTCCAGTATTTTGAGATGTTTTATTATTTAAATTCTTTTTATCAATGCTTTAAAAACAAGCAGTGGCAAAGTCAATAGCATGGTGTTCTCGCATTGTAAAGGTGAGACCTATTGACTTTGCCAATGCTTAATAAGACCTGCGTCACAATGCAGCTGGCTGCCGAACTATTTTTGCCTATTCTTTAAAATTTTCATATCAAAGGCTTTCGCTCTGCCCAGACCAGCATTTCTCTCCCAGCTCATGCTGTTAGCTGGTTGGTGTATTATTTTGCCTCCTCTAGAGTGCTTACTCTGCCTCAAAAGTGCAAAGAATCATTACACTTTCCATTTGTTGTCATACACGAGATGTATACATAACAATCCTTTTTTTCATTTCTTTTTTTTGCAGTGCTGCCAGCCATTTTTAAATGTTTTGACCAGGACTCACATTTTGCCTTCTGGACTTCTCTAAATACACAAACATGCATTTGCAAAACCAATAGGTGTGGCTTTAATATTCCACCACAGACCTGCACAAATGCTCTTTGTGTACTTTAGCAAATTAAAGCCAGATCTGGCTTTTTCAGTATTTGTTTTTCTCTACAAGAACAATATGTGTGCACAGATGCCTTTATTTCGAAATTCAGTTGGGTAAACAATAAGCATAGGAAGCTAATAATTTGGTAAGTTGGAGCAAATTGTGGACGCCGAGGTAGATTGGGTCACTGGGAATGTTGAACATTTCTTATACATAAATGGGTTGTTGGGCCGGCGCGTAGGTCAGATATAGGGCACACATAAAAATGACTTGCTCATCCCCAACCTGCCATTCTGTTCAGAACCAATGGTCTGGTTTTCATATTCCTGACCTATGACGAACGATGTACCTTTTGAATGGGAATAGCACAGTGTTGGACTAGCCCTTGGGATATTCTGGCACTGTCAAACTGGCCAGCTTGAATAGGCCAGTGTGTGGGGTGTTTTTTTTATGTCCCGTGGGCTGTGACTGGCACTGACCAAAAACCAGCTCATACACTGGCCCTTTCAGATGGGCCCATCTTGCAGTGCTGGTGTGCCCTGATAGGCCAGCCCAGCACTGGCGTAAGGTTCAAGAACGAGATTCAGAAGTTTTCAATGCACTTGATTAAGAAAGGAAAACATCAGCAGACACTGGTCCTAGGATCACTGGAACAGGTGAGACAACTTAGACCAAAGTAGACCAGACCGACCACAAAGAACATTGACAGCAGTCTACAGGCTCTACACTCGTTACAGAGGACTATTCGGCAACACAATCAAACATGCTGCTTTAATTGGCATAGGCAGTCCTAGTGGTAGCTCAGTTACAGAACACACATAACAAGACCAAGTCCACAATAAACACATGCCATAACACCTCTAGCACAATCATTAGAAACCTAGAAAAGTCCAATAGTCATACCTCTATTGGAGGGTCACAAAAGATGAAATAACATCACACTGCAGCCGACACGTGGTTGGCATGGTCGTAAGTCTGAAATCCCCACAGTGAAGCACCCCTTAGAGACAATCCATAGCATTACATTACTTTCACACTGGGTTGGACATCAGGTTGCAGTAAATAGCACCCAACAAAGATGACAACTGCCAGGAAAACCCTCAACTTCAAACCACAAATTACTCCCATGGGCCTGGGGACGATGTTCATACAGATCCACCTACAGCCACAGACCCATGCTCTGCTACCAGAGGACTTTAGAGTCAAAGTGAATAGCAACTGTCGTATTGTAGCTAAGCCATGATGTTTGACGTCCAAGAGAGACAGATCCATGCAAGGTTTTCAAGATATGTACTTGTGATACATTTACATAGTGTTATTCTCAGATGAACAAATTTACATAGGTAATGATTATCTGGAAAAATCTATCATTCATCCGGCCCGCCTAGACCTATATCGAACACTCCCGCTCTATGCCTTTTTGAGCCATTTGCTTCTTGATATGAATCCTCAGCTATCAGACGTGTTAGTCCAATTGGCACAATAAAGGTGAACCAAGACCACAACACTCTGAATGCTCATCTGTCTTAAATGCAGCCCTTGTAATAAAACAATGGTGGGCCCAAGGCAATTGGTCACCACAGGCAGGCACTATTATGAGAGAAATATTGCATGGACCCTAGCACAGACCAGAGTTACTTAAACCCCATATTTTGTTGTTTCCTTTAGGAGGTGGCGGGAAGCGTAAGGGACGAAGTAAAAAGTGGAAGGACATCCTCAAATTCCCACACATCAGCCTGTGTGATGACCTGCGCAAAAGTCTGGGTGAGTAGACGCTCTTGATGTTCAGACCATCAGATGCGAGACACATCTGGATTGTGTCCTTTTTGTATTGCTGTGTCATTGCACATTCATCTCTAGAGCACCGAGTATGTGTAAACAATACTTCACGTTGTGTACAGTTGTGAATGTGGCAAAATATTGCTTTCAAATACAAGCGGCCTGCAAACCATGTGTCTCAGTTTGTGAAGCAACAGCTCTACCTAAAGCTTCTCGAAGCGAATTTACCTCTTTCTCGGCTAATTACAATTCCTGTATTGTTTTAATTATAAGGCACGCTTAACTTTTTTGCATTGTTTCTTTTTTTTCTCAAAATTATGTTCTGTTTCCACTTTTGTCATGTATAATAGATGTGCCTTATATTATTCTGTCCATGCCTCCACAATTTCAAAAATGTCCTTCCTGGGTTGTAGCAAGCTCTCCATGGTACAGTCCTGTGGATATGTCATCGGGTTGAAATCACGTTTTATCTCGGTCTATAGCAATAGGAATGGCGGATTTACTCACCTTCTAAGATTACCAAAGCTCTTTATTTTAAGGATGACATGGAATTTTGTTTTAAAAAAAAAAAAAGTCATTTTTTTTCGTTTTGTGAATATTAGGTTAAGGTATGACATTCTCAGAGTATTTGTCCCCTCCGCTGCGACTTTTAGCCTCAAAATACGCTTATTAAGTTGAAATCATCTATGTAATTAAGAATAATGGGTGAGGACGAAATGAGGTTTTTTGACTAAGGTAGAAAGAACCGCCGAATTGAACGGTAAATGGTTCAGAATGGTAAATCCGAAAAATTCAATGCAAGTTAATTTTGTGTATTTTCCTATGTGAACGTTTAAATTGGCCGAGCCAATGACAGTGTTTCTCTAAAAGCTTCGTGCTTCAATGGGCTTTTTTACTTTCAAATTCGTTTTAATTTTTAACTACGTTACATCTCGTGCGACAGAACAGGTATGCATAAGGGCGAGTTAAATATTTGATCTTGAACCTGCTGTTGAACCTAATGCTTGTGCTGCGAAATTAAAATGTTTCCGACATAAAACCAAATGAAAAGTATATTTCTTAACAGATCTTTCTCAGAGCTCCTTCCAAAAGATCCGTATGATCTCACAGGACCACCAAATGTGTGCAAATGTTTCCCTTTCTACGCCACATTTCCAGCACCTGTCTGACCCTGGTGGAAATGCGCAGGTGTGGGATACCACTGATACTTTTGTTCATGTGCTTCCTGTTTTTGCGGGATACTTGTAAAAGGTTTTGGCGTGTTGCCCCAAATTCCCTCCCATCGGACCCCACAATGTTTCTTTGTAAATAAATCCACTTTCCATGTGCGCTGAAAGGGGTGTTTACCTTGAGGTTTGCTGTTAATTATTGTCTCCGTAAGAAACAATGGTTCCTAGTGGGATAAACTATTAGATCACGATTATGAAAAAATAAACAGTGCTATATTAGAACTAATCACAGTTAGAAATGACGTAGGCCATCACAGTTTTTTATATGTATTTGTAAGACATTGAATTATCGATTGAAGTGGGTGACTACTCGGTCGTGCGCGCAAAATCTCCTTTCACAGACCTCCAGTGTCTCTCCGCAATCTGTATATCCGGCGTTATTCAAAGGGCACACGTGACAATATCATATCCCTGTGTAGTGGCCTGGGCTTTTCAATCACGAATCACTACAAATCATTCTTGATGTGTTTTTTTTCTTCTCCTTAGAGTGCTTGGTCAATTTTGTAATCTTTTTTGCATCTTATAGTTCTTCATGTTCATTTATTCGTATGCGTACCTTTGTTGTTGTCATTCCAATGTACTTAAGCACGCAAGTGAAAAAAAAGACACAAACCACGTTGGTAGAATTTTAGTTGGTAAAATGTTAAAGTCGCCATGGAGTGTGCCGGCCAAGCTCTAATTCAGTGACTTTATGCGTGAGGCGACATAATTTACATTTGGCATATGGATGATGCTCTGTGATGGGAGCTCTATTCCATGAAGTCTATTGATTGCTGGTGTTAACTTTATGGTGGTGGTATGCACCAAGATGTCTCTCAGACTTTATCCTCTCCTAAAAGAAAAACATATTTTTTCTAGCAAGAGACCACTAATGATATTTCTGGCAAATATGATTTACTGTATTGCATTCGAACCATAGAGATTCTAATCCTGGACTGCATTTTGCATGAATGTAGATTGTGAACTTAACGCTGTCCCTTTCTATATATACACCTGACCCTAGAGATTACGTATTAGTGCCTCACTGCCATCAGTGACATGTTTGGAGTGTTACCTTCACTTATTACACAACCATTGGATTATAAACATGGTACAAAGGTTACTACCTTCTGTTTGGTGGATCTGTGCTACTTATGCATGTACCATTGGCTGGTCAGCCTCATAAAAGCACTTAGGATGCCTTGCTTTGGATGAATGATAAATGCATTCATTTTGACTATTCCCTACTAAACCTTCTAACTTGTTTGTAACAAGTGTGTGACTACAGAGGGTGCCTCCCTTCGATCAGACAATGAAGTTTTAACGTCCCAGATTTAGGGTGAGTGTATGATTCTGTCCACTTACTCATCACTAATCATGCATGGATTGTTTGGGATTGCAGTGCAGTTTCACCAGAGTGCCACTTTTATGAAGTTTTCGTACTGTTATGAATACATAGTGCATTGTTATTTCAATCATCCGTGTGCATGAAACTCGCCAATAAATGTATATGCTGTTTCCTCTAGGTCTCCCAGTTTAATTGATTGTGAAGCTAGAAAATTATTTTCCCCACATATGTTTGCAGTAGATATTCATAGGAGCAGCAGGGATTCTCTGAGCCCTGATAAATGCCCTTGACCAGTTTTTGGCACTAGGACCGGCAGTAACATGTTGGCTTTAACTGGATGAACAGGCCATTGTATCCTTACAATCCACCATTCTTCTTATAATCATACTTGAGGTGCCTACGAGTAAAGGTATTTCCTTAAGGTTTACCCCCAAGGTATTTTTTGTAATTTATTTGGAGCCTGCCTGTATCCATTTTATTTCTTGGGAAAAAGTTCAATTCACTGAGATTAAGTCCACTCTGTATAGTAGCATCTTAACCAAAGAGGGATGAGGTTGCAGAGGATGACGCGTTCCACAAAATGTGGGGGAGGCTTCCTCATCCAATATGACTGGCATATTTCAAGATCCTAGGCTCTAGGCTTGTATCAAGTGGGACACAAGCCCCATCACCATTACATCTTTGTGTGTGAATTCTGATAGGCTCCGGAGGATGTGCGATAGTTGTACCTCCATCTCTCTCTTTGTGATAAGTTAGTTCATTAAGTCCCAATCCGTTGCAGGAGTACGCTTCTAAAGCAACCGAGGACACCGGGACAGGCACTTAGAGACACACAGGTTGTCAGGCAGAGGTGAAGCAGCAGGGTCCATTGCAGGTCCAGTTGCCATAGGTCAGCTGGCAAGGTGCAAGAAAAGGCCTCTTGTAGCTTGTTGTGTCAGTTTAGCTTTAGCAGGAGGTCAGCCTGAGGACCATTGGAGTCCACTTTTTTCCCGGGTATAAGAGAAAGCAGATCCATTCCTTCAGGGCTTTTTTTCAGGCCATTGAAAGCAGGTCCAGTCTTCTTCTGTTCTTCCTCCGGTCCAGAGAATGCTCAGAAGTGGGTGCCTAGAGGTCCTGCATTTATGCCTGGCACTTGCTAGTAGGTGGCAGTGACTCTGGGGTACACCCTAACCAATAGGGTAAAAGTTCCTGGGACGACCCTACACACTTCGTATAATTTCAAGATGGCGAAACTCTTTGGCTGCACTATACTTGGTCTCGGGGGGGAGTGTGGGGGGGGGAAGTGTACTATGGTAATCCTAGTGTCGTCCCACATCTAACTGTAAAATCCAGTTTGGGGCTGCTATTGTACTCACAATAAACCCAGAGACAGAAGTCAGGTAGAACGAAAGCAGGGTTTTCCGGCAACCAGACGGTGGATACACAAGAATTGTTTTGTCGTTTTTCACACCTCTTCAATGCTAATTATTGACTGCAAGAAGTGGTAGAGCAAATACAAGTTTAGCCCCCAGGAACTTGTGGCAGGGAAAAGGTAACTTTGTAAAAGTAAATTTTCATTGACATGCAAAACAATGAAACAGCGAGTTAGCGCAGCTATTACACCTCCTTCCTTATCCCCAAAAGCATCCGGATATATAGTGTAGAGAGCAGTGTTGCTTGTACATCCACTGCACCTGCTGTTTCCAAAGGTACGACCTCAGAAGATCAGAAAAGTTCAACATATATAAGTGAAGGGCACCGCACAATCAAAATTCCACAAAAGTTAGTCCAATCTTTCCATATGACATCCAAGGTAATCATTATTTTTCATAGGAATGGAACAGAACAGCCAACACGTTGCGTCCACTACATGTGAACTTCATCAGGGCATAGATTTTGACTTTCAAGGTATTTGTCTTGGAGTCAAAGGCGAGCCGCGATTCATCATTGTATGACAGTATGGATTCCTGGTATTAATATTGAAATTCAGTTTAGCGGGTCCCCCTATATTTAAGGGAGAGCAGATCTCATCACCATTCCTGAATAGATGGCAGGGAGGCACCTTGATATGTGCCGTCTCCCAACTCCCAAGCCGGCATCTCTCTGCGAGTCCTCTTCCTGTGTGGCGGAAGTGGACTCAGAGTCCACTTCTGCTAAACTGAAGGTAAACCTGAGTGGTCACATCAGGCGTCACTGGATGGGCGTGTGTGCACCTTTGTAGCCCCGCCCTTGTTCTGCAGTGCCCTTTTCTTTTGTGACATGACCTGGATCCAGATATCATCATGCCTCGCCCTCCCACTCGAGACTCCACTTGTATTCCTGACCTCGCCTGCTGCCTGACCTCCCAGGCCTATTTACCTGCTACTTCTGTGAAAGGGCTGAACAACAAAGGATTGGAAGCAGTCAACACTTCCCCTGCTGCTTCGGCCCATCCCCTGCTGTCTGCCTCCGAATGCCGTAGTCCCTCTGTACTCCGCCTTTATTGATCCCATTGGCTGGACTGGACACGAGGTAAGTAGAGGGGAAGGGAATTTTTAAATCAAGCTAGCCACACCCTGCCTGCCAGTCTCATACTTTATGGCTTGTTAATGTCGCACATTTATTCCACCCTTTAGCTCAGTGTTGTGCCAATTAAGTGATAGGAAAGAGACGGTCACTTGCGCGCTATATAAAGCGGACATTTTTTTTATTTATTATAAGTGCTGGCACCTCAACTGCCTGGCTCACGTTAGTACTTTTTAAATGAGCGGATGACATTTCAAAAGTGATGGTTCATTATGCTAAGGGTCTTCTCTGATTAAACTTTGAGCATAAGCTGACCGTCTGGTATACGAGTTCTGCCAAAGCTTGCTATTTGAGGAAACACAAGTGTGCTTTGCGGAGCAGTTAAATAGATTTGGAAATGGTGCGGCGTGCTACCTTTATTTGCCAGGTTTCTGTGCTAGAGAGCTGAAGCAGGTTATCAAAGTATGCTGGGAGCAGCTGCATAACTTCTCCACAAAATTAATCTTTTTGCAGCCTTGTTAAAGGCTTATAGAAGCGGTGGGGGTAAGCACTGTGCTCTGAATATTACATGTATTCGAGTTACGCGCCATCATCCTATCACTTTGCGACATGGAAGGCCATCCTAACTGAAATACACCATACCTACTTTGCTCACTGCCTACATGTGAATCATACAGCGCATTTTGCGCTGCTGCACTCTACAAGCGTGTAACATAGCTTGAGAAGAAGCATCTTTTGCTTCGCTGTTGACCAATTCTCCTCTGCACATCAAGCATGACCTGCTAACCAGTGAGAGGTTTTCTGATTTGTGCTAATCAGTAAATTCAGGAGTCAGTTCTCCAGTTCCCCAAAAAGAACCCCCTGGGAAAGTATTTTTCTGCTTTAGATAGAGCCCATAGAAGATGTATATTTTGAAATTGTTTTCTGTTTGGTGTGACTCAAGCAAAATCCATTATTTATTATCGGAGGTGTGCAGGCCATTGAAAGCTTCAGCCAGAAGACTGCCTCTATCTCCTCTAGACGGTCTGGGAAGCGTGCCCCCTTTCCTGCTTAACTAAGTTGTGTGATCTTAGGCAAATATTTCACCATGCTTTCTTTATCTTCATTATACCATACAAGAGCACCTTCAAATAAATGGGTTTAGGATATGCATTGTTCAAAATCCTCACTTCTGTTTGGTTTAATAGCCTCCAGTGTTGCTCCATGTATGCAAAGCATCCAGTCCATATGCTGGGTACGCCTGCCAATTGACTTTCCTCTTAGTTCACTAGTGGAATTGTCGTCTGGGCAGGGGAGAAGGGATGTTTCTAAGTTCAGGTTTTAAAACGATCACTTTGCAAAGGTCTCAAGTGATATTATCTGATGTACAAGGATAAGGTATTTGGCATGTTACAGAAATGCTTTTTATTTTTTATTTTAAAAAGGCATTGTAATATTTTGACATGATGTGTGCTGCATGATTTACTTGCTACAACATTTTCACATTTCGCCTAATGCACCGCCTTGTAGACCCAAGCTAGACCGCTGGCTCGGGTATGGCTTTGCTCTCCCTGTTGATTTGTTAGCTCACCGGCCTCGGTTTCTGTCTTCTGAATTGGTAGCAGTATGAGGATTCAGTATATCAACCCAAGGCTTGGAGTAAGGTACATTCCACCACATCCCTCTGCGCCAAGAGCAAGGAGCAAGTTAAAATGGTAGCCACCCCGTTCTTGAGAAGAGGAAGCAATTGGACTCTTTCCATGTTCATTTCTTCCCAATAAAAAGGGCAATTAGGTATGCCCTCATTGAGTAAGGAAAGGGGATGAGGATATCATGGATTGATTACTTACTGGCAATCATTACTCTGATTCTCACTTATTCACCCCAGTACTTATGTTAACACTCTTTCACATACTATGATAGCATGCTCTCCAATCGATTTTCTTTATTTGTGTATTGGGTACCACAAATTGTTCTATGGAAACTGAACTAAAGTTCATTAAAGGCAACCCGCTTATCCAAAATCACTTCAACCCCTTCACATATCAATATTTGGGTGCTTAAGATTGATGGATATCTATGTAATGCCTCAGAATGGTTTCTAAGGAATTAATGACCATGGCAGCAGGATGCCACCTTTCCGACAACACCGAAAATGCTTCCAATTGCCTAATATGTGTAGTATTTTATTTGTGCCACCAGCTTACCGATGTTAACTTGGGAGCTATCCTATTCAACAGAGCCCCCTGCATTATGTGCACGCCTGAAGTCCCATTACCTCCTCCTGCTCACAATTAACATGGTTCATCCTTTAACGCAGCAGGGCTGCGTCGGGTCCCATGCACACACAGGAGACAACACAGATCACCAGAAAGCTGCATAGCCAGTTGCTGCTAGGCAGGAAACCTTGCCTTCTCTCCCTAGTGTGGAGGCTGCATCAGTGGTAGCCAAGAGAGGTAAAAAGCACTGGTACTCCTTGCCAGAAAATGTTTGGTTCATTTATGACCACAAACCTTGTAATTTAATGTTCATACATTACATGGAAAACTAAATGAGCAATATCACAGGGGTAAATTTGAAGACCGTTAATTGCTATTCGAGGGGAATTTACTTTTGTTTTTTAAGGCATTTTGTGACTTCCTCTTTATTTAATTTTAATACCACCACAAACCTGGATGGGTTACTAATTTGGCAGATTAAACAATGTCTTTCTAAGTCACAATAAATTGTCTAAGTGCCTAGTAAGTCACCTAGGCCTAGTAATGCTGAAAATATTTTTGCCAAGCAATTTTTTCTTACTCATCAGTGACTATCTATATGAGAGTGACAAAAGCAACAATATCTAGCCGATCCCATGCTTTCTGATTTCTACCAAAATAAGCTAACGCAAATCCAGCATCATGAATTTCTTTGCAAATACGAACAAGAGATCACGGTTCGATTCTGAAAGTAGCCTAGTACAACCCAGTGCGTGCTTGCAAGATGTTCCTGCACAAGATTCAGAGAGGATGATGTCAAGTTATGGATCGATTCAACCTGCTCTGCTGGAAGACACTACAACAAATGTCCAAAATGGGGGTGCCAGTTTTGAAAGGGATAACACATTGCCAGAGTGTTGGGCCCACAATCAGTCGGCTCAATTTAAAGAAAAGTATCCATGGCTGAGCAGTGAAAATGGCCGCCTTGGGTGCAACATATGCAGTGAGGTTAAGCTACTTGGAGTGTCAGCATCACAAAGTGTAAGTATGTCTAGATAATGGATCACTGGGAGCATTGCTACATCTGGCCAAACAAAAGCTAGCGAGTTAACCTCACTGCGGAAAAAAAATCGTAAGCACAAAGTTTCTGAAGTACATTCTAAAGCATGTGATATCCAAGCAGCATCCAAGAAGGGGGTACTGCGGTCAACAGTTGACCGCATGCTTCAATAGTTAAGGTTTTTCGCACTTTTTACTTTTGTGCAAAAAATAATCGCCCCTTTTCAGACTTTCCAGGTCTAGTAGACTTACAGTTTGCGAATGAGGCAGATATGGGCTCGATTCTACACAGTGAATATACTGCAGCACAGATAGCCGATTGCATCGCTAATGAAATACGGAGAAAGCTTTGCATGGGTATCGTTGAACAGGCTCCCAAAATCTGTTTATATTGATGAGTCAACATTATTTACCCTTTCTTCCATGTCAGTTTTAATTATTTATGTCTGTGCTGCAATCAATGGAAAAGAACCCCTCACCTTTTTCCTTGACTTGGTTGAGTTGACTAGGGGCGATGCTGAGTGTATTGTATTGTATTGTAATTGCATTTATAAAGCGCTTACTACCCCATACGAGGCATTGAAGCGCTTTTTCGGCGAGTAGCACATTACTTCGGAACCCATAAAGGACTAGTGTTGAATTAGTATAGTGAAATATGAAAGTAATTTGAGTGGTGGATAGGTTAGTCAGTTATTTGGATTCAGAAGGATAGTGGAGGGATAGAAGAGGGAAAAAGGTTTGCATTTATATAGCGCTTGTTACCCCTGATGGGATGTTGAAGCGCTTTTTTCGGCGAGTAGGACGCTACTCCGGAACCCATAAAGGATTAGTGGTGAATTAGTATGGTGAAATATGAAAGTATTTTGAGTGAATTGAGTCCTCACTGTTGAAATGTCTTGAGAAGCATGGATTTTCAGACAAGTTCCTTGCAGACAATTGGATAGAGGTGTGCAGTGATGGCGTCAGCATAATGCTTGGGAGAAACTCTGGTGTTTTGGAGAGGCTATGTTCAAAATACCCTCACTTTGTAAAATGGCACGGTCTATGCCACTGGCTTGAGCTCAGTATAGTGGACACAGTTGATACAGTGTCAGGCCTTAATTACCTGGCGTAATTTTTCAAAAAACTATATGCTGTATACAACCAGTCCCCCAAAAATCAGTGGGAACTCTCTGCATGTGCAAAAAAGTTAGAAATTGCAATTCTGAAAATTGGGCGAGTATTTTCAGTTTGGTGGATTTCTTCTAGCAAAAGGGCAATACGAGCAGTGTGGGAGTCATACCCAGCCCTTCACCAGCATTTTTTTCAGTCCAGCTTAAGTACTTCTTGTGATGCCAAACATCGTTCTAGTTTCAGTGGGCTCAATAAAATCCTGACATCTTCAGAATTTTAGCTGAATGTGGCGGATGTTGCAGATGCTGTTCATGAAATTGGAACACTGTCGGAAGCCCTGCAAAGGGATGAAGGAACTCTGCCACAAGCTTACCAGCTCATCAGTCGTTCTGTAAGGTCAATTGATAAGCTTAAGGAGTTCCCGAGGACACACAAAGGAAGGAGGCTGAACAAGCTAATGGGATTGGCTCATTTAAAGGGGAGCCAATTAGCTGTCAGGACTCGCATGGCCAGGTATAAATAAGCCTTCTCACAGAAAAAGTGGTCAAGTGCACTTGACCACTTTTTCTGTGACAAGTATCAATTGACTGCCCTGCCGGCAAGTTGCACCCACAGGATTATCAGCGAAATAGGATCAACTTCAATTCTGTCACATGTGACCTCAGGAGGACAAGTTTACAAATTGTTTATAGATACAGAGGATTTTATATTTGGACTATATAAATATATCGAGGGCGAGCACATGTGCATTGGGAACAGTGTAAAATATTGTTAGAGATACTGTTCATGTTTGAAGCAAGAAATGCATGCTCAGAATCGGCGTTCGAGATAACAAATGCGGGAGGGCGGGGTATTGCAGTATGCTGCTTGAGGAGTTTCTGCCAACAGAGAGTCAATGGTTAAACAACAAGTTGGGGGTAAGGAGGTGCTTGAAGCAGTGGGTGATGGGTTTCGTAGTTTTGATGGTTTGGATTTGAATAAGCTTGGTTCGATATGATTGGACGACATAAGGGGCGGGCCCACGGTGAACTAGCGATAAGGGAGACGGCAGGAGTGAGGGGAAAACTGCTTGTACGGAAGGAGAGGAAAATATTGGGAACCGATTACATTGAAACAGACGATTAAGGTATGGGAGAATCTGGATGTCATGTTTATTATGGGCATAGGTTAACATGGAGTAATATTGAACTTGTGGGGATGGGAAACATTTACTGGTGGTTCCACACGAGAATGTGGAGGTAAAAACGGGGATGGCTATGCCGGTTGGAAGAGGCTTGTTTGGGCATACAATTTTAGTGTGCAGGTTTGCGCATAGAGGGAAAAACGCTGATTATGGGGTAGTTGCAAAACATGGCATGAATGTTTATGTATTTTTAATGTATTTTCAATGTGAAAGCACACAGTCCTGAACATTCAATCTAATGGTATTGTTTTAAACTTGTAGTGACCCCTGACGAAGGACTCAGAATAGTCCGAAATGCATTGGGTATCAAAGATCTACTGACTGAGGAATATTTATGTATGCTGCATGTTGCAGAAAAAGGCCTGGATAGGCATATCTGTCGCAGTAGAAACGTTGAAGTACATAAGGACCTCACATGTGACAAGATAAAAGAAATGAGAAACGAAAGATTGGAGTACATGGAATAAAGTTTATTGAACGTGGATTAAAGCATGTTATAATTGTCCTAAATAATGGCTCTAGCTGTGCGTCTGGAAAGGAGTGTTACTTCGCTCCAACTTTTTGCATAAATAAGCCTTCGCCAGTTTTACCAAAATCTGGCAGATAACTTGCGCTCTGGGTTGCATGCACAGTCATAAAGCAATAGGTCTGCCACGTCAACTCGGACAGATTCATTTGTAGGGCTTACATCGGAGATGGATGTTATCAACCCACACAAGTGGCCAATGACATTGAGAGCCCATGGTATGAAGGTGAGGAGGAACTTCAAAACCTCTTAATTATAAACTCATATCCGAAGGCTTCAGAGACCATGTTGATAATGGTGGTAATGAGATTCCAGATCAACTGCAACCTGCTTTGAGGGTTATAAACACACTTCCTGTGACTTCAAGTGACTGCGAAAGGGGTTTCAGCACCATGAACTTGACAATGTCAATCATACAAAACTGTCTAGCTATTGGACACCTTTCCTCATTAATGTTTATAAACCTACTGGGCCCTCCTCTGCCGCTTTGGAATTCAGTGCCATATGTCAACAGGTGGTTGACTGCTCATCACCATGCGGATGATACTCAGTCTAGAAAGGTAGATTCTACAGCCCAGCACAATAAAAGATGTGCGGATACATGGGAGTTTTTTAATTGATGGTAGGTTTGCAATGATATAAGTGGTCTCGCTAATTACTCATTTTCCAGGGTCAAACATTCTGTGACATTATAGCATGATCCATAATGTCTGTATTAACAGATGTACAGTGTATCCGGTTGAAACTATACAGTGTAACTTGCATTGTTTTTATTGGGGTCAAAGTGTATTCAAATTGTCAGTATATTTAAAGGTGGTGTTCTTTGTACCATAATACATTTTATAGTTTTGATATTCCCAATTGCAGGTTCCAGCATGTTTTTTTACAATGCATAAATTATGCTTTGTTCATGGTGCCAGGTTTAGTATGCCTAGCTTGCAGCACTTAGTGGCTTGACTAATGTAGTTGGATACCAAATGTTTTCCACATTTGGGCTGTTAATTCCTCCAGACAGGGACCTCAAGGCACAGGCCTAAGTACTGAGCAGCTTCAATTGTTAAATCTTGCAATGCACTCCAATGATAGACCTGCTGAACATGTGATGTCACTTCCTGTGATGTCACACACTGGGATGTCACTTCCTGTAATGTCACGTGTCGTGATGTCACATCCTGGGATGTTACTTCCTGGGACACAACCTAAGTTGGTGAGTCCCCCCCACTTCTTTTTTT
The DNA here is from genome assembly GCA_963921515.1 of Calotriton arnoldi. Lineage (NCBI taxonomy): Eukaryota > Metazoa > Chordata > Amphibia > Caudata > Salamandridae > Calotriton > Calotriton arnoldi. The sequence continues at coordinate 474,470 of CAWUFW010001904.1, forward strand.
AGGACACTTCTTTTTTTAGGATTTGCGCCCTAATAGAAATACTTTATATATTGTGCTGACTGATCGGAAAGGATCACAAATAGAAGGAACAGCGGACTAACCTGCATTTAGGGGGAGGAAGGCATTATGTTTTCGGGTAAAGGCAAACAAAGTAGTACGGACATAAACCTGGGCAGTTATAATGGCTGATGCCTCAGGAGTTATACATTTAGAAAAAACAATTGCAACCTGAAATAGAATCGTTCCGGAAAGAGGATAAAACAATACTTCCATTACATAAATATCGTCGTCAGAACAATGACTTAGTAGATCTTGTCGTGACTGAGGCTGCAAGAGTGCTGTTCTGAACATTTGGCTGAAACTTTAGCACTGGCAAGTAAGTTAACACAAAGAAACCAAAAGATGTCTGTGTCTTGCACACGTAAGCTTGGATCCAGACAGATGACGCGGATCGCCAAAGCAAAGACTGTGTATTTCACTGCAGCCACATTCATCCATCCATGTCTCACTGTTACTAATGTAAGGTCTCCCAGCCGCTCTGTAAATGCAGGATGTGGGGGGCTTGTGCCTGTTGCCATGGGAGTGATGTAATGGCCAAAGCGAATAAATGTGTTTTGTTTCTAGTGTCTATGCACTATCCATCATGGGGTCTCACGTGGACCGCTGAAACAGCTAATTCTGTGTTGTAGGAAGAAATAATTCAATAATTCATGACATATTAATGGTGTGTGAACATTCCGCATGGGTGATGGAATGTTGGGCCTTTGGTAGGATTATTAAAAACCAGGGATTTCTGCAGAATTATTATTGTGTACATTGAAATTCTCATGAACAGCCATATTTCAAACCCTTAACATACATAGGGAGCACTAGAGGTTGTAGAGAACTAGAAAGAAAATTAGCACTGGCATAGCCAGTAAGATTGGCGTTGGCAAGCTAGAAAAATTGTATTTCTTTTTGCAATTTTTAGAGTTAAAAAAAGTACAAACAATAAAAAGGAAAAATGCTGCTGTGCATATGCTTGCAAAAAACATAAGTAAATATTGCCCTGTTAAAATATTTCTTAAAAATAAGTGAAGTAACAGCATCAATGAAGGCAGAGTTTGGGCTACAGGCCCTGGCATGTAAATGTACTACATTATAGCCAAATGTCCACATGTGCAAGAGCAAAATGCCATCACTTTTTGTGAAGAGAGTCAATGGCTTAAGTGGGCTGGCCTGCTGCCTATGCTTTAGGCTGCTGCGCCAGAAGCAAAACGAGACTTACACTTGAATAGTCCAATAGATGAAGAGGGCTAACCAAAAGCCCCTATATGTATATCTATGAATGTATTTTTACTATGATTTTTGGGGAAAACATGACACCAGTGCGACCAGTAAAGCTGTCTCTAAGCCACACCTAAATTTTTTATTTTATTTTTAAACATAAAGGATCAGAGTTAAAGGTTGTTTTTTTTCTGAGATTTTTACCTATTTCTGCTTTGGGAAAAACATAAACAAGCCTCGAAAAATCCTACAAATGTTACCAGACCTGCAGGCCTAGTTTCCTGAATAATCTACTCGAGCTAACTGTAATGTACTTGACCCGTAAACCGGTCTCAAATGTGTGATCCTAGGCAAATATTTTATTTTATAGAGCTGCCTTTTTCTTCTTTATTACATATGAGAGCACCTTCAAATATGCGAGTTCAGCATTTCTGCTGTACAAAAATACCCCCTTTTTTGATTTATTAGACTAAATGTTTGTTCCATGTGTAATACAAATCTGGCCAACTTATAGGTACACATGACCCCTGACTTGCCTCACAGTTCACTAATAGGAATGTCATCAGGAATATTTCTCAGTTCATGTTTCAAAACTCACTTTTAATAAATATATTACTAAAGCATGATGCGGTAGTGCATTTACAGACAGCACATTGAAGTGGTCACAAACTTTCCCACTAACATGCAATTTTACTGATAAAACTATGTAGCGTACAAACAATGTTTGGAAATTGAGTTTCAACAAAAATATTCATCATTTGCACATCACCAAGTAAAGTGTTTTGATTTGTTTTCATCCTATAAACATCTTTTTTTCACCACACGGAATTATAAAAATGTGCTTCCAGAACTACTGAGATATATTTTGAAATGTTTGTGCAGTTCACTTATTAGCTATTTAACCCCTTGACTGCGATCGGAATTCCGCTTGTGTGCTGGACATTCCGATCGCGGGTGTGGTCGTGACGAGCTCAGCTCGTCATGCGCACAGCGCTACCGCGCAGCATGACGAGCTGAGCTCGTCACGAGCATCGAAGGGGTTAAATGTTGTTAGAAAAAAGCCTGACCTCTTATATCCTTTAATTTCACAAGCTGTGCACTGCATGATTGTCAGACAGTTCACTTTACACAATCCTCTAACTTCACAGTAAGAGAAAGAAAAGTAAATGTAAGAAGACAAACTGACTTTTGATCTCTGTCTCTGAATGCAGAGCAAATGTGACAAGATAAAAACAAGAATTAAAGGCATTTTTATTGCTCATTCTCCTTGCGAGTGAACAGAACACCTGTTAGTTGTCAGCTCGCCAAAACGGGGCAGTAGGCCCCAAAATTGCTTGCTCTGATGAAATCTGATTCGCCATAGCATGTGGGCAAGTAGATTTCTCGAGGCCTGTTAAAGGTAAGACGTGTAGCGCTTGAATTAAGGTCAGCCAGTGGTTTGCTCCTGGCTCTCATTTTCAGTCTGTCGTGTTTTTTGCACACTGTGCTCCTGCAAACCGGACCAAACTTGTTGCAATTAGCTTTGGTCCTACTCCAGTAGAAATCTACCAGGCCATGTGTCCTCTGATTGAGATCAAAAGCAACAGTAGACACATTTTGGGACATAGGCTCACCAGTTGACTCCTCCCACAGCTAATACATTTTCAGAAGAGGACATTCATTCTTAACAAATATCAATGGTTTGTGAACTTCTAGTTAGCCCATCAAGTGTGGGTGCTTGAATGGGGGTGTGATTATTAAGAAAAAAACTCTACATTTCTACAGTGCCTTTATTTACACTGTTACTGACTGGTTCCTTTTCAAACTGCACTCCCATCCCACAAAAACCTAGAGCACTGTGTGCTTCTCTTGGTGCCAGTTTTTGCTGAAATTCAACTCAAATCTTTCCTGCTACATCACGTTAATAGGTCTTGAACCATATAAATTATATTTGTTGTGATGAGAGCCGATGCTTGCCAGTTGTCACTACAAAGTACTTTGCGCAGCTCAGCGACATGAAAGGTAACAGTGGGATTAAGGTGGAATCATCGCATAGTTAGAAGTTCATGGGTTCTGATGGGAGATGATCATTGATTTGTGGTCTGGCAAAGGCAGTGGCGGCTGGTGAACTTTGAAAGCAACGAGGAGTAAATAGTTTCAGTTAGTTGTACAAAGCGAGTCTGATCTCCTTTAGTGGGTTTGAAGGGGGAAGGATTTGCCCAATAAGAAAATTTTCCAAAAAAGGGCAAAGTGGCATATTTTACAGCTCAGTTACACATACATTTGGTTAAAATCCAGAAGTCCTTCAAGGGTACTAATGAACTACTACAGTACTTTTGAGATGTGCCAGCCAAGTATTACTGTCCAAAGAGAACTATAAAAATCGAAATTGTGGACTTTGACATAATTTCTCCAAAAGGATGGCAAAAGGGCCCTGTGTATTGGGCGGTAAGAATATCTGTTTTTTCAAGGTCACATGGCCTATTGTGTTTTTTCCCCAAAATGTATAATGTCTTATTTCACTTCATTTTCCATCCAGGTTCTTCATAGTAAATTCTCATACATCTTGTGACTGAGAATGCATTGAAGGGGCAGGGTGGAAAAACGCAGGCAAAAAAATCAGCAAACCTAGACAAAAGTGTCAGGATCTTGGAGTAATGCTACTACGAAATGTATAGCGAGTAAAGTATCCAAGAACAGGCAATTTACAGCTTTCTTAATACTCAGAAAGCAGTTGTCATAATATCATAAAAGCTTTATCAATATAGCTGATGATATGGTGTCACACATGAAATAACAGCCATTAACAGTAAGTACTCTACAAAGTTAAGAAACTAAAATCAGCAATAAATGGCAGAACATTTATTTTTCTCTCAAAAAAGCTTTATCAATATAGGTGATGAAATGCCGTCTCACAATTCATGAAATAACCACAGTTAACAGTAAGTAATCTAAGGAGTAAATGAAGTAAAATCAGCTATAAATGGCAGAAAAATAATTTTTTGATCAAAAATTTGCTTCAAATAGATTTCAGAAATGCAGTAATGTTGCTTGAAATATCAAATTAGTTTATAAAAATACAGCCATTTCACCATGCAATACAAATGTTTCACTTTTGATAAATATTATCCCTTCCCACAAACAGACCTATCATATTTTGAAAAAAACAGTTTCTTCTGAAATACCAGATAGTTGTTTTTAGTAAATATATTATTTGTTACCAAACATTAGTTTGTCATTGTCACAAATCTCTCACATATATTACTCTCACATATGTAGAGATTCTTCCATGTATGACCATCCAATACCCTGGTTGTCATTGTATGGCAAAGAATGTCACCACCCTTTTGCAGGCTATAGCCAGAATTATTATGCCAGGGAGACACCAAATTTTGGCAAGATGACACACGATATGGCTAGGATGAGATAGCACCATGTGTTCAAAACGCTCACAAATTTGCCACTGACGACTCGCCATTATGCAGGAATAGCCAGCAGATCGCCAGGAATGCTCCCAGTATGACATGAATTGGCAATGTTACACAGTGTTGGCCAGAATTAGCGCCATTAGGTCACTGATCGGCAGTTGTTGTGTAGGAACACCCACAATATGTCTTAGATGAGTGTCAGAAGCTGGCTCTTTATGTGTTATATCAAGAACCTGATATACTGTGTAAAGAGTCCAGGGGTTCCCTCATGAGTGAACAGGGGCTTGCTATGCAATGCCATAGTGCTCTATTAAGCGGTAGTGTGGTCGAGCAGCCTTAAGCTTAACACAGAGGAGTGCAAGACATTTGCAAATACACACAGTGATCAATAAATGACACGCACGACTCAAGAAGTAGATCCACACCAATTTATAAAAATAGCAAGCATCTTTAAGTATGTTTAGACATCAGAGAAAAATCCTTCAGGTAAGTACATTTTTAAATATAAATTCACCTTTTACTTAAAAAATTGGACAATGTCTGAGCATTGTAATGTTATCCCATGGAAGGAAGAACAAGTTCTGCAAACAGGTATAGTACAGTGACTTAAAAGACCAATCTCCAGGAGTTAAGGTGAGTGGTGGGCAAGGTCCAAGGAAGCACTAACAGTACACCACCAGCGGCACGAGGGCGGCAGGGAGCACGTTGCAAAACAGCGTCAGAGCCCAATAGGTTTCTATGTAGATTGGTTACTGCGGAAAGAGGCTGCAAACTCTGGCTGGAAGGCCAGTCGGGGTGAACCAACAACGGGGTTCAAGGCTGGCGATGCTCAGGGGCATAAGCACACCTGGGGTCCTCTTCTACACGGCCCGAGGGCGACTGATGCAGAGGTGTCTTTAGGTGTTGGTTTTTTTACTGGGAGCAGTTGAGGGGGCGTTCATGCAGAGGCAGAAGGCGACATTGGGGAATCCATGAGGGATGAAACCACACTGGACTTGAGGGCTGGGGGACCTTGTTGACACGGGTGGCCCACTTTAATTCAGGCCGGAGGCGACAGGTGCAGTGATGGCTTCAGGTGTCGGGTTTTGGCTATTCTGGAGACCTCAGAGGCCTTCTTTTGGAGTTTCTGCAGGATGAAGGGAACAGTTCCGCTGTTCTTCAGAAGGTCTTGGTCTTTATTGAAGGCAGGCAGTCCTCCCAGGTTTTGGAGGCGCACAGCTGCAGGACCCGTCGTCTTTGGTGCAGGTTCGTTTAATCTTCTGCTTCTGTGGCTCTTTGTGTCCTTATTCTTCGTAGGTCATCAGAATCTGCTTCTCTGGTGCCAGGGACTCCCCTAAATACTGAATTTAGGGGCATTAGGGGAGGGTAGGGTAGTAGCCAATGGGGAACTGACCCTTGGGGTTACTATGCTCCCTATATGACCACTTTCCGTGGCCCAGAATTCCTAAGTATGCCATCACAAAGATGGCTACTTCTGAAAAATAGTGTCCACCTCACAGTAGCCCACCTTAAGGGTGGTACTAGCCTGGAGGTGACACTCCTACCTGACTAGCTAATTTTTCCGCCTGTCCATGTGCCAAGGGGGTCCTGTACAAAGGGGTCGGCTTCCTCTCCTGTGAGGGGGAGCCAGGTTTGCCTTTCAAAGGCAGCAGCCCTTTGAGACTTGGTGCCAAAGGAAGGCTAATCGGCAGGTGTGGGACACCTTCACCTGGAGGGGTTGTTACACCCTCTTCCAGGACAAGCTTTTATTCTGGGTCCCCTAGTAGGTCACTTACAAATATTACATGCAGTGTTAGGGGACATGGCACACAGGGATGTGTGACATGTGTTTTCACTTTTGTGTGCAATAAGACACGCGGCCCTGTGATAGCAGCCCGGCATGTGCTTGGTGAGGAGTCCCTTAGGGTAGTAAAATTCTTGCTGCTGCCCTTAGGGACCCTCTTTAGTACCTCTGGCCCAAGGTTCCAGGGGTACCATTTACTAGGGACTTACAAAGGGTTCTAAAGGCTTTGCCAAATGTGGAAACAATTGTACCATTTTGGGAAAGAGCTCTGGCACTGGGGACCTGGTTAGCAGGAACCCAGTGCACTTTCAGTCGAAATTGCATCATTTACCAGGCAAAAAGTAGGTGTGACCATATCAAAAGGGGGCACTTTCCCACAGTGAGTCATTATGCATTGATTTCCTGCTTGTTGCCAGGAATGCTCACAGAATGTCTTGGATGGGCCAGTCTTAATCAGAAATATTCACAGTTCTTTCTTGTATGTCCCCAGGTGTAGCATCATATGGTTGCTTCTATTAGCATCGACTCCTCTCTGCTCTGAGTCTATCGTATCTCAGGGTTCGATTATCTCACCACTCTGATTCAACATCTACATTCACATTGCTACTTGACCACAACAAGCCCTCCAACTTAACCTATTATAACTATGTCAGTTACACAAAGGTCATCCAAAAACTGAAAGCTGTGAAGGAGCTAGACTCCTCCAGACATAACCACTGCCTCAGAGGTTCCGACCAATGGATGCTCTGTAAACACCTCAAACTTAACTCTTTGAAAACTGATATCTTGACCTGTAGAGAAGGAAAAGAATACCAAGATAAAGTCTTTGGACTCCAGAAAACAGAAGTAAGAAATCCTGGGCTTTGTTGTTCTCCTGCCTTTCCCTGGTCCCACAAAGTGAACCAAGTCATAGAAACCTCTTTCAACACCATGCTATATCTTTTTTTTTCTTTTTAATCTTTTTATTGAGTTTCATGAAAAACACATATAGAAGGCAGTGCAGCATAAAACTATGGCCCACAGGGGGCAACACATCAATAGTTCAGTCATATATTATACACAGTATCAAAAAGAGTGACACAAAAACAAAGCCAGAAATAATCCTGAAACAGAATTTGGAGAGTGTCCCTGTTATGGACTGTAGGACGCTCAAAGGTGTCCTCTACCATACCTCGGTACGATCGCCATGGGGCCACATTTTTTCCCATTTTTTGGGGCACCCCCTGCCTAGGTATATCATTTTTTCAGCCAACATGCACCAGTCCCTATCGTGCTCCCGCCTCGCCCCAGCTGGTGTGTCTCGTGAGCCAACACATACTCGCTATATTCCTTTTTGCAACTGACGAGCCTAATGATAACCAAAGTTTATTGTATCTAGGCGGTGGATCATCCCCCAGATGTGTAGGAGGCATGTCTTGGCCAAGACTGGTACCTCTACTCCCAGGATCTCTCCGGTTAGCTTCTGCAGTGCCAACCAGTAGAGCCGTATTACAGGGCAGGTAATATGGTGTGAAAGAATGTGGTCCTCTCCCCCACATCCCCGGAAGCAGAGATCTGTTGGGCTGTGAACCATGACATGGATGTTGGTGCGGGAGTAGTATGTGCGGTGTAAAATTCGTAATTGAATTAGACGAAACCCTGATTTGATGGCCCCCTCTCGGAAGGCCCTGGTGGCTTCTTCCCACTCACTCTCCTCAAAGTGTCCAACATCAATCTCCCATTTAGATTTTATAGTGGAAAGAGTGTTGTCTGGAGAGTTATTAACCCACTTTTTTTATATATAAGTGAAATGGTCTTTTTTCGTAATGGTTTCCTGAGGACGGGTCATCCAAAGGCGAGGACTCTGCAATCTGGGTATGACTGGGAATATGCATCAGTAATGCATGTCAGAGCTGTATATACTTGAAAGATTCCGTAGGTGCCAACTCATATTGAGCCTGCATCTCAGCCAAGCTAAGCATGGATTCTCCCTTGCAAACATCTCCCAGGGTGGATATGCCAATAAGGTTCCATTTTGTGAACCCTCTGATCTTCCCTACCTCTTTCAGGACATCACTGGACCACAAGGGGGTCATTTCTGTTGGTTTCTCTTTCCATCCCTAAAAAGCTGTAGCCACACTCCAGACCTGTGCCACGGTCTGGGTCTGAGGCTGAAAACCACCAGGGGTGGTCCATTTATAGAGTACGCCCTGGAAGCTTGCGCACCCCACCCACGAGAACCTCTCCAATCTGAACGCCGGGTTGTCCCAGATGGCGAATGCCCAGTCATTGACCGCCGCCAATTTTGTGGCCCAGTAGTATATTCTGATGTCCGCGAGGCCAATCCCCCCCCCCCCTTCATATACTGCACACACGAGTTTTTGAGGGGTATGCGGGGTGGGCTCGTGTTTCATAGGAGCAAGCAGAGTAGGGACTCAGTCTTCCCCAAAAAATATTCGGGCACACGGCATGGAGTGTTTTGGAGGGCATACAACATCCGAGGCAGTGTCATTATCTTGAATATTGCTGCTCTACTCAATAGGGAGAGCGGCAATCCTCTCCAGTGCTGGACATCCGCTGTGAAGTTGTTCAATATGGGGACTAAATTTTTTGGGTGGGGGGGTCTTTTATGACATGGATTCCTAGACATTTGAAGCTCCTGCTAGTCATAGGCAGATGAATATCACTGGGCAGGACAGGCATAGGGCCCGTAATGAGATGCATAAAAGATTTGTCTCAATTAATAGTATATCCCGAGTGTTGCCCAAAAATCCGGAGGATCTGGGTCAACCTTGCTATTGTCATGGGGAATCAGTAATGTAAAAGAGGATATCATCAGCGTTTAACAAAATACGCTCTTCCCAGGGCTCCCCCCAATGTATACCCCTTATCCATGGGTCCTGCCGGACCCATGCCGCAGGAGGGTCCAAGGCCAGGGCAAAAATTAGTGGGGAGAGTGGGCAGCCCTGTCTTGTGCCTCTGCGGAGGACAAAGTTGCACGAGATCGTCCCGTTTACCCTAACGTGCACCATGGGATCGCCGTGTAGAAGACGCATCCAGCCTATAAAGTTGGGATCAAACCCCATCCACTCCAGCACCCCAAACATGTAGTTCCACTTAGAGTGTTGAGTGCTATGGAGGCATCCATAGATAACACCATTGTGGTCACAGTCTTGTCCCTAGATCCCACCATGACCCCAAAGAGTATCCGGAGGTTTAGTCTGGTCTCCGGGTTCGGCATGAAGCCCGATTGGTCCGGATGGACCAGTGATGTTATTACCTACCGAAGACAGTTGGCCAGGAGTTTGGCCAGGAGTTTTATCTCTACGTTCAGAAGGTAGATGGGCCGATATGAACTACATTTGTCCGGAAGCTTATCTGCCTTGTGGATTACCACTATTGTTGCCTGTCTTTGGTCCTCCGGGAGGCGGACCACGGATCGCGCCTCAGACCACATCCTCAGTATATGGGGTTCTAACTTATTGGCAAGATGTTTATTAAGCTCGATGGGTAAACCATTGGGGCCCATTGCCGTACCGGAGTTAAGGGCGTGTAATGCCTGGCCTATTTCGGTTTAGATGTATGTCTGCTTCAAGGAGGTGTTTATGGTCCTCTGTGAGTTGGGGAGTATAATGTCAGCTGAAAAAGCTTACACATTTAAGGAAGTGTAGTGTGTTTTTGCGGAGTAAAGGTGTTCATAATAGTCTGCAAATGTGTCGGCTATCCCCTCTGGGTCTGATCTAATATCCCCCCTCTCCGTAGTGAGTTGCAGGACCCAACTGCGCTCCTGATCGCATTTTTCCAACCAGGCCAACAGTCTTCCCGCGTTATTTCTGACGCTGTGAAGACATCTCTGGGTCAGTACGTGACATGCTTTCACCCTCTCTTCGGCCAAGTCTCAATATTGTCAGAGGGCGTTTATGTGCTCCGTATCTGTCCTCTGCCCTTCTGGCTGCTCCAGGGCCATTATGTCAGCCTCCAGGGTTTGGAGCCACTCCTGTCGTTTTTTCTTCCCCTCACAATCCGGGAGTAGGCCTGTCCCTGGACCACTGTTTTGTTTGCTTCCCAAAGCGTTAGCTGTGAGTTGACTGATCCCTTGTTTATCTCAAAATAGGAAACAGTGGCCAGTTACAATTTGTGCATTAGTGTTTTATCCGTGAGGTGCCAAGCATAAATGGCCCGAGGTCTAGTGCTCTGTCCCCATATCTCCAACCATACCCGGGAGTGGTCTGATATTCCCCATGCTAAATGGTGTATATCAGCAATTTGGGTAATGTTGGCTGTGTGAGTGAATTTATAGTGTAGTCTGGAAAAAGTATGGTGTGCTCCGGACATGTATGTATATTGGCGCTCCAGTGAGTGTCGAAGACGCCAGATATCAGTAAGCCCCAGCGCCGAGAAAAAGGTGGCTAGTGTAGGGTCCTAGCGTGTATGCCGGGCCCAAGACTGTCTATCCATGTCTTCAGATAAAGTGGCATTGAAGTCCCCACCCATGACTAGTACTCCGTCAGGTAGTTGTAGCAGGAGGTCACTCAGCCCTGGTAGCGTAATGCGGTGGTGGCGCGGTGGGAAATACGCCGAGCATATGTTAATGGGGATCCCCCGCCCCAAGTCCACGACTGAGCAATGTATTTCCCCTGGGGGACCGTCCAAGTCCTGTGTGGAATAAACTGGATGGAGTTTTTCAGTAGGATCCCCACCCCCTCTAGGGTCAGCGATGTAACCTGCATGTGCAATCATCGTATAAACACCTCTAGTCAGGGCCTTGCTGGAGTTACCCAGGAGATGAGTCTCTCCTCTAGCAATACCATATCTGGGTTGTGTCTTTTGATATATTTGAATACCATCCCCCTTTTAATTTTATCACCCAATCCATTTACATTCCATAAAAGGATTTTAAGTCGGGTGCCGGAGTCATGCGTCATGGCCTTATTATGTGTGTTGATTACGGTATGTGCTGCTCAGGTTGATGTATACGCCCCAAGGGTTCTGTCTAATTGTTCAACTGTCATTGCTCTGCAATTAAAAGCTTAACCTTCCTTTTCCCTTTAACAAACCCCCCCGCTACCCTGCATGGCTGTTTTCGAACTATCCACCTGTCCCCAACTAGCAAGGCGCCTGTCGCCCCTGAAAACATTTTAGTAAACTTATAACTGAAGGAGAAATTGCCAGTGGAACCCCCCACGCCCAACTTCCTCAAGTGCGGATCAGGAATGTATTTCGCCCCCTCTGTAAGTGACTCAGAGTGTATAAGCATACAGTGTCAGATCTTAGTAGCAACCATATCACAAAGTCAAAGTCTCAGGCTAGACTTATAGTGCCGCAGGATTCGGCCACCTGCAAGGACGGTCCAGCCCGCTTATGCTGTTTGTGAGTGATTCATCCACTACTCTGCGTTGAGGTATCACTGGCTGCCCCTCCGTCCGGGTCTCTCTTCATCGGTCGAGGGGTGCCTTTCCTTCTGCGACCAGGGGCCGGGCGCCAACCCTCCAACCACTCCCAGGGTGCCTCTGGAGACTCAAAGTGCCAGGTTTTCCCCTGGGCAATCACTCGCAGCTTGGCAGGAAAGTGCATCATATATGTAACGTCCTTATTCAGAAGTTCCTTTTTTACCTCTAGGAAGCCACGTCGCTGTTGCTGAACCCTGAGAGTGAAGTTGGGATACAGGCTAACCGTGGTGTTTTCAGATTTCAAGTCCAGTTTGTGCCGCCTGAAGTATGTTGTCTCCATCCCTATGATTAAAAATTCTTGCAGTGCTCGACCTAGGAGCAGTTGTGGGCTCTCTATGGGCCAGCTTGACAGAAGAGAATTTCGAAAGACCTTTGGGTTGCAGAACATTCATGATGAAGTTTTCAACAAAGACGTCTATACTTGGTTCATTCACTCGCTCAGGCACCCCCATCAAGCAGAGGTTGTTAAGTCTGGTTCTTCCCTCCATGTCTTCCAGACGTGCCTGCATTGTGGAATTGTCCTTCAGACTGTTCACTTGTTTTTGGAGCGCGGTAGTGCCCTCCGAGACTCCTGCCACGGTTCTTTCTGTTTCTCTCAGGCGGTTCTTTTCTTTATTAACTTTGGCCTGTACAGCGACATCTCCGCCACAACCAATTCTAGTTTGGGTTCAAGAGTGCCTTTTTTTTCATAACATAATTTTATTGTTGACAGCCGATACAGAACTGGTACAACCAGGAACACCAGTAATATACAGTAATTGACAATAGTACTGATATCAACATTTTCAATATTGCTATAACATCGTTTGTGAATTAAAGATGTTTGAATAAAACTTTTTAAAACAAACAATAGTGCCATATTAACCTTGCAGAGAAAACGAATAGGTCTGGGATACAGAGGTCTGAGCCATCCAGACTGAAAGCAAATATAATCAACATCTGGGTCATAACACAATACAATTATCTCTGTAGTTCCTCAATAGCAGAAATGGGAGGAATAGGTTACAAGTAAAGCCCTCGATACTCCGACCACCTCTTCCATATTTTAGGATGTTTCTGGGGGCACCCCCTTGCCTTAAAAACGGGTATTTCCAGACCCATAGAAAAATCTAGGCCTTTCTTCCATATTGCAACAGATGGCGGAGACACTTCCTTCCACTCTCTGGCAATATCACGTATAGCTAAAGTGAGGCCTAGAAATAGCAAGTGACGCTTGTTTCTGTTGCCACCTAATCCCTCAGTGATGTGAAGCATAGCCAATCGTGGCGAAAGTGGGATGTCCCATCCTAGGACCTCTGAAAGACAGGTGGTCACTCCTCTCCAAAACCTCAATAAAGTCGTACACTGCCATACTGTATGTATGAAGGTACCCTCAGCGGCCCCACAGCGCAGGCAGTGAGGGGAGGCAACAAGCCCAGCGCGCCAAAGCTTATATCTTGTGAAGTAGACCCGATGGAGATATTTCAATTGAATAAGTCTTGTGGGCAGCAATCGCTGCACGGGGACTCCACCGCCTCCACCCAATCATCCTCATCCAGGGGACCCAGATCCAGCTGCATCTCGAGTTTTATTAAGTGTAGTAGGGCTATTATTCAGAAGTGTACAATAATTTTTTGTTATTTTATGGTCACCCAGTGCTCCCATGAAGACTTTAGCTTCTACAGGATTAAAGTCAGGTATATCTGCTTGTTGTACTAAGTGTGGAGAGAAGGCATGTCGGAATTGGAGGTATATGTAGAACTGCGAACGGGGCATGGCATATTCTGTCTGGAGTTCCTGAAAGAACTTTAAGTTCCGACCATGCATAACCGCTCCCACTGTAAGAGGGCCTTTTACGCTCTGGATGGTGGCCATAATTTCTCTGAGAATCTGTTCGGGTGGTTCTTCACTATGATTTGACTGATTCCCAGTGTGGGAAGACTCTCCTTCTGGTCGCACATGGGGACCGCATATCTGTCCATCTTGTTCTGTTGCGTCTTTTTGGCTTCTTTCCCGTCTACAGTGGTGAGATACAGCTTCGAGATCTTCGCCTTGTCCTCTTTGTGGCCCCTCCGTGCGTGGAAGACCGAGTACCACTCACCGCCACCTGCCAGTCTAAGAAGCGGGGGACAGGTGTACGTCCCTCTTTGTGGGAAGGCCCCAAGCCCGCAGCTTGTTGGCGTGTCCAATCCCTATCTCCCTGCCAGAAGGGCCATCAACGCTGACACCACTGACGGCCTGATTAAGGGCCCGGCCCCTGAGGCAACCTCCTCCAACCCTGGACTAGCACGGATGATGTCGGATAAGAAGGGAAGGCGGTGCGGGTGCTTTTGCTCCGCTAAGCTGCGACCGCCATGTTGGGCTGCTGGCACCATACTCTATCTACAACACATTATCTGTATGTATGGTCCTGCTGTTTCTACTGTGAAGACTACGAAAGATTAAAAACTGGCAGCAACATAGCTCCTGCAATTCCATGCATGGAAACCTATACCACCGGTTCTCTCAGTGCTTCACTGGCTCACTATGGCCAAGAGCTCCAGTTCCAAGTCACGATGCATTGCTCGCAGAGTCAGCCCTGGTAAAGGCGCATCCTTCAACCAAGCTGAGCTCTGAATAGAAAACTTTTCCTCTTCTCTTGCCTTAGACCGCAAGAATAAATGTCTTGGTGGAATACCATTCTCTGTGAAAGCAGCATTATCATGGATTCCCTCCTGCCAAAGACCAGAAATGTCCATGATCACATGAAATTTAGGAACAAAGTAAAGACCTACTCTTCCCAATCAGGTGCTGGAGGGTCGCACTCACTGCTTAACGAATTGAACTGGCCACACAAGGGACGTATGGATGTTGGATGACTCTGGACCAAAGCTACCCATGAATGGAGCCTGTGGCATAAGAAGTGGCGTCCTGGACTCATTACGAATAACCGTAAACCATTTTCGGCAAAAGCAGACGCAACAGTCATATAATGCTCAATAGTTCTATCCTCTCCCCTCTGTGCTCCACTGCACCCATAAGCGCAACCACGGATGATGGGCTAAGAGTGCTAATTTGGTAATCACTCAGAACACCAAAACACCTCAAAGGCCACACTGCAAGTCAAACTTGACCCACCCAAGAAAGCCCAGCAGTGTTGCATAATACCCATCCACTACCACCCCTTTATTTATTTTATTTATTCCCCTTCAGGGGAATAAAACACTATATAAATGTAACTGCAACTATAATACAATATTTTCCGCAACATACTTAAAGTTGTATGTATGCCTCCTTGTGTATTTGAACAGTTTTTTGATTATTCTAAAAGGGCAGGTTCACAACTGCTGAGTGTATGAATGCAATGTTGCGTAAATGGGACACACACTGCATATAAATGAGCTGGGTTCTTCGTGTGAGCTGCCGTCTCTCTAATTGGAATGGGGCATCCCTGCATTGGACATCTACTGGTCCCATTGTCTTTACTAAGCAAGTCTTCCAAAATATAGGTTCCTAAATGCCTCAAAACAAATCTGCAAAAAGAGCTTTTGAGGGAAAAAAACACTATTTAGAAGAATTATTTTTCAGCAAAGTAAGTGAAGTGTCTTTTCACCGTCTTTTTTTTTTTTTTTTAAATGAAAATATGCAAATAACTTTGCGGGTTAATCTTCCTGCAAAAAGAGGGGTTTGGGTAAAAAACTTTGTTGGGGCAAATATGAAGCCCCCTTAAAGTGCGGGCTACGGATTAAATATATTGGCATGCTAATTTTTAATGTTACGGTAGGCGTTATGTTGATGGGAGGAGAGGGATCTTGTTGAAGCCAATTATTGATGGGCATAAAATGTATTATGTAGTTGAGAGGCTGCTGAAGGACATGGCATTTATTGCTTCAGGACTATGTAAATGTTGCCTTTTATTTCACATTTTATTTTGGTGTTTTAGGATCAGAATACACTTTTGCAGCACCTCTGTACAGCTCTGCTCCCGATTCCATAATTTCTATCAAATCTGTTATTTTTCCCGCTTATAGAGTCTTTCGTCACAAGGCCACTGAAAGGTCCTCTATCCACATGGTTTTGTAGGTTACTTCCTCCGCTAGACTCTGCAGTAGACGGAGGTGCAAACACCCACAGCAATCCCAAGAAATTGAACCATCGCTCACCAGTACTGCGACTGTGAACTTCCAGCCACCCCTCATGTGCCTGTGGAAGTCACTAGGTGCTGGAATGTCCTTATTGACACCTGCACCAAGAAATAGCCTGACCTTTCCCGGTCGTATCTAACCCCCAATGGACACCGTGGCCACTGTTGCCTGAAATTGTCTACTACCACTTGCGTGGTCGCACACAAAAAACAACATCCTGCTCTGTGTCACTAGCACACACTGCTAAGACTGACTATATATGAACATTGACACTGATCCTGTCCGTATGCTCAACACACAACTTAAAGTTGTACATGAAGGACCATCACAAGAGTATACTACCACTTTTGCACGCAGAGCTAAAAACAAAACTTTCAAGAGTCTAGTTCTTTGAGCTTGGTGGAAATAGCATACTCTGCGGAATTGTCGCATTTTATTTTATTGTGGAACTTGTTTAATAAAAGTAGAACTAGCTGGCACTAACTTCACAATGTTATTGTGGTAATTCCCTAATGGTCGGTATGAATGAAGGCCTTTTTTCTAGGCTTCAGGTGTTGCAGAATACAGCGGCTCGCCTTGCCGTCAATCTTCCTCCACGCTCACCATCGGAACCTTTATTGCATCTGCTTCACTGGCTGCCCATAAAAAAGCGGGCTCTATTTAAACTCTTATGACTGGTCTTTAAAACCCTGCATGGAGGGGGACCATGCTATCTGAAAAATAAACTCCAGCCATATACTCCCACCCCGCAACTTGGATCTAGTGACCAGTTATTACTGTGCCCCAAACGGATTCATAAAACCAGATTGGGCGGTCGCTCCTTTTTTTTCTTTGCCCCCCACCATTGGAACCAGCTGCCGTTATATAGCCGCTCCTGCACCAACTTAATTCAGTTTATAAAACTTCTCAAAACCTGGTTGTTCAATCTTTAACCTGGCACTGCTTTGCTAATCGTTGTCTGATACTGCAGCGCCGAGAGATCCCCTTGGGGACGATACGTTGCGCTTAACAAATGATAATAATAATGATAATAATAATTATTGACTAATATTTCAGTGTTAACTGTACCTGGGTTTCTAAATCCGCATCACCCTTCAAGTGTAAGCCTTGTCTGCTTGACCTAGCTACCCTTTAGGAGTGGAAGCCCAGAAAGGTTCTTAGCGGTCCTTTGAGCTTTGCAGTGAAACCTAGGCCTTAGTCCCATGGTGTCCAGAGCTAAAGGAAATTGTTGTTAGGATTGCCTGGTCCCTTTAGGCTCCATTTGTTCAGGAAAACATGCCAGACATTGATAAAGTCTTGAATAAGCACCGACTTATTTCTGTTCTAATATATTAGGTACTCTACATGTTAGCTCTGACAAATTCTCCAGGCATTGTCATACGTCAAAGGCACAGACATCTGCTATCAACTGTTTATTTGATCAAATTTCATTAATTTTCGAGCAGCCGTCCTTAACATTTTGACTTCTGTGGACCCCACTGAATAACTACTGGGATCCGGGGACCACCACTGAGTCGTTATTGGAAGCTAGGGCCCCGGCCTAAGCAATTTCTATGATTTGGACCTCAATAGAATATATGAAAACAAGTATTTACCAAACAAAGGCTTAACTATTGAAATATTTTGTGTAATTCACAATCAAATATTGGAGGAAAAAAAATCACAATTTCAATTTAACTTCTTTCTGTGTATGTACTTTTATTAATTTTAATTGATTAATTTAAATATTATTACATTTTGTAAAATAGTCGCGGACGCCCTGAGTAGGTCTCGCGGACCCCCAGGTGTTCTCAAACCACTGATTTAGTTTGTGGTGAACTTGACAACGCCTAGAGCACAGTATAGCCACTAGTGCATTTTCGAAAAGATTTTCCATAGAAAGCGAATTCTTGACGATTATTTTCAGCTTCCGTTCTTCCTCTGAACTCTCCTTTCCCCTTCTTCTCCCACCCCCAACCGCGCCCTTTATGAAAGCCAGTCGGTGTCGTGCTTCAGCGTTCAGTGCAAAGTCTGTAGGAGACCTTTGCGGTTTTTAGTCAGATATGCGTGTATACCTCGGTGGAATAGCCACGGGGTCATGCCCTTAGGTGCAGCGGACTTTGCATTTCCAGGGTGGTAGAACACAGTAAGGGAAACCTAGAGAAGCCTCGCAAAGCACGTACCCTAAACAGAGATGAAAGTAGAGCTGGGTTGGGGGTAGACATTTTTGCAGTTTCCCATGGTGACTCTTCAATTCTTGCGGCTCTGCCGCTGCCCTTTCCAGTGGAGAGCTTACTTAGCAGGAGGGGTCGGAGATAATACATAAAAGCCGTTTCCGTAGATATTACTTCGCTTGTTGACTCACCCCCTCCCACCACCTTCCCCTGCTGACTTCCGGCCGCCTGTCTCACTGGTGCTCCCCAGAGGGTGACCAACACGCGGGACTAAAACAGCCACTTTTGAGGAAGAACATTACAGCCGTTTGCGGGTTTTTGGCCTTCTCTGCGCCCCTCGGGGGAGAAGCTTCCAGACTTTCTGTTTGTTGTCTGCATTGCTCGACCGGTTGAGAGGGGGCACTGCGGGGAGGGGGAAGGGGGGGATACGTACTGTCACCCATCAATCATGGCTCTGCGACCAAACAGCGGACCGGAGTTCTATGAGGCTGAACTACAACTCCCAGGGCACAAGGTGACAACAGTGAATCTTGCAGTGAACTACGTGGAAATTAATGGGCAACTGAGGAAAGAAAAGATGACGCTTATCTATCATAATATAACCAACAATCGCAGTGGAGGGCTCCATTAATGGGCAACACCGGCAGGGAAATACAAGATAGCCTTTGACCCATTAAATTGTCAGGAGGAGTCTCTGAAGGAGCTAGACGTACGTCATTGGGTGGCACCGAGGATCAGATGGCACCTGCATCGACCTTTAGCACAGAGAGACGGACCACAGTGGAAAGATGCACTGAGCAATCAGACTAACGAATAAACTAACTGCCAGTGAAGGAGCAGCCAGCCAGACAGTTGGTGGGGAACAGCAGGAAACAATGTTTCTTACCCATCTAAATTTCCCACTGCATTGCCCAGAAAGCAGTCAGTCATCCTTAAACCTCTCCTTCAGTTGTGGCACATTTAAAAATCAAAAATGAACTCGAAAATAATCATTCACCAGGTCTTTTTGTGCACATCTGTCTTTTCCTTTGCCACCATCCTGTTCCTTTTTCTGGGGTCCTTCCTCGAGGGCTGCACATGGATCAAAATCCTTCTATGATTGTTGAATAACTTTGAGAGATGTTTGAATTTTGTTGCCAAAGCAGTGTTTCAAGTGACAACTTTACAATCTGGTTGTATTCTGGGCTATTGCTTGAAATCAGTGGACCAAATTGTCACCAAAGCGGCATACCCACCGGTGTCTGCTTTGATTCTGTGGTGGCGGTCACTCGATAAACAGCTTTGAGGGAGGGATTGGGGCTGTAAGATTAGTAAACTCTCGTGGGGAATGTTTCTATCTGTAAACTGATTCACCATTGCCACTAAACGATTGTCTGCCTCAATCATTCTTTGCTCTCTACATATATTGCCGAGTGTGGGGGCAGCTGACATGTTTCGGTAAATAGATGCTTTAAGTCTGGTGGCCTGTAGTTGGCTATGCCAGCTAGTCTCTAAGGCAGATGTTTGGCATTACATTGTACACTGGCTTGGGCCAGGACGATCTAGAGCCCATGGAGATAAGTAATGTGCCGATTTTACAACTTCATATATCCTTAAAATATTATGTTATGACTTATATTTATTAACATTGGCGTGCATAAGTAGCAGAATATTATTTGTCGAAGAGCAGGCTCCTGGTGGCAATGTGAGTGATTACAAGTGTGAAATGGGAACTAAAGTGGGTGAGGTTAGAACGACACAATGTACAGGAAAACTAGCCTTCAACCTTTCAGGTAAGGAAAGAGTCAGTGGTTGCCAGCTGTGAGTTACAATCCATAAATTGTTTTCTTTGTACCTGGAGGTATTGTACGCTCAGTCTACAGATGTGAAAAAGCGTGACAGAATATTTTTACTAACAGAAGGCACAGCTTCCCCAGTTGAAGGCATTGTGTGGTATCTCAGCAAAAATATGAAAGCTTGTGAAGTCTCAGAGGGAAAAAGAGCTCCACCATTTCAGCAGATGATTGAAAATGACCATCTGTGGTGAGTCAGGCCTGGGAAGTGAACAGCATGGTTGTGCCTGATTGCGGCAGCTGAATCACCATTCTCTTTTGGCAATAGTATTTAAATCTCCTTTTTTTCTAGTGCCTTTGCAGTTCAGTTTGTACATTATTACCAGATGTCTTCTATGTTTACGTCATTCATAAACAAAACTCTTGCTTGCCTTTTCAGTTGTATTTGCTTTCTGATAGGGCACTGTTACTAGTTTTCCAACATTTTGTTAGTTCTCACAAGCCTCCAGGCATCCCTTGTAAAAGAAAGAGGCCCTTTACTATAGGGTGACCAGATTCTCAAAACAAAAAACCGGGACATGTGTCATAGACATAGAAGTAGGACTGACAGAAGTACCCATGGCTTTAAGTGGGATGAAAAAACAGGGGGGGTGTCTCTCAAGGGGCGTGGCCGATGTAATTAAGGATGTGGCTTAAAACACATAAGCTAAAAAAATCTGTACTTAGCATAGCGTCCCGCCCGAAAAATGTGCTGCTTCTGTCATTGTATCCAGATAAATAATATAACGAGTAACATCATACCTAGAACAAGCCTGGACTATTGGCTTTGTCAACAATATAACGAGTAACATCACACCTAGAACAAGCCTGGACTATTGGCTTTGTCAACGGTTGTTAGCTGCATAAGAGAAATAAGCAACAACTTTGGCTTCGCTGTACAGAACATTGAAAATGCCTCAGTTCTGGAATGAAGAGACAGACTGTGAAAGAACTATAACGGGTCTCTTTAAAAGCAGTGAAGGGTGGTACTGCTGCAGCAGTAAGCTTTATTTTTTTCTCCGTGAGGGCAAAAATGGAGAGCCCAATAGAGACCCGTCTCAGCACCTGTGAGAAGTAAAGCAGGCGCACCGAGCGAGACACTATTTAAAAACCGGGACATTTATCTGTTTAACACAGGCACTACGCAAAAACCGGGACATTTCTTTAATTTGCAGCAAAGTGTCGGGACACTGCTTCAAAATCCGGGACCGTCCGGGGGAAACCGGGACGTCTGGTCACCCTACTTTATTAGCCACATTTGCAGTAGTCATACTTATTTCATTTCAGGATGTCTTCTTTGTTGAAGAAATTCAGGCAGAAATTAGCGAGAGGGAGACCTAGAGGAACATATTTCTCTTCTTAAACAAAAGAAAATAAAACCTTATTGAGCAGAGTTGTTAAAATAAGCCGGGTCACTTTCAAAGACTGTTTTAAGTAACGCAGTTCAAAGGAAAAAAATATATATTTCTGGTTAAAAAAAATGACATATCAATAGAGAAGGATCTCTTGGATGGAAAAAATAAATGATACAAATTGATTAATACGCTATACTGTGCTTATATTTTAAAATATAGCTGTGGCATCAACCTTTTTTTGATGAAGATTCCACGTGCCCTTTTTCAGAGAGAGAATGTTTCAAAGTCTCCAGAGGCTTAAAATCTGAACTGTATCACCAGATTTATACCCTAAGTGCTGGCCCTGCCCAATCCTCTTAATCCCCCACTTTTGTTTTGGTTTAATGAAAAGGTTCTTGGAACAAACATTACCGAGCTCCTGCTGGTGAACTGCTAGGTGGCAACTTTCCAGAGGCACATCTGGCCCTTCTGCTCATCAGAGGTTTGTCACAGGAAGTAACCTTCACAGCAGCACGAATTCCATGTTAATACATTTGGCAGTGCCAAGCTGCTATGTTGGAGATTTAACGCCAGGCTTGCCAGTGCAGCTGTTTATTGACTTCTTGTTGCTAATACTTAAACATATATATACACAGAGTCACCTTTAACATCTCCCCAGAGGAATATTGTCTCATCTCATGGGGTTGTTTGGTCCTTCAACGGAGTGCCTGGATTGCATTGCTTGAGGGAATGTTTTACGCCTTGAAAGTAGACTCAATCATCACACTTTATATTGTATTCAAATATTCAATAGTTTATCTTCTATATCCATTCTGTCCATAATGCTATCCCTAGTTGCTTTTTTGTTTTGTGCTGTAGAATTTTTTTTAATTGCCTTTATTAAGATTAAAGCGCCAGTCCTGACCTTAAGATGGCCATCCTATGGTGTTGTCTCTTTCAGGTGGCCACTTTGGGGTCAGGCCATCTCTGTTTTTAATTGCCTTTATTAAAGACTAAAGCGCTAGTCCTGACCTTAAGATGGACATCCTGTGGTGTTGTCTCTTTCAGGTGGCCACTTTGGGGTCAGGCCATCTCTTTTTTTAAATGCCTTTATTACGACTAGAGCGCTAGTCCTGACCTTAAGATGGCCATCCTATGGTGTTGTCTTTCAGGTGGGCACTTTGGGGTCAGGTCATCAGTTCTCCATCAACTTAGATTTTCCTTACACAGTTTGTTTACTATTACCGGACATGAATAATACATTACAATAAGAAAACTCCTTTAACAAGTGTTTTACTCCTGTATTGAGAGACTGCAGGGACTTTCTTTATGCTATCCTTTGGCCTACCAGTCGGATAGGTTCAAATACAGTCTGCTACCGGTAGAAGTGTGGTGACCTCGGATCAGACAATTAAGAACTTGCCAAGTGTTTAATAGTTGTGGGGCGCTGTGACTTTGTTCCTCTCAACACTAGTGGCATATATAGTGCGTCATGGGCCATAGTGCAAGGAAGGAAATCGGCTCTCTGGGCGCTCTCTGAACTGTGAAATACAGCACTAATAGGGGTACAGTGGGCCCCTCTGGCCCGGTGGCAGATACGCCCCTACTTAAATAAAGTTGTAGGTTTATATAGCACTGCCTATAACCCGTGAGGGTATCCAGGCGCTGTCCATGGGCACGGGGAGATTAAGTGATTTGCCTAGAGTCACAGGATGTTGAGCCTACGCCAAGACTCGAACCCATATCTCCAGCTCCCGAGTCGGTGGCTCTGGCCGCTGCGCCACACCCTCTCTGACTTGGAGCTGCGTGCCTGGCTTCCTTCCATTAGTGGACGTGGTTCTGTGAGTCAGCCGGCAGACACTGTGCTCTGCTTGGGGCACTACTTTTGATATCCGCGAGAAACAGGGGTTAGTTGTGGTACCAATGCTGTTTGGAGACGCACTGATGGAGTACACAGCAGAGCTCGAAAATCCCGGCGCGGTTTGTTTCCGAGTTGTGTTTTCTGCTGTTTGCGCACTGACGCTTCCAGTTACTGAGTTAATGTCTGAACTGCAGATAATGCGGTTACAGTTAAAGGCACACCGCTTCACGGCCGTGCCCTGGGTATAACGTAGCTGCTGGCAGTGGTGATAACCGTGTGAAAGGTGAATGCAGGGCCGTTTCTACCATTAGGCAAGACTAGGCGGCCGCCTAGGGCGGCAAAAGGGGGAGGGCGGCAAAAAGCATGTTTGGGAAATCCTCGAACGGCCGGCCTTCGACCTCGAAAGCGCATTGGGTAGCGGTAGCGCGCCTTCTATAATTCGACGTGACGTGAAGTCCCGTTCGGCGCCAGGGCGGGGGGCGTGCGCGGACATTTAACATTGCCTCGAAGATCCGGGGCTGGAGCAATCGCGAGGCATCTGGACTTGTTCACGTAGGAGCTTCCAGCAGAGAGTGAGGGCACCTGACAGACCGAGGTGCTCCGCACAGCCAGGTAAGGTCGGAGTGGCAGCATTCCTGGGAAGCTGGGCGGGAACGGGGATGGGGGGGACTACAGCACACTTTGGAGAAAGACACGATGCCCTTGTCCGTTGCCCCTGGAAGTTGCTATCCTCCTTCGCCTGAAGCGTTTATTTTCTCCTCGGCATTTATTAATTGTATTTATCGTTCTGCAGACTGCGTTTCTTTCAAATGCAGTGCGCAGTTTGAAATGTAAAACATGTTATTAAGCACCCCTGATCCTGTAAGGTTGTGCAGGCCCCTAGCGAACCGTGTTACGCGGGGCCCATGATCCGGTTCCGCCGTCCAGGCGATATGCCATGTTGCCCTTTACGATATTGTGGCCGCGCCGGTGTCACCCCCTGTATTTCACTTGAAATACCCTCTGCTGTAGCACAGCGCGCGATAAGAGCAGGCCTGCCACCAATCAGGTGCCCTTATCAGCAATTGAAGACAGGTTAGCCATTCTATTTGGCAACTGTGATAGGGGGAGAAAATCTGTCCAAGTACGGGCGCTTGTTTCTCACGTTACCAAAGATTGAAAGTTTCGACTGGATTGTGTAACTGGAGCAATAGAAGCTGTCGCAGAGAGGGGGCCCTGCCTCCCCCTGACAGAAGAGGCTTCAAGGCCGCTCGAACAAGGCAAAGAAAGCCAGAAGCCGCTCTGACGGACAACAAGCACTGACAAAGCCCGTGGACCTGGCTTTGTGCTTACACTGAAATGTCCTTTGTGTATAAAGCGAAACCGGAGAGGAGAGTCGTCTTTTTTTCATTTGTAACCTTATTACGTTGCAGCATTATTGCTTGAAGATAATATTATGTATGAATAGGATTGTAATACATTTAAGATGAAATAAAGCATGGGGTTGCTATCTGCTGACCAAGAGACATTTTGTAAGTCCAGTAGTGACATTTTTTTCAAAAATGGGCGTAGAGTACAAAGCGAACCAAGAAGGATGAAGCACGAGAGTCGCACGACGAGAGCAGTAGTGTGCAGGATAGGTCTGGGGGCAGGAGCCACGTCACCGCTTTCGGCACTGATTGGTTGTTATTGCCATTTCGGTGCGTTGCATGCACATTTATCTCATGCCGAAATTTTGCCATTCTTCGGTCCTTCCTGGGCCTACATTGTTGACCTCCGGGGCCGCCTTGGGCAACTGTCCACCTGTGTTCGACACCTGGGACTAGGATGTTGCAGCAGGCCAGTATGAGCAAAACCAAGTAGGCCTGGTGTTCGCTATATCTGCCTTTGGTGTCTACTTACCTAAGCGTTACAAGACGGATAGCTACTTTCTTGCCAATAAGCTTTTTCCACCGCAGAGTCTTGAGCAGAGGACCGCATGAAATCTTCAGCTTCTCCTTTTGGGCGGGGCAATTAGAATATTTTTCGAGGGTCAAAGTTCCCTTGCTTGAAGGAGGACAAGATGGCGGCTGCTACTGTTTCCTGAGATGGGAGGGCAGGGGTTCGGGCGGGCCCATTTCCCTTTACTAGCCGAAGTCCCACCCTCTCCCCTTCTTCCCAAGGATGGAGCTGTGCTGTAACACTGCTCACTCGGCCATGAGAGGGGTATAGCTTCAAGACCCAGCCAAGCCATCAGCAAACGTGTGCTGCATCCAAGGCAGGTCTGTGTCCTCCCTCTTCTCGCATCTCTAGTGCAGCTCAGTCCCATGCTGTCCTGTTTCTGATGAAGTATACCAAACAGGGTTTATTTTCTAGAAATAAAAAATAAAGTTGAGGGCGACGGCGTCCCAAGTATTTCGTTAAAGCCATCCACAGGCCTGATACCAAGGCTCCCTAGTCTGGACTCCACCTCATGCCGCTTTCTTCCCCCGCCCTACACTTCCATCTCCTTATAATACTCTTGCAGGCTCTTTTTCAGCCCTCCCGCTCCCTTTGTTGCTGTTTCCACATTTTTCTCTTCCTCCTCTTTTTTCCCTTTTCAGCCTTTCTCATTTCGATCTCTGGGTCAAAGTCTGAAAATGAAAGATAGTTCTCAGTGCCTAAAAAAGAAATGGTCTTCTGAAAGCAGTCTCTCTTCCATCTTTCCTCCAAAAATCACAAAATTCTTCCCACGAGGGAGCAGTGGTCTCTAATGTACATGTCTCGGACAGAAACATTAGACGCTGCCATAGACTATATATAGTACAAGCTGGGTTGTTGGGTGACAGAGGCTTGCACATTTCTGATGTACAGTCGATTATTTTGTAACCACTGGACTAGTATTAGGCCTTCATGCTACACTTGGGTCGCATCAGAGCAAAAAACGATTCTATTGCTGCCTGTAGCACCAAAGTACACCAAATGTGTGTGTGTGTGTGTGTGTGTGTGTGTATATGTCAGACTACTGTGCTATAACTGTGGACATCTGAGGATGGCTCTAAAGCACCCTCTTGTCCTCCTACCCAAGAAAAACATGAGCCATCTCTTTGTACATCTATTCCGTTAGTGTTTTTGTTGCAGTACATCTATTCGGTTAGTGTTTTGTTGCAGTACATCTATTCTGTTTGTGTTTTTATTGCAGTACTTCTATTCCGTTCGGGTTTTTGTTGTAGTAGAGGGGTATTTTGAGTGTGCTGCAGGAATGTATAATGCCAAAAATAAAATCCAAACTTTGTTTTATAGAAGAGTGATTGAAAACATATCTAGGCACTGTAAAAAAGAAACACATTTTGATGAAATGGGCAATTTTAAAATGGCATTGAGCCTAGCAGATCCGAGAAGCATTCCAACACCTGTCATTTCTGAGCTGAGGCTCCTCAGCACATGGACTGTTGTCGAGTGTTGCCTCAAGACTCCGACTGGAGCTTAGCGTCTGTAGTCAGACTAGGACCTGAAACCCTAGCCCACCCCGTCGGCTACATGGTATAAATGAAATGTCATTTACATAGTCCACACATTACATGAGCTCCTACCCCCTACAGGAACAAGTGGTTGGGCAAGGCGGCCTCTTGGACTAATGTACTTTTATCATAAATCCGTGAAAAACCTGCAGCAAAGGATTCAACATAGTTAATCTGAGCATTCTCCCTTCCAAGGTCTGTAAAATAAGGACCATTGACTAATGCTGTATCATATCCTGTTTATTGTGCTTTGAAGTCTGGTCTTCATCAAGAGTGAAGGTGTCAGATGTTTACCCATGGGCCGCAGAAGATGCTGTGATTGTAGGGCACCCACATAACTTTATGCTGTCATGCCCCCGTAAGCTAGTCTATATATCTAATGCATTAATTCTTCTAGCCTGGATGACAGGGGGAGAGAGTGATGGTAGTAAAAGAGAGGGGGCGGCATTTTTCAATTCTCGCCTAGGGCGGCAAAACACCTAGAAACGGCCCTGGGTGAAGGCCTAGATTAAAGTGTAGATCGTGAATAATTATCACGCTGACGTATTTTCTCGGAGGGGTTTCATCAGTGAAGAACCGATAATGTGAGTGACTTGCCTCCCAATGAATACTTTGCCAGTCCTCAAACGTTAACCGTGCCCGCCCCAAAATTCATAGCTTTGGCATGCATTCCTTACGTAACCCATGCAATTAACTCATCCATTCGAGGACAGGCTCGCATATGGAACCAGCCCAGGTGGAAAACGCACTGGCTTTGCTTATTTTTATTTTAAATTGTGCAGGCTGTTCATTTCTTTTTGAACTTTGATGGTGTATCGTTTATATTTTAAAAACACTTTGAGATGGGAACGGCGCGCGCGGCGATTCAAAATGGCCGCCTAACGTCGGAGCTCCGTGAGACACCGGAGACGAGCTGCAATTAAAAGCGGATGCAGCGTTTCTTCAGACCTTGGAATGCCAGGTTAATAAATCGGAAGGTGGGCTCTTCTGAAGGCTTCTTTTAACTTTCATGAAATTTTGGTCTAAATGAGACCATTTTGCAAAAGACTGATTCCTTCAGGTAACGGCCGCCATTTTACATCTTACCTGCTGATTCTCTTCAGTATTCGCCGCAGGTGATGCTCCAGGAAGCCCTTTTACGTCGCAAATGCCTCATTTTTTGACGCCCACTACTCGCACCTGTTATTTTGAGAATGGCAAAATGTATTTATTTATTAAGGCACCTATTTTAATATGAACTGGCTGGCTTGGAGCATTTTGCCTATTCTGTCACATGGCGCCTGTTTATTTTTGCGTCCCTCATGTTTCACTGTACCAAGAGAAATGGTTTACGCTTAAGTGACTGCCTTTTGCTTGGTGGAACCTGGCTGAAAGTCGTTTCATATATTGTGTGAGAGTTACTCGAGGATGCAGAAATCTATATATGTCTCCAGACGTTCCCTTGTGGTGCACCTACTTGATGATTTTCTTTCTTCTTTTTTGTAATACTCAACATTGCTCTGTTGCAGGACATTGTACCACTCTCCTCTGGTTGGTGTTTCATGGGTAGGAGCAAGCGTCTACCGCGGCATACTCAAAACTGGAAAGAGAACACCCCTAACACTTCTGGCATCGGTTGCGCTATTTTTAATAGATTCTCCTACCTCTCTGATTGTTCCGATACTACAGAACCATCCACAGCAATGGCCTCCAAGGTACCGTTACCTTCGACTACGAGCAAGAGGCCCAAACAAGATCCTCCTTCTCCTCCTAAGTCTACATCCCC
Organism: Calotriton arnoldi; assembly: GCA_963921515.1. Classification (NCBI taxonomy): domain Eukaryota; kingdom Metazoa; phylum Chordata; class Amphibia; order Caudata; family Salamandridae; genus Calotriton; species Calotriton arnoldi. The sequence goes on from CAWUFW010001904.1 coordinate 502,840, forward strand.
AGTTTCTTTGGACATGGTTCTGGAGGAGATTCGTGCTATCCGTCCGTTTGTGGAAGAAACTAATGCCCGCCTTCAATCAATGGATTCCAAATGGGCTTCTATGGACTCCCGCGTGGCTGTGGTGGAACAACAGCTTGTCCTGATACAGGATACACCCTCCAAAATCTCCTCCCTGGAAAGAGAAGTCTTGCAACTTCGAAGAACCACTGAAGATTTGGAAAACAGAAATCGTCGCAATAATTTACGCGTCTATGGTCTTCCTGAGGGCCTTGAAGGGGATGACCCTGTTGCTTTCTTCACCTCCTTTCTTCCACAGCTCCTGGACCTTCCGTCAACGACCAAACTGAATTTACAACGCGCACATAGACTGGGTCCTCGCCTTTCTTCTTCAGCTGCGCCAACCAAACCTCGAGGAATGATTATTCTATTTCTACAGTTTACCGACCTGCTGCTTGTTCTGAATGCCGCTAAAACTAAAAAGAATCTCTCATGGCATGGTTCCAAAGTTTTCATCTCCCAAGACTTATCTTCAGCTACAGCTAAGAGACGCAAAGAGTTTTGGATTTGCGCCCACCTCTTCGCTCGTTGGGTGCCAGATATGGCCTATTTCATCCATGCATTTTCAAGGTTACTCTTCTCAATAAAACTTCTACCTTCGAGGATCCGGTTGACCTCAGAAGATATATTCAGGCTCACTCTCATGTCTCCATGGAAACAACTTCTTCTTCTTCTGGATCGTGAATGTTGTGATCTCTCATTTATATCTTCGTATTAATGTTACATTTTCTCCTTTTACAGGTTTACTGATGTTCAACTCTATTCCTCCACATATTTCCGCTCCTGATTATATGTAGTATTTGGTGTCTTTGGTGTCTCGCGTTGCTCCCCCTGTTGGGTGTGTTGTGCCTGTTGTCCGTCGCCGTCTATACTCCTTCTTTGTTCCTCATAAGGTATGGATTACAGTCGTCTTTTCGACATGTAGTGTCTCTTCTTGTTCCTATTCCTTTTTTCCTTTCTCTCCTTTCCCACCTTCATATTCTTTTCTCTTTTTACCCGGACTTCTTCCCCGCTACTCTTGTTACATGGATCTCTTTTACTATTTATCCATTGTTCCTCTTCCTTCTTTCATTTTGTCTCTTCTTTATTAGGATTGTTGCATATACTGTTTATTATGTATTTTTGCTAGTTCTACATTCAAGGTTATCTCATGGAATGTAAAGGGTTTTATTAGTCCAATTAAGAGACAGAGAATACTCTCACACCTTGCCTCATACAATCCAGATCTGATGCTTTTGCAGGAAACTCACCTTTCAGAACTTGAGGCGTTAAAACTGAAAAAAAGGCTGGGTGGGCTCGGTCTTTGTATCACCTTCATCTAACAAGAAAAATGGTGTGATTATTTTGTGTCATAAGAGGCTAAACTGTAAAGTCGTTACACAAGAAAATGATACTGAAGGTAGATGGATACTGGCTAACTTATTAATCAACAATGTTTCTCTAACTATATTTAATGTATATGGCCCTACGCATCCTGATAGTGCTTTTTGGCCTTTAGTAACTCAGAAATGTATTCAATTTAAAAATGATTTCTTTATTTTAGGAGGAGATTGCAACCAGGTCGTTGATCCCTTTATTGACCGCCAATCGCAAACACGTTTTGTTCCTCACAAGACACACAAACAGTTTTTAGATACCATTTCCCAGACCCAACTGGTAGATGCATGGAGGCTTACCCACCCTGACTCTCTTGATTTTTCTTTTTCTCTCCTCCTCATAATTCTCTTTCTCGGCTTGACTATCTTTTTCTATCTAAATCTCTATCTCAAAATTTACTGTCCTCCTCTATTGAACCTATTGTTATTTCGGATCACGCTCCAATAGTGATGGACCTTGAATTACTTCCCTCTCGACCTAACGCCTCCCGTTGGCGTTTTAATAACTCTCTTCTTCTTGATCCTAATTTTTCCTCTTCTTTTACGAATTTTGCTGAAGAATTCTTTGACCTAAATAGTACCCCGAATATTCCACCACATATACTGTGGGACTCATTTAAGGCCACAGCACGAGGTTTTGTCATGGACTTCGTTTCAAGAGGAAGAAACGTTTTCTCCAACAACGTAAAACTGCCCTTGCGAACATTAAATCATTAGAGCATCAATTCTATACTTCATCGATAGATTCAGTTCTGCCCGCTCTTATTAGTGCCAAGTTGGCTTTTAATAAATCCACGACGGATAATGCATCATCCATATTGTTACGCAGTAGCGCTAGGTACTATGGAGGCCGCAATAGAGTAGGGAAACTTCTAGCGAATTATCTCAAGTCCCGTAAAGAACGTACTCAGATTGATGTGGTCTGCTCCTCGGATGGTTCCCCTATTTATAAGAATGAGGACATTCAATTTATGCTTTTTTACAAAGATCTATACACCCCTGATTCTCCTCCTTCTTCTTCCCTGATTCAATCTTATCTTGAGGCGCTCCCGATTCCGTCTAACGACCATCTTAATTTTTCTAAACTGGAATCAGATTTATCCCTTCAGGAATTATGCCACGCTTTATCCACTTTAAAGAAAGGTAATTCCCCTGGCCCTGATGGTTTTTCCGTTGAATTTTACCTGCACTTTTCTAATTTATTACTTCCTAGACTTTTATATCTATTTCAATCTTTTCTTCTTTCTGATGGGACATTGGGTACGTTTCAGGAGGCAGTAATTTGTCTCATACATAAGGAGGGACGTGACCCTAAATTTTGTAAAAATTATCGCCCAATTTCCTTGCTTAATGTAGATTATAAATTATTTGCCAAATTACTAGCTTTGCGATTAGACCCTCTTATGCCACACTTGGTGGGTAAGGAGCAATGTGGTTTTGTTAAGGGCAGATTGACTTCGGACAATTCTCGTCTTTTTCTAAATGTTCTTAATAGAATTCCATCTCTTTCCTCTTCTTTGGCTGCCATCTCTGTTGATGCTGAAAAAGCATTTGATAGAGTTGACTGGTCTTTTCTACTTTCCGCCCTAAAATGGCACGGATTCGGTCCTAAGATAATTTCGTTTATTTCCCTATTATACTTGGCTCCTCGTGCTTCCGTATTAGTTAATGGTTGTACTTCTTCATATTTCCCTCTTAGACGTGGTGTTCGTCAGGGTTGTCCTCTCTCCCCGCTTCTTTTCATTCTGGCTCTCGAACCCTTTTTATCCTCAATCCGTAATAATGACCTGATTTCTGGTTTCTCCTATGGCGACCATAATTTAAAACTTTCTGCATATGCAGATGATATCCTTCTTTTTATTTCCAATCCTCAGACTTCTATTCCTCCTCTATTAGCTGCATTTGACTCCTTTTCCCGTGTCTCTGGTTATAAAATAAATTCAGATAAAACGGAAATGTTACCCCTTACAAAATTTTGTCTTCCACATTTCTTCTCTTCTACGGGGTTTGCTTGGTCTCCGGTAAAAATTAAATATTTAGGTATATCATTCACTAATTCCATTTCCTCTTCTGTTAAGTTAAATATGACTGCGATCATTTCTCGGATTGACAATTTACTTTCTTCTTGGAATCCTCTCTTTCTTTCCTGGTGGGGTCGGTTAGACTCCATTAAAATGATGATAACCCCAATTCTGATTTATACCCTTTCCATGCTTCCAGTACACATTCCTGCTTGTTATTTAAAAAAAATTGACTCCCTTCTCTCTCGATTTCTTTGGAAGGGCAAGAGATCCAGGATGGCTTGATCTGCCCTGCGTAAGACAAAACAAAATGGAGGAGTTAATTTCCCGGATTTTCGTACATATCACAAATCTTTTTGCTTACGTCAAGCTGCAAAATGGCTTCTAGAAGATCAGTCGACCTATACCCCACTATGGTATATGATCGAACGTACCCTGGCTTCTCCTTTCTCATTTCAGGAAATTTTGGCCTTTTCCGTTAAGTCTCCCTTCTCCTCACTCCCTTTATTTAAACACACTTGTTCTCTTCTAAAACCTCTACTGCATAAAAAACCTTTTTCCAGAGAATCTTTTTTGGAATCTCCAATCTGGCATAACTCTCTTATTACTATCAATGGCAGATCCATTTTTTGGAAATCTTGGAGACTTAGGGGGATAATTTGGGTTAAAGATTTATTTGATGGATCCGATCCTTGTTCATTCCCCCAATTTCAACTCATTTTTCAATGCCCCTGCTCCTTTTTCAGAGATTCTCCACCCTCATGGCGATTATTCTGGAGTCTTTTACTCTCTCCCGTCGGTCCCTCCATCTTCGGTTCAGAATCCTCTACATAAAATTCTTCGTATTCTTCCCAAAGCTTCTCTCATTTATAAGTCCTTCTCATCTCCTAATCCTGATCGTTCCAAGTCAAGGGTGGAACTCGCGTGGGAACTTGATCTCGCATGTGAGTGGTCCATTATTTTCTGGGATAAATTCTGGTCCCGATCCCTTAAAATTTCTCGATCTGCCTCCCTTACCCAATCTATGTTTTTTCTCTATCATAGACTCTATTTTACCCCTGTCTCTATTGCTAAATTTTCTCATTCTACTGATACGAACTGCTGGACCTGTGGGTCTCCTAATGCTGATCTCATACATCTGCTTTTTCTATGTCCTTCTGTTTCTATTTTTTGGGGGAAAATTTGGTCTTACATTTCTCGCATGTTCAATATTCTTATCCCTTATTCTCTTCCTCTTCTTTTTGCAGGTAGCCTGTTTCAGTCCTTAGATCTACCCCCACATATGCACGGTCTCTTTGACCTTATGATAGCTCTAGCTTTCCAACACATCTCCCTTAATTGGAAAACATTTACAAAACTCTCGATTCAACATTGGTGGAACAGTTTGTCATTGTCATCGCCTGGATATTGCTTTTGCTTCCTCCTGTAAACCGATGATTGATAGAGAAGGTTTTTGGATCCCACTTACTACCTTCTTAGATAAATTGGCATTGGCGGATGACTCCTGTTTAAATGCAGAGAATTTTAAACCTCCGTAAATGTATTATTTTTCTCTGCCTCTTACTTCAAACGTAATCATTTTTTGTCACCCTCTATTCCAGATGTTGATTACAGGTTACTGTTTAAGATTTCTAGTTAAATATGCAACTTATATATTCTATTTTAGATTATAAGAGATCCCCTCCCTTCTTTCCTTCCCCTTGTTCCCTTCCCTGCCTTCCTCCCTCCTCCCCCTTCCCCCTTTCCCTTTATTCCATTATAATCTTAAACAGCTTTCTTCTTTAAATTGCTGTTAGCCATTTCTTCTAATATGTATACCTTCAATAAGTCATTTTCTGTTTTGCTGACCTTTGTATTGCTATTAATATTTAAATAAAGCTTTTCAAACATAAAAAAAAACACTTTGAGATGTCTCAATTCTGCTGCCTTGCATAGGGAATCAATAAGAAGCGGACGTGGTCTGCATACTCATGACACACTGTGCAGGAAGTGTCCTTTAGCATGTAGCTCGTTCTTCTAGCAAGGGTGCCATAGGCCCAAATGTAAGGAAGGAAAATAGACCACAATCTCTGGCTGGAAAGGAGCCTTAAGTGCGACCTTTTACCCGCTGCATTTTTTATAGCTACACGCCTGATGGTATAGTAACACTAGCCAGGCTTAATAATCTTTTTAAAATAAAATATAAAACTGAATTTCTCTTTTTCCCCACTCCTTTCACTCTTTGCATCGTTCATCCTTTTTGTTTGCTCGTCAGAACAAGTATTTTTCTGATGTATCTTCGCCATTTTTAGGTCTCCCCGACAGTGCATGCACTGTGAGACTATTTATTTGCATTTCAGTGGGCTTACAACCCGCACACAGCATACCATTGGTTGTTTTTATTGTCACTCTCATTTGTAATCTTTCGATTTCTTAATTCCCTTAGGCTTCCCTTCTTTTCTTGTGTTAGCTCCTCCCTGGAGCATGGACCAATTATGTGTTCTTCCTCGTCTTTGTTCTTCCTCGTCTTTGTTCTTCCTGTATTTGTTCTTCCGCGTCTTTGTTCTTCCTTGTCTTTTTGCAATGCACTATTTTTTTTTCTATGCGTTTCAGTAATATTACTGGATGTGCAATGTGCTTTCCTACTTTTAACACAGGGATACAGCTTCTTATTTGTCGTTTTCACCCTATATGCCATCTCTAGTGACACTTTAGTTACTTACACCCACAACTGTATTACTGTACGCCACTCTTCTCTCCACTACTCCATTGTTCCCACTCCACTCTACTCCACGCCCTCCACTCTACTCTACGTCCCCACTCTACTCTACACCCCTACTCCACTCTACGCCCCACTCTACACCCCACTCCGCTCTATGCCGTTCCGCTCTATACCGTTCCGCTCTATGCCGTTCCGCTCTATGCCGTTCCGCTCTATGCCGTTCCGCTCTATGCCGTTCCGCTCTATGCCGTTCCGCTCTATGCCGTTCCGCTCTATGCCGTTCCGCTCTATGCCGTTCCGCTCTACACCACTCCTCTCTACTCCACTACCTTCTTCTCCACTTCATGCTACTCCATTCTACACCACTCCACTCTCACCTGCGCCACTCAATTCAATATTACTCTTCAGCACTCTACACCACTCCACTCTACTCTTAATGCCACTCTACTCCACTCCACTCTAGGGCACTCTACCCCAATGTACTCTATATAACTGTACTCTGTGCCATGCCACTCTATTCTGCGCCACTCTACTGCACTCCACACCACTCTACTCCACTCCCCTGCACTTTATGCCACTATACGCTACTCAATTCACTCTACTCTATGCCACCGCACCCCACTCTACTCTGCCACTCTGCGCTACTCTGTGCCACTCCGCGCTACTCTATGCCACTCCACTTTATTCTATGCAACTACATTTCACTCTGTGCCACTCCTCTCTACGCCACTGCACTCCACTCTATGCCATGTCACTCCACTCTATGCTACGTCACTCCGCTCTATGCCACACAGTGCTTAATTTGAGCCAGTGTTTTCCGATGCTGGTCACTTGCACTTAATTGGTTTCCGGTGCTTGGCACTGGCACTTAATTGTTAACACCGCACTTAAGACAGTCTGCCACATGGTGGCGCTGCTCATCTAATTTAGAGATGAGCAAAACAACGGTTGTTTATGAATACAATATACATTAAAAAGTACTAATGCCTGCCTCCCCAGCCATTCCTTTAGCTTTGGGGACCTGGAAGAATCTGAACTATCGCACATGCAGGCGGGAGAGATGGTTAGTAGTTGGTTTGGCAGCGATGACAGGGGTGATGGGTGGTGCAAGCCGCAGTGGCCTCCTGGTCAGGACCCTGGCACTTATTATTTACAAATTAAGCACTGACGCCACATCACTCCACTCTACGCCACTGTACTCTGTCACTCTACTCTACGCCAATCTGCTCTATGCCACTCTACCAAACTCCACTCTACCAAACTCCACTCCACACAATTCTACTCTATGCCACTCTACGCTCCTCCAATCTATGCCACTCCACTCCCCTCTACTCCACCCAAGTCCACACCACTATATTCTACGCCACTCAACTCTATGCCACTCTATTCTGTGCCACTCCACTCTACTCCAGTCCACTCTACTCCAGTCCACTCTACACTATGCCACTCTGCTCTTTTCCATTCTACGCCACCCCACTCTACTCTATTCTACGCCACCCCACCCCACTCTACTCCATTCTACGCCACCCCACTCCACTCCATTCTATGCCACCCCACTCCACTATAGGCCACTCTATGCCAATGTACTCTACACCTCACCACTCCACTCTGCCATTGTACTCCACGGCACTCTAATCCACGCCACTCTACTCCACGCCGCTCTACGCGACTGTATTCTATGCCACTCTACACCACTCCACACCACTCTACACCACACCACTAAAGTCCACACCGCTCTACTCTAAGCCACTCTACGCCATGCCACTCTACGCCATGCCACTCCACTCTATGCTTACTCAATGGTGTTGGCACTTTGCACAAATAAATTATCAAAAGGCCGATTGGCAGGACTAGGAGTGTGTTACTCCCAAAGGGCGAGGGCCCAAGGCAAATAAAGGAAACCGACATAGGACAATATCCAAAGTCAAAACCATGAAGGATTATTCAAAATGTAAGAATGATTACAGAAACAAAAGAGCAATTGGTTAATTAGTTCAAATCAGCATCAATGTATCGTAAGTCAAGAGAAGAAGAATAAGTATCAAATCAAATGACACTGTAATAGACCCTACCATCATGAAAGAGAGCAAAAGGTCTGACAGTCAAAAATATTCTAAGTACTAAGTATTGCTATTTAATTCTAAGTACTGAATTAAATAGCAAACTGACATCTGGACTGCTCAGTATAAATAGGTGTGGCTGCGAGCAGTAACAGCCTTGTTTATTTGCAACATTATGAAAACATCCCTGGCATGGCTTCCTTCGAAGCACAAGTTAGATATAGTAGGACAAGTTGCACCACAGAACAGATCCTATTTCGACTGTTTTCGTGTTAAAGGAAAAGAACTCCAGCGGCCCTTTAAACGTGAAAAAGAAAACGGCATGTCTTTTACAGGCAGTCTGAGGCTCAGCTCTATCAACTTGCCTAGTTATGCTAACATAAACACACACAAAATAAACTTTAAAGTTTCGATTAATTCATTTGCTCTAACAATGGCTTGCCTTGACCAACTTGTATTTGCCCCTCACTTTGAGCATCTTTACTTGTGTCCTTCCATTGCTCACTTTTAGGGGACTACTTTATTAGTTTTGCTTAAGAGCGCACTCCATGAGAGTGTGTCTTTTTGAGTTGTCTCCTGTCGTCCGTGTTGCTCTCCCATGTGTGCTGCTCTTCTGCTCCTCCACCCACTTGCCATTGCTTCTCGCTCCCACCCTCTCCTCTGCTGCCCCTACCCTAGCAATGCGATATATCATTTTTTTTACTTTTGACTTTTTTTTTGGGAAGGGCCAGGTTGCAAATTGGTGCTGACCCTTCTATTTTCACAATAAAGATACTTTCATGCTACTTCAATTTGGTATTTGTTTTATTTACTGATCCATCTTAGATGGTTAAATAACAAAAAATGCACTGCATCACACGCCTCCATTGTGACACAGGCATGCTCCTTCAAAATAACGCAGCCGCCAGCGGCTGTGACATCACTCCCATTTGTTTTATTTTTTTCTTCTTGCTGGTACATGATGAACAACATTCTTTAGCACAGCAAATAGGTCTCAAAGGTGAGACTTATTGGCTTTGTTAGTGCTTGCTAAATATACTCCAGCCCTAGTGGTCCCTCTATTTCTTTCCCCTTATTTTTTGCTATCCATGCGCACATCCATCTGGACACCTTACTCATCCTTTATTATCTTTCCTTGCACAGACCCATTCATTCAGTAACTCATCCAACCATTGACTCAATTCTGCAATTTACAAACTCATCCCTACCCACAACATACAAATATACTTATCAGTTAATAAAAATTACTTTAGGTTATAAAAACAAACAAACAGACTTATCATTGTTTTTACAAATGATTGTTCTGAAGGTAATTCTTTTTTCTTCAGGCCTTAAAAAGGATTTCAGAAGTTTCTGTTCCTTCGTAAGGAGGGGATTTGGTGTCTTGCATAGTCTGTAAAATGAAATTCTGTTTAACTGCCATTTTTTGGTCTCTGCAATCTGAGATAAAGTATTTTGATAAAATGTTCCTTTACATGCTGGGAACTTTTTCTGGATAATATTTACTCAGTCAGTGTACGTGATTTATGCTCTTAAGTGGAAAGAAACATTCCTCTGAGGTGATGTATGCATCACACAGCTCTCCCTTGAGTCCTTATTGAAGGATTTTCACATTCAAATTAAGCCTTAAGGGGCACTTTTTATGTCTGGCTTGACAGCTCTCCACATCATTACAGATTATAAATATACATGGAAGCTCTGGCGCCACCTAGAGGAGGATTGTGAACTCGCCTCATGCTATTGGCTATTTTGTGTATCATTCCACCTTCCGGGAAGTGCTTTCATTGAAATGCCTGAGGGACTATTTTACATCTAAAAAATACTGTCAATCATCATGCAGTTTGTCAGCTCCAGTTATTTAGCTCCTAAATGGGTTTTATTCAGAAAGAAGCCGTTGTTTTCCTACATTTCTCCCCAGCATTGACCCAATGAAGCAGGCTGGAATGTGATAAACGGTTATTTGAGCATACCACGCATGTAAACAGCGTTTGTGAATGCCTGTGATAAACATGTGTTTGTACACTAAAGTCAAACCTATTCGTTTTGTCAATACTCTGAATACTCAAAGGCGGAAAACATGACCCGGAACAATCGTTTGTAAGGAGTCCAAAAGAGAAGTGTCCTTGTGACCATATGTACATCCCCAGCTCTCTACGCTCCTCCTCTTCAGAAACCCCCCTGGCTCGGGGCCGAGATCTTCAATAGCTTAATTTAAATATAGAAATATCTCTGGAAATATTTTTACAAGTAGGAGTTTTTCCTTCTGCTCTTTCCCGCCCACTGTGGTCCTGACAGCTCTTTTCAATGTAAAGCGACACAAACCTCCTTGCTACTGATCACGTGTTGCTGTAACGCCTATAAAAATTTACAAGCAAAAAATGTATGCAAAAGCTCAGGTTCTCCTTAAATATTTAACCTTTCTGTGTGTTCTGTTATGGTCAACTTATTGCAGACTCCATCCACAATTTATTGCTCTTCGGATGTTTAAAACACAGTATTACTGAATTGTACATGCTCTTTGCATGACGTTTGGGAGTTGTGAATCTCAGTGAAGCGTATTTGCATTTATTAATCAATGTTTCTTTTGCAAGGTTTCATAAGTTTATAGCAGCAGCTAATTTCCACATAATTCACAGAGCAGACGTAAACAGAGACCCATGAATAACAGTAGGACGTCACTACTGCTACATTACGCGCTTCTTTTCTCACTAACCTAGAAGTGTCAGTCAAGCTGTGCCTAATTTCACAAATGGGAGGCAAGGAAGATACCTGCTCAAGGACTGTCCTCACAGAAGGTCTTACAGAGAGAAAGTTCTTAAATCTCAAGTTCTGTGAGGCAGAGGGAAAGATATTTCATCGTGGCTGAGAGCATCTCTGCCAGGCAGGGAAGGGTTTCTATACATCCAGTCCAGACATGTCCACATGGGCCACTGTAGTCTTCCCAGCGCATAAAAGCGGATCAGGTGTGTGTTCGCCATGCACATACAGTTACTGTGAGCTCCGGGGGCAGGCAGAGCTAAGCTCTGCCTGTCCATTGTACACTGCAGAGTAGTGTGGCTTTCTAAGTTCACACCAGGGTATCAATTTCTTAGGGTACAGTTACTGTTCAGGCTATGTCTGCCTAGAAACTCCATGGAGTTCCATCGACCTTCTCAGGAGACCCAAGATGAAGCTTTTAAATCACCACAATACTCGAATTTATAGGAAATAAATAAGGCAGAAACATGAAGTTGATTTGCTAAGGCATGTGCCAGCAGTGGGGTGAAACTGTGTTTCTACTGTAGGCCCAAGCATGTCTTGGCGTAACGCTTCTGGTCTTTTCAAAGCCACAGATAAATACAAGTGTTGCTGTTGCCAAAGTATGAGATGCAAACAGAAGGAAATACTGTTTTTTAAATAGATTTTAAATGTTTTTATACATCATGTTCTTAACTCCAGGTGTTTTTCTTATTTCCTAAGCAGTACTCCATTCTGTTTTCCTCTCTATGCGTGTGCATCAGTATTTCCTGGAAGATATTTGCACTGTCTTTCTGTCTACATTTATTTTTTCACTTTTTCTATTGGCCATCCTTATCTTTCCATATTTGGAGTGGTTAAGGGCTTTGGTGTACATGATCAGTTAAGGCATAACAGTAAACTATCACATAAACATTTGATACGTCAAAAACTGTAATAGTAAAATTGTGCATAATACGTATTTGCCCTAAACATGCATATCATATACACAGGTTTTCTTTGATTCTGTTTGGTGATTTCCACCCAGCTTTGCATTTTTGGTCAGATTTGTGGTTCAGCCAGAATATGTAGCAACCATTAGCAAAGCCAATTGATCCTGTCTTTGGGAACTATTAGCTTTGCAAGTGGGTTTTAGCCATGCTGCACAGTATCCCTTGTGCTGTGTAGCATGGCTAAAGAATTTGTAAACAAATTTGTTGCGAATGGCAGTGTGATTTTATAGGCATGCGCACCAAGCACATGTGCCTACAAAATGACGCCAGTGCATGTTTTCTTTTTTTTAAGTTAATAAGAAGAAAAAAGTAAACCAAGGAGAAGAGTGGACGCAAAACGGGGGGCTGGGGCAGGTGAGGAAGCAATATGGGGGGATTCAGATCTAGAGAGGAAGGAACATGGGGGTCGGAAACAACATGGAACAGTGAAGTACAAGACAAAGGAAAACGGAAGGAACACAAAAGAACACGTCGAGACAAAACAAAACAGCAATGGGGAGAGCACTGAGACAAACTGCGAGACAGAGCAACATAGCGACAGTAGAACCAACCCAAGGGACAGAAACAACATGGGGCACAGAGAAGCACACAGCGAGACAGAGCAACATGAGACTGGAGGGGTGGGGTGCACAGAAGCACACAGCGAGACCGAGCAGCATGAAGACTGGGGACTGATAAGCACACGGCAAAACAGAGCAACACGGAGACAGAGGGGCAGAGAAGCACATGAGGGAGACAGCCAGAAAACACATGCACTCTCGTAGAGCGCTTAACTAAAAAGAAAAAAGCAGCACCAAAAAAGATCGAGCAGTGTAAGGAAACAGTAATGTGTCCATGCTCTAGAGGAGGGACAGACTTACGACGGGGATGTAAAGCACACTGAAGCCATCAAATCAGACACAAGCAAATGAGAGTGAGGCCAACCAGTGGTAAACAATGGGTGGGCTTGAAGCCCACTGTAAGCTAACAAAATGCCTTGCAACAGACGTAGGTGAGACTTGAAAACGATACTTCATTCGCAGTCTTTCTCTTCCCATGAGATGCTGCTTTTGCTTCTTTCCTCCCTAATTGCTCACATTTTGTTTTACTTGCATGTCATGTAGATGGGTTATCACGCACTGATCCTTGCTTTGTCGCCTCAGGGAGTCTCCGCATCTTGAGCTTGCCTCCATTGCTTATCGGCAAGATGGCAGTGGAAAATATGTTATAATTTGCGTGGACGAGAAAGCGGTTTATTTTTATCCTGGATCCGCCTGGGCAGCGTACTAACTGTATGGATGGAGGAATTAGGAACCTTGTCTGGACTTTTATCTCTTTAGAGGAGAGATAGTGCACCTAAAAATAACAAACCAGATAAAATTGCTTGAATGTTATTCCACCCGCCTCCACCCACCCTGCTGTGGACGTACATCTTGCATACGCATGTTATATTCCTAGTGTGGGCACGCTACTAATCCACTTATTAGGGCGCCAAATGGCAGTGCCAGCGTGGAGCCTGTCTTATGGACAGCAGCATTTTTGTTCTTAGACTTAGAAGTACATTTTTATTGTGAAAGATTGATAAAAAAAAAAAAAAAAACACATTAAAACATAAAAATAGAACAATTTGACTCTACACATTGCTTAAAAAACAGTTTTTGTCACCCCCGCTGCCACCCCTTCCCCCCCGAACAACCATGACACATATGTGGTAGAGAAGAGAAAAATACATTTAAGAAAAAGATATTCGTCCTTTCTTATAGCATAGCCGATAGTATCCAAAGTATTATCTAGAGTCCTGTAATTCTAAATTGGACTTTATACAATGGCACCGTAAAAGAAATATGTTAAAGATGTTTTTTAAAACTGCTTCTAGAAATGTGGCTGCTCTACAGAGTTCTGTTGTATTCTCTGTATTCAAACAGTGCTTCAAAGCTTCTCTAAACATTATAATACAGTATTGTAAAAAAGCAGCTTTAAAAATCAACAAGGTAAATGTGCAAAAATAACTGCCTTCTAAAATTACACAATCTACAGTTCTTTGTTTTCAGGCGATTGATTAGCCAAGGACATCTAAAGTCTTTTGCAGGAAACGGTATAGAGCCCACTGAAATTATACACGCCTGCTTAATTTGATTAAAATTATTTTAAATAATAGTGTGGTAAATGAATTATAAGGTTCTATTATCAAGTTAGCATGTATCAATTACAAATATTCGGCACAATCCGCAGCACAAGAGAAAAGAGTCAACTGTGATTTTTATCGTATGATTCCCATTATCAGACTATTATTGTGCCATTGGTTTATTTAACGATTTTTTCACAGCCCATCAAATATTGGCTTCTCCTTTCACTACAGATCTGATCCTTCTGCCTTCCACAAATGATTGGCTTTTGCACTCAACCAAGGCCAGAAACTCGTAGGGCTAAAGGGAAAAGCATTTGATATTAATTTATACCGAAACAATGTATATTTTCCAGTGGCCTGTGAGGATCCTCTACTCACTGGTAATGCAGAAAAGCTGTGGTTCAGCAAAGACATTAATCACTAAAACTTTAAGCTGCATGAGCTTTTTGTGGAACTAGTAAAATGCAATAAATCCACCAGACACGTGAAACGAAAATCTTAGGATAGCCAGATTAAAAGGGGAAATAATAAATTGACATATAAAGACTGTGTAATTAAAATCCAGAAAATACTGCCAAATATATGAAGAGAGCAAAATACTATGTGGGTTTTGACGGTAAGAAGAAAAGAAAATACAGGTGATACCTCTATCAATTGATCGTTCTCTTTATTGGTTTTTAGATCAATGTGTGGCGGGGAGGAAGCAGACATTAGAATGGGATGAGAAGTAGATGTAGGAACAGTAGTGGTTAAGATGGCGGCTTCACATCGAAAGAGGAAGATAATGTACGCTGCAAATGATGCTTTTTATCTCGCTCTTGGTGGTCTTTACCATGTGACTTAAGGGATATTGAGCATGGGTTAAATGATTGTTTTCACAGTGGAAGTGGTTATCTCTTATTTCCTGCTTTGTCACAAAAGTTTAAGAATATTTACCACCCACAGCCTGTAATGATGGAGTAACTTTTGTGGTGGCTGGGATATGGATCTTAAACTCTTATAGTGCCAGACTAAGCCTAGTCCCTTTGTCCTTTAAAAAGCTACTACTTTATTTTAGAGGTCCTACTGTGGTTTCTAGGATTGATATTTAGATACATTAGAGATTAAAATGTTCTGTTAATCACCTCTTAGGACCTTTCGATTTCAGCCTTCTGGAGTTACCCAATTCCTTTTTCAGTCTCTCAAGATTTCTGATTTTTACCTGCCTTTTGGGGTGTAGACTAATGCTCTTATGCTGAGCGACTTGTTCTGTGTTTCAGTTATTGCGTCATCAGATTTTGAGGGCGTAGGGTTTCAACAATCCTTGGGTCTGCTGCAGTGGGATGTTTAGTATCGATATATTTGGTCTGCACGTGCGGTGCTTAGGAAGACTATTACGTATTGGAATAATTAAAACCTGTTTTCACGTTTGCTTGATTTTGCTGTTTTCAGCGTAAGTGATTGGATTAGAAGTCTGTTGAGTTGTGCAGCTATAGACACAATCTCATCTGGAGTTGAGCTTTGACCCAGTCTCCATTCTGTTTTCGAGTAGCACCTCCCGTAGTGTTGCGATCGCCTTCTTTTGGATGCGGCACCATTTTACAAATCCACATGTTTGAAAGCCCTAGTGGAGTAGACCATTGCAAAGGCCTTTAGAGCTAAGGACAGATCAGCATCTTGTGACAAAAATTTCTGCATAGACTGGTTTTTGTCTGTTTCTCAGAATGGATAACCATTATTTTTTTGGTCAACCAGTTGAAGAACACGCCAATACACAGTAGTCCCAGCGCAATCAGACGGCAGCCAGGAGCTGAAGCCAGGGAGAGCAGTAAGAGAAGCCAATGGGCACTTGGTGCGTCTGGGGCGCACAGGAGGTTCCAAGTTAAGTGGATAGTAAAACACTGCAAGTGAACACAAGTGGTAAACGGAGAGGTGCATCAAACTGAACAGTGTGGGATAGGGTGGCCCCCACACTTTCTGGCTGGTGTACATTAGTGGCTGTGTTTTAAATCGCATGGATGCCAAAAATATATAGTTATCTGTCACCACAAGTTAGTGTACTGCCCATTGATAGAGACATAGAAACTGAAGCTCGGGCATGCCTCGTCTGTATAGATCGATCACTATTGCTTTGACCAACAAAGAAAATCATTTGGCATTTTCATGAACGGGTGTTTCGCATTATTCCGATTTTTACCTGCAGAACCCAAAAGTACCTTTTTTTAAAATTATTATTATTTTTTTTTTTTAAGTATTCAAGTTTATTTGGATGATATTGGACTTTTGTCCCAAACGCCACAGCAGCACTAAAACACGCTGAGCAGGTTTGATATTCCCTATCAAACATCAAGAGTTTTATGCTAGACTCCATGCCAGGGGGATGCACAAAGTTTCCCATCCTTGTGCTCGAGTGATCAGGAACCCCTGTCCATGGCATAACACAGGTAAAAGTTTCAGCAATTAATGCCATTTTGTTTTTATGAGTCTATTTGTTGAAACCAAATTGGAATGTCAAATCTGAGACATCTTAAATTCTAGGCTCTTCTGTTTTTTCCCATTGTTCTAATTTTAAATGTTGAATCTTTCTGTATATTAAATCTAGAACCCTCAAATTAAACTTTGAATTTGATTAAGTGTGATAACTTTTTTGTTGTCCTTAAAACATGCATTTACAACATCCCTTCTGAGTAAGCCTTGATGGCTTGACCTTGGCTGCCGAGGAAAATTCAAGAAAACTAAGAGAGTCTTGACTAACACTACAAGCAATATGCTCTAGAACAAGTGGTTATTAGAAGAACATGGGGGGGAGCCAAAGTATCAGCCAAGGAGTAGGAAATGACCCACATAAAGCACAGATCTGAGGAACAGTTAAACAATCCCTTGTGGCCCTCCATGCATGGATGGCCTTAATCCTCTCGTCCCATGAAAATTTCCCACTCCAGAAAACCTAAAGTTCCTATACTTTGTAGATCAGCAACAGGGTGCGAGTTGAAAATTCACAATAGCATGCTCAGAGAGCACTGGATTTTTTTTTATTTATAAATCTTTTTATTAAACAAAGAGAAAACTGCATTTCTTGTTACTGACGGTTAGACAATATTTCAGACACATATAGACAGCATTGCAGTGATGAATCAGAACGATAGATCAGGTGAAGTAGGAACTCAAGGTGTAATAGGTTCTTCCAGAGGAGGGACAGTAGGTGGGACACAAATATTCCCTCTGTACACATTCCATTTGTCCCAAATTGCGGACCACTTTTTGGGGCATCCTCGTGCAACATACACTGTCTTTTCTCTAAGCATGCACCAGTCCATGTCTGCCTTCCAGGAAGTCAACGTAGACGACACTCCAGAACCCCACAGACGAGCAATGTTCCTCTTAGCCACCATCAGGCCCAATGTGACCCAAGTTTTCCCCCTACTATTCAGGTCCGTAGGCTCCCAGATATTTAACAGACGTTTGGCCTCAGGCCGGAGTCCCATCTAGAGCACCCCATTTATACACTCGTGTATCCCCTTCCAGTAGTTCTGGATAGTTGCGCATTCCCATATTATATGCATGAAAGTACCTTCTTGCCCACATTGTCTTCTGCACATCCCATCAGACACTCTTCCCATGCTAACAAGCCTGGTCCCCGACACATAGACCCTGTGCAGGATCTTCAATTGAACCAGGCGGAGTCTGGAAGAAATTGCGACTTCTTTCGGGGATGGCAATGCCTCCCGCCACTCCTCCTCGTCAAGCTCTAATCCATCTCTCTCCCACCGCCCCCTCGTCTGGACTAGAGGATCGGAAGTGTTATTTATTAGTTTCTTGTATGTGAGGGAGATCGCTTTTGTGGGCATGTAGCCATCCAACAACCTGTCTTCCAGCGGCGACGACTCTGGGGGGGAGATTCCCCCTTGGGCAAGTTCGAGATTAGTGCATGCCGCACCGGTAAATACCGGAAGTATTCTGAGTCGGCTAATTCATACTCTTTTTGTAGGGCGGCAAAGGACACCATTGCCCCTTTCTGCCACAGATCTCCAATCCTGGAGATCCCAATCAGATCCCAATTTTCAAACCCTTTTGAGGTCCGCAGAGTTCCCAGTTGCTCGGCGTCCCACAATGGAGTGGCCCGCGTGAGCCTCCGGTCCCACCCCAAGCTTTTGTTTACTGCCCTCCAGACTTGTACTGCGTGTCGGGTAGGCCCAGTGAGCGGGAACTTTTTAGCATAGGAGTAGATGGCTCTATTAAAATTACCCCCGGGAAGTTGCCATTTGTCCATCCCATACCCCGGGTCATCCCAGCACTGATACGTGCAGTGATTAATTGCGGCCAGGTGAGCAGCCCAGTAATATTTTTTTATGTCTGGGAGGGCTATCCACCCATCATACCATGATAGTACCAGCTTTTGTAGGGCTATGCGTGGCCTGCCCTCCCAGAGCAGCTCTCACTGAAGGCTTTCAATGTCTTTAAAATATCGCGCTGGGACCGGGTCCAGGTGATTCTGCAGTGCATACAGGAAACAGGGCAAAGCCATCATTTTAAAAAGCGCTGCTCGTCCCAGCAGAGATAGGCGGAGCGTCCTCCAGTGTGCGATGTCCCGTTTCAATCTCTGGAGGGGGGAGAGCAGGTTCCGTGCATGCCGTATCTTTTGGTCTGCTAAAATAAAAAGACCCAGGTACCGGAAGCCGACTCGGGCCACCTGGATTGGGCAGTTCTTCAGGGGGGTTGGGGGATCTCCGCTGAGGACATAAATTACCGACTTGGTCCTGTAACCAGAGTCCTTCCCGAAGTTTGTAAATATATTAATGGCGTTAAGGAGGGAAGCCTTCGGGGAGGCAAGATATAGGAGAATGTCGTCCGCATATAGGGAGATACGGTCCTCCCATGTGTCTGCCCACTTGAGGCCCCGGATCGTCGGATCTCGACGAATCCATGCCGCTAGTGGCTCGAGGGAGAGCGCGAACAAAGATAGCACTGGATTGATGTAGAATCCGAAGAGACATTAGCATCTGGGGTTGAAGAGGTGCAGAAAAGCTTCTTGCTCTTCTGTGGAGGTCATGTCCTCCTCAGAGATCTTGGGAGAATCACAATGTAGACCTCCAGGCCTGGAGAAAGAGCTGTCTGCATCACAGACTTTCCCTCTGGAAGAACTTCTCCAGGTTTATCCAGGCTTCTTGGTTCAGGTCACTACATACCCTTCCATCCACTGAAAGACGTTCAGGCACAGGTCGCCAATTCGAGGCACAAGTGGAGTGTATTCTGCTGATTTCAAGGTCACAGGATGCTAGAAACAAGTCAACCCCCCATGTCTCTGTTAAGTAGGGCTACACTAACCCTAACTAGGGTTTCAGTTAGACAGACTACCTACCTAGTGCATGACCGATGCAGTAAGAGGCCCTTCCCTCCAATAAACAGAAAATGGAATTGTACCGCAGCAGCGGTGGATGCTCTGTGACCTGTTTTGATCAGTGCTCCAATCGTCCTAAGGTTGTATATGTGCTCCCATGTGTGGTTGGTGGGAGTGGAGGGACTGTCAGTTGCACCAGCTGGATCTCCAGGTGAGCTAAAGGTCCCCTTTCATAGGACTGAAGCTGTTATTAATGCAGCAGAGGAACGAAGCCCAGTAGTGAGAAGGCTGCTGCACCCTAATTATACATGTCTTTTACTACTGAATCAAATGTCAGGAGAGACCATTTACCTTTGTATTGTATGCCTCATTTAAGCAGGGACATCTTAAGGATCTGGGGGGCCCTGGGCCAAATGTATTTTGAGGGCCAATGTTCAGAAGAGCTTTGAATTTATGATCCAATTTCAGCTCTTTCATGCCCTCTTGGGCAGGTCACTGGTAGTGCACAGGCACACTGGTCCAAATTCTAAATGTGTTGGACATCTAATATTTTGGGATAGTTACCTGTGTTTTCAATATTGTAACACAGCAGCAGCTCACTAATATTATTGCAAATAATCTCTTTGACATATGAATAAGTGAGGGCCTGTTTTGGTCTAAAAACTTTTTTATGGATGTTGCATGCAACATAAACACAACATTTCTGTGCAAAATGTCTGTGATAGACTCACACATCACCCACATTAAAAATAAATAAAAGGAAAACGGTATTTGAAACAATCTGTGAAGGTGATCAGGGCAAGATTCTCTGCAAAACAGAGCTGGCTCTATCAGGGGGCACCCTGAAAGGGTGGGGCCCTGGGCTAAAGCCCACTTTGCCCATGCCTTAAAACGTCTCTGCATTTAAGTAATGCTTCCTACCCCAATATTAGGCGCTGTAGTGCTTGCCTACATGAGTAGCGTGCTACACTGTAGTGTGTGTGTGGATGGAAGTGTGTCGTCTTTGTTTTATGTCCCTATGTGGGAAGTGAGGACCACCAAGGTGCGGTTATCATGGTACATTAGAGAATGCAGTGCTTAGCAGTGTGTGAATGAAGAAGTGCGAAAGAGAGGCTTTCAAAAGCTGCCAGTTTGTAATAGCTCACTTGCATTGGGGCCCAGTGCACCAGTGCTTAATTTGAACCGGTGAAAGAAAAGATCTTCTGATGATGTGGTACCAAAATGCCAAGCTACTACTATTTCCATCTCAAATATCTTTGTGGAAAGTTGCTCGTGCATCTCCTTGAAACGAGCTTGCCAGGCGTATCTTTTCAGGGAATAGACGTCTTGGGGAAAATGCACCTGTGGGCGGGTGTGCGAAGGCAAACCCCCTCAAGTTGGCACTGGATAACAAGGGAAGGAGGCGCCTTAGAAACCACGAGGGTGAGGAGAAAAGGGGAGTTGAGCGGCGAACGGGGCTCCAATTGTCAAGCGCATGTGGAAAATGTGGACGGAGGCCATGGGTGAGGGGCCCTGGATGCCAGTGACGCACGCGCGCGCTGGGGATCAGTTTTGCTGCAGGCCTTTCCAGATTCCTCTTAGAGCTGAGGGTCCCGAGGGGCGTCCGGCGCTCTGACGCACTTCAGAAACGACCTCCCGTGCTTGCTGGGGTGGCCAAAAAAAGCACAGGGAATACAGTTTTCAGGAAACTTTTCTTGCCTTTTATAGTCATTTTCAGGCCGATTTCGTTCTGCGATATCAGTGCTATATCAAGTCGATCTGATCCCAAAAATAACACAGCCTAAAAGTTCATATAAATGAAGTATTCCGTGTCTCCGTGTACTACGTCTAGAGCCGGCCGGGCTTTTTTTGTACCCGACATGCTATATTTACTCCCATTCTGTTCGTCTTAACAGCATTATAGGCCCCCGGGCAAAGCAGTGCACTGGGCCCTGCCTACACAACCACTCACAGGAATAACAAGCATTGGCATAGCCAATAGGTCTCGCCTTTCGGACCTTATAAGTGTTTAGACATGCAACAGTTGATGTTGTTGCACTAAGGATATTGTACTGCATAACTAAATACTTATAAGGTTCCAAAGGCGAGACCTATTGGCTATGCCAATGCTTGTTTGGTTTACCAATGGTCCGTTTTTCTGGTGTTACACTACTGGACTCCATCAGCCCCTGACCTTTATCAGAGGATGACCGGTACTGCATAATTGTCTGCTTCTCAGTCATCCTATATCTCTATAAATTCTAGATAGCCAGGGTTCGACGTAGGCGCCATTGCCTGTCTTCAGTGGTCTCTGAGGATCTGTTGACCTGCAGGGGTGCTCGAGGAAGACCACACCACTCTCGGTCCACCCATTGGAAACCGAAGGACTCTTTCTCCCACCTTAACGCCAAATCCTGGAACGCCCTCCCCCTCCACCTCGTTGATCCATTTCAGGAAGGGACTCAAGTCATGGCTCTTTGACTGAAACCTGCAGCAGAGCGCCTGGCTACCCTCTCGGGTGATAAGCCGTGCTGTACAAGTACAACTTGATTGATTGAAAGATCCAGTCGAGTCTTAGCCAAAGTCGGTGCTGCCGAGTGGTGGGAGGCAGTGACGGGGAAAGCCAAGGTTAACACAGAATGATAATTACTCTATGGTCATACTTATAGTAAGGGGTGCCCCCACTGCAGAAGCAGTGTAGATGACCAGCCAGAGCGGCTTGCAGTCAGCCTCCAGTGTAGTCCCTTGCCTTCTAACATCTGATATACCGTCCCTCTTCCTACTCGCCCCGTTCATTCCTTCCCTTACCTCCCATCAAGAATAACAGAAGTATTCAAGGACAGTTAAGGAGAGGAGCCAAGCGCAGGCCTTTCAGGTATGCAGGCTGTTGCGGTGCTTATCTGTATATCACATGCAGATGGCTTTTCACCCGAATGTGAGGGATTAGGACCTGTTAAACGCATGCTGCTGGATCATGCTGCTTTCTTTTGCATTTTAATGTAAAATATTTTTAATTGATTTGATTGTTTGAGAATTTGTACTAGAAATACTCGACAAAATAATTACATGTTAGGAATTAAGTGTCATCCGTATAGGAACCAGTTAGAAGGGGACACCTACCTGTGCATTACATTTGGAAAATATTTGACGGTTGGTAGATGGTATGTTTCCCAAGATCAGCTCTGCTCAAAGGTTTATGGAGTAGCTGCGCTAGTCTTAAGTTTTTGGGTATGGGAAATTGCAAGCCTAGTGTGCCTTTTGTTAAAGGTCTTTTTTTGTTCTTCATAGGTGCCCGGGGTGCTGCAGGGTCCAGAGGCACTGTTCTCTAGTGAACAGGAGCAATCTGCAACAAAACTCAGTACCATCTTAAGTATTTTGGGGCTCCAAGCAATATATATATTGCGACACTCTGTTTGGAACACTTTAATCTTATTATCCATTTTCATATCATCCAAGCCCTCATGTTAATAAACAGTATTGAGTTATATGTTAAAACTTGCAGAAGTTGGAGCACAGAAAAACAACCGAAAGATAAATCTACCAGGCTTCCACCAGCTAAACAGTGCAAAAAGAAGCTTGAGCAAGTATTGATGAAACTTTTTTTTTTTGCACTGAGATCTAGATTTTTTTTTTAATAGGCTTTCAAGATCTTAGGTGTCCAACCTGTCTGTTCTTCCCATTCTAGTAAAGAAATTAAACGTAGCTTAGTGGCTGATTCACTAAGACCTATACGATATTGCTTGAAATTGTATTTTAATTGCACGATATTAATCTATTTAAAAAGCTTTCACAGCTGGATTTCTTGCTGCAAAGTCAAAGCACTGCTTTGAGGATGTTAATCATTCAATGGGACAAATCTGATATTTTTCTTCCTAATTGTAGTCCCACCCTTTTCTTTCTGTGGGTACATGTCTCTGGTCATACGGTGACCTCTGGTGCTGCAGAGTGAGGGACATTGGAGGAGGCAGGGAAAGTAGGACAGAGAGGTAAAGATAATTGTATAGCGAGAGAGGTGAAAACGAGGGAGAAGGGAAGCAAAGACAGGGATGGGGTACAGAGAGAAGTAAGGTAAAGAGGGATTGGGAATGCAGAGAGAGGGAGAGCGGTACTGACAGGGGAGACGCCCACTGTCTGTATTCGTTTGCTCTGGCGATCTCCGGTGCCCTTCGACCTCAGCTATAAGGCTTGTATCCCAGGCTGGACCGGGCTCCGCACCAGAAACAAAGACAGCGGCAGTCCCTAGGAGAGCATGCGGCCACCCCGACAGAGAGAGGTGGACACAGGTGGCAAAGGCCCCAGTGTTCCTTCCGATCACAGACCACGGATCAGAGGAATGCCCGACTGCCAGTGTAATCAGGCGTGAGCTATGCCGTTGTGAGTCTATGACCCACACCAACCGCCCCAGTTTAATCACTACCACTGACTGCCCTGCAGAGTCCCTCCCGTTTCCCCTCGCTCCTCACCCCGGCACTCTAGCTCTCAGCGCCCGGCAACAGCCGCCATGAAACCAACGATCCCTGCAGCGAAGCAGGCGACGGAATCCCGGCCGTGACGTCACAGCGGAGCTCTACGACCTGCGAGGGACTGAAGGGGCAGCGCGCGAGCTTAGGCCTCGTGTCCCGCGAGAGCGAGCAGGTCGTCGCGAGACAGGATGTTCCATTGGAAGGCGACAGGGGGCATTGTAGTGGGAGGAAACCAGGGCACTGAGGCAAAGGTGAAACAAGAGAGGAGCGGGGGCCAGCGGCGCGGCAGCCTGCTCAGCTGACCAGACGCTCGTGCGTCATGGCCTTTGCCGGCATGTTTTCCAATTATCGCGCACGCGTCTGGGCACGATAATTGGAAACACATGTCTGCCGCGCGTAACCATCCCAAAAAGGCCAGCCACGACGCACGAGCGTTTGGACTGCTTCTGAAACCCCCTTACTTAAAGTCTTCGCCTAGCAGCGCTTGCGCGCTACTCGAGGCTCGACCTAAAAATGTAAATTATCGCCCCAGGCTAAATCCAGGTCTTTGTAAAGATTAGCATGGGGCCCCTATGCTCGTGGGGCCCTTGGGCAACTGCCCAGCGTGCCCTTGTGTTAAAACGGCACTGCCCATTCGTGCTTCATCACGTGTCAAGTGTACAACTGTACATTGTGTTTGCGGAGCTGTGACCAAAAAATGATTGGAATTTTTTCAGGTTTAAGAATCACCAACGGGCATTATAATGGCGTAACTGGAAATTACTTCATTTCGATGATGACATCACAGGCAATTTCCACTCATTACATTGGACGCAGATTAGAGGAATCTGCTGTGGGGCTCGTGGCCCAGATGACAACCCCGGGAATTGAATACGATTCTGTTAGTTTCTTACTTTTGAGGACTGTGACCAGTCTTAACCTTACTATCAGATATATCCACCCGCAATCATATCACAATAGTATTATGTTGCCAGTCAGCAACTCCAGTAGCTGTAGTGTGATATGGATTTGATGGTAGTATGCAGCTTTCAAAGGCTTGATGTTGATTCTCCCTCCAAAGCATGATATTAAAAAGCTGTAGACGATAGTTTATCATCTGCTGCTTAATTTGCAGATTGTAGCAGAAAAAAATAGTTTGTAGCGCATACGGATCAAACGTTACTAAAAAACACACCGCAGAGAGTGTTGCTGTGCAGAAGAGGGCTGTTTGAAAAGGTTGACTGGTCACCTTTCTGTTCCTTGTTGCTGTATTTTGGGTGTCTGATTGGGACTAATGAGGTGAAACCTTTCCCCAGATAATGTTAATGTGTAAAAAGTACAAAATAATGAGGTAACACTAGCACCAAGTGTGCCCCATTATGCTGCACAGTTTGCCTTTTATTGCAGCGTAATTTAGTAAACCCAAAAGCATAATTTGTTTCTTCCCTGCTGCATAAGTCCAGTGGCCCTGCACATTCAGTATCAGTCCAGTTCCAGAAGCATCATTGCAAGTTTCCATTACAGACATAACTAAAATAACATAGGCAGCAGCAGTGCTTAATTTGAGCCTGTAGTTTCTGGTGAGTGGGTCACTGGCACTCATTTTTTGGCACAGGCACTTATTGTTCCTCTTCAGACAGTTCCAAAAGCAAATTTGGGAAAAAACACAGAGGGGAAAGGAGGAGAAAGAGAAAGACGGAATAAATGTCAAAGGGAGAAAGCAGGAATCTGCAAGAGTGTGACAAAGGGTAGGGAGTGTCTGATAGTGCATCAAAGAGGCCCAAGGTGGTTTTAAGACTAGGCAGGGTGTGCTGGCATTTAATAGTGCCGGCCGCGGGCTTCTGAGCTGGGCTTTTTTGCAAATTAAGCACTGCTGCAACAGCAATGCAAGCTCTCCTCACACAGCACATGTAGCAGCAGTGCAGGCAACCACTCCCACAACAGTGTTCTTCTCTCTGCTTACACAGTGTGCCCAGGGCCAGAATCAGAACGCAAACCAGCGCTGGCAATTAAGTCGGACTAGCCCTGGCAGGCGGGGGGGGGAGGGCAGGTGGGGGACTGGTGGGAAACACTGCTGCTGCTTTTGTTAAAGGGGGCGGATATTGCAGCACTGCTGCAAAACCGTGCCCAAGTGGCCCACCGGGAAGACGCCCAGTGCCCGCTACGGCCAGTCCGGCCCCGAGTGTGCCCTGATGCCCACCACTGACTGTGGTCTGTCTGGTGAATGACTGGTGAAGGATCATGGAGGAGGAGGTGTGGTTGGGACACTGTGAATGAGATGGACTGAACTAGTGCTTAATTTGTAAATAAATAAGTAAATTAAAAAAATGGCCGGACCCAAAGGTTTTTTATAGCTGTCGCTGTTGGCACATGTACTACTGGCAATGCCCCCATCCACCTTAAGGGCCATGCCTATCCTCGGCACTGCAGCCCCTTTGTTAGCTCTATTGCAATAAACAGTACTCCATTGATCACCTATAGAAATGCCAAATTAGCAGCATTCCCCATCCATGTTGAGATTGATTGTTCCCAACTTTCTTTATGTCTGGTGTTTGTCGAGTACTGTTTTTCTCTATTCGTAGTTCTTCTTTAATAATAGACAATAAACAGCAGGTACCAGAAATAAACGAAAAAAGTGCATAGGTATTGTACTTATTCATGGGCAAATTGAGAGCTCTTGTTTGCTTTGACTGATTGTGTAAATCTGGCCATGCCACCACAAGACTAGCCAGCTAGTCCATTGTTGCTGAATGATTCAGCGGAGGTTGTGCAGGTAGGGGAGCAATGCATAGCCCACTGTGGTTCAGAGCCACCAATGGGAGGCAACCCAATAGCTCTGCCGTCTAGGGGCGGGTTGTGGCATGGGAAAGGCCATCTGATGCACTGCCCCCTGGCTGAGGTAGTCATGTTATATAAATCACCCGGCTTTCCAGTTACAGTTTAGCCATAAGTTTACATTTTCCAATTTTATATATAAATTAATTTTGACATTGTCTAAACTGGAAAGACTGGAGTCGCCTGAGCTGAGGTTTCAATGTGTTCTATAAACTTAGTTAAGGTGCTCGTCATCGTGGACTTCGTGTGTCATGGTATCAGTAGGTTGGGTAATGTTTCCCAGATAAGTCGCTTTCTGTAAAGAGTTCAGTTTTCTGTTTTTGTACTGCTATTCTTGCTCTTTTACTAGTAAACACACTGTATTCATACCTTAGTTTTAGGTCTCGCCTACCAGGCAGTGCTTGCTATCTGGTTGAAAAAGTCCTTTTGTGGGCTTAACCAAAACTTACAGTGGGTTTAGAACCTGCCCATTGCTCACCATTGGTTGGCTTTATTGTCAGTCATTTACTTGCTCCTTATTCAATGTCTTTCTTTCTTCTTGTATTTGTCCCTCACCTAGAGCATAACCTCTTTACCATTCTTTTGATTGGCTGATTTGAATCCGTTCACTACTCACTTCTATGGAACTACTTTATTTTTCTGTTGAGCACTTCATGAGGGTGCTTGTGTTTTCTCATTCCTTTGTGTGCTTCTCCTCACTGCCAGATACCAGACCCACGCTCCGTGTTGTTCTCTCCCTCATGTACAGCTCTATCTCGTGTGCTTCTCCCTCCCCAGACCGTTCGGCCCACATTCTGTGTTGCTGTATCCCTTGTGTGCTGCTTTTTCCCTCCTTTCCCTTACCAGCTTTGTGCCCCCCACATCACTCTCTGTTGCTCCTCCCCACCTGGTCCTGCATTTTTTCGTAAGTCCTGGCAGTTGCTGTTTGCTGCTGGGAGCTCTACCGCAGAAGTGCTTTTATCCATTTCATTAAAAAAATACGTATTTAAGTGACATCTACCAACTTAGTGGTCGATTAAAAAAAAAAAAAAAAGACAAAATGGCACCTGCAGCATTCTGCAGGCACGGGCATGATGGCTAGCTGGGTCTAGTGGCTCTGTAGGCTAATGTAGGTGTCCACTGCAGGAGTCAGCCTTGAAATCCAAGTTGCAGAACTGTTTTTTTAGTTTCTCTACACTCGGGCCCATTTCACTTTTTTCTTTGTTTCAACTTCAGGCTGATCAGTGTTCTTCTGTGTGATATATGTTCTCAATGACGGATTAAACCCTGTGGAGGCCCCTAGGCAGTCGAAATTTCAGGCCCCTCCCCTCGCACATTATCTCCTAATACGTTTTTAATTTTACCAACCAACAATTTTAATAAACCAATTTTATTACACAAGACTAAACATTAGCAATTATTAATGTTATTAAACAAAAAGTATTTTTTTTAAATTTTAATTAACCAACAAAACTTTAAATATTCACTTTCCTCAATTTGTTTGTGGTGAAATCAGGATATCTTGGAAATTTATCTTTTGCATGACATTGTATTCATTGTTGTGGGGCCCCTAAATGGAGTGGGGCCCTTAGGCCGATGCCTACTTTGCCTATTTGGTAATCCTAAACTGTATGTTGTAAGGATGTGTCATTGGGGCAGCTGATGGGAAGTTGTCACTAATTGCTTTGCTCCTCCTATATGCAGCGGCTGTTTTCGTGAATCTACGCGTGCACGCACCAGCTCCACGGTTTAAGGAATGCAAAACTCCTGCAGCTTCCTTCTGGCTGAACTACCACAAAAACAAATAGCTGGAATACAAAAAAAAAAAACGTCTAGCCAGGGCTTTACTCAAACCGAGAGAAGAGTTGGGGCAGTTCATGGAGTAAAAATGCAACCTGAATACCCGTGTCTGTTAGAGGAAATGTAACTCGTAGGATATGTTTTTTCAAGCTGTAGCATGTCTCTGGATGATACCCACAGCATGTCCTATGCTCTTTCTTCGGAACCTTCGCTTTCCCCCCACCCCAACTATTAATTTCTGTTCTAAACACGAAACCCGGGACAGTGCGAGGAGCACAGATGCCGCCGCCTCACATTCTGGTGCCCCAGAGCTCATGACTTGGAGGGCCTTAACCGCATGTACAAAGAAAAATCAAGGTGCCACGTGACGACTCTGCTGCAGAGACCTGTGCGCGGCGTGCACGTCACAGGTTCACTTCACGCTAGTCCTGGAGGGCCGAGCTGGCCTTTCAACCTTCGACCGCGATAAAGTGCGTGTTATCGAGTTGTGTATTATTATAGCGCTTGTTCTTTACGGAGATGCAGCACTCTTTTGCTCAAAATACACATTATTGTTCTCAAAGAAGTCTTGGAAGACGCACCATTCTAAACATTATTTTGGGTAGACAGCAGCAAAAGTAAATGCGTAGAGTCGTTTTGCTGTCTTGAAGTCTTTTGTGGTTTGGGGTTGAGGTGAATGATGGCCCCTCAGCTCGCCGACGCGTTAGTGACCCACAAACGCCCTCCGGTTATTGCTGTAACAAATAGTTTCGAGGTTGCGCTGCTCCACCTTATGTGCTGTTTTTCCAAAGCATTACTTTCATCTGGAATAAATCTCTGAGCATGACATAGTGAGACAAAGTTTGGCCTGCGGCGCAGAGATCTGTAACCCTTTAAATGTCGATGCAGCCCGAACACCAGAAATGTTAGTAGGAATTTCGACTGCAAGCTTGTAACTTTAAATGCGGCCCTTTTGGTATTCCCCTATCTTGCGAAAGGGTGTGTTCATGATTGGTACTGAAGGAAAATGTATTATTTATAATGGAGGTAAGTGTCCTCTGTAGTTTCACATTTATTAGAAGCATGGGCCTGTAAGTCCCAGAATGCAAAGCGCGGTTTGGTAAAGCGTCAGAACTGGCTAAAGGTGGCGTGTGTGACATGGGGTGACTTGACAGCTGTGCAATGGGACCGGTCCGATAACAGCTGCATAGGTCTGTATGTAAACTGCAAGTCTGTGCTTCAGATCTTGTTAAGGTCTTCACAAGCTTATATCGAGTGCTTAATTTGAGACGGTGGTTTCCGGTGCTTGGCACCAGCACTTAGTTGTTAACACCAGCACTTATGACAGTCTTACACATAGTGGCACCTTGTCTGCTTTCGAGATGAACACAATAATCATTGTTTATTCATTCAATATACATTAAAAGTGACTAATACCTGCCACCCAAGTCATTCTTTTAGCTTTGGGGGCAATACAGGGGCGTAGCATCGGGGGGGTGAACACCCCCCAAAAAATTTATTCTGTAGTAAATAGTTGGGTACAAAGGCTTTGAGATGAGTATGAAGAAATGTCTGCCGGATTTCACCTGGGATTTTTACATGCCCACACTGACAAAAACACACACATACACACACTCTGGGGTCGATTCCGATTCGGGCCGGAAATTTCTCCGACCGAGTCGGACCCGGAGAGATTTCCGACCGAATCGGACCCGTGCAGTCCGACCGAACGAGTACGATGCGTCCGTATGTTATCGGACTCGAGTCGGTCGGACTCCCAGTGAAGTCAATGGGAGCCGGTCGTACAACGCGTGCGCGGGCTCCCATTGACTCAATGGGTGCGGAGTCGGACAAGGGCGCCCCCTACAGCGGGTACGCGGCGAAGCGATTCGCGCCAGTACACGCACAGGTGAGGGGACCCATGGGTCCCCCTGTGTGCGACTCGCAGCGGCTCACGCGTACAGGGGGTCCGACACGGACCCCCAAAGTACGGCTCCGACAGCTCTTACGAGCCGGAGTGCGCGGCTCGGTCGGACTGCTCGCGGTGCGCATCCTACTTACCCGGCCGGGAAACGTCTCCATTGCGCGGTGCGAGTCGAGTCCGAGCGAGTCGGTCGGAGCGGTTCGAGCCGGGAGCGAGTCGGTCGGAGCGGTCGGGACGCCCGGACGAGTCGGTCGGCGATTTCGCATCGTACTCGCTCGGCCGGACCCGCGTACGGTTCGGTCGGGAAACAGGGCTCCGAATCGGATCCGGTAAAGCCGAATCCGATTCGGAGCCCTACCGGCCGAGATCGGAATCGGCCCCTCTGTCTCTTGTCTCTGTTTTGAAGGCCTTAAAAATGTTGATTAATGTGAAAAATGTGTTTTAAGTGCCCCTAACAAGCCACCCTCCTCTCTTTTTCCACTGTCTCTTACGCCTCCCTCATGCCCTCCTTCTGTTGTAATGTGTTTAACAAGTTATCCCAGCCTGACTGTTGGGAAATCTGAAGCTCACACCCCCCTAATCTTATTGACTAAGCTGCACCCCTGCTAGAATAGTCTAAATTGTGACACTTGTAGGAGTGTGATGGTTAGTAGTTGTGTTGGTATTGTCATTTGTAGCGCTGGTAGGGGCAATGGGTTGTGCAAGCTACGTGGCCTTCTGGAAAGGCCCCTGGCACTTATTTATTATTATTATTTTTTTTTACAAATTAAACACTGCTCATATCTTTTCACTGTCTATGGTGTTGAATTGTGTAATAGCAACACACTCATTGTTTGAGTTTGGGGAAACGATTCAGTTTGTAGTGCGCGCTATATAATTGGTCAAGGTTTTTTTTTTTATTAGTAAATTAAATATTTATTTTTACGCACTCAAAAACAAAGCATGGATAATAATTGCTCTTTAACTCCTATAAAATTACTAATTCTTACCTTCACAGTTACATCTATATAGGCATGCATCTAACTTGGTGCTTAATTTGTTAAAAAAAGTGCTGTGGCGTTCGTCAGGAGGCCACCGCAGTTTGCACCACACATTGTATTGTATTGTAATTGCATTTGTACTAGCGCTTACTACCCCTGACGAGGCGTCAAAGCGCTTCTCGGCGAGTAGCACGCTACTCAGGGACCCATAGAGGATTAGTGTTGAATTAGTATAGTGAAACATGCAAGTAAATTTTAAGTGGTGGATATGTTAGTCAGTTATTTGGATTCGGAAGGATAGCAGAAGGATAGAAGAGGAAAGAAGGTTTGTATTTATAT
This sequence comes from Calotriton arnoldi, assembly GCA_963921515.1. Taxonomy (NCBI): domain Eukaryota; kingdom Metazoa; phylum Chordata; class Amphibia; order Caudata; family Salamandridae; genus Calotriton; species Calotriton arnoldi. Next base: position 534,464 of record CAWUFW010001904.1, read on the forward strand.
AGCGCTTCTAACCCCTGATGGGGTGTTGAATCGCTTTTTTGGCGAGTAGCACGCTACTCTGGAACCCATAAAGGATTAGTGGTGAATTAGTATGGTGAAATATGAAAGTAATTTGAGTGGTGGATATTAGTCAGTTATTTGGAGTGAGAAGGATAGTGGAGGGATAGAAGGGAAAGAAAGGTTTGCATTCATATAGCGCCTGTTACCCCTGATGGGGTGTTGAAGCGCTTTTTTGGCGAGTAGCACGCTACTCTGGAACCCATAAAGGATTAGTGGTGAATTAGTATAGTGGAATATGGAATTAGAGAAGTGAACATGCTAGTCTGTTATTTTGATTGAAAAGGATAGTGGAGGGATAGAAGAGTGAAGGATTTCTTTTTTTAGGTTATAGCAGTAGGAGGATGCTTTTGGATGAGTAAAAAGGGTTTTTGGATTGCCACTGTACGTAGCCAACTACTAACCATCACACTGGAGTGTGACAGTTCAGCCTGTTCGAGGCCACCAACGCTTTAAGAATGGCTTAGGTGTCGGGGATTAGTTTAAAAAAAAAAATGTATATTGAATTAACCAACAGTTTTTCTGCTCATCTTTAAATTACACTGATAGTGCCGCCATGTGGCAGCTGTCATAAGTGCAAGTTCAGGCAATTAAGTGCCAGTGCCGAGCACTGAAAACCACTGGCTCAAATTAAGCACTGATTTAACTGTACTCAAGAATAACCGTTCTTTCACGGGTGATTGTTGTTCACGTCCTCCGATAGGGAGAAAACTATTTTTGAACTTGTTGGCAACGTTTTGCCAAACGCCTTGAGTCAGATGTATGAATGGAGCTCTCGGGCTGTGGACGCTGTGGCTTGCGCTGTGCCCACAAGCACTAACCTATCACGGTGCAAAAAGTCAATTCGCAATATCCTTCTCCATTAGTATTCACGAGGCAGGATTTCCGGTGTGTATCATTGCGAACGGCTGCAAATGCAGAGATGGAGGACTGACTGCAAGGGACAGCGCACCCACGTCTCTTTATTTACATTTGCAAAATTTTACCATTGCAATGACAAAAAGACTTGGCACATTGCAAAAACAATATTGGCGCTGCATCTGCTCCATAGAGTGCCCACAGCTACCATTTGCACAGTGGAAGCTGCCCCTTATGTACACTTCCATTTCGAAAGTTGATAACAACTACTCCCTGTCAATCATTTGCGGCTGCGGAAGTTGTTATACAGTTGTTACATTTCCATGTGAGTTGCAAAGTGGGTAGTGGGTTTGGTGTGCAGAAGCGGTCATACAATTGCTACAGTTCCATGTGTGTTGCAAGGGGCGGGGTGCATACCGCTCTCTTTTCCTTGTGATTTGCAATCAATTACAATGCGATTCACAAATGCATTGAAATTTGCTATGTCACATTAGTGCACCGTGATATGGGCTTTTACAGTCACAAAGTTTACTAGTTTGTGGGGGCTTTGGATTGCAAAAACTCTTTAAGCATCTTGCCACGTATGCCTCCTGTAACTGCAACAAAAATTCGGAATTTTGCTTTTGTATCGATAATACCTTAGATTAATTTATTAGACTTTGATTAAAATACCCACATTTTTAAATGTAGTTCAAGTAAAATGTATTGTGATCTAGCGATCTGGATTATTTTCATTGTATTACATATTTTGTTATCCTATTCGTTTTCTTTTCTCAATTGAGATTCTAGGTTAGATTGTCTTTAAAAACAACCTTACATTTGAAGGAATTCCATAGTAAAGTCACGTTTTTAAAATTAAATTACAACTACACAAGCCCATTATCTATTTATGGTACACCCTTTTAAAACGTATACTTTTAATGAAGATTTTGAATTTACATAAATATTGCAGAATACAGAATTCTTTGAAAAAAGTCATCTGGACAGTTGATCCAATTTACTACAGTAATATCTTAAGGATTTTAACAGTTTGTAGAATCAACTGACGGGGGTAGTCTTCTGTGTGTGGGGTTGGGATTTACCTTTTAATTTATGTTTGTTAAAACATTTTTACTAATGCGGTGGTTTACCGCTGTTGTGTCTTACAGAGAGAGACTACACAAGCCTGTGTGAGAAGCAACCAATCGGGAGGCTCCTGTTCCGTCAGTTCTGCGAGACCCGGCCTGAGCTGCAGCGCTGCATAAACTTCCTGGACGCGGTGGTAAGGAACCCATAATAAAATATATTGAGTGTGTAATCGCACTATATTCAACACATTTGGGATCTGTTCAGCCTATAGCACATGTTTTAAGTCTTTTTTTTCTGCTGTCCATCTAATCGCTTATTAGAAAATATTTAATTATTGTAATGTAGCATAAAGCAGCTACTTTTGCATGTTTTCCAACAGTTCCGAGTTTTGTGTTCTGGCAACCATCTTCCTCAAACAGATGTTTAAAATCAGGGCCATAGTCCAATCACAGTGTGCAGTTCTCTTCCCTTTATCCAAGGCCACACTCCACAAGGATTATGTTTTTTTTGCTCGGATGAGGTGTAAAGAATTGAATTAGATCTCTGGTATTTGTGATATTGTGAGTGTCTCGTACCACTTAGTGCTTGAGCACGTCCAGCATGGCAGCCATTGTTGTGGGCAGGTAGAGCATCAGTCCATGTGCTCTCCCTGTATGTAATTGGCAGGTGGCCCTGTTTCCCAGATATATCGGGGGCGTGACCAGTCTGCGATTCCTACTGTCTTCTGTAAGCTCGCATTGACCTGGTGCTTTTTACCTAGAGCAGTGTCATGGTTCTAGTTTCCTTTAACTCGCAGTCGGCTCTAAACAGATCAAACCGAGACACAGGTCTAGGTTTTGATAGTTTTGGATCAAAATCCGTTTGTGGAGGCTAAAGTACTTTTTCCAAATTTGTTTTTGCATGTGCTTATTCCTTAAAGACGATGTTTTTCGGTTGCTTATTGCTACGAAGTTATTGACCGTAGATACCGATCTTTCACCAACAGTTGACCTCCAAACATTTGGATTTCCTCTCGTTTTTACCACGTCTGTCAAATGTTACCCATAGTAGGCTGTTATGAAGGCACGATTACAATGATGGCACTAGGAAAGTCAAAGTTACACTTCCATATTTAATTTTATTTAAGAGGGCGCTGGATCCATATACACCATGCTACGTCTGGTGCAAACAGAACTGTTCAAAAATTTCATTTCATTACACATTCATACACAGATGGGTTACCTACATCAGTTTCGCATATCCTTGACAATCAAAACAGTTCACATTTGCATCAAGTATAACATGGATTGAACTGTAGTATTTTCAAATTATTTTTTGCCCATTTTCGTACATAAAGCATGAAAGTCCTTTTGATATAGCGAAATAGCCAACACTTTACATAGGACTTTTTCAAGGCTGTGGAGTGTAAACAGAGGACTGTAAATTACCATTTTAAAAGTACTTGTTATTTTTAAAGAATATACAGTCTAGTGGTTGCCAAATTTAACAAGGTGCTTATGTGCCATGGTGAGATGTTATCTGAAAACACATCCTGAATACAAGTGACATAAAAACCGCAAGAAGTGATATCAGAAATAAGGCACCAGTGATTTTGAGATATATTTGAAAGTACGTATCTTATAAGAGCATCGTAAGTTATACACAGAACAAGAAAATAAAAGCTGATCTATATTAGAATTGGCATGCAGAGGGCCAAACATACTACCGTGATCATTCAGAGGAATAGGAGCGATTTAATATTGTAATTACCAATGACTCAAGCGCATGCTGTGATTGCCTTATTTTCATTTTTAGTTGCGGATGACAATATGACAGGAGAAGACAATATTAGAATTGGGGGAGGAGGGGCTGGGAGACTAGTATGTTGATCTTTGTTGTTTATAAATCTGATACTTAGTATGCCAAAGCACTGCACGCCTGTGGGCAAATACCTTTTTGCTTCTAGTATTTCAAAGGACTGTGCTCAAGTAAAACCAGAAACATTGAAAACACTTTGTTTTGCCCAATTTCATGTGATGTTTTCGGGACATGTTTTGGTACATAACCACATTGTTTCACAAAATACACAACTAAAGGAAGAGAAAGAACTAAAGTAGACCAATCAATATATCTTTTGACATGTACACTTCTGCTATACTGTGGCTGTACATTCATAATACTTTGTTCCTATAGAAGAATGACCAGTGCCCGCAGATAGTGTCAACAATTTATCAATACGTTTCAGTGGGAAGAATTTGATTAAAATCCTTCAGGACTAGCACAGATATTTGTCTCCCTTATAATTGGTCAATATATAACATGGGTACTCACAAACATTTTCCTGGGGTCCACAATGTTTGGTCTTTGGTGTGACCAAGGGCCGCACTAATACCAGTGGGGAAGGGGGGCGTAAACTGGGTGTAGGGGAAGTGAAGTATGTATATTTAGTGGCTGAACTTAATTGCGCAATGTGAAACCAGAAAACCTGGGATGAATCCTGGCTTCTTTACCTTGACCAAATTGTGTGACACTTGGCAATTGTTTTATTTCAATTTCCCACCTTTTTGTTCATCACATATAGGAGGACCTCGAAATACATGACTTCAGGATGCATGTTGTACAAAACCATCTCCTGTGCTTGGATGTAATCACTAATGGCATTGTTGTGAGGGGCAGGGGGTATAAGCATGAAGGTCAATGAAATACACTTTTTGAATTTCGAAAAGATTATCATATTTTTACATGTTTGAAGTGTTTACAAATGGTGTTCCTAAAGTTGAGGGCCTAGTTACTTCCTTTTGTTTAACTGCAATTAACCTTAAAATAAGTGCTTGCTGTATATTTAAAATTCTTTTAATGGTACTGCCGAGTCGGGTTCACAGCAGCCCAGTGCTGCTGCTGCTCAAGGCGATACAAAAGGGGATGATGGACGGAACGTTTGAGCCAATCAAACACTCACCCCCAGTCAACTGATCTGGGTTTAATCAATCATCATTCTTTAGCTCACTCCACCACCCCAGTTCAGACATGGCCATATGCAAATCAGTCTGACCCTGTGCCTCATGGGAACAGTCCAGCCCGAACTGCCAAGCCATGTCTTCCCTGGACCGGAAACAAGCATCCTAGGACCGGTTTCTGGCATTCCAGCCGTCATCAGCCAGGCTTGCTTGAATCCAGTGGCAAAGTGAGCAAGGGACCCACGTCTGGGCATACCCCCGCCAACTTAGGGCGAACAAAGCTGATACAAAAGGGGATGATGGACCGGAACGTTTGAGCCAATCAAACACTCACCCCCAGTCAACTGATCTGGGTTTAATCCATCATCATTCTTTAGCTCACTCCACCACCCCAGTTCAGACATGGCCATATGCAAATCAGTCTGACCCTGTGCCTCATGGGAACAGTCCAGCCCGAACTGCCAAGCCATGTCTTCCCTGGACCGGAAACAAGCATCCTAGGACCGGTTTCTGGCATTCCAGCCGTCATCAGCCAGGCTTGCTTGAATCCAGTGGCAAAGTGAGCAAGGGACCCACGTCTGGGCATACCCCGCCAACTTAGGGCGAACAAAGCGATACAAAAGGGGATGATGGACGGAACGTTTGAGCCAATCAAACACTCACCCCCAGTCAACTGATCTGGACTGTTCCCGTGAGGCTACAGGGTCAGACTGATTTGCATATGGCCATGTCTGAACTGGGGTGGTGGAGTGAGCTAAAGAATGATGATGGATTAAACCCAGATCAGTTGACTGGGGGTGAGTGTTTGATTGGCTCAAACGTTCCGTCCATCATCCCCTTTGTATCGCTTTGTTCGCCCTAAGTTGGCGGGGGTATGCCCAGACGTGGGTCCCTTGCTCACTTTGCCACTGGATTCAAGCAAGCCTGGCTGATGACGGCTGGAATGCCAGAAACCGGTCCTAGGATGCTTGTTTCCGGTCCAGGGAAGACATGGCTTGGCAGTTCGGGCTGGACTGTTCCCGTGAGGCACAGGGTCAGACTGATTTGCATATGGCCATGTCTGAACTGGGGTGGTGGAGTGAGCTAAAGAATGATGATGGATTAAACCCAGATCAGTTGACTGGGGGTGAGTGTTTGATTGGCTCAAACGTTCCGTCCATCATCCCCTTTGTATCGCTTTGTTCGCCCTAAGTTGGCGGGGGTATGCCCAGACGTGGGTCCCTTGCTCACTTTGCCACTGGATTCAAGCAAGCCTGGCTGATGACGGCTGGAGTGCCAGAAACCGGTCCTAGGATGCTTGTTTCCGGTCCAGGGAAGACATGGCTTGGCAGTTCGGGCTGGACTGTTCCCGTGAGGCACAGGGTCAGACTGATTTGCATATGGCCATGTCTGAACTGGGGTGGTGGAGTGAGCTAAAGAATGATGATGGATTAAACCCAGATCAGTTGACTGGGGGTGAGTGTTTGATTGGCTCAAACGTTCCGTCCATCATCCCCTTTTGAATCGCTGCTGCTCAAGGGGCCGCATGTAAAGGTCAGGTGGGCCGCATGTGGCCTCCGGGCCGTACTTTGAGTATCGGGGATATATAACAACGTCTATAAAAACACATGAAAATAGTACACAGTTATTAACATGAAATACATAAATATCATCTAAACAACTGTTATTTTATTCACAACATAACAAAATTCCATACCAAACAGACCGACATGAAATATAAAAACTTGATTATTCAAGACAAATATTTATGACACAATAATTAAAAAACCTCATCAATTAAAAACAGAAAATACTTCTAGTACCCAACTGGCATTCTGTTTTTTATCACCCAGTCAGGCGACCTCAAATATAGCGAGATCCACAATCGTGCTCAGAGTTATCACCAATCTCATATCCATCTCTGATGGGAACTGTCCATTACCCGTAAGATCAATTGTAAAATCCACACTCACCATCCGGTGAAACAATTCAGTCATGCTCCACTTTCTCAGATCATTTCATATGTTCCCCTTATATCACCATATGCATATCAACATACGCTTCAAGCGCCCCTATAGGAGTTTAAACTAGGTCACAGGTAAACCTTACACACATAATGTCTACAAACTCATCATTTTTCGGAATGGAATGTTATGTAAACTGCATATTCCGACAAGCATTTCATCTAGCATTCACTGCTGTTTCTCTTGACAAGTAAAATAATATAATATCAAAAATTTCTGTAAGACCTAGTATAATAAAGTCAGGATATAAAACAATTGATGCATTCATTGTGTCTCACCTTAACTTAAAAAAAAAAATTGTCCCTGATATTGGACAGTATCTCTTGTGATTCCAGTCTATCCTCTTAAAATACGTTGGGCATCATCAGCCCTCCTAAGAATGATAACTGGTGGAAGCGACTCTATAAAAGGACATAAACCTAATACATGGTCATTTCTCATCATCTGAACTTCGTGCATTCTATTTAACTAAACCACAAAATTGTATTACTCATCGTGGGCGATTTCCGAAAGAGACCAACTGACTTCACTGAGTATATCCTTCTCGTTTTACGCAGTGACTCCCAATCCTCAATCAATCCCTATGCGGAATATCCATTAAAAAATTGTGTGTTTCTTTCCTGGAATTTACATACCTTTTCTGTTCTTTTATTGTCTTTAACTCTCACATTACTGTATCACCAAAACGCCATAATATAGCGAGCGCCAATACAGTCGTCCCCTTCATTTGGACATCACATAGAGGCACAGTAATCTGCCCACTAAACATTTTTAAAAATCCATACTCAGACTAAGGGTGAATGAAAACTAACGGAAGTACCTCCCCATAGCCTACAATGTTACTTTGTTGATCCTCCAAACTTACTATACAAAATTTCAAACTTTTAATTACACATTCCCCCCCTAGACACACACACACACACACACACACACACACACACACACACACACACACACACACACACACACACACACACACACACACACACACACACACACACACACACACACACACACACACACACACACACACACACACACACACACACACACACACACACACACACACACACACACACACACACACACTCTCTCTCTCTCTCTCTCTCTCTCTCTCTCTCTCTCTCTCTCTCTCTCTCTCTCTCTCTCTCTCTCTCTCTCTCTCTCTCTCTCTCTCTCTCTCTCTCTCTTTCCCCTCACCTTGTTTCTAATGAGTGCTATGTCCAACGTCTCCCGGCGAGTCAAAATCATTGGTCCGACTTCAACCCATCATCTCTCACCTGTGACCAATTATCCACAGGCACCCGGAAGTACAACTAGGCTTTCTACTACTATTCCCGGTCATTCTGTCACATGATCGAGAACAAAACCTACTTATTTATAAATATCTTAACGTGCAACCCCCTGTTTTAAGATGGTGGCAACTATCGCGTCACACAGAAGTTTATAGCTTGAAGATGGTAACCACGGAGGTTTGGAAGAAAATGTTCACTTTTCTGCCTACTCCCTCTGCCGTCCATCTAATCTTAATCCACTTTTGCTTCCCCAGTGCATAAAAAGCTTTTACCATTCCTTGATTTGTCCCTTAACTGTTCTTGCTTACCTTTGGTTGTAGTAATTTTGAAATGTTTCTTGTTCTGTATCGAAGTGTATCTTCACCTTGTTTTATGTACAGTGCGCTGATACTCTGGGGTCAAGCGTGCTTTACAAGAAGACATAGGTAAATTAAATAATAGTGTTTTTATACTGCGATTCATACAACACCTTTTTTCTCCATTATTTTGTTTTTCGTACTCTTATTAACACTGTATGGGAAAAAGGTTTCACCTCATTAGTATCAGTTTAACATCCAAACGCATCATTAAGCAACTAAAATGTCAGCAGTCAACCTTTGGAAAGGGCCTTCCAGCACGCAGCAACACGTGTTGCTGCATTTATAGTAACTTTTGATCCGTTTGAGCTAGACATTTTGTTTGTCGAAATCTGCAGATTATGTAGCAGAGATGAAATATGTGGCAAATCCAGAATTATGTGGAAAACACCAAAGCTGCAGAATCGCATAATTCCTGTGGCCTTGGCTACGTGGCAAGCCTGAGCTGTGTTGGATGCGTGTAAGATTTCTAGAATCAGGGCTGGATCCTTGAATATGTCCCTGTAGCCCCATCTGGTGGTCCTCAAGCAGAGCCCTGGCAGTGTAAACAATTGTAAGTGGCTGAAATCCTCGAGTGCTCTTAACTGGATTTAATCTCTCCTCTCCTCTAAGAGCCGAGGAGTGTTGGCAGAACACGGTCCACGATAAATAAAGCAGACATTTGAGAATACAATCTAAACTTTTATTGCAAAGTAATATCAAATAAAGGCTTAAAGCCAAGAAAGCGGAAGTACTTTACTTGCTTGGAGCCCGGTGGGGGGGACATCTTGGCTTGTGATGGTGGACGGGTGCAAGGCCCGCTGGCGAGCGATGAAGCTTTAATGATTCCCCTGCTGTAGCCAGTGACGTCTCACAGAGGAACAACAATGTCCCATAAGACACAGATTCCTCAGTGCAAAGTACATCTTGAGCTCCAAACGTTTACAGATGTAACTTTCAGGGGATTTGTGATGAACAGAACCATCTGGGATGGCTGCTGATGTTGGGAGATAGTCCAATCCCACCCCCTGATTCTGGAAGCCGGAGTTTGGCAGCCTTGAAACTGTAGATGTCCAGCATAAGTCTGGCTCTGTACTAGGCTTCTGGGATAACCACTGACTGTGTGCAGAATTTCCATTTGGATTGACAGTTTATAAATTGCTTTATGTGGATTTCTTGAAAATGTGGCAATTTTCCTTGATTCATGGAGAAGAGTATAGGCTAAAACTCACTCTTTGCTGCTACTGCCTTTCCATGTAGGCTGGTCCCAAACCAACCAATGGAACCAATGTGGGGTAAAACAGAGAAGGTGAAACAGTCTGATCTTGGGCACCAAGAGATGTCTTCCCTTTGGTCTAAAGGTCAATGATCTCTCTGGAAGCAGTGGTCCTGGTTTCTATCGCACCCAACGGCCTCTCAACGAACACTTTTTGATGCACGATATTAACTTGTTCATTCACTTGCACAAGCGCGTTATTCACCATAACTGGTAATTGGCGGTAGAGTGCGAGGGGAGTGGAAAGCTAAAGCTCTAGCGATGGAAGACTTTGCAGATAAATGCAGCGTACATGCAAGGACAGATCTTGCCACATCACAGGGCAAGGAACTGAAGAGACTGTCCCTGTAGTGGACAATGTGGACTTGGTGGGCGGAATGCAAATTCGCTGCTGTCACATTGGGGACCATTAAATTAGACTGAAGATATGGAGGAGAGCGGGGAAAGAGATGCTCACCGTGTTCACTCTGACTTGGGACACATCTTCAGCAGGTGTGCAGGCTTCCAGTGTCGTAGAGCGCTCCGAAGCAGCTGTAGGGCGGTAGGTTAGCACTTTACATATTAACATATATCTATATGACACTGGTTTATTTTGGGCACTGTGTAACCTGGATACGGTTGACAGTGTACAGTAACAAAGATCAGTGGCATATTCGCCTCTGTATTTACTTCAACTTTGTTTCACCGCTCAGCGCTCTGAGACCCATTGGGTTTGGCCAGCGTTTCACACACCATTACATATTAAATAATGCGTGGGCGTAGCTTCCCTCACCCCATATGTTTCAGCCCGTCTTTCAGTTTTTTCTCCATTCCCAGGCTTTATCTATGTTGGATAGCCTTGTCTCATCGAGTGCATATTCTTGTTTCCCCTTATTTTGCCTTTCGTATTGACGTTACCAGTGTTTGCTTCATGGATATGCCTTCCGCTGTGTCCTCTATTGTGCTTGTGTCTGAAGGCCATTTTTTTCAGTGTCCCAGTCTGTCTGTCTTTCTCTTCATGCTACCCTTGCTGCAATTAAATCTAATTTTCTGTTTGATAATGTTTCTGAAGCCGTGCCATTGCAATGCCTGTGTACACTAACATTTATGTGAACATTCTGACCTTCGCTTCCAACGTCCATGATCAAACTGTAGGTATAATCAAAGGCAGGCCTTTGATTGTATTAGCAAACAGCCCATTATTTTATTACAGTATATATGAACAAACTAATGGCTTGCTTTGACATAGAGTACATGTGGACCGCCTCACGCTCATTACATTATCTGTGGACGGTCAAGTCTGATTACAGTGCATGTGAACTGTTTGAATGCACAAAGATTTCTGCCATTGTCCTACTCCGCGCTACCCTGAACAGTTATGGTGGCCTTCATGGCTACTCTTGCTAAGTGCCACCACCCATCCCTACACAAACCACAGCCCTCCTTCACCTACATCCCATAGCTGCTGCCCCAACAAGACGCCACCAAGGAATCGTATCACCGCTCCATGAATAAACACTTTTTTTGGGGGGGGGATCACCCAAACACACATCCCCGTCTTGATCTGGTTATGTCTGCAGAGTCTTGTTCATAGCCAACAGCTTTTAATTCTCACCGTGCTTCTGAAACATGGATGTATTCAAAGAACACTGCCGCTCCTGATGCTCTCCACACCACACCTGCTGTAGCACCTGCGGGTGGTGTGGGGGGGAATGGGCTAGTGGATTTCTCACAAGAATCCCTCTTGACTCTCCTCAGCCCACAAATGGAGCCCCATGCCCCATTTCTATGAAGCACATCCGGGTCACCATAGGAGCTCCATTCCATGAACGCATAGTAATCCTTTATGTTCCTCTGTGTCATAGGGTCATTCCTAAATGACCATGAACCATCCCAGTCTGCCATCCATAACTCTATCGAACCATCTCAGAACTCCTAGCAGACTCCCATGCACTTGAATCCTGTCCAGATCATCCTCGTGTGAGATAACCTTGACTCGCTTCACTCCCACAATGAATCCCTCCCCACCCGACCAGGACCTCATACACATAAATGTAAATGGTACCCAGCGCCAATATTCATGTCCTCCATCTCCCAATGCAGTCACAAATCTGGATTAATTTCTGTGCACCAGGACTACATCTATAATGACCTCAGCCTCATTTCTCTGCTCCACATTGTATGATCTCTTCACGAAAAGGTGTAGCCAGCACGTGACTCACTCCACTCTCTAATGCATTTCCCCCAGCGAAATTAGTCTTTCGAATTCTGTGAAGTCCCAACTATCAAGAAGAATGGCTGGAGACCTGTTCAGCGTGCAACTGAATTAGAGCTTTGCACACCCTTTGGAATCTGTAGGATGAGGACAAGGAGTAGCTGGACAAATACTTCTTCCCGCAGCTTACCCACTTGAAGGTCTTTTTGGAGAGAAGACCAGCTTGAAGGATTATTCAGCCTTATCAAGGGCTGTGCATGTGTCCAAGGATTCACCCAGCTCTTTCAGGAAGTGTTTGTCTTTGGGGCCCCCTTTGATGGTGGCAGATCAGGATTCGCGGTCAGTCGTGAGCTGTGAATATCATCCAGTGGGCATGTGGTACAAAATAGAGACAAAAGAGGAGACAACACAGATAAAATACCACTTAACCCATTCTGTGGCCACCCCATCGACATTAAGGGCCTTATCATGAGTACTGCAGTCCATAGGTGCACACTGCGGCACTGTGCGCCGCATTACAAATGTGGCGTTCAGACCCAGGACCGCTGCGTCCACCGGGGATCAAGGATCCCGTGGCGGTGGTGCAGCAGTCACAGGCCGAAATATGCTGGCGATGCTGCTGCGGCACTGCCGAGCATATTACGAGTTGACTCTCCGCCACCCTTTTCATGGCGGTGAGCCTGCCATGAAAAAGGGTGGTGAAGATTCAACACCCCCTGCTGCTCTAGGGCGTGGGGGTGCATTCAGGTGGGCACATGTTGAGCCCCCCTGTAAATTTGCACCCCAGTTCCTGCATGGTGCAGTATGCACCACATGGTGCATGCCGCCCTGTGCAGGAAAGTGCTGCGGCGGTGTCACGGTGGTGTCTGACTAAGGCTCTCCTATGATCCTTAGACAGGCACTGTAGCACCGCCCGCCCGCCAAGGATTACTATTGTAATCCGGTGGGCGATCTCACTATGGGCTTGGCGGTCCTCCGGTGGAGCGCTGCGGTGTCGGTCCGCAGGAGGACCGCCAAACTCATAATAAGGCCCTTAGACTGAAAGTGGGGGGGGGACACTAGTGAAGCACCACCTTCTAGTGAACTCCAGGTCCATGTGCCATAAAACTCCTCATAATGACGAGGAAGCTTATCTTTAACTTCATATGTAATGGTCCTATATGTTGCAAACAATGAGAAATAGTCTCCTGGGCTGTGGTCCACCTTTTGAGGCTCTATGCATTTGTGGCCTCCAGAATGTCACAGGTGCATATGCAGGTCGTGCCAAGGCTGTGGTGTCACTGAAGACATAAGTCCTCCAGTGCTAGGCCTCCTCCCCAAAACAGTTGAGATGCAGTAAGAAATCTGTCCAGCAGAGGGGAGAAGATGCTTGGAGGATGTGGTAAAGAGAAGAGATGTATCAACTCTGACAGTCATAGGGTGGAGGCTAGGTAGTGGGGAGATGGGTCTGACCCAAAAGTTGTCTGGCTTGCCACAACACACTGGAGGTTGCACTAGAGGCCTAGGCTACACCCAGATTGTTAAAACCCCCACAAAACTTTCCATGTTGCAAAAAACTACAATAGCAACAGAAAACATAAACCATTACAAACAAACTCTTAAGTCCTAATAACCGTCCAAAAATCTAAGGCTTCGTTACTGAACAGCAGTGGAGATAACACATGCTACATAGCTTTCCTCTGATCATCAAAAAATGAGAAGGGGGTAATCCAGGAAGTAATGCAGAAGGAGAGAATAGGTTTCTTTCCTAGCTTCATGAGAAATGTAGTACAATGTTCTAGTGGATGCAGCTGAGTTTTAAGCTGCGCCACTGAAACTAAAGGATACTGTGGCATTTTCCACATAATTTTGTATTTGCAGCACATAATCTCTTGTGTGCTGAATAATTTTTAACCCCCAAAAATAGTTTCTAGGTCAAATGGATCAAGAGTTAGAAAAACCGCGACCACACTTGGTGCAACGCAATATTAGTCCCTTTGCAAAGATTATTTGACCACCTTTCAATTGCTGATTGCTGTATTTATGTATTATTATGATACACAGGAGGTGAAATCTTTGCCCAGTGTTAACGTATGTAACGATGACAAAGTAGTAAACTGAAGGGTGCAACAAAACGTTTTGCATTTCGCCGCGTAATTTGCTGTTCTTTCTGCATAATTTAGTCACCTCTGCTGCTGAATTTGGTCCTCCCCGCCGCATAATTCCAGTGGTCTTGGTTTTAAGTATAGAAAGTACAGTTTATGAACAGTGTAACTTTCCCCACGCGTTGCATTTGCATTCTAGCGTGAAACGGGTCTCGGTCTGTTTGTAAATTATTTCTCTCTTTTTTTCCTATTTTATTTCGCACTGACTGATTTTTTTCATTCTGTCTCAACCGCCGATTATATGCTTTACTTCTGGAAATGACAGTCTTGGTTTCTGGTGTTTTTCACTCTTACTAGAAGGAAGCCACTTCCAATTACAGAAATCTGTGACCTGATCTCCACACGTTCCCGGCTGGGCTAGTGTTAGTTTTGTGTTGGGAAAATTATTGTTCGGTGTAGGTTGCACAAAGTCTGTTTACTCTGGAGAGTTTAGGCACGAGGGCGCTTTTGTCGGGTCCGAGCCAATGTGCAAGAATCGACTGATTGCCTCAAGGGGCGAACAAGTTTAGGACAGGAAATCGAAACCATCGCTACATTTTTGGAAACCTTTCTGGGCTTGATCCTAGTCTTGTCTTCAGTTGGAAATCGGCAAAGAGGGCACGTTCTGAATGGGCTGATTTGCATATGGCTGGGTCTAAAGTGGGGTGGTGTGGTGAGCAAAAGAACCCAGATCTCTTGACTGGGGGTGAGTGGTTGAAAAGTTTCAGCACTCCGTCCATCATCTTATGTTTGCGACCCACTCGTGATGGTCCTGGTAAATCCCATCAGGTAAATCTCAGAGGACAGGTTGAGCAGCCGGACTCATCAGCAAAAGCGCAGCATGGCGCACGGCCTCCTTGTGAGCCCCGGTGTTCTCATGGGTGCGGGGGATGACTCACCCTCTCATGCGCACCCGGCGGCCGGCAGGTGAGGGGCCTCACTGGTTGCGGGTCGTTGCTGTGGGGATGCACGATAGTCCTGATAGCACGGGACAAACACACGAGGGTCTCGGCCCTCCTCGTCGCCAGTGTGGTGATCCGCTACGGGGTCACCCGTGGTGCGCGTGGCTGATGGCGCAGCGCCAGATATACATGACACATACTCAGCGCTAGTGTCAGCCGAAGTGCCGCCCCCGAGCGGGCGCCTTCCATTTATTGGCTCCCCCGCCGGCCACGCCTGGCCGGCGGATGTGGTGTGAACATCCGCTCCAGCGCCCAGGGCACTGGAGCGCTAACCACTACAGGTTGCACAAAGTCTGTTTACTCTGGAGAGTTTAGGCACGAGGGCGCTTTTGTCGGGTCCGAGCCAATGTGCAAGAATCGACTGATTGCCTCAAGGGGCGAACAAGTTTAGGACAGGAAATCGAAACCATTGCTACATTTTTGGAAACCTTTCTGGGCTTGATCCTAGTCTTGTCTTCAGTTGGAAATCAGCAAAGATGGCACGTTCTGAATGGGCTGATTTGCATATGGCTGGGTCTAAACTGGGGTGGTGTGGTGAGCAAAAGAACCCAGATCTCTTGACTGGGGGTGAGTGGTTGAAAAGTTTCAGCACTCCGTCCATCATCTTATGTTTGCGACCCACTCGTGATGGTCCTGGTAAATCCCATCAGGTAAATCTCAGAGGACAGGTTGAGTGCCACAGCAACATGATTCAAGAGCAACACATCCACATTTCATGAACAACACAGCCATGCATTCAGAATAGAAATACAGCACAATTGCACCTGTTGCTTCATGCCAAGTGAGAAAGCCACCACGTAGCGAACCTGGCCCCAATCGCTTCCATATCTTTCCGTTTGGTGCAGTGTTGGTTTTTTGTGTGGTTTTTTTGGTGTCTTTTTTTAGTTTTATATAGCGCGAACTAGACCCGAGACATCGGGTATCAGAGCGCTTTACATGGGCACCAGTTTCGTTACAGAAGGACACATTCATTGTTGTTAGGCAAGGAGAGATTAAGTGATTTGCCCAGAATCACAGGATGTTGAGCGTCGTTGCCGAGACTCAAACCCGGTTCCCCAGCTTCGAGGTCGACCGCTCTAGCCGTAAGGCTACATGTTGTCTAGCTGCAGCGGGTTCAAAACTAAATCATCTTCAAAGTCTCCACATCATCATTGTAACTGGTGTAGCTGTGAGCCATTCAATTAAAGTAATTCCCCCTTAGTCAAAAATCCTTAGAATTGTATACAAAATTAAACCTCATTATTTACTGTCTGATCCTTTTGAAAAAAAATGATGCATGGTTAAAAAATGTGTAAATTAAATCCTCAATTGCGCCTGCAGCAGTGGAGAAGCAGAGAACTGCATATTTTAAGCATACATCTGCACCCATAGGGTCTTTATTGGATAAATATTATTTAAATAGAAACAGCCTTCGGGATTTTTTTAAAGTCATTTCAGTTAACTTTTTTCATATATATTTTACGCTTATTATATTATTTTTATCCTCCTGCATTATTTTTGATCTGTTAAGGAAAGACCAATAAGAACAAAAATGCACATCCATCATTGTAATAATCAATATTTTAAAAGTTCCTTCTTTCTGTGAAAAAGGCACTTTGTAGAATCAAGGCTCTGAGGCAAAAAAAACCTCAAGTTTATGATGGAGATGAATCTAATGCCAATGTGTGCCTTGAACAATAAACATTAAATAAAGTAGTTGTTTAAAAGTTTAACATAGATGAATATTATGGACAACAACGATAAATCAAAAAGTAGTTCAAATAATAGGTGCTTATCATGCAAATGCAGTGAAAGTGAAATAAGGAAGCGATAAGAAGGTGCACACAGAATTATATAGAATCAGCACATGGGCAAAATGAATCCTACTCCTAGAAATGTATAGGTTCAGTGATACAAAAGATAAAATGAAGCGAGGGGCGAAATAATGTTTTTTTTTTAAGCAGTCCACACATGTATTAAATCCTTCTGAAAAGGCCAATACTCGTTGCACGATTACCAGACCTTGATTCTACAACAAAAGAACATAAAATCAAAATCAGCTAGCTACATTATAGTATGTGCACAATAACATCTATTTCATGCATTTTGAGGATTTTGTCCACCTAAATTAAAATGTTTCTGTACAGAGAAATCACTCAAAAGAAACACCATGTATAAATACCATACACATCAGTAACAATAGTGGTAGCCAGATCGAAAATTCTCTGAAGTACAAGTAGCAAAAGCAACCAAAAAGGAAAAAAACATTTAAACAAGGCATTACAGAGCGTTGTATGACACAACCACTTTTTCCTTACCCATGCGTTCCTTAACAACACGTGCGGAACAACAAATGCGTCTGAACCACGTATTCTATTTACAACGCAAGTCATTACAACAGTTTGCCTTAGGAGGGCGCAGTGCTTTGGAGTAGTATAGTTTCCTATTCCAACTCCAGTCCCCGCAACAGTAGGGAAAGCGTTGTTACGACTTGTGTTGTAAATGGAATGCGTGGTTCAGATGCATTCGTTGTTCCACCTGCATTGCAAATGCAATGGTTTGTTCGGCTGTAGTGGGATTTGCTGTTTCCCATTACAGAGCATAATTGTAGCATAGACTTCTTAATACATGAAAAAAAACGTTCTTATAGAATAATTTAATTCATATGAAAGCCAAGTTATAACATAAGCAAAAATAAAATACAGCAAAAATGCTTGTTGTAGACCAAGTAATCATTCCTATGATGGGTCACATACATGTACAACTCAACTAAACAGTGATATTAGTTCTCCCAATTCAGAAAGTTGATAGAAGATTAAATCTCTCACAATGTCAACACATATGATAGCTATTGTCCCCCCTACGAAATCATCAGGAACATTTATTCCCCACTCAATTATGTACAAACGATATAAAATGCATTCGCACAATGTTATGAGTCTCAAAATCCATAACGTAGTATGAATTATATTTGTCAGTTTGTCTAAAAAAAAAAAATAGCTCGGTCTCCAAAAATTATGGTAAAGCAGGTTCAGGAAGTTGTAGTAGTAAGGAAACTCAGTGTAAGATAACAGAGATAACATTTGTAAGCCTTCGTGTCTTACAATATATCCACAAGTTGCCTTTCGCATCCCATGGAAATCTACTCCTTACCCCTAGTGTATGAAGCAAAGTATCCGGCGTAGTGCCTCTCAGGAAAGGTGTTCCTTTGTCAAGCAGAACTGCAAAATCTGCCGCTTTATATAAGTCAGTACTTCCAACATGGAGTCTGACACGTGCAGGACAGCGTTCTACCTCTCTGATATCTCTAGGGCTCTATGGTTCTCTTAAACATACATTAATACCGTTAAATAAAGCCAACACACAATGATCCAATTTTAAATCTCAGAAACTCCTGTACATCACAAAATACTCAACATGGCAAAACGTAAACTCTGTGCAGACATGCTAAATGCTTTGGAACAGCTTTCTTAAATAAATCTGCCTCGCACACACACACACAAACAAATGCAAGAAATAAATCAAACCTTAACAGAAAACAGTCACAGAAAGGCTCCTGATCCATTGTGTTAGCAGTCACAGTGACAGCAGCTGCATCACAGTACCCAACTCCTCAGTGATAAGGCAGCCAGAAACGTATGGCGTATACACTGTCAGCATACATTACACCTACTCCCTATTAAGTTACTTCAAATCAACCACTTTTATCTGATACCAGTGTAAACAACTCAGAAAACATCAGAAGTCCTAAGAAATGATACCAATTCCAAGAGGAATTAAGTATGTATTTACATTATACTTTTCACACTACCAGTGGAAACACCAAATTATCTTCTTTAAAATACACTCAGTGTAAAAGCTGTTTGCGAACCCTGGTCCCAATCGACCATCAAGGGTTTCCAGTGCTGCATCTCTATATTTCAATGTTCAGCTCTAGCTCCCACAGACAAGGCTTGTCTTGCACAATACCAGAATACTAAGTGCTCTCACTCTTCACAAAAACATTGCCCTAAGTGTCTACGATATCTGAAGTAGTAAAATCTCTTGTAATGATCAGAGAACAGTAAAAGTCTCACCTAATCCCTTATATCAGGTAAAACTCCAGAACGTCAAATCTCATCAGTGTTCATCCCAAAAGTTCAGCAGTGAGTGACCTAAGTAATAGATTGTTGACGTTTCAACACCAATAATTGCTTTGAAAAGGGTCTTTCTCAGGACAGAAACCTGTAGCACCCTGACTTGCTGGATGTTGAGCAGAAAATTATTTTGTCGTTTTCTGCCTAGGAAAAGGAGCAGCTGGTGGTCATTTCAGGGCCTGGTTTTGAGGTGGATACAAATCATGTGTGGCTCGCTACCTAAATCATCGGTTATTGTGCCAGTCCACAGTTCTCTCAGCGACTGCTCTGCCAGTAACCAAAACACCCAGACAGGTCTGGCAGAAATCAAACACCACTGGTACTTGGATTGCCAGTAATTTGGCTCCACACAATTATTTTACATATAATTAGCCTATCATCCTTGAGTGGAGGCGGATGGCCACTAAACGTTTTTCCTCACTTTTTCATTGAAAAAATGATCTGTGCTATGAGTGTGTATAATTGAGATTAGCAAATTGGGAGGCGTAGCCTGTTATTTCCAAAGATCTAGATAGAAGGCAAGGTTAATGGAATACATAAAAAACAAGCATTGACAAAGCCATTATGTCTAGTGTTAGTTGCCAGCCTTTTAGCTTTGTCAGCGCTTGTTTGGCTTTGTCATGGTTTTTGCAAAACTTTATTGTTGGGGAAACTGCAGGGCCACATAAACACTGGCTAAAATTGAAAGCAATTTTTTTTTTTATTTGCAATTCCTACTGTGAACAACTGCGGTCTTCGCCTGGCCAAGGGCACAGCTAGAATAGACAAGAAAGTACTAATGGCCTCAAGCGAGACGGGGCTATCTGGCGTACTCTTACATATTAAAATACTATCAGACGGCACACCTTAGACTTGTAGACAAATGGTGTGTCCATAAGACAGAGAACCAATGGATACATGTGCATTGGCGGCCGCCACAATGAAGAGGTGGTGGGGCGGGTGGAGGGGACGCGAGGGGGGGGGGGGGAGTTAATAAAAAAGAAAAAATTTAACACTTACCTGGAGCTGCAGCCCGCATCGCGCCTAGTCCTTCCTGGTCGCAGCAAGCACTGGAGCAGCATCACAGACTCCCTGTGCAATTCACGCGCTGGTCTCCTACTATGAGTGCAGCGTGAGGATTGGTCTGAGCGGGCTGGAAAGAGGCTCCACTCATACCATGGAGTCTGTGGGGGTTTCTCCAGCCCGGCTGTTCAATGCAGCCGGGCTTGTGAAACCTAAGTGAGCATGTGTGTTTTGGTTGGCCTGAGATGGCTGGCCAAACACATATGCGCACTTAGGGAGTGCACGTAGTACTCCTCCTCCCCATGCACCACCCCTGCCCCTCCCAGCACAAGCTGGCTAAGAGCCGGCAAATGAAAAATAAAACGATGCTAGAACATTGTTTTATTTTCCATTTGCTGGCTCTGAGCCAGGCAGTGGGGCGACGCTCCTCCGCCATTGCGGAGGAGCCGCCGCTGTACATAGGGAAAGAGCTTTGGCGAGGATCCCATTATGGGACACACCCTGATTACTCATGGAGCTCAGACCAAGAAATACCTACATATCTGAGATAACAAAAACAGTCTTGGAGATTTTGGATTAAAGTAAGGTTCAGGAGGGCCTTACTCCCTTCCCATCTCCTTTTACACCAATACACCTTAAACCTGCTGTTCTCCCCAGCTACATATGAAAAGGCATACGACTGATAGAAGCAAGAGGAATGCCACATGCTTCACAACATATTTATAAAGAGCAAAATAGAATTGTTTTTAGAATACAAAACTTGATTTGAGGTTACAGAGTTAGATAGACTCTACTATGCCCAAGCCCGACACAGTGTGCTACAACCTGAGAATAAAATGGTACACACTAAACAGTTAATTCCATTTGAAAAATTCCTCTCCAGGTTTGACACTACCAAAGGGCTGAACTCTGCATTATATTCTGTTCTAATAAACGGCCAACAAAACTTAAAATGGAAATAGCAGATCCAGTGGGAGACCAAACCAGAGAAAGCGGTATATGAACTGTACTTGGGTAAAAGCTGGATTAAGATGCTCAAATACTTGAGTGTTCATCACATAAAAACGGGATACAGATTAGAATGAGATGGTACCTCACGCACCCGACGTTACACTGTATATATCGGAAAGGCTCAGCTAGTTGCTGTAAATGTGCAGTTGCGGAGGGAACTATGTCCCACGTCTGGTTGGTATGCACAATAAATAAACATTTTGGTAGAGTTGCTAAGTCACACAGATAAGACAACGAGCACCCCAAAAATATGCACTCTAAGAATTGGTACTTTTGAATCCAAGACCCACAAAATCTATAGGCGGGAGAGTGGTGCGGGGCACCATGATATTACACATGTTGGGGGGAGGCAAATGACTAGCTACAGGGTACTGGAAAAAGAAAGAACAATAGATAGTCTAACGCAAGTTATGGCTTTAGGACAACTCATGCATGATCTTCAAAACACCGCCAACAATTTTAAGAAAACATGGAACCCAGAGGTGAACTATTTCACCTCCACACCCCAACTGCGAGACTATCCACCACAATTAGGAGCATAAGGACCGGCTTGGGTGGAGACCATAAAAATATTACTAATACAGCCACGCAAAGGGAGTAAAAGGGTGGACAAAAATGGGCTGCCAATACTTTGTAATTATCATGCAGGGTGATTCTCGATGGGGAGGGGGTTGGGGCATGGATCTTACTTAGACTTGCTCCAAAACGGGAATATTTACCAACTTAGTGTATGGAGAATTGCCCTCCACATGATGATGTAGCATATGGTTTTAGTATTCATGTGTCTACTTAGCTACGAGTGACTGCCTAATAAAATATGTGATGTTATTTATAACATTTAAAAACTTTGATCAAATGTATATTGTTCTGTCCTTAAATGCCAATAAAATGTTATAAACAAAAAGTACACATTGCCATAGTAGTCCTTGGCACTGAAAGGAACTACTTGGTGTGTGGATGTGGTCCTTGTGAAAAGACAGAATGCCATGATCACTTCTAGTGAAGTTAGCTAGTGGTTGAAGTGAGCTGATCCACTGCACATGCTGTATTCTGCAGTGTGCGGAAGAAAAATGTGAATGACACAATAGCAGCCCCAGCGAAGAAGAGCACTGGCTGGAAGCCCTAATATCATGTATATAATTTTAGTAAAATCAAAATGTCTTGGCTAACGTCAGACCTAAACATTCCAGAGCGTTGCATAGTCAATGTGTGCAACCTAAACATTCCAGGGCTTTACTTAGTCAATGTGTGCATCTCTAACTATGGAAGATCATGCTATGATGCACTTCATCTGAGCTTAGTATCAGCAGTTTGCTTCTTTTCCTTAAAATGGTGCAGTGGGTTGTTGTTTAGATAATTTGCACTGACAAAATAATAAACAAAAAATATAGTTGGCAAGTGAAGTTTTATGTATCTCAAGCCGTTAGCAAATTATGTGTTTCTAATTTTAGAAAGGCTTTTATTTAGATCCACTATTGCGTATGCCATTTCTTTAATAAGAAATTCTAGTTTTCTATTGGCGCTATCAGTTACCTTGAAATGTAACACCCTTCACTCTTTCATGTTTTAAGGTCTAGGCACATTCATCTGTTAGTTACTGTTTCAGTAATCAGCCCCAAGCGTGGTTGTTATGCCAATAATGAATCCCATCTGTTGTTGTGCCTGTAATTTGTACTTGCAGTGATTGTGTTAATGCCAGCCTCATTAGTGTTATTTTACCTGTAATTGTCTTCCTTCCAGTAATGGTTCCAGGAACCTGTCTCATGGCAGCTATTGCATCAGTAATCTAACCCATTCCAAATATTGGTCCAGTAATGACCTGTATCATTCTTCTGTCAATATTTGACTTTATAACAGTTGGCCAGCAATCAGCCTGCATGGCAGGTAAAGAAACAGTTACCAACACGCTTCACTGTCATTGTGCAGCCCATTACAGGTACTATGGCATTACCAGTTTGCCCTCTTTTTCATCCCCGTCCATAAGATATAAGGGTGACCCTTCCCCAACACATCCACCCTTTAAGGAGGTCAACTGGTTTTCCCATCATAACTTCCCTCTTAAGAAGGATAGGGCCACCATCTCACAAAGGGGTCCATTTTTTGTCTGACACCTTAAAAGCCTGCTATCAGTTCGCGAGAATGGACCTATGTTTCTTCCACATGTTGTTCTAAATCTTTACATATTTGCTGTGCCCTAAGTCCGATTCTGCTGATTTTGACCACCGTATTGGTCAGATGTACTCACTCTGCCTTGAGTGTCCGGTATATATTGCCATGGCAGGTCAGGAGTTAGTCACCCTACTCAAGTGGGTGTGGTGTGTGCAAGGTCCGTACAATCGTTGCAAACTCCTTTTCCACACCCTGTAGATGTAGCCTCTCATCAAGCAGGAAACTCTCTACGGGTGTACTGCACTGGATGTTCAGCCTTTTGCACTTTGCAGAATGGCGATAACAAGAAACTGACTCTTTTCATGGTTGAATCCCACCCAAAACGTCAACAGCAAGGGCAGCACCAGGCGGTCAGGAGCATAGCAGTGACAGGCATATTATAGAGGATAATCCTTCCTCTGTGCCACCCTACGTGCCTAGAAAAACATAAGCCAGAAAAAACACTGCAAATATAATACACTTCTCTTCATCCTACACGTCCTCCTCCTACTACTCCACCTACTCCCTTTCTCCCCCTGCCGCTTCCGCCTCCTCTGCTATCTCCTGCCTGATGGGGATATGCATTCACAGTACCAGTCGCTCTGTTGAAGGAGATGGATAATACAGAGGTGGCATCAGCCCTAGCATGAAGAAATGCTCCTTCAGAACAGGGAATAGCAACTAAACACAGAAAGAAAACCTTGGAATCTTATTAGATGACGAACAATCTCAGGAAATTGGAGGCAGTTACAGTTACGGAGTTAGGCTGGAAGAAACTGTGACTCATCTAAAGGAGAAATTTTGAGTTTAAAAAATCTAGCATTCAGCGTCTGCGGGTGGATTTTTTTACCACTCTATTCCGCCAGCATTCCTGTGCACTTATTCATCTATGACACACTTGTGAGAGAATGAAGGAACATAAGAAGATCACTCTTCCATGTCCATGTTGTCTCACTGGTATGTACCAACATATGAATTTGTAGAGAATTTTCTGTCCTTTTGTTGTCTAGTTTGACGAGATGTACGGCAGTACTGTCAGGGGAGGCTTCGTTGTCCTACCCCTTTGAGGTAGAGTTAGAGGTACATGTGAAGCATCAGTTGCTTCAATAACATCCTCATTAGAGCAAGGTCTTGCTCTATTTATTGAGACAAGTCAGTGTTGGTTGATTTTCTTCATTTTGTGGGAGGGAACGGAAGTAGAAAACAACTGTACACATTTGTGGTGATAAACCTTCACATAATTCTTGAAATCTCTTTTGACAGTTTGAAGTCCTCTGCTCTAGCAGCAACTGAGTGAGCAAAGAGGCCATTGTGCCATGTTTGGTCCCTCAGCCTTTGCTCTTTAGGGTCCCTTTCTTAGGTTTGAGGTTGTTCAAATCTCAAGTGGGGCTGAGGCCGCCCGTCTTTGCATTAGGCCTTTTCCCTTGGCAGGTAGAACTTCAGCTTCTTGAGGGACTTCAGCCCTCCTGCTGATATTTCATCAGACGAGACCTCCATTCAAAGAACGATCAGTGAGAACGGCATGTCAGATGGGACATGTCCAATAACACCATTTCTACAGCAGGAGCAGCAATCCTGAACATTCTGCCTCCACCTTAGCCCTAGAATATTGGCAGGCAACGGTGGGGGACAGTGCGATTTGTTGATGCATGTAAGGGATCTTTTTTAGGTTTCGGTTCAGTAGAGCACGGATATGCAATTGAGTTTTTAGCTTTCTCCCTGGATTCTAGCATGGGAAGACTGCTTCCCAGGAATCCAAAAAAGTCTCTTGCTCTTGTCCCAGGGACTCAGGCTAAACTGTTGCTCTGGAATCTGGTACTAATTCTGTTCTGGTCAAAAGATGGGAACAGAGTATATGCGATCCTGGTTTCCCTACTTTAGGGTGGTGACAGTCCTGATCATGATGCTGCTGACCACACTGGACAAGTTTAACAATCCATTAGCTTTCTTGACCCATACTTCCACAGTCTAATCTGTCTTCAACATATTACAGATTGCTAGGTTTGGAAGTAGGGGGGGGGGAGACCTCAACATACCAAGGTATTGACAGTCAGCCTGATTTGATTTGTCAATTTATAAAGTGCAAACAAATGCCCAAAGGTGTCAAGGCGCTAAAATCATAAGCCTGATGCCTGCTCCGTGCCGGTTTCTCAAGGTCTTCACTCCATTCTTGTGGTTGTTGCATGTGAGGTGTGTACCAGTCTGCCTGTACTTAAGCTTTAGTATGATTCATGCTGCCTCTTGCAAGAAAGTGTTGGAGAACACTCCGGTGGTGCACAAGAGCCTCTGAGGCCCCACAGCTCCGTCACCAGCCTATGGAAGTTGCAACTTAAACTGACATAAGTGTTAGAATTAATTACCACACTATTTAGCACAGTATATCGCAAGTGCCACTGTGGCCGGAGCCCCTTGCCAGCAATGGAAGGCTCTCCTCGCCAGTGGTAGCTGTACTCCCCATCTCCTGCCTGACACTACATCTAAAGCCGCCATTTTGATATTTTCTCTAAAGTTGGACTCTCAACAGTTGCTTCTGAGCACGGCAAATCGTACTCTAGCATGTGGCTGGAACAAAGGTGTGTCGACCAGAATCATCTCCCCCCCCCCAGGTTACCAAAACAGTTGGCGGCCATTTTGTAAGTATAAAGCCCTGTCACAGTTGAGCTGCCCGTAAGCCCAGTCACCAGTTATGTAGCAGCTTATCTTCCACAGCAGTTAGTGTGGCAGTATTCAGCCCCATCGTGGATAACTATACTTATAATCCACCATAGCAGAAATTTTGCCAGTACTATCTGCCTCTCTCATGTCCTTCCCTTGTCTCTCTCGCATGGCGGTCTCGTTTGTCATTGTAACTGTCAAAAATCTCCAGCACAGATGAGTCTGTCTTTGCTCTCCACAACTGGTTTCCCACGGTTTGCTGTGCCATTCTTTGCATACCGTCTCCAAGCCTGGAAACTGTCTTTTGGAGCCCTCTGCCACTGGAAGAAGCTATCAACGCTGTTGACGTTTCTCTGGCTTCCTGCGCCTCAGAAACATTTGAGCGAGAAAAGACGCCCTCTCTTGTCTTTCTGTGAAGCAGGAATCAAACATTACGCATAATCATCCCCCCCCCACATTCCTAGGAGTCATTTATTTCGAGAGAATGACCTGAAAGCAAGGATGCTCATTTCACTGACGAAAACCCAGTGTTAGTTTCCGTGTATATTAATTATAAAAACAATTTTATACCGACACCTTCATTTTGTTAGCCATTGATGGTGTGACTTGTAGTTCATTTTATACTAAAAATGATAGCATCTGGCTTCTTTTCTTATTTTTCTTTAGTTCTATAAACAAACCTAACCGCCCGTGTCACCAAGAAAGCAGTGCTATAGTCCTTCACTTTTCTTGTAATCGTTGTATTCAGAATTATTTTGCATCAATTTACGTGAACCAGGACTACAGCTCCCAGAATGCATGTTGTTGTTAAAAAAAAAAAGAAACCGGAGCACAGCGCCCTCGGTGGCATGGAGCCCTGTGGGAATTTTGTGTATAAAAATTCTAATGTCTGTTTTTCCTTAAGACCCCTATTCTAAGGATAACTTTACCACCCTCTCAAATTAAACATGGATGTCTTTTTTGGCCTCAAACCGAAATAAAAACAAACATTGGCAAAGCCAGTAGGGCTGACGTTGGCTTTCAGCCTTTTGGTTTTTTCATTGTTTTTGAAAAACGTTATTGTTGCGAGACCTGCGGGGCCCTTGTCATTAACAAAACACAAATGGCTAAAAGCAAAAATATTTTTGGGTCTCAAAAAGCATACATTGCTATGGTAGCCCTTGGCACTCAAGGTGAACTACTTTGTGTGTGGATGTGCACCTTGTGAAAGAACAGAGCGCCTCCTGCTGTAGTGGGCGGGAGAAAAATATGAATAACACAATTACGTACCAGTGGCGAAGATGGCTGGCTGAAAGACCCTAAATGGAAGTATATTGTTAATATAATTTTAGTAAAAGTAAAAGGTCTTGACTAGCACCTGACCTAATCAAAGTACCTTTTGCATGTAGCTTCCTTGGAAATTTAATCACTTCCTAAATTATAAACACACAATTGTGTGCACTGGTATGCTTATGCAGTAGGTAGATTTAGTTACTTGGCCTCTTGCTTAAGTAGTAAATAATTAGTTTGGTAAGTAGGCTAAATAATGGATAACTTGCATATGGCATGGTCTTACACCACCCACTATCTCTCTGCCCCATTCCGACAAAAATACACATGTATCTACGCTTGATGAACCCATATAGCTGCATTATTTTTTTCCTCTTTAAGAACACCATCATTTCTCTGGCTTTCCCCATAACAACGGCATGTGATTTAGGACCGGTGTCAAATTTGGAAACCCGTCCACTTCAGGACTGGGTCTTGTGGCTCAGTGATTAGTGATAACAGTCCATGGATCTGTATTTGACGGCATGGCCACAGATTCGAATTCCAGTGGGTTCACTTAGCCTTTTTATACTCGCTAGGACGGTGAAATTAGTATTTTTGAGTTGGGTAACAACAAGCGCTTGGTGTGTTTCCATCATGCCAAGACTCCTTGGTGGTGAACATGCATTCTTCAAATTTGACCTTTTATGTCAAGTTTCTTGCCCTTGCTTTGAAGGTGGTGGAAGCTGAGGAGTATTTCTGTTTTTGCTCCAGTAATGTTGGGCTACTGAGATTCATCTATGAAGCAACTTCTTCTCACACTTCCTTTAGTTAAAGTAGCCTTGCGGCCATTTGACGGTCTGATAGTGCATCAGCAGACCTTTTGACCTGATCATTTTGAAGGATGGTTTAATTAAAACATTAAACGTAAGAGCCCGAATGCTGCATTCTGTCCGAACTTCAGAAGAATGATACGAAGCCATATTCAACACTCTGTATCTGGTCTGTTTCAAGTGGCCTCTGTCCTCAGCCCACTAAGCGGAAGTTAGAGTTTACTGTATCGAATGAGGCCTTCAAGGAGAAGTAAAGGTAGTTATTTGTATCAGTTGGTGCTAGGTAGTTCTTCATTTATAAAAAGTCAAAAATAAATAGCTTCAATGACCCAAACATTTTCAAACTAGCCCGCCTGCTGGCGCCGCCGAATGTGGGGTGTCCCAAAACAGTTGCCTACTTTTGATTCTACCTTCTGCCTCAGTTTTACTCTTCCAGCTTTGTTACTGCTTTCCTTTCTTTCTCTTCCTCCTTCTCTATTTCTTTTCTGCCTTTCTGTCGGTCTTTGGATCAAAGTCAGATGATACATAATAAGACCCTTTCTCTAAAAAGTGCCCACCACCAGCAACCACCATTACAAATTGGGCACAACGCAAGGCTAACTTGAAACTAAGCAAAGGTTGGGTTGTTGTATTAGAAACAGTATAATTTCAGAGAACATTAGACACCACATAATTTTAACTCTGAAGTTTAGACGGCTCGTAAGGAATGTCAAGAAATGTTATTTCCAGTTCACATGAAAAAGCAGGTTAGTCTGTCTGCAAGGGTTGTTTGTGCGTGTTTCTGACAAAATGCTCAATTAAAAAAAAATAAAAAAATCTTTATTGATCAAAATGCGTACCTAAAACTGGTTCTGATGAATTTTTGCTGCTGTGCCTTCTTTTTATTAAAAACATTTTTATTGGCATTTTGTAAATTATCGACACTTATAAAATATGCGCTACCGATGCGAACAAGCAATCATCTAGCTATCCGTTACTTACTAATCCCCATAAGTACATTGTTTCCACAATTTACAGTTTGTACCATATCGTTGAGATGGGTGGACTTTCAACAGCGGTCCAAAATACAAGTATACCACTCATAAGTAATACAAATTGTATTCTAATTGCTTAACTTAAACCAAAGAAACATTAAAATAAGGAACTTGTGCAGGAGGGCGGTGTGAGTGTTCCATATCAGTAAAGCTTTAAGTGAGTGTCAACCCCGTTAATCCACGGGTGCGGCCTGGGTGGGGGCCCTCCCTGCACTGTCCATGTCCACTCCACCAGCTATCACCCGTTACCTATCCCTGCCCCTCCTCTTCACTACTCGCGTCTCCTGGGTTTTCCCATGCTGTCATTGCTTCCTTCCACTGCTCAGCTATTGGACGTTTCCTCATTCCTTTGGCCTCTTCCCATTTTAACACTCTACCTTCTGCCCCAGCCCATAAAATGACATCTTTATTCCAGGTTTCGAACTGGGGCCCCCTTGCTGATTTCCAATCCATCGCTATTCTACGCTTAGTGAGACCCAAAGCAAGGTCTATCAGTCTATTCCCCACCTTACCCTTCTGCGGCCTTGAGAAAATACCTAATAGACACTGTACTGTGGGAGGCAATACCCTTCCCAGTGCACTTTTGATCGTATCCAGAACAGCCTCCGAGAATAGGCGTATATATTGACAGCCCCAGGTCATGTGTCCAAAGTCTGCATCCGGGTGAGTACATCTTGGACAGTGTCGTACCTCCCCCCTGTATGTCACATTAAGACGATGCGGAGTTAGGTAAGACATGTGAATGTAATTAAAGTGGATATATTTTAAGCGTGTGTTCCTGGAAATCTTCTTGGGAGACAACAAGGTCTTGCGCCGCTCCGTATCTGTGAGTTCCCTTCCCACGATCCTGTCCCATTTCTCCCGCAGTCCACTCAAGGAGCAGAGGGACGCTGCTATAAGCGTTGCATAAAACCATTTTACTAGATGTCTTGCTGTGCCCAGGGTGTGTCTCTGGTTCCTCCTTCCCCCTTATCCCACAGCTGCGCAAAAGTGCGAGTCAAAGCCTCATATTGTAAAAACTGACCTGGGGGGGAGCCCGCAGTCGTACATCAGCCCCTCAAACGGGATCAGTACCTTATCTAAAAAGCAATCCCCCACGTTTTCCATCCCTGTTTCTACCCAGTGCGCTAATTGTTCGCTTGTAAATACAGATTGGGGGTCACCGTGTGGCAGTCCCACCACTGGTAACATGGGCGTGTATTTAGTGGAGCAGTGCACTTTATTCTGACACCTTTTCCAGGCTTGTAAGGCTGTGCGTTGTAGTAATGAGCAGTATGGTGTAGTCGTTGTGGGTATGAGCAGTTTTGCCACTAATAAACTGTGCCTTCTTTGACACATTTTTCTTTATTAATGATTTTTTCCAGTTTGACGAAACCAAGGTGGAGGAATTACTTTAACCACACCCTTATCCCCCCTTTGTTTAAGGGACCTCCACCCTTAATCCCAGTCACCTCCCTTCCTTTTCTTTAATACCAATACATCTTCTACTCTCCCTCTTTACTCCTTTTTAGGCCTCGCCTGAGACATCATATGTGCTGTCACTTGCATCAACTATTGTTTAAAAAAAAAAAAACTTAAAAATGGGTTAGAGCCCACCAATTACATATTACTAACTGGCTTCTTCTTCACTCTCTTCTCTTTTTTTTTTTTTTTTTTCCGATTAATCAGTGAGAGTTGGTTTCATTTTGTGGTTTTGCTACAGATGCCTTTGGTAGGATTTTAGTTTCATCTTTAGATTTGACATGAACATTCTTTTGTTAACTCTGTCTCGCTACAGACGGCTTTGGGAGGATTTTGTCTTAACCTTCTTTAGATTCGATACACACACACACACTTCTGTTAAGTAAAACTTAAAGCCTTTGTTTAGCACATGTATTTATAAGTTAGTTACCCGCACTCAATTAAAAGTAATGTTGCATTTACAAATCAGAGCTAAATTTACATACAACGTAGTGCGTTTATTTGTACTCTTATTTGCTGGTGCAACATTATTTTTATATAGGAGTGTGCATGATGTACCTGCAAAACACACATTTAAACAAAAGCTTTATATCTCTTGATTTTCTTTGTAAACATGCACCTAAATAAACTCTATAAATTGCAGTGATTGAAAACCATGCTTTTATCAGAGCATTGTAAAGGGTTTATTTAAGTGTGTGTTTAAAAAGAAAATCAAGGGATGTAAAGCCTTTTACTACTTCCCTTTACCCATTTACCTTTCCCCAATCCTATACATTCTCCCGCTGTTACCGCCCACCTTTGTCTCTCTTCTAATCTTTTCTCCCCTTTACTAATTTTTTGGTCGAGCCTTCGAGATCATGCGCGACCACAAAGCAATTTGCATGTGTAAGTCTGATTTACATGTGGGTATATCATCGTCTACGAGTGCAAACCGGTTTTATAATTGACAGAAGTAAGTTCCACACTCGTTAAGAGAGTTTATTCACATGGAGGTACCCCTGTGGGTAAATCTCCTCTGTGGGTGGGAAGTGGGGGGTAGGGCAGAAATTAGCCGCAGCAGCCACGTCTTTCTGAATGTGCTAATTTTTTTCTTGGGTGTATGACACATCCACGCATTCATTTTCCACGCATTCCTTAACAACGTGGGCGGGACAATGAATGCACCTGAACCATGCATTCCATTTACAATGCAAGTCGTTCGACTTGCCTTAGGGGGGGTGCTGGACTTTGGAATAGTATCATTTACTATTCCAACTCCAGTCACCGTAACAGTAGGGAAAGCGCTGGACTTTAAAGTCCAACGCCGCTTGACCTAAAGCATGTCGTTGTAACCACTTGCGTTGTAAATGTAATGCGTGGTTCAGACGCTTTCATTATTCCGCCGGCGTTGCAAAGGCAACGTGTTGTTCGACTGTCGTTGTATTTGCCGTTTCCCTTTTTTCTTCGCAAATATGTAAATTTGTGTATTTTCGAACAGAAAGAGGAATTCACAAAAACATATTCAGTATTATTCATGGAAAGCTCTGACTGCGGCAGGTTTCCAGCTATAACCTGGAAAAGGTTTGTACAGACTTTTGAAGTTTTTTTCCAAGAATTAAGCCCAGAGTTTCTAATAGTTAAAGAATATGGTAACTTTTCTCCTGAAGTCTATGCACTCGCATATTTTCAGATTTACAACTTTCATGAATTCACTAAAGTTGCCAGAAGAGCACCTTGAATCCTATGACATTCACAGGTTTCATGCTTCTTCTACTGTCATTGACGTGTACCTGTATGAGTTCTGTAACCACAGCGATAGCTTTGCTGTCAGTTGACTGGGACTTTAGGTTACACATCCTCTAATGTATAGGTTTACTTTAAAAAACCTGTGGTGGGAAACCTTTTTAACATGACTTGTATTTATTCTATCT
The DNA here is from genome assembly GCA_963921515.1 of Calotriton arnoldi. NCBI lineage: Eukaryota > Metazoa > Chordata > Amphibia > Caudata > Salamandridae > Calotriton > Calotriton arnoldi. The sequence continues at coordinate 566,988 of CAWUFW010001904.1, forward strand.
TAGACCTCATTCTGTAAGATATGTCTAACTAGCAGATACTTGAGTCTGTTGGCTGTCTGTAAACTTAAAGATATCTCTACTGATACAGATCTTCAACTGAAAGGCATAAGTAACATGTTTGACATCATGGCTGTCAGATTCTTGAGCCTGTAAAAGTCATTTGACCTTCTGTCTGGTGCCTGGCATTGTAAGACCTGTGTAACCTAGGGAATATCTTGACTGTAAGATTAGCTGAGATTGTAAGATATGTGTAAATTGAGGGATAATTTTCGCTTTAAGCATGAGCCTGTCCGGTAGGTGTAACCTGTTGGATAGTTCTTGTATCTGATGGCCTCAATATCCTGTGAGATCTGTTTAATGCTGATGTCTAAGCCTGTGGGATCTGTACATCTTTTGGTCTAGGTTTGCTCTTTGATGGTAGAGCCTGTCAAATTTCTGTAATTTACGGGCAGGGCCACTGGATTTATGCAATTATGCAGCTGCGGTTATGCAGCTGCAGTATTCTTTGCATAACTATGCATTTGCCACTTAATCCATCATCAATTGCATAATCTGCATATTTGAACTCAAATAAATGCTTTCTTGCTCAGTCGGATCTAAAGTTACTAAAACGTGGCAGCACATGTTCCTCCTATACAGTGGAAGGCCCTTCGTAAACTTTGATTGGTCACCTTTCAGTTGTTTACTACTGTATTTGGTTAGTAAACTGGTACTAATGAGGGAAAATATTTGCCCAGGCCAATCGGTTTTCATGTGTAAAAAAACCCCCACAAAATAATGAAGTAATGCTCCCAGGAAATGTGCCATATTATGCTGCATAATTTGCCTTTTCTCAATGCATAATTTAGTCAACCCTTCCGCATAATTTGGTCCTCCTCTGCTCTACAATTGCAGTGACCCTGTCTAATCGATTTTTCTGCTTTCAGAGACCTGATCCTGTAAGATGAGAGTTGCTTTCGGTATGATCAGAACAGACACTTGAACACTTTTATGGCCTGACATAATCTTTTTATATCAAGGCTTCCTGCAATCAAATGGTGAATTTATGGTCTCAATTTGCATCCTCAACAGCGTTAATTGCAAGTGTTGAACAAATGCACAACACTGCAGAGAGCCGAATCCAGTGTGCCTGCTCAGTGGGTTTTTTATTTATTTATTTTATTTATTTAATGCGATTTTATATAGCGGGAACATTACCCGAAGGTGTCAGAGCGCTTTACAAAAGAACCAGTTGCGTTACATAAGGACTTTGGATTACATGAGTTACATAAGAGATACAAACAGAAAAAATTGCAAATGTACAAGTTGTAAAGTCACTCAAGGAAGAGATACAAACAGATAAACTCTAAAATCACATAGGAATGGTAGTAAGTACAAAGGTCTACTACATATACTAGTGGTTAGAGTTATATATATACAAATTGAAAATTCACTCAGGATTACATTTTAACAGTGATTAGGCTTCGACAATTATATATTACATATTTACAGAGCAGGAAATTCTTGCCATCGTTCAGCCAGGTGTTCAGGTAGTGTTGTACTCAAGAGTGGTGGTCTCGGGTCTGGAGGGATCCCCGAGTTGGAGATGTCCATAGGGGTAGAAGGCCGGATGGTGGTGGGGGAAACAGCATGCTGGAGGTCAGGCGGCATACCCAGGGCACTTTCCTTGGACTCGTTCTCCGCACGCAGTGTTTGGCTGAGAGTCGGAGCGCAGCCGCCATGTCAGGGTCAGGCACAATGGTCAGGCAGTTCATCGCTAGCTCGCGGCGGCACACTTAAGTCCCAAATTTACTAAAACTTTAACAGACTGTGGCAAAGCTAGCGTTTCCGAAACTGGGTCCCACTAAGTAATGATCACGGAAACTGGATAAGTTCACCGCCCTCAGATCTCCGGGACCAGGCCTCAATCCATCCACTAACACCTTACTGTCCGGGGTGCGCCAGCTATACGCCCGAGGTCCCTGCGCCGGTCCCGCAGGCCTCTCCTCTTTCCCCCACGGCCCCTCTGAACTCGGCCACAGTGTCCTCGCAGGTCTCCGGCCTCACGGCAGACTCCAGGGCCGTCGTTCACTTTTGAGGTGCCATCTTGAGGGTGCTCGACCTCCGCCGGCTCCCGTGGCAGAGCTTGTCCCCATCGTACCTGTGTGTGCTTGAGCCGTCCGATGCAGCCCTACTTCGTCAGTGGAATTACCGGGCCAGTTTTAGCCTGCTCCCAGGTCCCGGCCGCCAGTAATTCACGTTGATAGACTCGGGCCGGCGCGGAGCTCCGGGCTCACGCGTCCGCTCATCCCGAGGCTCCTCATACAAACTCTGCCACAGCAGAGGTCATTGGCACTCACCAGCCTTCCAGTTGTTAACTGGTGCCGCATGGCAGCTTTTGGGCCAGCAAGGGGGTCATCTCTCATTCCTACATAGGCAGATTAATAAACCTGCCACCAGGGTTGACTGAAAGATGGAAGGCACAGGTGTGCACCTTCTTGTTGCTTCAAACTCTTCCTTAAAGTCATTTTTAGGTCTCCCCTAAATGAGCATTCGCTAGCGCATGCGCTCTCCCTTGTATTCGATAATGAGCTTGGAACCTGCCCATTGCTTACCAGCGTTGTCACTCTTCTTTGCTGCCTTCTAATTGGGCAGGTCTTGTCATGCGTCACTTCCTTTTCTTTTGGTGGTGCATGGACTGAGCACAGATTCATTAAGTTTATTAGTGTGCCTCTGCTGGCCATTTGTTGCCTCCACTGTGAATCAAATAGTATTTTTGTTTTAAAAAACAAAAATGCTATGACGCGATCAACATTGGCCACGTCATAGTGCCTTTTTTTAACCCTTCCAAACCAGCTCTATCTTGTTTCTTCTCCCCCACCCGCCCCCATTCAGTTTTTTCTCCCCCCTCCCAGCCGTCCTCCCTTCCTTGTTTCTTCTCACCAACAGGAAAGTATATTTCTCATGATGTACTTGTTGATGCACACATAAAAGTGGTGGAGCTTACAGCCAGGGTTGGAAAATAAGTAAAGAAGGCAGGGGCAGGTGCTGAACTGCATTTCCATTATAAGAGTTTCACAAACTGCACCTATAATTTTGCGCACTTGCAGTGGAGTACAATCACCCCCATAAAATATTTTGCACTACCCAGAGCAAAGATGTAATCCTGTTACAAGGTACTTGGTTCCAAAGAAAACGGCTTAAGAGATTGGGGAAGGTTTAATGTGTTATGTTATGTTAGAAGTGCTTGTATAGAGCGTGGCTGCCCCAGCAACGGGGCGTCCCAGCGCTCGCGAACGGGTGACCATGGAAGGTGATTGCTAGCCAGATGGAAAGACAGCCAGGAAATGTCAGTTTCTAAAAACCCAGGGAACAGGAGCGCAGCATGCTCGCACATCGTGTGCTAGATGGATGAAAACAGCCAGGTTTTGATCTGTTTTCTAAATGCCCAGTGATCTTGTGTGCTGCGCGCCGTGATTGGAGTAGAGTTCCATAGGGCTGGGGCCAGGGACCTAAACAAGCGCCCCCCGCTCTGCTCCTGCGCACCCTAGGAGTGCAGGCCAGATGCAGATCTGCGGAGCGCAGTGCTCGTGTTGGGACATATAGTGTGCAGAGCCCCTGCAGTATCTGGGGGCCCTGGCCATGTAAGATCTTGTGAGTGGTGCAGAGAGTTTTGAACTGAATTCTCTGTTCGATTGGCAGCCAGTGTAGGCGGTACAGGAGATGGGAGGTATGACAGTGCTTAGGGAGGGCAAAAAAAGTGCGGGCAGCCGCATTCTGTGCCCTTTGAAGTCTCTTCGTAACCGTTTTATTTACGCCCAGTAGCAGTCCGTTGCAGTAGTCGAGACATGACAGAACCACCGATTGAATAATCACTTGTCGGGTGGGAGCGTCAAAAAACCCCAAAATGGTTTCAGACCGCGTAGGTGGCCAAAGCATGTACCTGCCACTTTTGTGGCGTGAAGCTCGAAGGAGAGAGAGTTGTCCATCAGGACCCCTAGATTCTTAACTGCGCTTTTTGGCTGGGGTGGAGTGCCCAGTGCAGCGGGCCACCACTGGTAGTCCCATTTATGGGGGTCCCGGCCAACCATAAGCACCTCCGTTTTTGAAGAATTAAGTTGGTGGTAATTTTCTGCCATCCAATCTGAGATGGCCAAGACATCGTCACGGAATTTCAGTTGGTCTTGGGCTGGGTTATTGGTGAAAGTGAATAACAGTTGTGTGTCGTCCGCGTAAGATATCATATTAATCTTCCGGGCTTTGGCCAGGAGGGCTAGAGGGCGGACGTAAGAGTCCTGAAGACCACCCATTTGGTATGGCAGACTGCAGTATGGACAAGCAACTATGGCTTGATTATTTGAAAATTAAAAGTTTCTTACAGTCGTATTCGGCATCCCTTGCAGGACTAGCCTTTACTATTTAAAAAATGTTGTTTAAGCATAAACTAAGAGGAGTAGGGAGGTGGTATAGACCCATTCAATGTGGTTGTCACATCAATCTCCTTGCTAAACCTCTTCAGAAATTAGAAAACATACTGTGTTCAGGATTATGACTAAGGGGTGGGAAGATTTGAGACAATTTAGCTATAAGTGATTTAGAGCTGCCACTTTCAGGCGAATGGAGATTTTCTTTTATTGGCTGCTCTATTATACCCCTAAACAAATTAATAGGTTTTACTCCTCTGTTAATAATCGCCGTTTTAGATGTCATTTAGAGGGAGAAGGGGTTTGACTTCAAGTCATCGCCATTTCTCCTGCTCTACACGAATCCTGGAATCAATTAGCTTTCTATTTGAGTTCACTTATGAAACATTATTTTGTGTTCGAGCCTTTTGCCATTTTTTTGGGGATTATTAGCAGTGATAGTCTAAGGAACGGCTCCAGGTCCCAATGTTTTTTCATTACCTGAATTGCAGGTTTATATTCAGTTTGATATCTGTAGCTCGTTCTCTGATCTTGCAACGGTGGAATTAAACTGAGTCACCCCGCCTGTTCACTGGTGTAGGAAATTGGTCCCCATTAAATATTTTTAACATGCATATGCAAAAAGAATTAATCAAATTAAGAGGTTTAATAGCACCTGGTTTAATTCAGCCCCATGTAATTCAGCCTCTTGAGCGTATTTAAAGTAAGAGTTTTGCTCGGTAGGAATTCTGTATTACATTTGTATTTGTATTATATCTTTGTTAGTTTAACTTTGACACAATGAATTTGCTGATATACGGTTTTAATGCTCTGGTATGATTTTTTTCAATTTAAGATGGTGCTGTATTTATGTGTTCTGTTTTTGATACTGCCAAAAAAAAAAAAGTCTAATTAATCCGTAAGGATGCCACTGGACATGTTAACACCTTGTGCAGGTACACTAGTCGGTCAATAACTTTTGTGTGATTAATAAAAACCTTTACAATGTTGATACGAATAGTCTCGGCAAAAACAATACATAAAATGTGAGTAGAAAGCAATATCTAAGTGACACAGACACGTAAGAAAGTTAAAATATATTAAAAAGCTTTATTTTTAAAACAGTGTTGTCAGATTGCTTTTAGTGCTCTGAAAGAAACTTGAGGCTAGCAACAGACACAGGAGAGCTCAGCAGTTGCTAAAGTGGCTGTAAGTGCAGAGTTTCTTAAAGAGGGTGTCAGAGGCCATAGCAGCTGGAGAAGCCATAACACAAATAGAAAAATGTTTAGTAATAGCTAAAAGACATGAAAAGACAATAGTATCAACAATGATGGAGTAGTATAAGAGGCTTGAGGGTAGCAGCAAACATTAAAGTGCTTGACGGTAGGTAAAATGGCTGTAAAGTGCAACATTTCTTAAAGGAGGGACCTAGGTCCATAACAGCAAAATTTGCCACGATACCAATGATGATGTGCATAGTGGTAGCTAGAAAAGCTAAGAAAACGATGGTATTAACAGTGCTCAAATACCTTACATGGTATTGCCCGAGTGATAAAGAGTGTTAAAATAGTGTGCATAGTCTTACACATGATAAACACCAGAAACTGCATGCCACTCCGATCTTACCGAGGTTGGATTTTGTCTTTTCCAAATTTTTAAGTTTGGCCAGTCTTGTGAAAAGCTTTGAAGAGGTCCTGGTCTACTCTGATATATTGATCAAATTTAGCCTATTCATTTGGCTCCGTCATAGTGAGGGCAAAATTCCTAGCCTCATTGCAGGTTCTTATGATTAGGCTTAGGAAGAGTGGCTTTAACCGAATACGCCTGGCATGGAGCAGCACCGGGCAGCAGCATAGTAAGTGGCTAAAATACTCCGTTTTATAGCCACAAAGCTTGCAATTCACAATCTTGCAAATGGAGGGCCATTTTGGGTTTGTTTCTTTAATTTGGAGGCCCATCAACCTTGCAGCCATGGTTTGTTTAAGGCAGGCTTTCCCAATTGAGTACTGAAGATATGGTTGTGGTCTCAAACAGGGGTGGATGGTTATTAGCGTAAGAGACTGCCAGTACTTCTAGTATTGGTTTGGTCTTCAGTTTGACCATGTCGCTTGACATTGACGCTACCTTTATCTGCTTTTTCAGAGTAGTTTTAAATGCTGTGTGCCCGAGCAATAGTTTGTTCAATACGGACAGGTCTATTTGTTGGGTATCGAATGGCTCATTTAGTTAAATGGACCAAGGACTTCTCTTGGTTTTAAATAAGTGCTGGAGAACGAATTTCAAGGTGTGGATGCAGCTGCGATGTTCCCATAATAGTATTTTAGAAAAGCGCCCACGTTGGCTCATGCTTGGCCCTCCAAGCCGAATTCAAATCTCTTATGTATTGGGACAGCCTAAATACTCTCTGGTATGCTTTTAGGTGGAGCTGTTCCGTAATTGTGGTGTTGTCCCGGAAAGCTTCATTGCCTTAGGTGATCGCTGGTAGAAGGGTGGCCCTAAGCACCCTTCGTATTGGAACTGAAGAGGGACTTTCTAATACAGTATTGAGCTGGCAGAGTCTAGTGATTAGTTCGGCCTTTTCTTTAAGTTGGCTCAAGTGAGTTTTAGTTCCACCGTTTCCAGAGTGCCACGCTCCCAAATAATTATACAATTTTGCCCCAATGATTTTTAGAAGGCCCATAGTCCAGCAATAGTTTGATTTCTTGGTCATCCTCCCGAAAATTATAACTTTTGTTTTTGACTCATTTGCCATCATTTTATTTGCCTCATTGTACTTATGAAGGGCATTTAAGGCTTTCTGAATCCCAATTTTGGAATGGTCCCACAGGACGATGTCTTTTGCATATTGCAGTATGGTGATCTTGACATCTCCAATTTTTGACGGGATTAGATTTTCATGTTTTAGAGCCACTGACATGTCCGCTGTGTACAGATTAAATTACAAGGGAGGAGCGACGGAGCCTTGTTTTAATCCATTGTCCGTGGGAATTGTTGCTTGATACAACCGTATGGGACAGCTTGACCCTCACCCATATTGGAGTACAAAGATATTATCGCATTGAGCAAATTACTCGGGATGTCCCAAACCTGAAGTTTCCTCCATAAGTTGCCCCTGTCCACCGAGTCAAAAGCGGCTGAGTAGTCGACAAAACATGCGTAGAGGGGGAATGCGTTCTGGTTGGTCGTGTGGTGAATTAAGTTGGAGTGTGTGACTATATTGTCCGAGGTCGAAGAGTTCGACCAAAGCCAGTGTGGCAGAATGGAACAATCTAATTTGCTTCCACCCACCGCTCCAGTTCTTTTAAGATGGCAGAATCACATGCTTTGGCTTCAGTATCAAGAAGGCCTACAGACGATTGTTAGCTGGACTCTGCCTGTCTCCTTTCTTTAATATTGGATGCAAAATTGAGCCCCTCCAACTCTCCGGTACTTGGCTGGTCACTGAGCATGTGTGGTACAGGGGGAAAAGTACTGTAGACCACAAGTTGATGTCATCTGCAAAAGACTTGAGCTGAAATCCCATTTGGGCCAGGAGTACCAGTTGCTCTTGTTTTACTCAGGATCCTTTGAATAGTGTTGTTCGTGAACATTGGTTCCTTGTCTGAGGAGTCATCTGGGGCACGTGCTTAGTTTGGCAAGGAGACATTTGATGTTTTTGCTACATACAGCTTTTTTACATGCTGTGTCCACAAGGATTCATCAATTGCATTAATTATAGTGGTTTCCTGACACATTTTGTTTTTAATATATCTACATAGGTCAGCCTGACTGCGCTTGCCCATGAGTGAGTATTTACAGCCACTCTTTGTCCCTTTGACTTTTTATAGACCAAACAAGTTGCTTATGTTGTTTTGTTAAGTCCTGTGCAGGTACACTAAATAACAAGCCACCCTCTTGTGCCACAGGTTGACTAATTTGACACTGCAAGTGCGTTATTAATAGGGCCACTAGAATGATGCAGTAAGGAAGGAACAGATTGTGCAACTTAACTATGTGACAAGGCAAATTATGCGATGTAATGTGGCCCATTTTTGTGGCAATAACAGTTAGCCATTTTATCATTCTTTAGGTAAAGCCTACCATCTAGCATAGCTGCCTAGTTGAAAATGACATATTGTTAGCTTACCAATCATTTTCATTGGTTGACGTTGTTGTCTCTCAAATTTACTTGCATCTTATTCTATGGCGTGCCTTGCCCATCTTATATTTGTCCCTACCCTGGAGCATCGCCTATTTACCTGTGCACTTCCACTGCTTACTTTTAGGGAGTTACCTTGTTCTTTCTGCTTTTGCAGTCCATGAGAGTGCTTTGTCAATGAGCTGTCTTCATCATTTTCTTGTCTCCCCCTGCACTTGCTCTTGGCACTCCCGCAGCCAGGACACCATCAGACTGTAGACTAAGAAGTTGTAAAAAAATGAGAAAAAAAACAAGTGTCACAACCCCTTTCAGAGGGCCATGAGACAAGCAGGATATACTGGGCCCAGCCGTGGGGGTTGTGGCCTATTCCTCCTGATATCCTGTGTCCCAACCTACTATGGGTCCTGAGCAACTGGGACAAGTACTACCCATTAAGCACTTGACTTTCAGTGAAAGCATGAGTCGAGCAGTCCAAGGCTTTTCAGGGGAGGTAGGTGTAAGGGGTACAGAGCCAGAAGACTCAATGTACACCTAATAGCTGCTAAATCAGATTGCCGAGTCCAATACTAGCTTTTGTGATAAAAGCAGTATTTAATATAAACACACAAAGCATAAGTACCTCACACTAAATAATATTCACCAGCTCTTAAGGTAGGCACGCTAGCGTCGTCTTGGGTGGTCCCTCTTTCCCTTCTAGTGAAGCTGGTTATTCTCCATTCCATGATGGAGAGGACTTTCAGATGTGGCCCACACTAGTCACCATGCGACTAAGTTAGATTCTGGCCTGAAGACTCAACTTCAGCAGAGCTACGTGTGTAGCTCGTGTAAGCCCCTTGGTGGGCTTAGTAGTCTAGAACAGTCTTACCTGACTTGACGGCAGCCCGTGAGTGCTGGTGGATCAGGATGCATATTTGCACGCTCCTGCATCTCGATGGTGGAGGACCGCTACCTCTTGCGGCTTTTTCCGATGAAGTGTTGAGATTGCCACAGTCTCCGAAAGGCCTGAGTCGGTGTTGGGCATCTTCTCCTCGGCTCACTCAGCTGTTTGGAAGAGTTACCACTGCAGGGATTTTCTAGGGCAGTTACCTCATGGCTGATCCCTTGACTGGGATCCTCTTGATACAACGTTCAAGGACGACGGCCCGAACTTAACAGTGGCCCCCACCTAGCATAAAAGGCAGTGTTGTCAAATTCCAGGAGATGGACCGGATGGCCCGCACTCTCGCAACGGTCCCTATTCGACTGGTCAGCTCACAATTCCCTCACCAGGATCCTGTCAACAGGATCCCCGCTAGGCCTCGATTCCTCCAGATGCTGTCCTCCTCACAGGGCCCACTGGGCTTTGCAAGCGGCCATGACTTCATGGGTGATGGCCTCCCACCCAGCAGGGAGACTGGCAGACCTGATCCCCTAGTCCTGGTTACAGCAGCTAAATGTTTTGATGATTTTTTTCCATGCTGGTGCACAGCGCTGTTGAACAACTTGTAGGGCTCTGTAGGAAACTAGCTTTTTATGTAGCTGGCCAATGTAAGGGCACACCATGCAAAAAGTCCAGATGACCCTTATTGGTTTACAGTGTTTACTTTAATAATCCCAAATGCTCTATTTGTGTTAGTGTGGTCAAGTATTTTAGGCTTATCAGAAGGGAGTGTTAAGCATTTGTTTCACACACAGTCAATAAATGGTACACACACTCAAGAAATTCAAGACCAATTTATAAAAATAACCCAGATGTTTATATATTTTTAGACAACACGATCATTGGAATCAGGTAGGTACTTTCGGGGTTGTGAATTTTACAAGAAAACAGTAAAATACTCAAAGTTTTTTGAGGTATGAGCCTTGAACGGGGTAAAGTGAACCTATAGGAGGTAAGACATATACTGCCAACAGATACTTGTAGTCAAAGTTGGGGGGTGCTCAATGGAACTTAAGGTGCTAGGGGGGCCAAGTTCCAAAGAACCACCACCAGTTTTAGTTTACCTGCCCTGGTGTGTCCGGATGCAGAGGTGCTGGACTGGTTGGTAGCCTTGAGTGCTACACTGTTGAAGTCAATGGGCACCTAGAAACAAAGACTACTAGGGGAGGGGGGCGGGAATTGGGGACAAGTCTGGCAGAACTCAATGGGGGGCTCAGCTGTCGAGGGTCTTTGGAGCACAGGGACACAGTCGGTTGTCGTGAACCCAGGCTGTGGGGCTCGGGTGCAGAGGCGTTTGGCCAGCTGGCCACTTGTGTTGGAGGCTCTCACGTTTCTCAGTTCGACCTGTAGAGGGAAAGAAAACAGACAGCATGGCCACTTTCAGTGTGAGCCTCATCAGTTCTGAAGTCCCTCGTCGGGCAAGTTGGTTTTGGCGGTGGTAGTGTCCGGACTGAACACTCAACAAGCCTTGGTTGCTGCAAGTACTCTGATACCCAGGGTATTGGTGCAGGGGGCCCCTGGAGAGTTTAGTGTCTCAAAACTCAGTGAAGAGACGGGGCTAACCTCTTGGAACCAGGAAAACCTCTTCCTGTCGTGATGCTCCCTCAGTGGGCCTGATGATAAACAAAACGGTGTACCGGACAAGTGGGGTCGGTGCCTGCAGATGCAGGGGGATGGCTCCTCCACCCCAAGGGAGACGCTAAGTAGTTGTTGAAGCACTGGACAATCCTCCAAGGGTTTAGGTGGATGCAGTGTAATTGTCAAGGTGTCAGCAGGCAGGCAGGGTTTGGTGCCAAGTTCGGTGTTGGTCCTCAGTTCTCGCGGTGACGGCTCTTCTTTGTCCTTCTTCTGTTCCTAAGTAGGCAAATCTGTCTCTCTGGTGTTGGGTGGGCCTCTTAATACTGAATTTAGGGGAGTGTAGAGTAGTAGCCAATGGGCTACCTACCCCTGTGGTGTCTACATCTCCGAGATGACCATTTCTGCAAGGAGTGGGCATAATCCTGACCCTGAGTTCCTAGTTTCACCAAAACCAAGATGGTGAAACCCTTCTTCGACTGTCCACTTCAGGTGGCCCATCTTAGGGGTGTGCCTAGCCTGGAAGTGTAGCATGCCTTCTGACTTTAATTTCCCGTCTGCTCTGGCGCCAAATGGGACTCAGGGCAGGGCATTCCCCAGGTCTAGGGGTAGCCAGGGTTTTGTTTTATTTTAAAAGCGGTAAAGGCTTTGAAGCCTCTGGCTTTGAGATGCTAATCTGCTAGCCATCCTGCTGGAGGAGGTGTGAACACCTTCCGCTTTCACAGAGTGAAAATGAGTGCAGTGACCCAAATATTTTATTAGAAGCTCACCGCTGTTAAATGCCAAGGTTGTTGAACACGAAAATTGCGTTGTTTTTATTCCACATTTTGCCCCTTTCTCCCACCTCCTTTCTCATTCCTACGAGTTGCTTTTTACCCCTGCTTCCTCCTTTTATCACTGTTTTCCTGTCTTTCTCTTCCCCTTTTCTACCATACTCGCTCTTGCCACGAAACATGTTGGTAGTGTGGCTTTTCAATGCAAGGTTTCTGGATTTCATGCTTTTCCTGCGACAGTCACTTGGCCTCTTTAGGGTGAAGGGCTCTTAAGATGACACATTAAATCTTTAACAGGAGGCACAGAGGAGGGTGTTTGACGCGTCCATTGTAGACCTCTTATTGTGTGGTAAAAATGTGGTAAAATGTTTTCTGACATTTTATCGTTTGGGCTGCGGCATGGAAGACTGCTTTCAGATGTGCTTGGTGATATTGGACATATCAAGGGGTAGTTTACATCTTCCGGGAAATGTGAGGGCCTCAAACATAGCTCTGAAGTAACAGGCTGGTCAGAGGAGTTTGATCTTGGCGTGGAGGTGAAATCTGATAGCAGACTGAGATTTTTTTTTTAATTGATGTGGTCTTTAAATGTCAGTCCATGTGGAACCTTCAGGGTATGACGCTTTCAATGGGCTCAGTTGGGAAACTATCATTGTGCACACATGAGAGCGGTTCCAGGATCTCCGGCTGCACAGAGTCACTGTCCAGAAGGACAAGCCAATTTTCGGAAGGGCTCCGCTCTAGATATAGGGCGGCCCTCTGAAAATATGATTTTCTTAATTATTTTTTTTCTTTCCTACACATAGATTGCTTTATGTTTGTGCTTCTTTAAGCTTGTTAATCAAGGCCATTTTTTCCTGCCCTTTCTGCTATTTTAAGCTAAAATTCTAGCCAGCTGTTGTCTATTTCGGTCTGGATTATTGTAACTTCATAAGAGCGGGACTTTGCTCTTTTTGTAAAAATGTATTTAAAAAACTGTAATATCCCAGTGGTATGCAACCCCTCCTCTCTCTCTCTCTCTTTTTTTTTTTTTTTTTTACTCGTTCTCCTCACTTCATCTTTGAACTCTTTACTTGTTGGGGGTCCTTTAATAAACCAGCGACAAATGAGAGGCTAAACAAAATAACTTAGTTTTGCTGAAAAGAGGCGATACTTTTAGTGAAAGGTACTGTGAAAAATTTGAGGCATGAGGTGTTGAAATTTCTTTTAGGTTGTAATCCTCTTTACAAATTTTTAGTTTTTTTAAAAGGTAAAAATAAATGATGGTTTTGTAAATGGAATAATGTTTTAAAATGTACAAATATTCATTTGATAATGAAATGTTCAATTTTATTAAGTAGTCATAAGAATGTTATAAAGCCTTTATTCATAAACTATGGCAATTTAACACGGGTCATAGCTTGGAAGCTTTTAATCCACTTGAATTTTATAGTTGTAATTGTTCGCGGACTTTTTTAGTGATTTTAAAACAGTTTGTGTTTAATTAACAGTACTTGGTATCTGCATAATAGTTTTATGGACATATTTGTCCAAATATATCCATGTTTTGACTGACACTACTTTTGGAAAGGTTCTACCCAGTTAAATCTCTCGGTTTCTCCCACTGTACATTTTGTTCCTAATTTGTCAGGTTTCCTTTCCCAAGCCCCTGTTTATTTGCAGTCTTTTTACAGTGACCGCTTTGTTAATCAATTTGTGGTGTGCAACATATTCTAACAATAATTTGGAAAAGGTACCAGAAAGTCTCCTTTTCTCCAAGTAGGCCTTGTAACATTGTATAGTCACTTTCAGATGATTGAATCACAAATCCTTCCTCTGTTAAGAGACTTAAAACCTTAACTCACTTCTCAAAATATTCCATATTTGTTTGTCTTTTATGCACTGACTGCAGTTAGCTGTGTTTGAACACTCATTGACCCCTCCCTGACCAGATCTCCATTCTGCATCTCGCCTCATTAGTTAAACCATATCTTTACAGTGTCAACCTTAAGTGCATGCTAAACTCAATGAACTGGGGGTAGATACTCTACGTGTCGGCTTTTTTCCTCAGAATAGATTCCAGTGACCGGCCTGGTTTTTCGTGTAGAATTCAAACTTCCATGTAAATAAAGCAGAACATCCGTCTTCTGACTTCCTTTTCTAATTCCCTTATTGCTAATGCTGGAGAACCCTTCAGATCCTGAATGTGAGAAGTACTCAGATGTTTTTTTTGGATTGGACAAAGGGAATTAGATAATCACTCGGGCCTCTTGTCACCTTCTTTGAAAATGCCAGTATTACTAAGTCATCTAAATTGTGTGTTGGTTGGGCTGTTGAATGCTTTTGTGTTTCTCCAAATCTTCTCTTCCCAGAAGCCATCCAGCATACAAATTCCATTGGAGGAGCCAAGGCATCTATATTCGCTGGACAGAGGTGTATCAAGATCATTATGCTATAAGGACAGTCTTTGGGGCGCACCACACTCTGTGTTAACACCAGTTAGTGGACAACTGCGCTAGGGCACTCAGCTAGTCCATGATGCATAATTTCTGGCATTTCGCATGATGCTTTTCACATGAAATGATGCCATTACACCACTTAGCGTAAATGGGGAAAGCTAGGTAAAAATCCTATTGATGGAGGACTGGAACAGCGCTCATATAAAGAACATGAGTGGCTCTTATTTGCAGCACTTGTGGTGTTCGTGCAATTTATTTATTTTTGCTCTAAGTGCATCCTTGCAATATTTGCAACAAAATATTGCGCAATATGCCAAATGTGTGTTTTGCCTAATTTTGGGTATATTTTCCAAAAGTCCACGTATTATGCAAAAGGAAATTAGGTGCATTTCGCCCAATTCTATTATTTCCAATTTGTGATTCATTCTCAAGATGTCCCCACAATGCCAGATCCAATCCGTCTTCCCCCTTGTTTCTAAAGAGTTTTCTTTTTAGTCATGCCACCCTCGACATTTATCAATATTTAATATCAATCCATGTCACACTTCTTTGTGAATTCATGTATATCATGAAGATAGGTCCGCAAAGAGCAAACCTAGTGTGAAAGTGGGAAAGGAAAGGAGTACTGAAGAGATGTTATAACGAAGAGGAGAAAGCCTTCTATGTAGGCTGAGTCTAGGGGAAAGAGTGATGACCCGAGAGAGGAGGTGAAAGAAAGTGACAGCAAATAGCAGAAGGCGGGAAGGGGCCAAGATTTCTAGTTCCACGGATTGCATCAGCCTCGTGACGTGCCTCTGCCATGCCCGGCGTGCCTCCCGCGCGCAAGCACAGCGGAGCGTGGCGTCCCCTGCCCTTGTCTATTAAAAGCGCAGATGCCCTTCATTTGCCATCTCCTCAGGGGGCCCCTGGGTTTTGTGTGGCGGCGCTGATTGAAATCGAGTAATGGCTGTGAATGACGCGCGAGGCTCTCAGGTGGCAGCGATGGTATCTCCCTGTCGGTCGGGCTGCTCGGCCCTCCCACCCTGATTACTTCATCCTCGTGCGCAGACGCCACGTGGGAGCCTGCTCCTGGACAGCGCTTATCAGAAAGCGAACACCCCACATAAACAGTTCGCATGGAGGTCGCAGGGAAGGGCCGGGGACGGTTTTTGCTACCCTAGGCGAAAATCCACACGTATTCACTGTTGAATATTCCTCCTCCCAGAACAAAGGCACTCCGGTTACTTAATTGCGACAATTTGATAACAGTTGAAGTTTATTTATAATATTTACAGGTGGTACAAGATATAGGGCGTTGCAATAGTATAGTCTTACCGAGCCGAATGCATTCAAAGTTTCAGCCCTTCTTAATTTGTGTTTAATTACTGCATTGTGGGTACACCCACAGTCATAACAGTGGCTGTTCTGGCAAAAGAGATATATGTACTTGTAAAGAGCTTGTCTGGATGTATTTTGTAAAATGTAATTTTGTGCCAGAAGGATGTGCAAGGAAATACATCTCGGTAAAACCGCCTTTGACCGAACTTCTGTGGCAACCAGGTGACCCAAAGGTTAATGTTCAAGTCATTATGCATTGTACATAAACCTCTCCGTGACCCACGGTCTAGTCCCATGTCTGTCAGATTTTCTTTCTACAAACCAACAAGGACGCCAAGATTCCTCATAAATATCACAACGTTTAGAAGGGACTTTTTCAACGCAGAAGCAAAACTTTGGAATAAGATGCCCTACAGCTACAAAAAGCATCACACCTGCCAAACTTTAGGAAACTACTGAAAACCTGGCTTTTTCCTGCTTCTGAGTTTGCCGGTGTGTATTTCTGTCCGTTTTAAATGGTTCGGAATGTTTTAAATGGCTCTTCGTTCTTAGCGTTAGAATACCTTTGGCTGATTGTTGCTTTATAAATTCAAAAATTCAAATATGAATCTTTCATTTGATGGCTTTCTCCTTTGCCAGAGGAATGTGAAAGCATCCAAGCTGTGGGTGGAAGGAAGCCTGCTCACCAGCCACTGCTAGGCTAAAACGGAGCGAGCATATCTTAACTGTGGTTCGTGATCTATGCTAAGGGATCATAAGGAAATTCTTTGCCCCATGACTTTCACGTCACATTTTTCCTGCACGTGGATACAGATGTTACTGTTATCACTGTACGGCTAGAAAACAGTGCCACTGGTCGTGGCTTTCGCTTGTACTTCACGCTTTCCTGGACTCGTAGGGGGAGCTCTGTGGGCTGGAAGCGGCTTGCGACTCTAGACAGACGCTTGTCGTTTGCAGTCCTTCCAGAGAGAGATGAGTCCAGCATTCCACCGGCCTGTTTCTCATGGCTTGCATCCAGCGGCCTTTATTAAGGAAAACACAGATGGCATTTGATCCTTGGGAATTGTGGCGACCCCCAAACCGTTCCCGCTATGTGGGCCTATTTATGTCCCTTCTGTTATGTAAAAAAGGCTTTCAAAGGTTGTGGCACCTGCCATAGTCTCTTCTCATGTGCCAGCTTCCCCCCTACACCGTGCAACGGGGAGCTCTGACTCCATGTTGTAGGAGTTTGTGTTCCATTCGTTATGAGCGCCTCTTAATTCTACAGGAATGCGTGCTACATTCTGAGGAAAACATGCTGCATTCAGTCCGAGTATACATTTATTCTAAAGGAGTAGATGTGCTGTAGGCATGCATGCTCCATTCTCTATGACTGCAGACATTATACTGTGCACGTGCAGTCTCTTCAGAAGAAGCCATGTTACTTAATCTTGATGATGTGTTTCGAGAATTGTGTTCTGCCCCATCCCTAAGTTTATTTTGTCTTCAAGTGTGTGTTTTCCATTATGTACAGGCGTGGGTTGTATGCATTCAACGCTGTATGTTCGCTTGTTCTGATCTGCATAGAAGCATCTTGCACATATTCCATTGAATAGGAATGCGTGCTCAATTCTGTAAAAACGTGTTGGGTGAGGTAAGAGTGGTGGCTGTACAAGTTTAATTCTGTGAGTCGCATACTCCTTTTGGTACAATTCCTTGTTCCAATCTGCAGATGTCAATATAGCATTTTGTAGGAGAGCATGCTTCATTCTGTATGTGTGTTCCATTTTGTAGGAGTTTCCACTTCTATTGATTGCATGCTCTGTCCTGTATGTGTTTGTTCCATTCTGTGGGAATCCATTTTCCAATTTTACAGTTGTGTATTCCAATCTGTAGGAGAATCAGTTCCATTCTGTAAAGTCCATAGTCCATTCTTTGTCTGTTAAACTTTTTAACACCACATGTTAGATTGTGTAAAAGGGTTCCCTTCTCTGGCTCCGTGACCGTGCTGTTTTCAGTATGCGAGTTCCATTCTGTAGGAGTGCTATTAATCTGTATAGTGCACGGTTCATGCAATAGCCCTATTCACTTCTTTAAATATTACACATTTAATTGTGTTCTAGTGTTTACACCGAAGAGCGCCCACTTTTAGCTTCATTGATTGTTATGAACTAAATGTACTTAATTTGAATCCCACGTCCAATTAATATGTATAGATAGTTACGTAACGTTTCAAAATTGGCTGCGTGAGACGTAATTTTGAGATTTAAATATTTTGGCGAAGAGCTGCAAGGGGCTAGTGTGAATGCAGAGACCAGTTTTTTTCGTTTTTGTTTGCATTTTTCATATAGCGTCAAGTCATTAGATCGCTTTACATGAGCACCAGGTTACATTACTCACAGTCAGCTTTTTTGTGTGTTTTTTTAGGCACGGAGAGATTTATTGATATAGAAATGAAGTGATTTGCCTAGAATCACAGGATGTTGAGCTGACGTCAGATTTCCAACCTTGTCCCCAGTTCCAAGTCGACAGCTCTGGCTCCTCCCGTTTCCTATGCAGCAGTGCATGGACATAGCTGGGACTGAATGGGGGTAGTTGAAAGAGTGTAGTTTAAACCAACTCAAGATGTAGGTTAGTCCAGACCTACAGCTTGAAACAGAGCGCTGCCTGTTTATGGGGAGGAAGCAGCTGCGAGGAGCCCAGCCTGTGAGAGGCCGGGTACTGACCCCGGAGAATGATGCAGAACATTTTACACAAACCAGAGTAAACAGAATGGACAGTGGGGGCTTGAAACGAACTATGCGCGACTTGGCAGCGAAACTCGTCTGTGAGAAAGAAAAACCACATGAAAGAGATTACGTCAGTGGATGAGTATCTGGCCAACGTGGATGCCAGCTGGCGCATGCTGCCTAAATTATGAATAAAAGTGTTAGAGATTTAGAGGTGGAATGTAGGTTTCTCATCGTTTAAGAGATTCTCAGAGGGTCTGTGGTGCAGGGGCAACATTAGTAACTTCCCATTAAGGTTTGCTACTCATTTTGTTATTTCAAAATATTAAAAACTGACATTTATTTCATCTACATATCTGTGAAGGTTGGATGTGAAGTGGCTTGCCCTGACCTTTGTTTCCCTATTTTGCTGTGTTGTATTTTCCTATTTTTATGTGGAGTATGGTTGCAAAAGTATTATACTCCCACTCACTCCCTTTGCTTCCCCCACCTACTTCCCTTTGCTTCCCTCCCTTACGCCCACACCACGTTGCTTCCCCCTCCCACCCTCTCCCCTTTACTTCCCCCTCCAACCCACTCCTCTTTACTTCCCCATCCACCCACTCCCCTTTGCTTCTCCCCCTCCCACCCACTCCCCTTTGCTTTCTCCCTCCCACCCACTCCCCTTTGCTTTCTCCCTCCCACCCACTCCCCTTTGCTTCTCCCCCTCCCTCCCACCCACTTCCCTTTGCTTCCCTCCCTTACGCCCACACCACGTTGTTTCCCCCTCCCACCCACTCCTCTTTACTTCCCCATCCACCCACTCCCCTTTGCTTCTCCCCCTCCCACCCACTCCCCTTTGCTTCTCCCCCTCCCACCCACTCCCCTTTGCTTCTCCCCCTCCCACCCACTCCCCTTTCCTTCTCCCCCTCCCACCCACTCCCCATTTCTTTCTCCCTCCCACCCACTCCCCTTTGCTGCTCCCTCTCCCACCTACTCCCCTTTGCTTTCCCTCTCCCACCCACTACCCTTTGCTTCCCCCTCCCACTCACTCCCTTTTGCTCCCTGTCCTGCTCCTCGTTGCTTCCCACCCTCCCCCGTTGCTTCACACCTGCCCCGTTGCTTCCCACTCGCTCACCTGCTCCCTGTTGCTTCCCACCTGCTCCCCGTTGCTGCCCATCCACCCACCCACTACCCGCTGCTGCCCACCTGCTCCCCCTTGCTATCCCACCCTCTCCCCCTTGCTTCCTACCCGCCCACCCGCTCCACATTTCTAATCTCCCTGTTGCTTAGCTCCCCGTTGCTTCCCACCCGCTCCCCGTTGCTTCCCACCCGCTCCCCGTTGTTTCTCACCCACTCCCCGTTGCTTCTCACCCGCCCACCCGCTGCTTCTCACCCACCCACCCTCTGCTTCCCACCCGCTTCTCGTTGCTTCCCACCTGCTCCCCATTGCGGCTCACCTGTCCACCCGTTCCCGGTTGCTTCCCACCTGCCCACATGCTCCCCGTTGCTTCCCACCTGCTCCTCGTTGCTTAAGCTTCCTGTTGCTTCCCACCCGCTTCCTGTTGCTTTCCAACCTCCCACCGCTTCCCGTTGCTTCCCAACCTCCCACCGCTTCCCGTTGCTTCCCACTGCATCCCACCCTCCACCCGCTTTCGACTGCTTCCCATTGCTTCCCTCCCTCCACCATTCCTTCCCACCCACTTCCCATTGCTTCCCACCCACTTCCCGTTGCTTCCCACCCACTTCCCGGTGCTTCCTGTTGCTTCCCACCCACTTCCCGGTGCTTCCCACCCTCCTACCTGCTTCCAGTTGCTTCCCACCCTCCCACCCGCTTCCCAATGCTTCCCACCCGCTTCCCGTTGCTTCCCACCCACCCACTTGCCATTGCTTCCCACCCTCCCACCCGCTTCCCGTTGCTTCCCACCCTCCCACCCGCTTCCCGTTGCTTCCCATCTGCTTCCTGTTGCTTCCCACCCTCCCAACGCTTCCCGTTGCTTCCCACCCACTTGCCGTTGCTTCTCACCCTCCCACCCGCTTCCCGTTGCTTCTCACCCTCCCACCCGCTTCCCGTTGCTTCCCACCCTCCTTCCCGCTTCTTCCCACCCTCTTCCCATTGCTTCCCACCCTCTTCCCGTTGCCGCCCACCCTCTTCCCGTTGCCGCCCACCACCCTCTTCCCGTTGCCGCCCACCACCCTCTTCCCGTTGCCGCCCACCACCCTCTTCCCGTTGCCGCCCATCCTCTTCCCGTTGCCTCCCACCCTCTTCCCCTTGCCTCCCATCCTCTTCCTGTTGCCTCCCACCCTCTTCCCGTTGCCTGCCACCCTCTTCCCGTCGCCTCCCACCCGCTTCCCGTTGCTTCCCACCCTCCCACCCGCTTCCCGTTGCTTCCCACCCTCCCACCCGCTCCCCGTTGCTTCCCACCTGCTCCCCGTTGCTTCCCACCCGCTCCCCGTTGTTTCTCACCCACTCCCCGTTGCTTCTCACCCACCCACCCGCTGCTTCTCACCCACCCACCCTCTGCTTCCCACCCGCTTCTCGTTGCTTCCCACCTGCTCCCCATTGCGGCTCACCTGTCCACCCGCTCCCGGTTGCTTCCCACCTGCCCACACGCTCCCCGTTGCTTCCCACCTGCTCCTCGTTGCTTAAGCTTCCTGTTGCTTCCCACCCTTCCACCTGCTTCCTGTTGCTTTCCAACCTCCCACCGCTTCCCGTTGCTTCCCAACCTCCCACCGCTTCCCGTTGCTTCCCACTGCATCCCACCCTCCACCCGCTTTCGACTGCTTCCCATTGCTTCCCACCCGCTTCCCATTGCTTCCCTCCCTCCCCCATTCCTTCCCACCCACTTCCCATTGCTTCCCACCCACTTCCCATTGCTTCCTGTTGCTTCCCACCCTCTTCCCGGTGCTTCCCACCCTCCTACCTGCTTCCAGTTGCTTCCCACCCGCTTCCCAATGCTTCCCACCCGCTTCCCGTTGCTTCCCACCCACCCACTTGCTGTTGCTTCCCACCCTCCCACCCGCTTCCCGTTGTTTCCCACCCTCCCACCCGCTTCCCGTTGCAATCCCACCCTCCCACCCGCTTCCCGTTGCTTCCCACCCTCCCACCCGCTTCCCGTTGCTTCCCACCCTCCCACCCGCTTCCCGTTGCTTCCCATCTGCTTCCTGTTGCTTCCCACCCTCCCAACGCTTCCCGTTGCTTCCCACCCACTTGCCGTTGCTTCTCACCCTCCCACCCGCTTCCCGTTGCTTCTCACCCTCCCCCCCGCTTCCCGTTGCTTCCCACCCTCCTTCCCGCTTCTTCCCACCCTCTTCCCATTGCTTCCCACCCTCTTCCCGTTGCTGCCCACCCTCTTCCCGTTGCCGCCCACCCTCTTCCCGTTGCCGCCCACCCTCTTCCTGTTGCCGCCCACCACCCTCTTCCTGTTGCCGCCCACCACCCTCTTCCTGTTGCCGCCCACCACCCTCTTCCCGTTGCCGCCCACCACCCTCTTCCCGTTGCCTCCCACCCTCTTCCCGTTGCCTCCCACCCTCTTCCCGTCGCCTGCCACCCTCTTCCCGTTGCTTCCCACCCACTCCCTGTTGCTTCCCACCCGCTCCCCGTTGCTTCCCACCCGCTCCCCGTTGCTTCCCACCCGCTCCCCGTTGCTTCCCACCCGCTCCCCGTTGCTTCCCACCCGCTCCCCGTTGCTTCCCACCCGCTCCCCGTTGCTTCACACCCGCTCCCCGTTGCTTCACACCTGCTCCCCGTTGTTTCTCACCCACTCCCCGTTGTTTCTCACCAACCCACCCGCTGCTTCTCACCCACCCACCCTCTGCTTCCCACCCGCTTCTCGTTGCTTCCCACCTGCTCCCCATTGCGGCTCACCTGTCCACCCGCTCCCGGTTGCTTCCCACCTGCCCACACGCTCCCCGTTGCTTCCCACCTGCTCCTCGTTGCTTAAGCTTCCTGTTGCTTCCCACCCTCCCACCTGCTTCCTGTTGCTTTCCAACCTCCCACCGCTTCCCGTTGCTTCCCAACCTCCCAACGCTTCCCGTTGCTTCCCACTGCATCCCACCCTCCACCCGCTTTCGACTGCTTCCCATTGCTTCCCACCCGCTTCCCATTGCTTCCCTCCCTCCACCATTCCTTCCCACCCACTTCCCATTGCTTCCCACCCACTTCCCATTGCTTCCTGTTGCTTCCCACCCTCTTCCCGGTGCTTCCCACCCTCCTACCTGCTTCCAGTTGCCTCCCACCCGCTTCCCAATGCTTCCCACCCGCTTCCCGTTGCTTCCCACCCACCCACTTGCTGTTGCTTCCCACCCTCCCACCCGCTTCCCGTTGTTTCCCACCCTCCCACCCGCTTCCCGTTGCAATCCCACCCTCCCACCTGCTTCCCGTTGCTTCCCACCCTCCCACCCGCTTCCCGTTGCTTCCCACCCTCCCACCCGCTTCCCGTTGCTTCCCACCCTCCCACCCGCTTCCCGTTGCTTCCCACCCTCCCACCCGCTTCCCCGTTGCTTCCCACCTGCTCCTCGTTGCTTAAGCTTCCTGTTGCTTCCCACCCTTCCACCTGCTTCCTGTTGCTTTCCAACCTCCCACCGCTTCCCGTTGCTTCCCAACCTCCCACCGCTTCCCGTTGCTTCCCACTGCATCCCACCCTCCACCCGCTTTCGACTGCTTCCCATTGCTTCCCACCCGCTTCCCATTGCTTCCCTCCCTCCACCATTCCTTCCCACCCACTTCCCATTGCTTCCCACCCACTTCCCATTGCTTCCTGTTGCTTCCCACCCTCTTCCCGGTGCTTCCCACCCTCCTACCTGCTTCCAGTTGCTTCCCACCCTCCCACCCGCTTCCCAATGCTTCCCACCCGCTTCCCGTTGCTTCCCACCCACCCACTTGCTGTTGCTTCCCACCCTCCCACCCGCTTCCCGTTGTTTCCCACCCTCCCACCCGCTTCCCATTGCAATCCCACCCTCCCACCCGCTTCCCGTTGCTTCCCACCCTCCCACCCGCTTCCCGTTGCTTCCCACCCTCCCACCCGCTTCCCGTTGCTTCCCATCTGCTTCCTGTTGCTTCCCACCCTCCCAACGCTTCCCGTTGCTTCCCACCCACTTGCCGTTGCTTCTCACCCTCCCACCCGCTTCCCGTTGCTTCTCACCCTCCCACCCGCTTCCCGTTGCTTCCCACCCTCCTTCCCGCTTCTTCCCACCCTCTTCCCATTGCTTCCCACCCTCTTCCCGTTGCTGCCCACCCTCTTCCCGTTGCCGCCCACCCTCTTCCTGTTGCCGCCCACCACCCTCTTCCCGTTGCCGACCACCACCCTCTTCCCGTTGCCGCCCACCACCCTCTTCCCGTTGCCTCCCACCCTCTTCCCGTTGCCTCCCACCCTCTTCCCGTTGCCTCCCACCCTCTTCCCCTTGCCTCCCACCCTCTTCCTGTTGCCTCCCACCCTCTTTCCGTTGCCTGCCACCCTCTTCCCGTCGCCTGCCACCCTCTTCCCGTTGCTTCCCACCCGCTCCCTGTTGCTTCCCACCCGCTCCCCGTTGCTTCCCACCCGCTCCCCGTTGCTTCCCACCCGCTCCCCGTTGCTTCCCACCCGCTCCCCGTTGCTTCCCACCCGCTCCCCGTTGCTTCACACCTGCTCCCCGTTGTTTCTCACCCACTCCCCGCTGCTTTTCACCAACCCACCCGCTGCTTCTCACCCACCCACCCTCTGCTTCCCACCCGCTTCTCGTTGCTTCCCACCTGCTCCCCATTGCGGCTCACCTGTCCACCCGCTCCCGGTTGCTTCCCACCTGCCCACACGCTCCCCGTTGCTTCCCACCTGCTCCTCGTTGCTTAAGCTTCCTGTTGCTTCCCACCCTCCCACCTGCTTCCTGTTGCTTTCCAACCTCCCACCGCTTCCCGTTGCTTCCCAACCTCCCAACGCTTCCCTTTGCTTCCCACTGCATCCCACCCTCCACCCGCTTTCGACTGCTTCCCATTGCTTCCCACCCGCTTCCCATTGCTTCCCTCCCTCCACCATTCCTTCCCACCCACTTCCCATTGCTTCCCACCCACTTCCCATTGCTTCCTGTTGCTTCCCACCCTCTTCCCGGTGCTTCCCACCCTCCTACCTGCTTCCAGTTGCCTCCCACCCGCTTCCCAATGCTTCCCACCCGCTTCCCGTTGCTTCCCACCCACCCACTTGCTGTTGCTTCCCACCCTCCCACCCGCTTCCCGTTGTTTCCCACCCTCCCACCCGCTTCCCGTTGCAATCCCACCCTCCCACCCGCTTCCCGTTGCTTCCCACCCGCTTCCCGTTGCTTCCCACCCTCCCACCCGCTTCCCGTTGCTTCCCACCCTCCCACCCGCTTCCCGTTGCTTCCCACCCTCCCACCCGCTTCCCGTTGCTTCCCATCCTCCCACCCGCTTCCCGTTGCTTCCCATCTGCTTCCTGTTGCTTCCCACCCTCCCAACGCTTCCCGTTGCTTCCCACCCACTTGCCGTTGCTTCTCACCCTCCCACCCGCTTCCCGTTGCTTCCCACCCTCCTTCCCGCTTCTTCCCACCCTCTTCCCATTGCTTCCCACCCTCTTCCCATTGCTTCCCACCCTCTTCCCGTTGCTGCCCACCCTCTTCCCGTTGCCGCCCACCCTCTTCCTGTTGCCGCCCACCACCCTCTTCCCGTTGCCGCCCACCACCCTCTTCCCGTTGCCGCCCACCACCCTCTTCCCATTGCCGCCCACCCTCTTCCCCTTGCCTCCCACCCTCTTCCTGTTGCCTCCCACCCTCTTCCCCTTGCCTCCCACCCTCTTCCCGTTGCTTCCCACCCTCTTCCCGTCGCCTGCCACCCTCTTCCCGTTGCTTCCCACCCGCTCCCCGTTGCTTCCCACCCTGTCTCCGTTGCTTCCCACCTGCTCCCCGTTGCTTCCCACCTGCTCCCTGTTGTTTCTCACCCACTCCCCGTTGCTTCTCACCCGCCCACCCGCTGCTTCTCACCCACCCACCCTCTGCTTCCCACCCGCTTCTCGTTGCTTCCCACCTGCTCCCCATTGCGGCTCACCTGTCCACCCGCTCCCGGTTGCTTCCCACCTGCCCACACGCTCCCCGTTGCTTAAGCTTCCTGTTGCTTCCCACCCTCCCACCTGCTTCCTGTTGCTTTCCAACCTCCCACCGCTTTCCGTTGCTTCCCAACCTCCCACCGCTTCCCGTTGCTTCCCACTGCATCCCACCCTCCACCCGCTTTCGACTGCTTCCCATTGCTTCCCACCCGCTTCCCATTGCTTCCCTCCCTCCACCATTCCTTCCCACCCACTTCCCATTGCTTCCCACCCACTTGCCATTGCTTCCTGTTGCTTCCCACCCACTTCCCGGTGCTTCCCACCCTCCTACCTGCTTCCAGTTGCTTCCCACCCGCTTCCCAATGCTTCCCACCCTCCCACCTGCTTCCCAATGCTTCCCACCCGCTTCCCGTTGCTTCCCACCCACCCACTTGCCGTTGTTTCCCACCCTCCCACCCGCTTCCCGTTGTTTCCCACCCGCTTCCTGTTGCTTCCCACCCTCCCACCCGCTTCCTGTTGCTTCCCATCTGCTTCCCGTTGCTTCCCACCCTCCCAACGCTTCCCGTTGCTTCCCACCCACTTGCCGTTGCTTCTCACCCTCCCACCCGCTTCCCGTTGCTTCTCACCCTCCCACCCGCTTCCCGTTGCTTCCCACCCTCCTTCCCGCTTCTTCCCACCCTCTTCCCGTTGCCGCCCACCCTCTTCCCGTTGCCGCCCACCACCCTCTTCCCGTTGCCGCCCACCACCCTCTTCCCGTTGCCGCCCACCACCCTCTTCCCGTTGCTTCCCACCCTCCCACCCGCTTCCCGTTGCTTCCCACCCTCCCACCCGCTTCCCATTGCTTCCCATCCTCCCACCCGCTTCCCATTGTTTCCCATCTGCTTCCCGTTGCTTCCCACCCTCATAACGCTTCCCGTTGCTTCCCACCCTCATAACGCTTCCCGTTGCTTCCCACCCTCCCACCCACTTCCCGTTGCTTCCCACCCTCCCACCCACTTCCCGTTGCTTCCCACCCTCCCACCCACTTCCCGTTGCTTCCCACCCTCCCACCCACTTCCCGTTGCTTCTCACCCTCCCACCAGCTTCCCGTTGCTTCTCACCCTCTACCCGTTGCTTCTCACCCTCCCACCCTCTTCCCGTTGCTTTCTATCCTCCCACCCTCTTCCCGTTGCTTCCCACCCTCTTCCCGTTGCTTCCCACCCTCTTCCCGTTGCTTCCCACCCTCTTCCCGTTGCTTCCCCGTCGCTTCCCACCTTCTTCCTGTCGCTTCCCACCTTCTTCCTGTCGCTTCCCACCCTCTTCCCGTCGCTTCCCACCCTCCTTCCCACCCTCTTCCCACCCTCTTCCCATTGCTTCCCACCCTCTTCCCGTTGCCACCCACCCTCTTCCCGTTGCGGCCCACCCTCTTCCCGTTGCGGCCCACCACCCTCTTCCCGTTGCCGCCCACCACCCTCTTCCCGTTGCCGCCCACCACCCTCTTCCCGTTGCCGCCCACCACCCTCTTCCCGTTGCCACCCACCCTCTTCCCGTTGCCGCCCACCCTCTTCCCGTTGCCGCCCACCCTCTTCCCGTTGCCGCCCACCCTCTTCCCGTTGCCTCCCACCCTCTTCCCGTTGCCTCCCACCCTCTTCCCGTTGCCTCCCACCCTCTTCCCGTTGCCTGCCACCCTCTTCCCGTTGCCTGCCACCCTCTTCCCGTCGCTTCCCACCCTCCTTCCCACCCTCCTCCCACCCTCTTCCCATTGCCGCCCACCCTCTTCCCGTTGCCACCCACCCTCTTCCCGTTGCCGCCCACCCTCTTCCCGTTGCCGCCCACCCTCTTCCCGTTGCCGCCCACCCTCTTCCCGTTGCCTCCCACCCTCTTCCCGTTGCCTCCCACCCTCTTCCCGTTGCCTCCCACCCTCTTCCCGTTGCCTGCCACCCTCTTCCCGTCGCCTCCCACCCTCTTCCCGTCGCTTCCCACCCTCCCACCTGCTTCCCGTCGCTTCCCACCCTCCCACCTGCTTCCCGTTGCTTCCCACCCGCTTCTTGTTGCTTCCCACCCGCTTCCTGTTCCTTCCCACCCTCCCACCCGCTTCCTGTTGCTACCCACCCTCCCACCCGCTTCCTGTTGCTTCCCATCTGCTTCCCGTTGCTTCCCACCCTCACAACGCTTCCCGGTGCTTCCCACCCTCCCACCCACTTCCCGTTGCTTCTCACCCTCCCACCCGCTTCCCGTTGCTTCTCACCCTCTACCCGTTGCTTCTCACCCTCCCACCCGCTTCCCGTTGCTTCCCACCCTCCTTCCCGCTTCTTCCCACCCTCTTCCCGTTGCTTCCCACCCTCTTCCCGTTGCTTCCCACCCTCTTCCCGTTGCTTCCCACCCTCTTCCCGTTGCCGCCCACCCTCTTCCCGTTGCCGCCCACCCTCTTCCCGTTGCCGCCCACCCTCTTCCCGTTGCCGCCCACCCTCTTCCCGTTGCCGCCCACCCTCTTCCCCTTGCCGCCCACCCTCTTCCCGTTGCCTCCCACCCTCTTCCCGTTGCCTCCCACCCTCTTCCCGTTGCCTCCCACCCTCTTCCCGTTGCCTGCCACCCTCTTCCCGTTGCTTTCTACCCTCCCACCCTCTTCCCGTCGCTTCCCACCCTCTTCCCGTCGCTTCCCACCCTCTTTCCCTTCGCTTCCCACCCTCTTTCCCTTCGCTTCCCACCCTCTTTCCCGTCGCTTCCCACCCTCTTCCCGTCGCTTCCCACCCTCTTTCCCTTCGCTTCCCACCCTCTTTCCCTTCGCTTCCCACCCTCTTTCCCTTCGCTTCCCACCCTCTTTCCCGTCGCTTCCCACCCTCTTTCCCGTCGCTTCCCACCCTCTTTCCCGTCGCTTCCCACCCTCTTTCCCGTCGCTTCCCACCCTCTTTCCCGTCGCTTCCCACCCTCTTTCCCGTCGCTTCCCACCCTCTTCCCGTCGCTTCCCACCCTCTTCCCGTCGCTTCCCACCCTCTTCCCGTTGCCTCCCACCCTCTTCCCGTGGCTTTCCACCCTCCCACCCTCTTCCCGTGGCTTTCCACCCTCCCACCCACTTCCCGTGGCTTTCCACCCTCCCACCCTCTTCCTGTGGCTTTCCACCCTCCCACCCTCTTCCCATGGCTTTCCACCCTCCCACCCTCTTCCCATGGCTTTCCACCCTCCCACCCTCTTCCCGTTGGCTTCCCACCCTCTTCCCGTTGGCTTCCCACCCTCCCACCCTCTTCCCGTTGGCTTCCCACCCTCCCACCCTCCCACCCTCTTCCCGTTGGCTTCCCACCCTCTTCCCGTTGGCTTCCCATCCTCTTCCCGTTGGCTTCCCATCCTCTTCCCGTTGGCTTCCCATCCTCTTCCCGTTGGCTTCACATCCTCCCACCCTCTTCCCGTTGGCTTTCCGTTGCTTCGCACCCGCTTTCCATTGCTTCACACCCGCTTTCCTTTGCTTCGCACTCGCTTTCCTTTGCTTCGCACTCGCTTTCTGTTGATTAGAACCCGCTTTCTGTTGATTAGCACCCGCTTCCCGTTGCTTTGCGCCCACTCCTCTTTACTTCCCCCTCCCAACCACTCCCCTCTGCTTCTCCCCCTCCCACCCACGCCCCTTTGCTTTCTCGCTCGCTCCCACCCACTCCCGTTTGCTTCCCCCTCACTCACTTCCTTTTGCTCCCCTGTCCAGCTCCCTGTTGCTTCCCACCCCCCTGTTGCTTCCCTCCTGCCCGTTGCTTCCCACTCGCTCGCCTGCTCCCTGTTGCATCCCACCGCTCCCTGTTGCTTTCCACCCGCCCACCCATTCCCTGTTGCTACCCACCTGCTCCCCGTTGCTTAAGCATCCTGTTGTTCCCCACCCTCCCACCAGCTTCTGGTTGCTTCCCACCCGCTTCCCGTTGCCGCCCTGCATCCCACCCTCCTGCCCATCACAGTTGCTCCCCACCTTCCCACCCTCCCGCCCCGTCCCAGTTGCTCCTCACCCTCCCACCCTGTTGCTCCCCACCCTCCTGCCCCGTCCCCATTGCTCCTCACCCTCCCGTCCCCATTGCTCCTCACCCTCCTGCCCCGTCCCCATTGCTCCTCACCCTCCCGCCAGTCCCCAATGCTCCTCACCCACTGCCCCATCCCCATTGCATCTCTGTGGCTCAGTTGCTCCCCATGATCCCATCCCGTTGCTCTGTCCCCGTTGCTTCCCCCACCCCGCCCGTTGCTCCCCACCCTTCAGCCCCCTCCCCGTTGCTCCCCACCCTCCCGCCCCTGTTGCTCACGTCCCCATTGCTCCCCATCCTCCCGCCCCATCCCTGTTGCTCCCCATCCTCCCGCCCCGTTTCTCCCCATCCTCCCACCCCGTCCCTGTTGCTCCCCATCCTCCCGCCCTGTCCCCTGTTGCACCCCACCCTCCCGCCCCATCCCCTGTTGCTCCCCACCCTCCCGCCCCAACCCCTGTTGCTCCTCACCCCTCGCCCCATCCCCCGTTGCTCCTCACCCTCCCGATCCCTCATTGCTCCTCACCCTCCCGCCCCATCCCTCATTGCTCCTCACCCTCCCGCCCACTCCCCGTTGCTCAACTCCCCGTTGCGCCTCACCCTCCCGTCCATTCCCCGTTGCTCCTCACTCTCCCGCCCACTCCCTGTTGCTCCTCACCCTCCTTCCCTCCTGCCCACTCCCCGTTGCTTCCCTCCCTCCCGCCCACTCCCTGTTGTTTCCCTCCCTCCCGCCCACTCCCTGTTGCTTCCCTCCCTCTCGCCCACTCCCTGTTGCTTCCCTCTGTCCCGCCCATTCCCCGTTGCTTCCCTCCCGTCCATTCCCCGCTGCTTCCCTACCGCCCATTCCCCGTTGCTTCCCTCCCGTCCCGCCCAATCTCTGTTACTTCCATCCCTCCCGCTCATTCCCCGTTGCTTCCCTCCCTCCCATTCCCCGTTGCTTTCCGCCCATTCCCCATTGCTCAACTCCCGGTTGCTCCTCACCCTCCCGCCCATTCTCCGTTGCCTCCCCTCCCTCCCACCCATTCCAAGTTGCCTCCCCTCCCTCCCACCCATTTCCAGTTGCCTCCCCTTTCTCCCGCCCATTCTCCGTTGCCTCCCCTCCCTCCCACCCATTCCAAGTTGCCTCCCCTCCCTCCCACCCATTTCCAGTTGCCTCCCCTTTCTCCCGCCCATTCCCAGTTGCCTCCCTCCCTCCCATTCCCTGTTGCCTCCCCTTTCTCCCGCCCATTCCCTGTTGCCTCCCTCCTTCATGCCCATTCCATGTTGTCTCCCTCCCGCCCATTTCCCGTTGCCTCCCTCCCGCCCATTTCCCGTTGCCTCCCTCCCATACCCTGTTGCCTCCCTCCCTCCCTCCCGCCCATACCCTGTTGCCTCCCTCCCGCCCATTCCCTGTTGCTCCTTCCCTCCCGCCCGTCCCCGTCGGTCACATCCCTGTTGCTCCCCGCCCCCCCGCCCCGTCCCTGTGAAAGGCAGCGAGTCTTCTAAGACCCTCAATGCTGCCCGGTGCAGGGTTCCACCTCTAATTCACTTTGGGTTCGCTA
The DNA here is from genome assembly GCA_963921515.1 of Calotriton arnoldi. Lineage (NCBI taxonomy): Eukaryota > Metazoa > Chordata > Amphibia > Caudata > Salamandridae > Calotriton > Calotriton arnoldi. The sequence goes on from CAWUFW010001904.1 coordinate 597,754, forward strand.
TCAAAATAATGAGGCAAGGCGCTGGAAACTGGAAGACAAGAAGAAGGTTTATTTCTCATGAGGAGATCGCGTCAACTGAGACACCGGGATGTCTCAGTGAGGTGTTCTGCTGGCAATGCTTTTGGCTCTTCCTTTTATACAGGTTTTACACAATGTATTTGTTTCATTTATGATGGTTACAAGCTTGGAGTCTCCGCCCCGGGCAGGTTGTCACACAAGCCCAACATTGTTTCATCAACATGGTTACACAAGCCCAACATTAACTCTCCTCCCGCCCGGGTCAAAAACAGACAATTTAATTGCAGCTGGACCTTGCTTCAGGGTCTAAAAACGAGTGAGACCGGCCAGATCTAAGAGTCCGTTCTGTTGATAAAAACAGGTCCCATTGTTGGCTAAAACAAGTCTTGCTGTGTGCAGTGCAATAAACCATGTTTGCAAGAGTCTGTTTGGTGTTTGTAACCTGTTTGTGCAGGGATGAGAGGAAAGACGAGTTTGAGGCAGCAGGTGATGTTGATGTTTGTCGTGGAGATAGTTTATAGCCCCCAGCACACATATCAGGTTTGGTCAGAGAGTCAGAAGGCTGAGAGGACAGGGTGAAATGAAGGTGACCAACAGAGTACAAAATGGCTGTGGTCAATCAGAATGACTGTAGTTTATGTGCACGTAGGAACTTTCATCAGACAAGATGGCGCAGAATGTTCATGATTGTTGTTTTGTTCTTAACAGTCGCCCCTTTGAACATAACTAGCCAGCTTGTCAGTCTATTTCGATCTCCATAATGTCCTGTATCTCTTGATCATACATTACTCTCATTTTTGTTAGCTGAGTGTCCATAGTCTTAGGTTGCAAGGTAGTTATGCAAACATAACACAAAGGTGGTATACAGTGTATACCCAAACAACAACCACATATTGTCAATACTGGGACCAAGAGAATCATTGATATTTTCCAACCCCACTCCTTCAAGATGCCCCAAAGCCAACTTCCAATTGGCCAAGTCTCTGATCCTTGATGAATTTCTGGAGATAGTCTATGGAGATGTTTGATTGCTTCATAGACAGAAGGTGAATTATCAGGCTGCGTCGAGGAACTGTGATGAGGCAGAGTCTGTTTGATCAATGTCTTTAGAACACTTTTCTTGATGATGCTCTGCAGGGGCTGTGTAGGTTGGTGGTAGAACAAAGGCGATGTAGCACGTGCCCCCTAGTTTCCTGGGAGCCAGGTGTAGGCTTTGGTTCCACAAACAAAGTACATATTGGGTGATGCAACAAGCGCTGGGGGTTGGCAGTGTTCAAAGTCCTTACAATGTTACAAGTGCTGTGACCCACATTCTTAGTCCCACGGCCTTCAATGCATACAAGGCCTGAGACGTTCACCACAGATAGGGCCACAGTCAGTGTTGCAGCAGTTCTTTTCTTCAGGTAGGAAAATGTGGCTCTGACAGGATTATTGAACACTTGTATTTCCACTCGTTCTTTGGAGGGGACATTCATTGGGAATGTCGTATTGGAGGTGTGAGGGCAAAAGGGAGCTGCTGTTCTTCCTGTTTGGTTTAGCCAGAACTCGTTGTAGAACTGAGCGATTGTCCCATCGGAAGTGGCATTGTCTTTGTAACTTTCTTGTAGGAGCATCATCCAGGCAAGGCAAGATCCATGAACAGAAAAGGGTGAAGGGATGAAAGGGATGGAATGTTCAGTGGCATGTGGTAGCAGCCCACAGACCCAACAGTTAGTGGCATTGGTGGCAAGATTGTGCTAGTGCAGCATCTGTACGAAAGAATTATTCCAGAATTCTTTGCGTCGTTCTCGGAGATGTGGCGGTAGTGATACCAGGTAGTGTTCTTTCTTTGTGATTGGTTGCATGGTTGGTGACAATGTTCTGTATGCAGGTGCATTCTCTTCAATGATCCAGAGTGTGACCATTAGCAGGAGGCAGGTGAGAAATGCAGCTACAAGTGCAATTGTCTTTGTACTGTGCAGTTCAAAAGTCTTGGTGTCTTTGCGGTGGCTTTGCAGGTGTTCCGTTTCTTCCATCATCTTCGAAGAGCTCACCAACTGTTAGGACCACAGACTTTTGTCTGGTGTTTTTCCTGGTAGCGTTGTTTGGCTGTGCTACCGATCTGAGACTCTGACTCAGTTAGTGGCCTGGTTGTTGGAGCTCCCCCTTTTCGTCGATCTTAGGTTGTACCCTTTCCTGGATGGCACCGTGGGGTCGGGAAATTCTGATAGTTCAAGGGTGTCTTCTTGT